>CM026889.1:21270091-21850748 GCA_015227895.2 Colaptes auratus
TCTGGAGGTCCCTTCCAGCCCCCAACATTCTGTGATCACAGAATCAATAAGGTTGGAAAAGACCTCAGAGATCATCAAGTCCAACCTATCACCCAACACCTCCTAACAACTAAACCATGGCTCCAAGTGCCACATCCAATCCCCTCTTGAACACCTCCAGGGATGGGGACTCCACCACCTCCCTGGGCAGCACATCCCAGTGCCCAATTACTCTTTCTGGGAAGAACTTTCTCCTCACCTCCAGCCTAAACCACGCCTGGCACAGCTTGAGACTGTGTCCTCTTGTTCTGATGCTGGGAGGAGAGACCAACCCCCACCTGGCTACAACCTCCCTTCAGGGAGTTGGAGAGAGCAAGAAGGTCTCCCCTGAGCCTCCTCTTCTCCAGGCACCACAGGTGAAATTAGAAGGGGTCTGCAACCTGACTGAAAAGGCAAGCTCCTCACTACTGGCAGAGTCACTTGTGGCTGGAAGAGGTCTTTAGGGTCATTGACTCCAACCCTTAGCCCAGCACTGCCAGCTCACCACTAAATCATGGCCCTCAGCACCACATCTCCACATCTTTGAAACCCCTCCTGGGAGGGGGACTCTCCTAGTGTCTGCCTACACCCTGCAGGAGGGACTTGATAAGAGGAGAAGCAGCTCTGCCAGCCATCAATCCTGAGCTCCATGGATTTTGGTGGACAACAGGTTTCTGCTGTATTGCTTTTCCATAGCAGCTTGGCAGTGACCACACCAGCCACTCCAATGACTTAAATGTTATATCCTATCTTGGCAGAGCTGTTGGGATGGAACATCACAGGATCACAGGACGTTAGGGGTTGGAAGGGACCTCTGAAGGACATCAAGTCAGTGAGATTGACCATTAGCATGGGCTGCCTAGAGAGGGGTGGAGTCACCATCACTGGAAATGTTTAGGAAGAGCCTGGATGAGGCCCTTGGTGCCGTGGTTGAGTTGATTGGATGGTGCTGGGTGATAGGTTGGACTTGGTGATCTCTGAGGTCTTTTCCAACCTGGTTGATTCTGTATTCTGAGTCCAACCCCCCTGCCAGAGCAGGAGCAGAGAATCCAGCCCAGGTCACACAGGAACACATCCAGACAGGGCAGGAAAGGCTCCAGAGAAGGAGACTCCACAACCTCTCTGGGCAGCCTGCTCCAGATCATAGACATAATATTTATTATTACTGCATGCAAACAGTGGGGTGACAAGGAGCATCTCTCCCTCACAGCCCACGCTGCAGGGAGCAGCTCCAGCAAGCAGCCCTGCCGGCACTGCTGGGCCCCAGCAGCCCACGGCGGCTCCTACCTTTATAAAGGAGTCGTTGTTGGTAGCCACGTAGACCCGGAAGGACAGGGAGGGGTGGGGGTCAACGACTTTGTAGAGGATGACAGCACCATGGTACTGCACTGGCTCCTGGCTCTGGAGGAGAGGTCCCACCGGTGACAGAGAGCTCACCACCCACTTCACGTGCGACGCTGAGTACTCGGCCGTGGGCTCTATGGCTGCCTCTTGCCCTTTGATGTGCAGAACCTTGAAGGCCATGCCAGCACTGTGATCTGCGGGGACATGGGGGCACTCAGCGCTGGGGGAGCCACCCCAGCAGCCCCTTCCAACCTCCCAGCCCCACTGGGCCAGCAGGCAGCACTCACCAGCCAGGCAGAGGGAGTGGGGAAACTGGATGGAGGAGAGAGCAGAGGCCAAGTCGCAGCGCACGTCGAAGAGAGGGCCACCCACAATCCAGGGCGGCTTCACCAGGCTGGCATATTTGCTCCAGGACAAGAGGGAATATGTGATTTTGACAGCCCCTGTCACCTCAAAGATCAGCCCAGTGAGGCTGCACTGGTATGTGCCTTCTCCATCCAGCTGCACCCTGTCGGGGGCAAGAGGGACCCAGTTAGGTTAGTTTCCACCACTCAGTAAATCCCATCAGAACAACGTGGTTAGCAGGGGACAACAGATAAAACTCCCACCCCAGCAGGCAGAGGGAACTTTATCTGAACAGCAGAGGGAACTTTATCTGAACAGCCAGAAGCCAAACCAAGTAGGTTGTTTCTTTTCCCCCTCCAATTTCTAGGCTTAAACCATCCCTGGAGCCTTGAAAGCTGGCCAGGAGGACATGCAGCCAGCACATGCAAAGTAACTGCACTGAACTGCTTCGCAGAACACTTCCTGCAAACAAAGCAGCTGCCCTGACATGAAGGGCTCAGCCTGGCTCCCACTGAGCTCAGAGCCAACAGCATACATGGGCAAGGTCAGTGTCACACATGGGCAAGAGGAAGATCACATGTGGAAAAGGTCAACAGCAAACACAGACAACAGCAACAACCTGCATGGAGAAGGTCAACAGCAAACACAGACAACAGCAACAACCTGCATGGAAAAGGTCAACAGCAAACACAGACAGCAGCAATAACCTGCATGGAAAAGGTCAACAGCAAACACAGACAACAGCAACAACCTGCATGGAAAAGGTCAACAGCAAACACAGACAACAGCAACAACCTGCGTGGAAAAGGTCAACAGCAACAACCTGCATGGAGAAGCAAACACAGACAACAGCAACATCCTGCATGGACAACAAACCAAAGCACCTGCAGGAAAAGGTCAACAGCAACACCAACCTCTCACACAGACACTTCCACATGGACAACATCACATATGGACAACATGAGGGTGGGGAGACACTGGAAGAGGTTGTCCAGGAATGTCCCTGGAGGTTGGATGAGGCCTTGAGCAACCTGGGCTGGTGGGAGGCATCCTGCCGCGGCAGGTGTTTGGCACAGGATGATTATAGGTTGGACTTGATGATCTCTGAGGTTTCTTCCAACCTTGTGGATTCTATGATCTTTGAGATCCCTTCCAACCCAAACCAGCCTGGGGTTCTCTGAACATCACACACGGACAACACCACAGGCTGACAGTACCAACATCCTAGATGGAGAACACCAGCATCACTCCCTGATGACAACTGCCAAACCACAGAAAGGAAGCCCAGAGTTGGAAGGCAGAGAAAAACAGGATCACAGGATGTTCACAGGATGTTAGGGGTTGGAAGGGACCTTCAGAGATCTTTGAGTCCAAGCCCCCTGCCAGAGCAGGACCAAAGAATATAGTGCAGGTCACACACAAATGCATCCAGATGGGTCCTGAAAGTGTCCAGAGAAGGAGACTCCACAGCCTCTCTGAGGAGCCTGGACCTCTCTGGGGATCCTCCTCACAAGGTCAATGCAAACCAGGAGGATGAGTGCTCCTGAGAAGCAGGGCAAGACCCTTCATGCATCTCCAGACTAAAATAAGCACTAAAAAATGTGCCTGGTGGCAATTGCTGCAGCAAGACAAGGCAGGCAGGAAGCCATCCTAAGAGCTTTCTTGGCCCAGGCTCTGGAGGCAGCCCAGGCAGCTGGGGTTTGGGGACATCTTCTGGTAGAACTCCAAAGGTCTTTGTGCGGCGAGTTGGGTTTCTTGCCACTTAAACCCAAGAGGGGAACAGTGCAGACACAGACCCATTACACTAGAAACAAATCCATACACATGTTGTCCTCCAGACAGCATCCTGGGGGTCACTTGCTCCTTCTGCTCCTGCAAACAAGCACATTTAAAGAGAGATGACAGAGCAGAAGGATGATTTGCAGAGAAGGCGCATGGGGAAAACAGATCAGGGGCTGGGCTGTTAAAAACCTACATTTTCCTTCCTGCAGTGGTGGCAGGCTGGCAGGCAGCTCACTCCTGGGGAGGAAAGAGGGAAATCAGCTCATTAAAAGCAAAGAATTAAGACACTCTGAGGGGAAAAAACCCCAGACCTAAGGCAGCCCTCAAGAGATCTGTCGCTACCTGATTCATCGCAGGGCGGTGGCAATTCCTCCTCCTCTTCCTCCTCCTCCTGTTCTTCAGCTACAAAAATGAGTTGGAAGTAAGTGTCTCAGCCTCCAGTGGGTTTCTGCTCACACATTCACAGGCTCACAGGATGTCAGGGGTTGGAAGGGACCTCTGGAGATCTTCCAGACCAACCCCCCTGCCAGAGCAGGAGGAGAGAATCCAGCACAGGTCACACAGGAACACATCCAGACAGGGCTGGAAAGGCTCCAGAGAAGGAGACTCCACAACCTCTCTGGGCAGCCTGCTCCAGGCCTCTGGGACCCTCACAGGGAAGAAGTTCCTCCTCATGGTGAGGTGGAACCTCCTGTGCTGGAGTTTTCATCCATTGCCCCTTGTCCCTTGAGGTTTGATTTCTTTACCTCAGTCTTCTCTGGCAATCACCACCAGAACAAGAGGACACAGTCTCAAGCTGTGCCAGGGGAGGTTCAAGCTGGAGGTGAGGAAGAAGCTCTATACAGAGAGATTGGCCACTGGAATGTGCTGCCCAGGGAGGTGGTGGAGTCACCATCCCTGGAGGTGTTCAAGAGGGGATTGGATGTGGCACTTGGAGCCATGGTTCAGTTGTCAGGAGGTGTTGGGTGATAGGTTGAACTTGATGATCTCTGAGGTCTTTTCCAACCTGGTTGATTCTATGATTCTATGGATCCCCAGAGTGATTTAAGGGTGGCCAAACCCTCCTGCTAACATCCAAGGGAGCAAAGCTGACAACACACCAAGCCCAAACTTCTAGCCCCAGGGGTGGATTTTGCAGCAGAGCTGTGGTGCCAAGTTGATGAGCTGCGTGCCAGCTCCTGCTCACCATCCCACCAACACCCTTCCTGTGAGCAGAGATGACAGCCAAGCCACCCCAAAGTCACCTGGGGCAATCAACAGCCTCTTGGCAAGCAGCTGAGTGGGAGGCAAAACTTGCCCTGCCTGGAAAACATCAGGCAGGCAGCACCCCTGAGCCTTGGCTTCCTTCCCATGGCCATGCTGGTGTCAGGCAGGCAGCACCCCTGAGCCTTGGCTTCCTTCCCATGGCCATGCTGGTGTCGAAGCTGCTGCAGAGTGGCAGCCCCCATGCCATGGGGCATCTCCAACCAGCATCTCCCCATGCTGGGCTCCACCAGCAAACCAAGACAGGCCCTAGGCCATGAGTGCAGCCTTGCACCCTCACTTCTTGCTGCCCACCAAGTCAGGCTTGCTGTGGCCCTGGGCAGCCTGATCTAGCTGCAGGTGTCCTGCTGACCCCAGGGGGGTTAGAATCACAGAGTTGTCAGGGTTGGAAGGGACCTCAAGGCTCAGCCAGTTCCAAGCCCCCTGCCATGGCCAGGGACACCTCACACTACAGCAGCTTGCTCACAGCCACAGCCAGCCTGGCTGCAAACACCTCCAGGCAGGAGGCTTCCACCACCTCCCTGGGCAACCTCTGCCAGGCTCTCACCACCCTCATGGCCAACAACTTCTTCCTAACAGCCAACCTGAATCTCCCCACTTCTAGTTTTGCTCCATGCCCCCCAGTCCTATCACTCCCTGACACCCCCAAAAGTCCCTCCCCAGCTTTCTTGGAGCCCCCTGCAGATCCTGCAAGGCCACCAGAAAGTCTCCTGGGAGCCTTCTCCTCCCCAGACTGCACGACCCCAACTCTCTCAGTCTGTCTCCAGAGCAGAGCAGCTCCAGCCCTCTGCTCCTCCTTGTGACCTTTGAGGCTCCCTTCCAATCCAATGCAATCTGCAAATCTGTTTTGCCCAAAGACACAGAGCTGACATCTGGGCCAGCTGTCAGCCCCTCTCCTGCCATCCTGGAGCATCCTTTACCCAGGACAGCTTCCTCATGCCTCCCAAGGGAGATGGTGGGTACAAAGCACACTCACCTGACCTCCTCCCATCCACATCTGATGAGGAAAAGCTTTGCAATTAGTTACCCACAGCCCATTAATGTTGCCTGAAACCACAATAAACCACCAGTGGTGTAACCACTGTCAGCACAAACCCAGCAGCTCCTGATCAACTGCAAGCATTTCCTCTCATTCTTTTCCTGTCCATCCTGTTTTGCCACTTCAGCAGCCAGCTTTGAAGCAGATTTATGGCCTCCTGGGGTTTGGACAATTCCTGTGGTGTACAACCAACTGCCTGTATGGTGTCTGGGTATGGTATCAGCATCAGCTGCTGCTCTCCTCCTGCTGCTCAGCTCAAATCTCAGCAGCTCACAAAAACATCATTCTGCTCCCCATGGAATGGTTTGAGACCTCTAAGGTCATTGATTTCAACTATCAACCCAGCACTGCCAGCTCACCACTGAACCATAGCCCTCATCCACACCACATCTACACAGCTTTGAAAGCCCTCCATGGATGGAGACTCCACCACTGCCCTGGGCAGTGTGGGCCAGGCCTTGACAAGCCTCAAGGGGAAGAAATTGCTTTTCACATCCAACCTAAACCTTCCCTGATACAACTTGAGGCCAGTTCCTCTCACTTGTTACCTGGGAGACCTGGCTCCAATCTTTCAGGGTATTGGAGAGAGCCAGAAGGTCTCCCCTCAGCCTCCTCTCCTGGCTAAACACCCCCAGCTGCCTCAGCTGCTCCTCACCAGCCCTGTTCTCCAGATCCCTTCGATGCCCTTCTCTGGCCCTGCTCCAGCCCCTCAACATCCTTGGAATGAGGACCCCAAAACTGAACCCAGGATTTGAGGTGTGGCCTCCCCAGTGCCCAGCACAATCATTGCCCTGCTCCTGCTGGTCACACACTATTGCTGATCCAGGCCAGGAGGCTGGTGGCCCTCTTGGGTGCCACCTGGGCACAAGGCTCATCTTCAGCTGGCTGTGGACCAACACCCCCAGGTCCTTTTCCACCACCCCTCCCCAAGCCTGGAGCACGCCATCAGCACACAACCACTGGATCACCAGTCTGATCCACTAGCCCTGAGAGCAGCCCCATGGGGAGCAGCTGGTTTGAGCTGAAGGGACACCTCCAAAAGGCAGCAAAAGCAGACATCAGAAGGCAATGCTCACCTGCCTCATCCTCTGAGCTGCTGCTGGAGCTGCTTTCCGAACTGTCCTCTCCTTAATGAAATGAAATCCCATTAGGCAAAGGCAGAATGAAATAAAGCAAGGCCACAGGTTACTGATGGGGCACATCTAGGAGTTTAGACACATCAGCTTGGTCAGCAGATTAGAGAATTAAACCACTGAGGCACCCTGAGACAGGGAGGAGCACCAGAGCATCACATCCCCGACACAGAAGAGGCCCAGAGGGGTGACCCAGGCCCTCCTGAAGGATCCATGAGATGTTCAAGATGCTCTAATGTTTTACACAATCTGGGGCCATTCTGGAGGTTCATCCATGGCACATCCCAGCTCAGTTTTTGGTGGCATGCCCATGAGGTGGGAAAAGCATTGATGGGACCTGACACCCCACCAGGGATGTGACTCATGGGGATGGGTCACACACAGCTGTCCAATTGAGTTGAAGAGGCACCAGTATGGCAAAGCAATTGGGTTGAGGAGTTGCAGCAGTGCCCCCAAGGTGGTTTTAACATGCTGTGGGGAACCAGTGGCTTTCCCATGTGCAGGGAAAGGCCTCAGCCACTTGGGTGCTCACCTGCTGGCTGCTCCTCCCCTGAGCCATCTCTCTCTGCGCTGCTGGCCACCACTTCTGTAAAGAGAAAAGCAGTTGGGGGATACAAAGCCAGAAATGGGCTGATTCAGATGGGATGTCAGGAAGAAGTTCTTCCCCATGAGAGTGGTGAGACCCTGTCCCAGGTTGCCCAGGGAGGTGGTGGAAGCCTCCTGCCTGGAGGTGTTTGCAGCCAGGCTGGCTGTGGCTGTGAGCAACCTGCTGTAGTGTGAGGTGTCCCTGGCCATGGCAGTGGGGTTGGAACTGGCTGATCCCTCCAACCCTAATAATTCTATGGTTCTATGAGAGAAGCTTGAAAGAGATGCAACTCTTAAAGGCAGCAGTTGTTAAATTGCCATTTCAGCCCCACAGGATGGACACTCCCCAGGGAACAAAACCATACCTGACAAAATTCCCATACCTTTCTCATCCGAGGAGAGGGACTCGGCTCCACTGGAAGACAAGACAGGAAACACATCAGCAGATCCAGCTGCACACAAGTAGGCATCACACAGACTCCCAGCAGGGTGGAGGCCTGAAGAGACCTCTGGAGACCACCCACTCCAACCCCACCCTGCTCCAGCAGGGCACCCACAGCAGCTTGCCCAGCAGCACAATGCCCAGGGGGGGTTGGAAGCTCTCCACACAAGGAGACTCCACAACCTCTCTGGGCACCCTGCTCCAGGCCTCCAGCACCCTCACAACAAACAACTTTCTCCTCCTCCTCACATGCAACCTCCTGGCTTCCACTTTGTGCCCACTGCCCCCTTGTGCTGTCCCTGGGCACCACTAAGCAGAGCCTGGCCCCAGCCTCTTGCCCCCCACAGCTCCTTTGTCTCTTGCTGAGCATTGCTCAGCTCCCCTCTGGGGCTGCTCTTCTGCAGGCTCTCAGCCCCAGGGCTCTCAGCCTTTGCTCCTCACAGAGCTGCTCCAGGCCCCTCAGCATCTCTGCAGCCTCCCCTGGACTGTCTCCAGCAGTTCCCTGTCTCTCTGGAACTGGGGAACTCAGAACTGGCCACAATATTCCAGCTGTGGCCTCTCTAGTGCAGAGCAGAGTGGGAGGAGAACCTCCCTTGACCTCCTGGTGACACTGCCCCGGCCCTGCCCACTGGCATCAGTCCCAACCTCTGTCAGGGAACCAGAGGCTGCAAGGCAGCTTGGGAGTGGGGGAGGCTCGGTAATGAATTGTCTCCAACTTCACCCACGGGCCTGCCTCTCACTCTTGCCATGCCAAGGACATCTGGCTCTGCTGCACATTTCCCACTGGCACAAGTCCTCAGCCCAGGGCCCTTTTGCCAAGTGCCCAGGGTGTGTGTGCCAAGCACCCGTCGGTTTTGGGAGCCATCCAACCAATGGTGTTCAGCAGCACACAAAGCCCAGATAAACACAGCGGCTTAGACATGTAGATGAGGCTCCAACAGAGCCCATCACACATTCATGGCCTGTGGCAAAACCAGACCAAGCTTCCTTCTCTTGAGAAGAAGAAAGGTGCTGGGGCTCTGTCATTCATGGGTAAAGATCAGCCCTGGAAACCTTCCCAGGGAGGTCTACAGGGCTCCACAACGTCCTTCTTGCAGCACCACTGAATAAGCACCACAAAAGCTGCTGCTGTGGAAGGGGATTGCAGCAGTTACCACGGACCAGCAGGTGACATCCAGCTCTCCTTTGCTCTGGTGGCATGAGCAAATAGCTCCGCCCATCTGCCAGGCCAGTGCCCAGCTGGAATGGCAACAGCATCCCATGGGGGCAGGCAAAGAGCATCTATACCCCTGCTTGAGGAGGCTGAAGGATCCTGGAGCCACCTCAGTGACTCCAAGGGATTAGAGAATCCCAGCAAGGTGGAGGCTGGAAGGGACCTCTGGAGATCACCCAGTCCAACCTCCCTGCTAAAGCAGGGCACCCACAGCAGCTTGCCCAGCAGCACAATGCCCAAGGTGGGTTGGAAGCTCTCCACACAAGGAGACTCCACAACCTCTCTGGGCAGCCTGCTCCAGCCCTCCAGCACCCTCACAACAAAGTGTCTCCTCCTACTCAGGTGGAAGCTCCAGGGTGTGCCCCCGGTCCTGTCACTGGCCACCAATGACAAGAGTCTGGCCCCAGCCTCTGGCCCTCATCCTTGAGAAGATCCCCTCTGGGGCTGCTTTTCTCCAGGCTCAACAGTCCCAGGGCTGCCCCAGGGTTCTCAGCCTTTGCTCCTCACAGAGATACTCCAGGCCCTTCAGCATCCTCATAGCTCTCTGTTGGACCCTCTCCAGCAGTTCCCTGTCTCTCTTGGAATGGAGAGCCCAGAACTAGACACAAGACTCTACATGCAGCCCCACCAGGGCAGAGCAGAGGGGGAGGAGAACCTCCCTTGAACTCCTGAAGCAAAGGGGTTCTAGATGAAAGGATGGAAGGAGGGGAGCTCCTGGATGAAAGGATGGAAGCAGGGAAAGGTCCTGGATGAAAAGATGAGAGCAAGAAGGGTGCTGGGTGAGGAGCAAGAGCAGGGAAAACAATGCTGTGGCCAGCTAGCCACACCAGAGAAACTGGGCAAAGGTTTCCCACCATGGACACAAGCAGGAGGTTACATAACAGCATTGGTGCTCCCAAACTGTATCTTAAAAAAACAAATGGGAGGTTACACAAGAGGGTTATGCCTTCCAAACTGTATCTTCAAAACAGATAAATAATGACCTAGGAGCTGCAGGATCTGGAGCAAGGCTGCATATACCCCAGGGATAGGACCTGAGCCAAGAGCTGTTTGTGTAAGCCTTCCACCACCCCTCGCATTGCTCTCCTCCAGAGCTAGAAACAGAGAAAGGAAAAAAGACTGCCCCAAAATTACTCAGTATTAGGAACTATTTTCCACCACTAATGAGAAGAGGGCTAGAGGGCATCTTCCCAGCTTTAGCCTCACAGTCCTGCAAGAGCTGCAGGGTCAGGATGTGGTTGCCCAGCCCCCGCAGAAGATAAACCGGGCTCGATCCTAAACGGTCCCAGATGCCGGTTGTTGAAGGAACACCCCCGAGGGGAGTCCCGGGGACGCAAAAGGGCTGGGGGAACCAGAACTCACGGGGGGAGCAGCGGGGCCGGGGCAACGCGGACCGCCGGGGAGGGGAGCAGTGGAGCCGCTGCAACCTGGGGGTGCAGCGGGGCCAGGGGAACGGGGGCCCCTTGGGGGAGGGGAATAACGGGGACCCCTTGGGGGAGGGAAGGCGGCCGGCGGAGCTGGGGGTCGGGGGAACGGGAAGCCCCGGGCGAGGGGCGGAGCGGGACCTGGGGAACGGAGCCGGGGGAGGAGCGGAGTCGGGGCAGGGGCGGGAACGCCGCTGGCTCGCTCGGCGCTTTTGTCTGCCGGAGGATGCCGAACGGGGGGCGGGGGGAGGGAAGGCTTTGGAAGCCCCCGGTGCAGGTGCAAGGCTGAGCTGTTTGCCCCAAAAATGAGCTGGGGGGGGGGGGGGGGGGGGAGTTCCCTTTTTGGGGGAGGAGAGGGGACAAGGAAGGAGGCAGGGATCCACTAAGGTGCGGGAGATGAGGGGGTCTGGAAGCAATGCAGGGGGCGAGTGGGAAAGGGAAGATGGAGGAAATGGAAGGATGCTGGGGGATGCAGATGCTAGCGGGGGAGGATGTTGGGGGGATGGGGAGGATGCAGTGGGGGGGGTCGGGAGGGTGGGGGAGCATCGAGAGAAGCTAGGGGGGCAAAGGAGCTGGGGGTGCAGGGAGCCATGGGGTGGGGGGAGGGAGCTGCAGGGAGGCAGCGCAAGGATGGCGGGAGGATGCGGGGAAGGGCGCAGAAGAGTCGGGGGGATGCCGAGCAGGGCTGGGGAAGCGAGGAGGTCCCGATGATGCTGGGGAGAGCCCCAGGTGGCAGGCAGGACCCCCGATTCCCCGCCTGCACCCTTCTCCCCGCTCACCTGTCGGGCTCCTGGCCGTTCAGGGCCATCGCGGCGGGAGGCGGGAGGCGGGAGCGGCGGCAGCCGCGGGGAAAGCACCGAGCGCGGGCGGGGCCGGGGGGAGCACGCCCCCGGAGCAGGGCACGCCCACGGCAGAGGCCGCTCGGAAGCATTGGAGGCCGACCGTCAACAAAACATCGCCGTGCCATGGCCGCCTGAACGCCCCCGGGGACGGGGACTCCACCACCTCCGCGGGCAGCCCCCGCCAGTGCCTGACCACTCCTGCAGCAGAGAAACTGTTCCTCATCTCCAACCTAACCCTCCCCTCGCACAATTCCAGGCCGTTTCCTCTCCTTCTATCACCTGAGACTAGAGAGCAGACCAACCCCCACCTCATTACACGGAATGGAATGGAAAAGAAATAGAATAGAAATAGAGTAGGAAAGGGATGGGATAGAAAAGGAATGGGATGGAGTGGAAAAGAAATAGAATAGAAAGAGGGGAGAAAAGGAGTGGGATAGAAAAGGAATGGGACAGAATGGAATGGAGTAGAATGGAAAAGAAATAGAATAGAAATAGGGTTGGAATGCAACAGAATGGAATGCCCAGGCTAGATTTGAAGGTGCTGTATGTATCCGTACCTGATACACAATGTCTATAGGCAGCTGTCCTTGTGCACAGTAAAATGGAATCACAGAATGGTTTTGCTTGGAAGGGACCTTTAAGACCAAGCCCATCCATGAACCCAGCACTGCCAGGACACAATACAATACAATACAATACACCAGGTTGGAAGAGGCCTTCAACATCATCGCGTCCAACCTATCAACCAATCCAACCCACCTAAATACAATACAATACAATACAATACAACACAATACAACCCACCTAAACAACTGAAAAACTAAACCGTGGCACCAAGCACCCCATCAAGCCTCTTCTTGAACACCTCCAATGAAGGTCACTCAACCACCTCCACAGGCAGCCGATTCCAGTGGGCAATCACTCTCTCGGCATAGAACTTCTTCCTAAGATCCAGTCTAAACCTGCCCTGGCGCAGCCTGAGACTGTGTCCTCTTGTTCTGGTACTGGCTGCCTGGGAGAAGAGACCAACCTCTGCCTGGCTACAACCTCCCTTCAGGTAGTTGTAGAGAGCAATAAGGTCACCCCTGCTGGGCCCCATGCTCCTCAACATCTTTATTGATGATCTGGATGAGGGCATTGAGTCCATCATCAGTAAATTTGCGGACAACACCAAGCTGGGGGCAGTAGTTGATCTGCTGGAGGGCAGAGAGGCTTTGCAGAGGGACCTCGACAGGCTGGACAGATGGGCAGAATCCAACGGCATGAGATTTAACACATCCAAGTGCCGGGTTCTGCACATTGGCCACAACAACCCCATGCAGTGCTACAGGCTGGGGTCAGAGTGGCTGGAGAGCGGCCAGGCAGAGAGGGACCTGGGGGTGCTGGTTGATTGTAGGCTGAACATGAGCCTGCAGTGTGCCCAGGCAGCCAAGAGGGCCAGTGGCATCCTGGCCTGTATCAGGAACAGTGTGGCCAGCAGGAGCAGGGAGGTCATTGTGCCCCTGTACTCAGCACTGCTCAGGCCACACCTTGAGTCCTGTGTCCAGTTCTGGGTCCCTCATTTTAGAAAAGATGTTGTCTTGCTGGAGTGTGTCCAGAGAAGGGCAACAAAGTTGGTGAGGGGTTTGGAACACAGCCCTGTGAGGAGAGGCTGAGGGAGCTGGGCTTGCTTAGCCTGGAGAGGAGGAGGCTGAGGGGAGACCTTCTTGCTCTCTCCAACTCCCTGAAGGGAGGTTGGAGCCAGGTGGGGGTTGGTCTCTTCTGCCAGGCAATCACCACCAGAACAAGAGGACACAGTCTCAAGCTGTGCCAGGGGAGGTTTAGGCTTGAGGTGAGGAAGAAATTCTATATACAGAGAGAGTGATTGCCCATTGGGATGTGCTGCCCAGGGAGGTGGTGGAGTCACCAGCACTGGAGGTGTTCAGGAGGAGACTGGATGAGGCCCTTGGTGCCATGGTTTAGTTGATTAGGTGGTGTTGGATGATAGGTTGGTCTCTTCCAACCTGGTCTGGTCTATTCTATCCTATCCTATCCTATTCTATTCTATTCTATTCTATTCTATTCTATTCTATTCTACCTCAGCATCAGCCACCATCCCCTGCCAAACACGTTGGGCAGCTCGAAACACCACTGGAGAGTTGGGAACAGGAAAATCCAGCTGCTGCCCTCACACTTGGCACGCTGAGATCTGCCCTGAGATGATCACAGAGCTGATTGGTTAAAAAAAAATAAATAAGAACCAAAAAAGAGAGGGAAAAACCAGCCCAAACCTGCAGCAGCATGCAAGTCAGGTGGTTTAAAAAGGGAATCTAAGCTTCTCCACCAGAAGCATTTTGGTACTGTAGTGCTCCTGGAGCATTACAGCTGCCCTGAGCAATGCAGCAAAACCCACAGAGCCAGCAGCTCCTCCTGTGCCCTGGGAGTGTCAGCTGGTGGCAGCCACCTCAGCAGGGCACTAAAACATCCCTACCAGAGCCCATCCACCCTGGGGGAGGGCTGCCTGGCGATATCCAGGCTTCCAGGCAAGGAACAAAACTAGGAATGGGTAGATTCAGCTTGGATGTTAGGAAGAAGCTCTTCCCCATGAGGGTGGTGAGAGCCTGGCAGAGGTTGCCCAGGGAAGTGGTGGAAGCCTCCTGCCTGGAGGTGTTTGCAGCCAGGCTGGCTGTGGCTGTGAGCAAGCTGCTGTGGTGTGAGGTGTCCCTGGCCATGGCAGGGGGCTTGGAACTGGCTGAGCCTTGAGGTCCCTTCCAACCCTGACAATTCTATTACTTTATAAACCCTTGACCAAGCTTTCACACCCTCACTCCCCCACCCCTGCCCCACTGCCTCTCCAGCCAAGCACACCAAAGGCATCCAAAGACATCTTGGATTGTGCCCAGCTGGGCAAAGTCCTTTGGAGAAAGGTCTATCAGATATTTTAAAGCTAGTCCTTTTATGCCAAAGACTCATCTGCCTCAACCCAGACCTCAGCATCAACATCTTCAGGAGAAATGTCTTTAATTCAGGGGTGCTGGAGCCCTGGAGCAGGCTGCCCAGAGAGGCTGTGGAGTCTCACAGACTCATAGAATTCC
This sequence comes from Colaptes auratus, assembly GCA_015227895.2. Lineage (NCBI taxonomy): Eukaryota > Metazoa > Chordata > Aves > Piciformes > Picidae > Colaptes > Colaptes auratus. The sequence goes on from CM026889.1 coordinate 21,284,596, forward strand.
AGGTTGGAAGGGACCTCAAGGCTCATCTAGTCCAAGCTTTCAGGGTAAGAATAGAGTTTAAATGAGGTTGCCCAGCACCCTCTCAAGCTGGGCCTTGACCAGTAGCTGGTAGAGGAATTCACCACCTCCAGTGGGAGTTTAAATCTTACAACTACACTTCATTAGAACTCTTTTCAGTCACCAGTATGACATGGTTTGCACTGGCTCTTGTTGCTTGAGTTTACAAGGCTAAAAAAGATCATAGCATCAATTGTCAGGGTTGGAAGGGACCTCCAGGATCAGCCAGTTCCAAGCCCCCTGCCATGGGCAGGGACACCTCACACTACAGCAGCTTGCTCACAGCCACAGCCAGCCTGGCTGCAAACACCTCCAGGCAGGAGGCTTCCACCACCTCCCTGGGCAAGCTGTGCCAGTGTCTCCTTCTCTGGAGACCTTCAGAACCCACCTGGATGCATTCCTGTGCAACCTGATCTGAAGGTGTTCCTGTGCTAGCAGGGGGATTAGACTCCAGAGGTCTCTTCTAACCACTACCATTCTATGATCCTCATCCTCCCCTTGTGCCAACCTCAAAGCAGCTCCTGGGTGCAGACTGGCTATGGGGTCACCATTTGAGCTCCTGCCCAGGCCATAGAGCAGAGAAAAAAGGAGGGGGAGAGGGAAATAAAAGATAAGCTCTGCAAACAAACCTAAGGGTGAAAGCAAACACAGTCTCCAAACGTTGTCCCAGGTGCCTTTGAAGTGCTCAGCTCCCACCTCCTCCATGGCTCCAGGAGGGCACAGCCACAGAGCTGGTGGGAACAGATGATGCTGCTGGTTGTAAAACTGTGACTGGAACCCAACCAAATTAAAAAGGCAAACAAAGCTCTTGAACAGGAGACACCAGGAAAGGGCCACAAAGGGCCAGGGCAGGCAGAGATGAAAAGCTGAGCAGCCTTGCTGAAGGAAATCCCCTCGCAAGCAACACCCTGCAGCTGGACCAAGTCCAGCCTGCAGCAAGCCAGAGGAGGAAAGAGTTCATGGAACAATGGCAACAGCTTGGAAGGGAGGGGGGAAAAAATATGCCCATGGTGGAGAGCAAACAAGGGAAAAATAAGCAGAAGATGGATCTGAAGAGGGCTACAAGAAAGCTGGGGAGGGACTTTTGAGGGTGGCAGGGAGTGATAGGGCTGGGGGGGATGGAGCAAAACTAGAAGTGGGGAGATTGAGATTGGATGTGAGGAAGAAGTTGTTGGCCATGAGGGTGGTGAGAGCCTGGCAGAGGTTGCCCAGGGAGGTGGTGGAAGCCTCATGCTTGGAGGTTTTGAAGGCCAGGCTGGCTGTGGCTGTGAGCAAGCTGCTGTAGTGTGAGGTGTCCCTGCCCATGGCAGGGGGCTTGGAACTGGCTGAGCCTTGAGGTCCCTTCCAACCCTGACAATGCTGTGAATCTATGATTTGATCATCCAGATGGAGATTAGGAAAAACAGCTTTCCTGAGAGTAGTCAGGCACTGGAACAGGCTGCCCAGGGAGGTGGTGGAGTCACCATCCCTGCAGGAACTCAAGAAACCTGTGGCCATGGCACTTTGGGACATAGAGGTGTTGGGTTGATGGCTGGACTCAATGATCTTAGAAACCTTGTCTACCCAAAACAATTCTGTGTTGCTATGGGGTCTGCCTGGGGGGGTTGCCTGTCCCAGCCCCATCCCTTGCTGCTGCTGCTCACAGCTTGCTCAGGGCTGTTGTCCCAAACCATGGTTTCCCTGACTTTTTCCAGGCATCCTCACACTGAGGTGAAGAAATAGATCCATGGAGTAAATGTCCTGAGAGTGGTTCCACAGCAAAGTGACCATCAATGATCCCAAGGCAGAGCCAACCTGCTGCACACTGCTGCAAAGCAGCTCTGTCCCTTGGACAGCTGAAGGACTGGATCCAGGTCTGGGCTCCCCAGTTCAGAACTGAGTCCAGGGGAGGCTGCAGAGATGCTGAGGGGCCTGGAGCTGTTCAATATAGTCATCAATGACCTGGATGAGGGCACAGAGGGCACTGCCAGCAAGTTTGCTGATGGTACCAAGCTGGGAGGAGTGGCTGCCACACCAGAAGGCTGTGCTGCCATCCAGCCAGACCTGGACAGGCTGAGAGCTGGGCGGGGAGGAATTTAGTGAAGTTCAACCAGGGCAAGGGGATAGTCTTGCAGCTGGGAAGGAACAACTCCATGCACCAGGATAGGTTGGGGATGGACCTGCTGGAGAGTAGGGAAGGGGAAAGGGACCTGGCGGTCCTGGTGGATGGAAGGATGACCATGAGCCAGCAATGTGCTCTGGTGGCCAGGAAGGCCAAGGGCAGCCTGGGCTGGATTAGAAGAGCTGTGACCAGTAGGTCGAGAGAGGTTCTCCTCCCCCTCTACTCTGCCCTGCTGAGGCCACAGCTGGAATCTTGTGTCCACTTCTGGGCCCCTCAGTTCAGAAAGGACCTCAGGGAATTGCTTGAGAGAGTCCAGCACAGAACTACAAAGATGCTGCAGGCAGTGAAAAGATCTTCCTCATGAGGAGAGCCTGAGGGAGCTGAGGGCTCTGGAGCTTGGAGAGGAGGAGCCTGAGGGTGACCTCATTGCTGGTGCTAAAGCTGTGCAGGGTGAGTGCCCAGAGGCTGGAGCCAGGCTCTGCTGGGGGATGCCCAATGCCAGCACAAGGGGCAGTGGTGGAAGCTGAGGCAGAGGAAGTGCCATGGAAACAGGAGGGAGAATTTCTTCCCTGTGAGGGTGACAGAGCTTGGAGCAGGCTGCCCAGGGGTGGTTGTGGAGAGATTCAAGACCTGCCTGGATGAGTTCCTGTGTGACCTGCTGTGGGTGCTGCTGCTCTGGCGGGGGGGAAGGACTGGCTGAGCTTTGGAGAGGTCCATTCCAGCCCCTGAAATTCTGTGATGCTGTGAAGCACTAACAGCTGCTCTCTGCTCCCCTCTCTCTCTTTTACCTTGGGTAGGGTGGGAGAAGTGAGCAGGGAGGGGGAAGCTGTGGGTAGCCCCCTGGTTATGTCTGGGGGCGGGGAAGGAGAGGGGTCTTGCATTGTTTATAACTGGTAAATAGCTGAAAAATTGTGCATTTTGTACATATTCATTGCATTTCATACCTTAGATTGTGGGTTTGCTTGCAAATAGAGCTTCATTTGCTTCCAGCTGAGCTAATGTGGCAAGCTGCTTTGGAGGGGTGGGGAGAGGGGGTGATTTCAAACCCACCACACCAGCCATGGCCACACAGGATCTTCAGTGCTCAGTGGCCTCCAGCTCTTTAGGACAAGCTCCATCAGAGGCCAGGGGGAGTGGCTTGTTTCTGCTGGCACTGCCCCATCCCAGTACAACAGTGTGTGTGTGTGTGTTCCAGCCCTGCCTGGGATGATTAAAATGTATGCAAAGGGAGAGCATTTGCCTGCCTGTACTCAAAGAATTGCTATTCACATATTCATGGGGGAGGCTGGGAGGCTGCCCTGTGCCAGGCTTGGCTGTGGGCTGGAATTGTTGGCTTGGGACACCCTACAAGGGGACATTGTGCCCTTCAATCCCCTTTGTCAGGAACCCCAGATCTTTGCATTCAAAGCACAAAGGAGCCACATCCTTTGCCTGCCATCCCTTTGCAATTAGCTTAATTAATGAGCTGGGTTCAAGCTGCAGCAGCAGGATCTGCTCAGCCTCCCAAAGCCTTTGCCTTATTCATAGGTGTCCCTCGTGCCCCTGCTAAAGAGCTCCTCTTGGAACCCCACCACCAGGTTCTGCTGAGCACAGGCCAGCTCCTTATTCATTATGATGAGATTCGATTGTTGCTCTGCAGCCCTTGCTCCATCCTCAAGTTAAACAAGCTCTTCCTGCAGCTGCAGGGCCATTACTTATTGATGGCAGCAGGATGAAGTCCTCCCCTTGAAAGGGAAGGATCAATTTTCATAACATTGGGTTTCCAATTGCTAAGCTTCCTCCTCCATTCCTTTACACACCACTGAATTGTCTGGGTTGGAAGCTCACCCAGCCCAACCATGAGCCCAGCCCTGCCAGCTCACCCCTAAGCCATGGCCCTCAGCACCACATCTCCAAGGCTTTGCAACCCCTCCAGTGATGGGGACTCCACCACTGCCCCTGGCAGCCTGGGCCAGGCCTGCAATAAACAATAGCTAATCCAATTCCTTGTGCTCTCCAGACCTCCAGGCTGTCATGGCTCAGGCTCTCCCACCAACTTCCTTCCACCTCAGAAACTGCTGGCCAGTCCCCAGCTACACAGGGACAGAAATGTGGAAAGCAGCACCAAGGAAGGGAGAGCTGATGAAGGAAGACCAGCAGATGAGGGGAGAGGATTCTACCCCTCTGCTGAGCTCCCCTCTGCAGTGCTGGGGCAGCTCTGCAGTCCTCAGCACAGCACAGACCTGGTGGATCAGGAACAGAGGAGGCCACAGCAATGCTGGCAGGGCTGGAAGCCCTCTGTTGTGAGGCCAGGCTGAGAGTTGGGGTTGTGCAGCTTGGAGAAGAGAAGGCTCCAGGGAGACCTTCTGGTGGCCTCTCAGTGCTTAAGGAAAGCTGGGGACAGAGTTTTGAGCAGGGCCTGATGTGCCAGGGCAAGGGGTGATGGTTTGAACTGAAAGAAGGAGACTCAGGATGGGCTGAAGGAAGAAATGGTTCACCCTGAGGGTGGTGAGAGCCTGTCCCAGATTGCCCAGAGAGGTGGAAGATGCCTCATGGCTGGAACCACCCCAGGTCAGGCTGTTGGTGGCTCTGAGCAACCTGCTCTGGTTGCAGCTGTCCCTGCTGGCTGCAGGGAGGTTGGGCTGGGTGACCCTGAAAGGTCCTATCCAACCCAAACACTTCTATGAAGAGGAGGCAGCTGCAGCCTTGCTGCTCAGCAGGTGATCAGGATTGATTCATTAATTATCAGCAGAGGTGCTTTGGGAAGGTAGGCAGCTGGTTTGAGATGGGGGCTCCCCCGGGCTGGGCTCCAAACCCTTTCACTTGTCCCACAGCCTCCACCAGCATCTTTCTGGCTGCACTTCAATTTTCCTGACCAGCACCAAGTCAAAGCTGCCTGCAGATGGCAACAGCTCCCCAGCCTGTCTCGATTGTGGGGAAAAAAAAAGCTCGTTTCCTGGGGAAAAAAAAGTGAATCAGGGTTTGTTGCCAGGACAGTAAGGTTACAGAGAAGTCAGTGCCTGATTGCCTCTCACTTGGGTGTGTGAGGTTGTTTAATCATAGAATCACAAGATTGTCAGGGTTGGAAGGGACCTCAAGGCTCAGCCAGTTCCAACCCCCCTGCCGAGGGCAGGGACACCTCACACTGCAGCAGCTTGCTCACAGCCACAGCCAGCCTGGCTGCAAACACCTCCAGGCAGGAGGCTTCCACCACCTCCCTGGGCAACCTCTGCCAGGCTCTCACCACCCTCATGGCCAACAACTTCTTCCTCACAGCCAAGCTCAATCTCCCCACTTCTAGTTTTGCTCCATCCCCCCCAGTCCTATCCCTCCCTCACACCCTCAAAAGTCCCTCCCCAGCTTTCTTGGAGCCCCCTGCAGATCCTGGAAGGCCACCAGAAGGTCTCCTGGGAGCCTTCTCCTCTCCAGCCTGCACAGCCCCAACTCTCTCAGGCTGTCTCCAGAGCAGAGCAGCTCCAGCCCTCTGCTCCTCCTCGTGGCCCTTCTCTGGACACCTTCCAGCACCTCCAGATCCTTCCTGGCACAGAGGCTGCAGACCTGGACCCAGAGCTCCAGCTGTGGTCTCAGCAGAGTGGAGCAGAGGGGCAGAATCCCCTCCCTGGCTCTGCTGGCTGTGCTTATAGAATGGAATGGAATGGAATGGAATGGAATGGAATGGAATGGAATGGAATAGAATAGAATAGAATAGAATAGAATAGAATAGAATAGAATAGAATAGAATAGAATAGAATAGAATAGAATAGACCAGGTTGGAAGAGACCTCAAAGATTATCAAGTCCAACCTATCACCCATCACTATCCAATCAACTAAACCATGGCACCAAGCACCCCATCCAGGCTCTTCCTAAACACCACCAGGGATGGTGACTCCACCACCTCCCTGGGCAGCACATCCCAGTGGCCAATTACTCTTTTTGTGAAGAATTTCTTCCTCACCTCCAGCCTAAACCTCCCCTGGCACAGCTTGAGACTGTGTCCTCTTGTTCTGGTGCTGGGTGCCTGGGAGAAGAGACCAACCCCTACCTGGCTACAATCCCCTCCTAAATGTCAGATGGGGCTCATCAGAAAGCCCTTTGAGCTCCTTCTACATGACTCAGGCAGCTTCTATCCCGTCAGACTATTTCCCCAGTTTTTACATTGCAGAGCAGAAATCTCTTCAGGTTTGCAGCTCCTGTTTCTATTCAGTTCCTGATATTTCACTTCCCCCTTGCACTGGATTCTCCAGCCAGGGTGCAGGAACCACACCGGCACAGCCCCATAAATGCTCCAGTGTGTGATAATCCAACCTCACACTCACTTTTCCTGACAGATGGACCTTTGGGAAGCTTGGTTTTTCGTTTTGTTAACCCTGCCCTGGAGGTGTTGAAGGCCAGGCTGGATGAGGCTTTGAGCAGCCTGGGCTGGTGGGAGGTGTCCCTGCCCATGGCAAGGGGTTGGAAGTGGAAGGTCCCTTCCAACCCAACCCCTGCTGTGATTCTATGAAATGTGAAACTATTTCAGTTCACAACCCGAGTTCTTGGAGACCTGGCTCCAAAAGCTCTGTCACTCCAGCACCTCCAGTGCAGGCTCTCCACGCTGGCTTGGTGTTCCCACTTGGTGCACCAGGAGGCTTTTTTAGGTGTGAGGGGTTTGGGTTTTTCACTGGTTCACAGGACGTCAGTGGTTAGAATGGACCTCTGGAGGTCTTCCAGTCCAAGCCCCCTGCCAGAGCAGGAGCAGAGAATCCAGCACAGGTCCCACAGGAGCACATCCAGACAGGGCTGGAAAGGCTCCAGAGAAGAAGACTCCACAACCTCTCTGGGCAGCCTGCTCCAGGGCTCTGGGACCCTCACAGGGAAGAAGTTCCTCCTCATGGGGAGCTGGAACCTCCTGTGCTGCAGTTTCAATCCATTGCTCCTTGTCCTATCCCAGGGAGCAAGTGAGCAGAGCCTGTCCCTGTCCCCTCCCTCTTTGCTCCCAGCCCTCAGCTATTGATAGACATTGATCAGATCCCTCTCAGCCTTCTCTTCTGCAGACTGAACAGCCCCAGGGCTCTCAGCCTCTCCTCCCAGGCAGTGCTGCAGTCCCTTCAGCATCCTTGGAGCCCTCCCTTGGACTCTCTCCAGCAGATCCCTGTCCTTCCTGAACTGGGCAGCCCAGAGCTGGATGCAATATTGCAGGTGAGGTCTCAGCAGGGCAGAGCAGAGGGGGAGGAGAACCTCCCTGGCTCTGCTGGCCACACTCCTCTGAATGCAGCCCAGGACCCCCTTGGCCTTCTTGGCCCCCAGGGCACATTGCTGTCCCAAGCAGAACTTCTTGTTCCCCAGCACTCCCAGCTCCTTCTCCTTGGGGCTGCTCTCCAGCAGATCCCCTCCCAGCCTGTGCTGCTGCAGTTTATTCTTCCTTCCCAGCTGCAGGACTCTGCCCTCATCTTTCTGGCCCCTCATTAGGTTCCTCTGTGCCCATCTATCAGCCTGTCCAAGTCTCTGCCTGGCCTCACAGCCTTCAGGTGTCTCAGCCAAGCCTCCCAGTTTGGTATCCTCAGCAAACCTGCTGAGCAGACTCTGTCTGTCTGTCCCCTCATCAGTGTCATTGATGAAGATGTTGAACAGGACAGGACCCAGCACTGATCCCTGGGGGACTCCACTGGTCACAGCTCTCCAGCTGGACCTGGCACCACTGACTACCACTCTTTGCACTCTATTGTGTCAGCAGTTCCTGATCCCTCTCACTGTCTGCTCTTCTGTCCCACACCTCCTGAGCTTGCCCACAAGTAATTGCTCACAGGGATGTTAATTCTTAACTAACAGGCAGGGCCTGGTTGCTCCTTGCAGTAAAAGAGCAAATAAGGAGAGAGCAGGACTCTGAGCCAGGAAAGAGAGGAAGGAAACCAGAGGGAATTGCTGGATGTGGTGGAAAGGACAGGAAAAGCCTCTGGCTGGCTGTGACGGGAAGCACTGCAGGAAGGAAGGTCACTGGGCAAATGTGGGCCACCAGCAGGGCCTAGAGAGCAAGGCTGGTGAGGAGCAGCTGAGGGAAATGGGGTGGTTTAGTCTGGAGGAAAGGAGGCTGAGGGCAAACCCTCCCACTTTCTACCACTCCCTGAGAGGAGGCTGGAGCGAGGTGGGAGTTGGTGTCTTCTCCCAAGGAACAAGTGATAGGGCAAGAGGAAATGGCCTCAGGGTGCCCCAGGGGAGGTTTAGGTTGGATATTAGGAACAATTACTGGAAGAGTGGTCAGGGATTGGAACAGGCTGCCCGGGGAGGTAGTGGAGTCACCACCCCTGGAGGGGTTCATGGCTCTCTGAGCCATGGTTTAGTGGCCATGGTGGTGTTGGGCTGATTGTTGGCCTGGATGATCTTAGAGATCTTTCCCAGCATTGATGATTTGATGATTCTATGAAAATGGAGAGAGAGAGAGAAGGGAGTTTTAGCCAGCTGTGTAAAATGGTTGTAGGGGAGTACCACAACCCAAACCAGAAGCAGCTCAGGAAGCCCTTGGAGATTCCCCTAGCCACTCAGGCCCTTCAGCTTGCTGGCTGCTGAGCACACCAATAACCATGGAGTTATTTCAGTTGGAAAAGACTTCTAAGATCCCTGGGCAGTATGATCCCTGGGCAGTATGATCCCTGGGCAGTATGATCCCTGAGCAGTTAGATCCCTGAGCAGTTTGACCCCGAGCAATTTGGCCCCTGAGCAATTTGATCCCTGAGCAGTTAGATCCCTGAGCAACTTGATCCCTGTGCAGTTTGATCACTGAGCAGTCAGGTCCCTAAGCAGTTAGATCCCTGAGCAATTTGATCCCTGAACAATTTGATCCCTGAGCAATTTGATCTCTGAGCAATTTGATCACTGATCAGCTTGATCACTGAGCAGTTTTAGCACTGTGTGCTTTGATCCCTGAGCAGCTTGATCCCTCAGCAGTTAGATCCCTCAGCAGTTAGATCCCTGAGCACTTTCTCTGAGCAGCTTGATCACTGAACAATTTGATCACTGAGCAGTTGATCACTGAGCAGGTTGATCACTGAGCACTTTGATCTGAGCAGTTTGATCTCTGAGCAGTTAGATCCCTGAGCAGTTAAATCCCTGAGCAATTTGATCTCTGAGCTATTTGATCACTGAGCAGCTTCCCACCCTCATGGGCAACAACTTCTTCCTAACATCCAAGCTGAATCTACCCACTTCTAGTTTTGCTCCATCCCCCCCAGTCCTATTCCTCCCTGACACCCTCAAAAGTCCCTCCCCAGCTTTCTTGAAGCCCCCTGCAGATCCTGGAAGGCCACAGGAAGGTCTCCTGGGAGCCTTCTCTTCTCCACACTGAATAACAGCCAGGCTTATGCTGGGGCTAGGGTGGCAGGTTGGGGGGGGACATGGTCAAGCTCTTTCAGCTAATTGGGACCCCAGCAGCACCTTTCCCAGCAAGCAACATTTGCCCTTTTACATCAGACCCCCCAGGCTGTGGGCTGCTGAACAAGGGAACCCCAAAGCCCAGCTGTGTGTGGCCAGTGGGACCCCCTCAGAGCTGAGGAGTGGATGTGTGTGGGGGGGGTTATGCTGGAGACCTCCCTGCTGGCTGCACTACCTCCGAGGCCTGCAGGGTTCTTTACAGTGTGGTTAAAATCAGCAGGGTCCAACCTCCCCCAGCCCTTCAGCCTCCTCCTGTGGCTGCTGCCTCCACACTGCACTCTCAGCAGCATCATAGAATCAGGAATGGGCTGGGTTGGAAAGGACCTGGAAAGCTCATCCAGTCCATTGTTGTAGACAGCAACTAGACATCCTCAACTAGATCAGGTTGCCCAGAGCCCTGTCCAGCCTGACCTTGAATATCTCCAGGGATGGAGCCCCAAGCACCTCCTTGAGCAACCTGTGCCAGTGTTCCACCACCCAGCTACAAAGCTGGGGAGGGGTCTGGAGCACAGCCCTGTGAGGAGAGGCTGAGGGAGCTGGGCTTGCTTAGCCTGGAGAAGAGGAGGCTCAGGGGAGACCTTCTTGCTCTCTCCAACTCCCTGAAGGGAGGTTGGAGCCCGGTGGGGGTTGGTCTCTTCTGCCAGGCACTCAGCAGCAGAACAAGAGGACACAGTCTCAAGCTGTACCAGAGGAGGTTCAGGCTGTATGTTAGGAAGAAATCCTTCACAGCCAGAGAGATTGGCCACTGGGATGTACTGCCCAGGGAGGTGGTGGAGTCACCATCCCTGGAGGTGTTTAAGAAGAGCCTGGATGAGGCCCTTGGTGCCATGGTTGAGTTGATTGGATGGTGCTGGGTGATAGGTTGGACTTGGTAATCTCTGAGGTCTTTTCCCACCTGGTTAATTCTGTGTCTCTGTGATGCATGGTAAAGAACATCCCTCCCTCCTGCACAGCTCCTGAGAGTCACAGAATCATTTTGGTTGCAAGAGACCTTTAAGCTCCTGCAGTCCAGCCATGAACCCAGGGCTGCCAGCTCACCACCAAGCACCACCTCTACAAGAGAGGAGCCCCTTGGCTGCTCTGCCATGGTCATCACCCCCTTCCTTACCACACTGCTGGGAGGTTGTTTTCTCCTTTTTCTTCTGTGTTCTAACAAGTTACTGACCTGGCTGCTCTCAGTTGGGGTGGTTGTTGGGCTCAACTCCAGCAAAGTCCCTCCAGTTGTGCCTCTTCTTTTGGGATCACAGAATGGTTTGGGCTGGAAGGGACCTCTCAAAGTCTCCCAGTCCAACCCCCTGCACTCAGCAGGGACATCCCCAACTAGAGCAGGTTGCTCAAAGCCCCAAACAACCTGACCTGGGATGGTTCCAGGCATGGGGCAGCTCCCACCTCTCTGGGCTACCTGAGACAGGCTCTCACCACTCTCAGTATCAAACATTTCTCCCTTCTCCACAGTCTGAGTCTCCCTCTTTCAGTCCAAACCATCACCCTTTGTCCTGTCACATCAGGGCCTGCTCAGAAGTCTGTCCCCAGCTTTCTGCTCCCTAGAGGGAGATGACACAGCCAGGATGCAGCTATGGTGACCCCCACCTCGGGATGCAGGAGCTGATGGAGGGGAGGAAGATCCTGGAGCATCCAGGTACTGGTCGATGGTAGGCTGAACATGAGCCAGCAGTGTGCCCAAGGGGCCAAGAAGGCCAAGGGCATCCTGGCCTGCAGCAGGAACAGTATGGCCAGCAGGAGCAGGGAAGTCCTTCTGCCCTGTGCTCAGCACTACTTAGGCCACCCCTTGAGTCCTGTGTCCAGTTTTGGGCTCCTCAGGTTAGGAAAGATGTTGAGCTGCTGGAAGGTGTCCAGAGAAGGGCAACAAAGCTGGGGAGGGGTCTGGAGCACAGCCCTGTGAGGAGAGGCTGAGGGAGCTGGGCTTGCTTAGCCTGGAGAAGAGGAGGCTCAGGGGAGACCTTCTTGCTCTCTCCAACTCCCTGAAGGGAGGTTGTAGCCAGGTAGGGGGTTGGTCTCTTCTGCCAGGCAGCCAGCAGCAGAACAAGAGGACACAGTCTCCAGCTGTACCAGAGGAGGTTTAGGCTGGAGGTTAGAAAGAAGTTCTACACAGAGAGAGTGATTGCCCCTTGGAATGGGCTGCCTGGGGAGGTGGTGGAGCCACCATCACTGGAGGTGTTCAGGAGGAGACTTGATGGGGTGCTTGGTGCCATGGTTTAGTTGATTAGGTGGTGTTGGATGATAGGTTGGATGTGATGATCTCAAAGGTCTCTTCCAACCTGGTTTATTCTATTTCTACTTCTATGTCTCTCCCCAGGGTGGGGGATGAGCCCCTCCTGGCTGGACCCTCACTTGTGAGCAGCCAGACATTATTTCACCTCCTGGTGCTCTCGTGGGGTTTGCTCAGGATGCTCAAAGGCGACTGGTGAGGAGCACAGGCAGCTGGGAAGGGCTCCTGCCTGTGCCTTCTGACTCATGCGAGTCGTGTGGGTGGCAGAAGCAGCCCTGGGAGAGGAGGAGGAGTGGGAAAGAATCTGTTGCTATATTTAACCACAAATAATAGGAAGAGGCTGAGCTCTTTGGGCTCACATCGTAAATAGCAGTGAGATGAAATCAGCCCAGAAATTCCTGACTGGATCATGGCAGCCTCTTGAGAAATGGCATGACTAACCAGCACCATGGCTTGCAAGAATCTTGGTCCCAGTGAACAAACCCCTCCCCCCCACCAAAAAAAATAAGGCCACCCTGTAAAAAACAAAAGGGATTTGTGGTTATTCCAGGTCACTGCAGGGAGCCTCCCAGCAGCCAGAGTCATCCTTTGGGTTCTTGCTGTGTTTCAGTCCTTCCCACGAGGAGCTCGGCTGCTCGTCCATCCTTCCATGGCATCTTGGGCATCCAATCTCTTCCACCAACCAACCTCCCTCAGGGTCTCACTGGCATCCAGGTGATGGGGCTTGAAATTCAACAGGTGATTAAGGATGGGGTTTGGCTCAAGGAGCCTCCCTGGGGGTGTTGAAGGCCAGGCTGGATGAAGCCTTGAGCAGCTGAGTCTAGCTGAGAGGTGTCCCTGGGCATGGTGGGGAGCTTGGAGCAGGTCCAGCAGATGAGCTCTGAGTTCCCTTCCAGCCTGGTTGGAATAGATGATTTCTGAAGTTGTGGAGTCTCCTTGTGTGGAGAGCTTCCAACCCCCCCTGGGCATTGTGCTGCTGGGCAAGCTGCTGTGGGTGCCCTGCTGCAGCAGGGGGCTTGGGCTGGGTGATTCCCCAGAGGTCCCTTCCAACCCCACCATGCTGTTACTCTGTCAAATAGGACACATGAACTGAGACATGGAGTCTGGGAAGCCTGAGAACAGCCTTGACACCCATGGCCCTGCCCTGTGATATTTCCACCTTTTATTTATTTGGAGAAAACATATTTGGTGCCTGGAGGACCTCTGAGCTTGGTAAGAGGACTGACCTAACCTGGGAAGGAATCAGAGTCACTCAGGAGGGTCCCAGCCTCCCTCTCTCTCTTCCTTTCTCTTTTTTCTGAGAGTCTAACAGCAAATATTTGCTGGCAGCAGAGATTTCTGAGCTGTGAGGTAATGGCTCCTTTCTTTCTTTTTTTTCCTTTCCCCTTACATGTGCAGAGTCATCTCCTCAGCTCTTCAGCCTTATTGCCCTTACAGATGTGCCGGGGAAATGTGAAGCAATAGAGCTCAGCTTGGTGTGCTGAATTCAAGCAGGGCTCTCCCTCAGCAAAGCTCTCCCTCAGCAAAGCTCTCCCTCAGCCGAGCTCTCCCTCAGCGGGGCTCTCCTCAGCAGGGCTCTCCCTCAGCGGGGCTCTCCTCAGCAGGGCTCTCCCTCAGGAAAGCTCTCCCTCAGCGGGGCTCTCCTCAGCAGGGCTCTCCCTCAGTGGAGCTCTCCCTCAGCGGGGCTCTCCTCAGCAGGGCTCTCCCTCAGCGGAGCTCTCCCTCAGCGGAGCTCTCCCTCAGTGGAGCTCTCCCTCAGCAGGGCTCTCCCTCAGCGGAGCTCTCCCTCAGCGGGGCTCTCCCTCAGCAGGGCTCTCCCTCATCAGGGCTCTCCCTCAGCGGGGCTCTCCTCAGCAGGGCTCTCCCTCAGCGGAGCTCTCCTCAGCAGGGCTCTCCCTCAGCGGAACTCTCCCCAGCAGGGCTCTCCCTCAGCGGAGCTCTCCCTCAGGAAAGCTCTCCCTCAGCAGGGCTCTCCCTCAGCGGAGCTCTCCCTCAGGAAAGCTCTCCCTCAGCGGGGCTCTCGTTCAGGAAAGCTCTCCCTCAGCGGGGCTCTCCCTCAGCGGGGCTCTCGTTCAGGAAAGCTCTCCCTCAGCGGGGCTCTCCCTCAGCGGAGCTCTCGTTCAGGAAAGCTCTCCCTCAGCAAAGCTCTCCCTCCGCGGGGCTCTCCCTCCGCGGGGCTCTCCCTCAGCAAAGCTCTCCCTCAGCAAAGCTCTCCCTCAGCAAAGCTCTCCCTCAGCCGAGCTCTCCCTCAGCGGGGCTCTCCCTCAGCAAAGCTCTCCCTCAGCCGAGCTCTCCCTCAGCCGAGCTCTCCCTCAGCCGAGCTCTCCCTCAGCAGAGCTCTCCCTCAGCAGGGCTCTCCCTCAGCGGAGCTCTCCTCAGCGGGGCTCTCCCTCAGCAGGGCTCTCCCTCAGCGGAGCTCTCCTCAGCGGGGCTCTCCCTCAGCGGGGCTCTCCCTCAGCGGGGCTCTCCCTCAGCAAAGCTCTCCCTCCGCAAAGTTCTCCCTCAGCCGAGCTCTCCCTCAGCAGGGCTCTCCCCTCAGCAAAGCTCTCCCTCAGCGGAGCTCTCCCTCAGCAAAGCTCTCCCTCAGCAAAGCTCTCCCTCAGCAAAGCTCTCCCTCAGCAAAGCTCTCCCTCAGCAGGGCTCTCCCTCAGCGGAGCTCTCCCTCAGCCGGGCTCTCCCTCAGCGGAGCTCTCCCTCAGCGGGGCTCTCCCTCAGCGGAGCTCTCCCTCAGCGGGGCTCTCCCTCAGCCGAGCTCTCCCTCAGCCGAGCTCTCCCTCAGCGGGGCTCTCCCTCAGCGGGGCTCTCCCTCCGCAAAGCTCTCCCTCAGCGGGGCTCTCCCCTCAGCGGAGCTCTCCCTCAGCGGAGCTCTCCCTCCGCGGGGCTCTCCCCTCAGCAAAGCTCTCCCTCAGCCGAGCTCTCCCTCAGCAGGGCTCTCCCTCAGCAGGGCTCTCCCTCAGCAAAGCTCTCCCTCAGCGGAGCTCTCCCTCCGCGGGGCTCTCCCCTCAGCAAAGCTCTCCCTCAGCCGAGCTCTCCCTCCGCAGGGCTCTCCCTCAGCGGAGCTCCAAAGCTGACTGCCCCTGGGCTTTCCAGAGAGCTTCTTCAGCAGCTGAGGAGAAGTTCAGGTTGTGGCAGATGCTGTGAGGATGGCTGCATGGAGGGTGTGAGGGCTGCTGGTGCAGCACCTGCCTCACCAGGAACAAAAGGTCCTGGGGGTGTTGCTCGACAGCCAGCTGAAGATGAGGCTGAGGGGAGACCTTCTGGCTCTCTACAACTCCTGAGGGAGATTGGAGCCTGGTCTCTTGGTCTCTTCTCTCAAGAAACAAGAGATAGGACAAAAGAAAATGGCCTCAAGGTGACCCAGAGGAGGTTTAGATTGGACATGAGGAACAATTTCCTCCCCCTGGGGGCTGTCAAGCCCTGGCTCAGGCTGCCCAGGGCAATGGTGGAGTCCCCATGACTGGAGAGAATCAGAGCTGTGTAGATGTGGTGGTGAGGGCCCTGGTTCAGTGGTGAGCTGGCAGTGCTGGGTTAAGGCTTGGATTCAATGATCTTAAAGGTCTCTTCCAACCAAATGATTCCATGTGGCCATGAAGTGCCTGCTCATCCTCCAGCACAGCAGCAATTTGCTCCATAATTCCCATGAAGCCTCAGCTCTCCCAAGGTTTGGCTCCTCTGGGGATTTCCTTATCTCACTTGAAGCTCTGAGGGACAAGATCATTTTTGCCTCCACCTTGTCTAGCATCACTGAAAGCTGCTCTTCCCTCCATCCATCCACCTGGAGTTTGTATGTGAGGCTTCCAGTGCTTTGCCCCAAAGAGAGAAACCTCCTCTCCATGAGTTTCTTTTTTCCCAAGTGGGTTTCCCATATTTGGGAGGGAAACATGGGAGAGAAAGGCAGATGCAGATGTGAAGCATCACTGCTCAAAGGGCATTCTAGGTCACAGGCTGCCACAAAGGTGGGTTCAGAGCTCCACAAACATTGCAGGGACACTTCCATGCCCTATCAAATAATTCTTTTGCCAGCTCAGCTCTTTGGCACCATCTGAAAGGCCTAGAAGTCGAGTCTTTAATGATCTACTGCTCCAGGAGGATCGATGTATTGCTCCAGGGGTCATTTGGTGGATCAATAGTTGTCCATCCCTCATAAACCTGGAGAAGAGCAGCTCCTCCAGCTCCTTCTCAGAAACCACTCGGCAGCCCTGGGCAGCAGGACAGTGGGGTCCCACAGCTTGGAGGAAGCAGATTCCCCTTCCCCTCCAGCCACAGCTATCCCCATCTGATGGGGCACAGAGCCGGGCCTCAGCCACTCAGAATCACAGAATTGTCAGGGTTGGAAGGGACCCTTCAAGATCAGCCAGTCCCAAGCCCCCTGCCATGGGCAGGGACACCTCACACTACAGCAGCTTGCTCACAGCCACAGCCAGCCTGGCTGCAAACACCTCCAGGCAGGAGGCTTCCACCACCTCCCTGGGCAACCTGTGCCAGGCTCTCACCACCCTCATGGGCAACAACTTCTTCCTAACAGCCAATCTCAATCTACCCACTTCTAGTTTTGCTCTATCCCCCCCAGTCCTATCACTCCCTGACACCCTCCAAAGTCCCTCCCCAGCTTTCTTGGAGCCCCCTGCAGATCCTGGAAGGCCACCAGAAGGTCTCCTGGGAGCCTTCTCCTCCCCAGCCTGCACAACCCCAACTCTCTCAGGCTGTCTCCAGAGCAGAGCAGCTCCAGCCCTCTGCTCCTCCTCATGGCCCTTCTCTGGACACCTTCCAGCACCTCCAGATCCTTCCTGGCACAGAGGCTCCAGACCTGGACCCAGAGCTGCAGCTATGGTCTCAGCAGAGTGGAGCAGAGGGGCAGAATCCCCTCCCTGGCCCTGCTGGCCACACTTCTCTTGCTGCAGCCCAGGCTCTGCTTGGCTCTCTGGGCTGCAAGTGCTCACTGCTGGCTCCTGTTGAGCTTCTCCTCCCCCAGCACCCCCAAGGCCTTTTCCACTTCTCCAGGCTGAGCACCAACACCCAGGCCACGGCACACCCTGGAGGGCCAGCCCAGATGGCAGCCTCCATCAGCTATCAACAGGCTTTAATATTTCATAGAGCCCTGACTGAGGATCTCCAGCTGATGAGAAATGTTGTTAAATGCAGAGCTTTATTAATGGATCCATCAACTCAGCTGGTGCCTTCTGGTGGCTCACCACTGCATTTGTCTTTTGCCCCTCTGTACAGCACACTTGGGGAGGTCCCATCGTGAACCCCGGGTTCAGACTGGGGCCTCTCACTCCAAGAAGGACATTGAGGGGCTGGAGTGGGTCCAGAGAAGGGCAACAAAACTGGAGAAGGGTCTGGAGCACAAGTCTTCAGCTGAGGGACCTGAGGTGGTTCAGCCTGGAGAGAAGGAGGCTCTCAACAGCTCCCTGAAAAGAGCCTGGAGCCAGGTGGGGGTTGGTCTTTTTTCCCAGGAGCAAGTGACAGGAGGAGAGGAGACAGCCTCAAGTTACAGCAGTTGGACATGAGGAACAATTTCTTCCCCCAAAGGGTTGCCAAGGCCTGGCCCAGGCTGCCCAGGGCAGTGGTGGAGTCCCCATCCCTGGAGGGGTTTCACAGCTGTGTAGCTGTGGTGCTGAGGGCCGTGGTTTGGAGGTGTCCTGGCAGTGCTGGGTTCATGGCTGGACTGGAGGAGCTTAAAGGCCTCTTCCAACCACAATGATTCTATGGGCTGCCCAGGGAGGTGGTGGAGTCGCCGTCCCTGGAGGTGTTCAAGGGGAGATTGGACGTGGCGCTTGGTGCCATGGTCTAGTTGTGAGGTCTGTTGGGACAGGTTGGACTTGATGATCCTTGGGGTCTCTTCCAACCTTGGTTATACTGTGATACTGTGATGATTTTAAGTCTGGAGCAAATGCAGCCCCAGGCACAGCACAGACCTGCTGCTAGAGCTGGTGCTTGACTTTGCTGATCCTGCTGGCCATGGGCTGGGATGTGATCCTGAGGGGTAGGGATAAGGCCCCCACCCCCTTAGCACTGCCTGGTCAAGTCAGTCCATCCTAAAGCAGCTGAGGCCAGGGCTGTGCTGCACTGCTTCCACCTTCTTGCCTTGGCTCCATGTCTGCAGCCATCTTTCCCGGGCTCCCCAGCAGCCTTCTGCAGGGAGAAGTGTCCATAAAGTGAGGCAAGGTGCAGAACAAAGAAGATACAGAAGGAGATGGTGGTTTCTCACTGTCTGCCAGCAGCCCAGCACCAGCAGCTCCCTTCTTCCCTTCACACTGTTTTTATGCAAGCTCTGCCCAGTGCTGCATCACTGCCTGGGACCTTTTCTTCCCACCTTTGACTCTGAACACCACAGAATCTGGAGCAGCTAGGACAGGCAATGAGTTACCCAGAAGGCAGGGATGACAGCAGGAGCCTGGCTTACAGACATCAGCAACCAAATCATCTCAGGTCGAGTAAACAGGACAAAGGAAACAAGCACATTCCATGGGATGGCCACGTAGGTGGCTGTGCTGCTGTCTATCAGATTTGGCCTGCTCATCTAAGAGCAAACCAAGCAGAACAGCACTGCTTAGTTCTTGCCATGTTCCATCTTAGTAAGTGTTTCCATGACTAGGTTAGAGCTTCCTCTCCGAACCTCTCCTCTCCAAACCTCTCTGAACCTCTCCTCTCCGAACCGAACTGAACCTCTCCGAACCAAACCTCTCCGGACTGAACCTCTCCTCTCTGAACCTCTTTTCTCTGAACCTCTCCTCTCCTCTCTGAACCTCTCCTCTCTGAACCTCTCCGAACCTCTCCTCTCTGAACCAACCCCTCCTCTCCCTTTCCCTCCCCTCCCTTCCCTTCCCCTCCCCTTCTTCTCCTCCCTTCCCTTTCCCTCCCTTCCCCTCCTTATTTATTTCCAACCCCCCTGCCATGGCCAGGGACACCTTCCACTGAAACAGGGCCTTGGCCAGCCTGAACTCCTGAGTTTTGCAGTTGACCTCAGGGCAAGCAGCAAACAGTGCAGCCAAGGAGGTACAGCAATGGGATTGAAGAAAATGATGGATTTGGGCTCCAGAAGTGTGGGCAATGGTCACTGCTGGGTGAGATGGGGACCCCCTGGCCTTACCAGCAGGAGAAAAGCTGTGAAGCCTTAATGGTAGGACTAAAACCCAACCACATGGAAGCCTGAAGGGCTCACTTTCATCTGGGCCTTGCACAGGCACTGGCACCCAGCCTGCCGCTGCCTGCTCCAACACTCACTTGTCCTTTTGATGCAGCAGGACCAGTGGTGGGGCTCAGCACCTTGCATTTCCCCTCCCGTGGGTCGCTCAGGCTCAGGTGTCACCTATCCTCATGTCCTTGGGTACAGCTCATCACCATGCCACTGGGTACCACTCATCCTTGTGTCCTCAGCTACTGCTCATCCCTGCACCCTCCCCATGTCCTCAGGTTCTTCCCCCATCCCCAGATTTATCCCTACATCCTCAGGCATGGCTCATCCCTGCACTCTCAGGTTCATCCCTGCATCCTTAGGTACTGCTCATCCCTGCATCCTTGGGTACCACTCATCCCATAGCCTCAGGTTCATCCCTGCATCCTTAGGTACTGCTCATCCCTGCAGCTTTGTGCTCATCCCACATAGTTGGGTACTGCTCAGCCCTGCATCCTTGGATGCCAGATCCTCTGCTTCATCCCCACATCCTTGGAGACCAAAGCCCCACATCTTCAGGTTGATCCCTGAGTCCTCAGGTTCATTGTCACATCCTTGGGTCCCACATCCTCAGGTTGATCCCTGAGTCCTCAGGTTCATTGTCACATCCTTGGGTGCCACATCTCCATGTCCTTGAGCTCAGAACACCCCTGGTGAAGGACCTTTCCCCCACCCTGAAGCCACCTTCCAGCTCAGCAGTACATTTTTGGGACACATTTATCAAGCCGGCTGGGTGCTGGGGAGACCCCACTCCGGCTGGGAGAGGCCGGGCTGGGCTATGTGGCTGCCGGTTACTCCGCGTCCCCTCGGTGGAGCCTGGCCCGTAGCCCGGTCCCGCACGGCCCCATTATCCCCTGAGCCGCGGCCAATGGCCCCATCAATTTTTCATCGGGAGAAACCACCGGGAGCGGATAAAACCGGGAGGGGCACGGAGGGGGAGGAAGGGGGTGGGTGACGCCGAGCAGCTCCAGCGCCTCCGCGGAAGGTGCGCGCACGGACCGGGGCCGGGGGATGGCGGGCGGGCGGCGACCGGCACCGTGCGGCCGGGACGGCTGCGGCGGGGCGGGGGTCGGGACAGGGGTCGGGGCTTGGGGGGCTGCGGCGGATCGCTCCTGGCTTCCGCGGGCGCGGTGGCTGGCGCGGAGGCTGGCAGCGCTGCTGGTCCTGCTGGTGCTGGTGGCTGCCGGTTGCGTGCTCCGCCGCCGAGCCTGCTCCGCTCCCCGCCGCCGCCGGCCCCCGCCCGCCTGCCGCCCACCCCCGGCCGGCATCGACCCCGGCCCCTGTCCCACCGTGCTTCTAGAGGCCGAGGGTCTTGCCGCTGTCACCGATCAGGGACCGGGGCTGGAGCTGCCGCCGCTGCCCCGCTACGAGGAGGTGAAGCATCTGCCCAGCTATGAGGAAGCGCAGCGGGACCCCCGGCTCCCCTCCGGGCACTGTGATGAGCACCGAGGAGTCTGCGGTTGAGCTCCCGGCCCGCTGCGGACCGGGAGAGATGTGCTGCTGGGACGGAGGGACACGGCGGTGGCCATCGGATGGGACACACAGGTGGTGGTCTCCAGGAGGGACAGGATGCCGGGCGTGGAGGGAGGGACACAACAACCTTCCCTGGATGGACATCGTGGCCATGCCTGGAGGTGTTGAAAAGCCCTGCAGATGTGGTGCTGAGGGACATGTCTTAGCACCAGGCTTGGTGGAGTTAAGAGAGTGGCTGGACTTGATGATCTTAAAGGTCTTTTCCCATCAATGGATTAGGTCCCACAACAAGATCCACAGCAGGATGCTTTGTTGGACTCCAGGCTCTGCAAGGAGGGCTGTGCAGAATTCCAAGAGGATGTGGCCGGCAGGATGCCAGGACCCACAGAGGAATGTGCCACCGTGCCTGGGAATCCATCAGAGGCTGCTGTTCCTCAGCAGAACAGCCTACAGGACACCAGAGCTCCTTAGAAGGACAATGCCACAGTCCTGGTGGGACCACGAGTCTGGAGGAGCTCCTCCTGCCCTCCAGCCTGGGGGCATGGGCTGGGCAGCATGGTGGGCAGAGCCTACTGCTCAGCTCCCAAGCCCCAGTGGGGGCTGGCTGAGAAGAGGAATCCATCTAGCAGGAGGAAGCTGACTCGGGGACACCCCCTCCAGCACGGTGATGTGCTCTTTGTGTGGGGGTGAAAGGCCTGCTTGCAGCTGTCCAGCTCCTCTCAGCAGGGCATGTGCTGTGGCCCTGTGTGCCCTGGGAACGTGGGGTGAGCAGCAGGGCACCAGGGGCAGGGCACCACGGGCACCACTGCATGGAGCTTGCCTGCTGGCACAATCCTCCCACCTCCCGCACCCATGGGTGGCAGGGGCAGGTGGGTGGGGGAAAGCAGGCTGAGGTTTGCCCTTTGGCATGCTGCTGTGGTTGTGTGAGGCCTTGTCTCTGCCAGCAAGGCAAAAGGAGAACCTCCAAAGCTTGCTAATAAAATATGAGCACCTCCTGGGCCTGTGCTTCTTGTCCCACTGAGGTGACCGGGGATCACTTCTCTAAGGGCCATGAATGGCACAAGCTAGCAGAGGCCACACCGCAGCACCATGCTGACCACTGCCAGGTCTCCTGCCCACAAACCCTCCAATACTCAGCTACCTCACTTGGGGAGGGGGTGGGGCAGCTAAAGAGCTCCCAACTCCTCTTGCAGGCAAGGCTGGCAAATCATCTGAGGTGCAAGAGTGCTGTTCCTCACGCTGCAGAAGCTTGGGAGCAGTGGATGTTTTCTGAGGGACATCCACTGCCAGTTTGTACTGTGGGCAGGTTCAGCTAAGCAAGCAACTTGGAGAAGTCATTTTGGTTAGAGACATCAACAGCTTCCTCTCCACCTCCTTTTTCTCTGCCAAAATATTCTGGCCAGGGGGAACATCCTTAGAAAGAGAATACCATGTGGGAAGTATGGCCCAGAGTGCAGGGCAGCTGTGGGGAGGAGCAGACAGCACAGGAGAGCCTCGAGTGTCCACCAAGGGACTGCAGCCCATGGATGGCATCTTCAGCAGCAAGCTGAGGGATGCCCAGGCTCAAGCCTCTCCTTCCCTGGCTGCTGTCCCAGCAGGACTCTGCCCTTCATGCAGTGAGGAACCCAGAAGTTTGTGTAGTTCAGGACTGGATGTGCATGGAAAAAAACGTGATCAATCTCTTAAGGTCTTCATTGTGCTTTGGCCTAGGAACTGAAGAACCTTTCCCATCCCCTACAAACACAACAGTTCTGCAAGATCAGACTTGCTGTGGCCCTGGGCAGCCTGCTCTAGCTGGAGGTGTCCTTGCTGCCTGCAGGGGGGTTGGACAGGGTGACCTTGGAGGGTCCCTTCCAAGACAGTGAGGTGCAAGAATGTGTGACTGCTGAGCACTTCCTCTCTGCGAATGGCAGCACCGCCCCCCTGAAGGGTCATGAGTGCAACAGCACCTTAGGAACCACGGCACCCAGTCCACTGCTTCCTCTCAGCCCTGGCAGTGCTTTGCTCAGCATTTTTAGTGAGCTTCTACTGCATTAGCTGCCCCTGCCACACTTCCAACTGACCCAAGAGGAAAGGTGTCTCACCACTAGACTGCTCTTCAGAAATTCCTTGGGTTGTGCTGCAGATCTGAGGCAGGCTTCAGGGATTTCACATTAAGCAGCCTGCCATGGGTGACATTTTGGGCTCAGTCCTTGTGCTGGGTTACCCCCATCCTAGGGGAGGGCTGCGAGAGCCCTGCTTCCCCCAGGGGACAAAAGAAACCTGATCCAGGTGAACAGAGAGGGACTTGGTTTCCCCCTCCCAGGAAGAGGGGTTCCCTGGGGCACAGGCTGTCTATTCCATTCCCCCTTCCTGTCCAGCAAGCCTATAAAAAGCAGAACCCTGCTGCCCTTTGCTCTCTTTGCTCCTGCCTCGCCTGCTGAGGGGCCAACAGCCGCAGCCAGCCTCCTGGTTCTGCCACCTGGTCAGGCCTGGCCTGTCCCTGCTGCATCCAGGCTTCTCTAAAGGACTGGAATCCACACACAGCCAGGGAAATCCAAGGCCACCCAGGCTTGGGTTTATGTATTTTCTTATTAATCCTTATTCCTCATCCTTGTAAACCCTCCCTGGTACTGAGATACAGAGATATATATATATAGAGAGAGATATAGAGATACAGAGCTATAGACAGATAGAGAGCTATAGAGATAGATAGATAGATAGATAGATAGATAGATAGATAGATAGATAGATAGATAGATAAATTTTTAAAACTGACTTCTCCTACTTCCAAACCAACCCCTGATTATTTTTTGGTAGATTTACCTCTTTCTCTTTTCCCCTATCCCCTTTTTTCCCCCCTCTCCTTTTTCCTTATCAGGGCAAAGGTGGGAGGGAGGAATTCTTGGTTTGCTACCATCTGAGCTCTTAAACTCCACTTAAGGCTCAAACCACTGCAATCCTGGACTTAGTGAAGTGCTTTGTGCAAGGCAGGGGAAGGGGAAGGTGTTCAGTCTGCCACACTGTCAGGCCACCAGGACACTGTGGAGCTGCACCACAAGTGCTGTTTTATTTAGCAGGGAGGCTGATCAATGGAGATGACCTAATGCATCAGCCAGGAGACAACCCCCCCTGCCTCTGCTTTTATACAGAGCTAGAACTATACAAAAACCACCACACAAGAGATTTGAAGACAGACAGATACTGAGCTTTGGTGGTAACACTGGGAAGATCCACATCACACAGTGCCACTTGCTCTCAAGGGTCAGGGCAGGGCTGGGCACCAGCTGAGTGCCAGAGGCTCTCCAGGAACCCCTCTGCCTCCCCTAAAGGAAGAAGGGAGAGTACCTGATGGGCTGGGAAAGAAACTAACCCAGCTGGGGTGGGAAGAAGAACAATGCCATGGGATAGAGACACAGAGACACAAACCAAGATGGAACCCAAGCCCTGAGGGCAAGGGTGGCACCACTGGCACCACTGATGCTGGGGGCAGGCACTGGGCAAGTCCCAGCCTGGGCTCAGCAGCAGATGGGAAGCAGATTCAGGAGCTGGATTCTGGAGCTGGATTGAGGAAGACAGGGATGGGGATGGAAGGCAGAAGGGAGAGAGTCCTGCTGGGACAGCAGCCAGGGAAGGAGAGGCTTGAGCCTGGGCATCCCTCAGCTTGCTGCTGAAGATGCCATGCATGGGCTGCAATCCCTTGGGGGGCACTTGAGCCTCCTCTGTGCTGATCAGAGGAGGCCACAAAGATGATCCAAGAGCTGGAACAGCTCTGCTGGGAGCACAGGCTGAGGGAGCTGGGGGTGTTCAGCCTGCAGAGGAGAAGGCTCCAGGGGCACCTCAGAGCTGCCTGCCAGGACGAAGGCATCCTGCAGGAAGGCTGCAGAGAGACTTTTGCTGAGGGGGTCTGGAGCCAGGCCAAGGGGGAATGGTTTGAAGCTGAGGCAGAGAAGGGTTAGAGTGGAGCTGAGGCAGAAGTTGTTCATGGTGAAGATGGTGAGAGTGTGTCCCAGGCTGGCCAGGGAGGCTGTGGCTGCCTCCTTGCTGGGGGTGTTGAAGGCCAGGCTGGATGTAGGCCTTGAGCAGCTGAGTGGAGCTGAGAGGTGTCCCTGGGCATGGTGGGGAGCTTGGAGCAGATGATCTTTGAGGTCCCATCCAATCTAAGCCACTCTGTGGTTCCATGATGATTGTATGATGAAACCCCAAGCTGCTGAAGTCATCTAAAATAATCTAGTGAGGAACTTGCTAGGACAGAAGTAGCAGGAGGAATGTGTATTACTGTAACTGGGAGTGAAAGCCTCCAGGTGCAAGTCCCTTTGAAACCTTCAGCACTCAGAGGTGGCTGAGTTTGTCACAGGGCCATTTAAACAAAGCTTTGCTGAGGCCTTTGAGGCTGCAGGAAAAGCCAAGCTACTTAACCAGGTGCTTAAATGTGGCAAATGGTACTTAGAGGCAACCAAGGCTAAATCATCGTAATGGCAACCACATTTGGAAGCCACTAATGGGAAGAGAAAAGTGAATTTCCCTTTTGGTTTTTGCCAGCCTTGCTTTGTGGACTACAAGGCAGCTACTAACTGGAGAAGGGCATCAGAAGATAAGGGGAGCTCAGAACAAGACTAGTCAGCAAATCACTCTGCCTGAACTACTGCAGTTCTCTCCTGCTGCACAGAGGCTGCTGGCTGAGGGGTTTTTATTGACATCTGTCAGATGAGCACAGAACATGGCAGAAGCAGTGCTGGAGGTGGTGCCCAAGGGCACAGTCACTGCTGGACGGTGACGCTGGCTCTCCCCGCAGCCCCAGCTGCTGCTCCTTCTCTCTCCTTAGCAATTTCCATCTCTATCTTGGCTTGGATTTTAGTCCAGTCCACTTCCAGCTGCAACGAGACAAAAGTGAGTGCAGAGAGGTCAGACTCAGAGGATAACTGGAAGATGCAAAGTGCCCACAGCAACCATTCTCCTCCTCATGTGAGTGACAGCTTGTACTGATGGAATCACAAGATTGTCAGGGTTGGAAGGGACCTCAAGGATCAGCCAGTTCCAAGCCCCCTGCCATGGCCAGGGACACCTCACACTCCAGCAGCTTGCTCACAGCCACAGCCAGCCTGGCTGCAAACACCTCCAGGCAGGAGGCTTCCACCACCTCCCTGGGCAACCTGGGACAGGCTCTCACCACCCTCATGGCCAACAACTTCTTCTTAACATCCAAGCTCAATCTCCCCACTTCTAGTTTTGTTCCATTCCTCCCAGTCCTATCACTCCCTCACACCCTCAAAAGTCCCTCCCCAGCTTTCTTGGAGCCCCCTGCAGATCCTGGAAGGCCACCAGAAGGTCTCCTGGGAGCCTTCTCCTCTCCAGCCTGCACAACCCCAACTCTCTCAGGCTGTCTCCAGAGCAGAGCAGCTCCAGCCCTCTGCTCCTCCTCGTGGCCCTTCTCTGGACACCTTCCAGCACCTCCAGATCCTTCCTGGCACAGAGGCTCCAGACCTGGACCCAGAGCTGCAGCTGTGGTCTCAGCAGAGTGGAGCAGAGGGGCAGAATCCCCTCCCTGGCCCTGCTGGCCACACTTCTCTTGCTGCAGCCCAGGCTCTGCTTGGCTCTCTGGGCTGCAAGTGCTCACTGCTGGCTCCTGTTGAGCTTCTCCCCCCCAGCACACCCCCAAGGCCTTTTCTTCAGGGCTGCTCTCCAGCCAGTCCCTGCCCAGCCTATATCAGTGCCTGGATTGCCCTGCCCCCGCTGCTGCACCTTGCCCTTGGTCTTGTTGATCCTCATGAGGTTGGCTTGGGCCCAGCTCTGCAGCCTGTCCAGGTCCCGCTGGATGGATCCTTCCCTCCAGCTGTCTGCTGCACCACACAGCTTGGTGTCATCAGCAAACCTGCTGAGGCTGCACTTCCAACCCCCCCTGGGCATTGTGCTGCTGGGCAAGCTGCTGTGGGTGCCCTGCTTGAGCAGGGGGTTGGACTGCTTGATTTTCAGAGGTCCCTTCCAACCCCTCCCATACATTCTGCAACCCATCCCCAGCAAGCAGCACCCCCTGGATGTGTTCCTGTGTGCTCTGCCCTGGGTGATGCTGCTCTGGCATGGGGGGGAGGGTTGGACTGGATGGTTTCCAGAGGTCCCTTCCAACCCCTACCATGCATGCTTCCAACCCCCCCCGGCCATTGTGCTGCTGGGCAAGCTGCTGTGCTTTAGCAGGGGGGGTTGGACTGGGTGATCTCCAGAGGTCCCTTCCAGCCCCTGCCACTCTATGATTCTGTAAGTTGTATCCAATTTTAATGCAAGGACACCTGATTCCTGAGAATGTAGCTCCTTATCAGTAATACAGTGTCTGTCTGCACCTGAAATCCCCCAAGTAACCTGACACTATACTACAGTAGTTATCTGCTCTGACAGAAATCAGATTTCTACTGGAAATTTGTCTTCTCCATCAATAAATGGTTGAGCTTTAGCCTGGCATTTCTCCAGCTACAGAATCATCAGCTTCTGGCTCTATGTTATTTCGGTGACAGTCCAGACAACATGGAGGGGGGGTGGGTTTGTTTCTGGAAGGTTTTACCTCACAGCAAGTGAAGCATTCAGAGTATTTAGAGTAGGGACTACATCCCTGGTATCAACACGGGCTGGGGGTGAAGGGCTGGAGAGCAGCACTGTGGAGAAGGACCTGGGAGTTGTGGGGTGTGCAAAGCTGGACACGAGCTGGCACGGAGAGCTGCCAGCACAGAGCCAACCTTGTCCTGGGCTGCATCACATAAGTTGGAGCAGGGCGAGGAGGCCACAATGCTGGGCAGGGCTGGATGTCCTCTGCTGTGAGGCCAGGCCGGAAGGGTTTGGCTTGGTCAGCCTGGAGAAGGCTCCTGGAGACCTTCTGGTGGCCTTGCAGTGCTGAAAGGAGCTGAGCAGAAACCTGGGGACAGACTTCTGAGCAGGGCCTGTTGTGACAGGACCAGGGGGGATGGTTTGAACTGAAAGAGGGAGATGCAGGCTAGAGGGAAGGAGAAATTTTTTACACTAAAGATCGTGAAAGCCTGTCCCAGGTTGCTCAGAGAGGTGGGAGCTGCCCCATGCCTGGAACCTTTGCAGGTCAGGTTGTTTGGGGCTGTGAGCAACCTGCTCTGGTTGGGGATGTCCCTGCTGGCTGCAGGGGGGTTGGACTGGCTGAGCCTGAAAGGTCCTTTCCAACCCATCCCAGTCTGTGAGGGTAGAGCAGGGTCCCCCACTTTTCTTTCCTTCCAGCAATGCTTGACCTTGAAGAATGGTTCATGGTGCACTTGATGACTAGAAAAACATGTCAGAAACCTGGGCAAAAACACAGTGGTGAAGTTGAGTTTCACTGCTGAAGAATTCAGCCTGACAGTAATGGGACGGGAAAAGAATCTCAAGTGCTGCAGAGGGAATTTTAGGAGTAGCTGTTGCTCTGTTAACTAAGTCATGAAAGAGCACAGCAGATCCTCTCTGAGGGGAGATGTGACTGCAGGCCCCACCTTCTCATGTGAAGAGGTTAATCCTTCACTTCAGATTGCATTTACTGGCTCCAGGTGCTTTGCATCTGATGCCTGCAAGCTTTATGGAGCTCCCAGCAAGAAAGTATTTGCTTTCCCAGATTTCACACAGATGCTAACCACACCAGAAAATAGAACCAGAAAAAAACTCAAAGATCATCAAGTCTGACCTAATACCTAACACCTCTTGACAACTAAACCATGGCTCCAAGGGCCACATCCTTTTTGAATCACCAATCCCTTTTTGAACACCTCCAGGGATGGGGACTCCACCACCTCCCTGGGCAGCACGTCCCAGTGGCCAATCTCTCTGTCTGGGAAGAACTTTCTCCTCACCTCCAGCCTAAACCTCCCCTGGCACAGCTTGAGAATATGTCCTCTTGTTCTGGTGCTGAGTGCCTGGGAGAAGAGACCAAGCCCCACCTGGCTACAACCTCCCTTCAGGGAGTTGCAGAGAGCAAGAAGGTCTCCCCTGAGCCTCCTCTTCTCCAGGCTAAGTGTGGTGGGGTGAGAAAGTTCCCTCCCCACACACAGGGAAAGACCACAGCCAGCCAGTCGGAAAGCAGATGAAAGCTATATTTACAAGCATCAATGGAATGCAATGAATATGTACACAAATATACAATATTTACAATATATACAGGAAAACACAACAATGAACACAATGCAGAAAAAAAAACCTTTCCCCTCCAGCCGGCCAGGGGGGTTCCCTGAACCCCCCTCTCTCCCTCCCCACCTCCCCTTTTTCCCAAAAAGGGTTAGAGAGAGAGAGAGAAAGGCAATTAAGAAGGAAAAATTCTGTTAGCTCAAAAGCACATGCAAAATTAGTTTTCTTATCTGGTTAGCTGTTAACTCAAGGCCGTTCCTGCTTCAGAAAAGAGAAAAGCTCCAGCCCACAGGACAGAGAAGCACAGACTGCACCCAGCCTGAACCCAACCCAGACCAGACACAGACTGAACCAACAGAACCCAAACTCCAACTGCACCCACAAGCCTCCAATGAAATTAGTTTAGACTATCTTGTTTTTGTTCAAATATCAAAAACATTCAGCTAGAGTGTTCAGCAACTGTCTCTTTCTTAAAGGTATTGCCTCAACCGGCCACACTAAGCAAGCCCAGCTCCCTCAGCCTCTCCTCACAGGGCTGTGCTCCAGACCCCTCCCCAGCTTTCTTGCCCTTCTCTGGACACCTTCCAGCAGCTCAACATCTTTCCTAACCTGAGGGGCCCAGAACTGGACACAGGACTCAAGGGGTGGCCTAAGCAGTGCTGAGCACAGGGCACAATGACTTCCCTGTTCCTGCTGGCCACACTGTTCCTGATGCAGGCCAGGATGCCCTTGGCCTTCTTGGCCACCTGGACTTGATGATCTCAAAGGTCTTTTCCAACCCAGTTAATTCTATCCTATCCTATCCTATCCTATCCTATCCTATCCTATCCTATCCTAATTTCTATTCCTATTCTATTCTATTCTATTTCTAATTCTATTCTATTCTAATTCTATTCTATTTTATTCTAATTCTATTCCTATTCTATTCTATTTTATTCTATTCTGTTCTAATTCTATTCTATTCTAATTCTATTCTATTTTATTCTAATTCTATTCCTATTCTATTCCATTCTATTCTATTCTACTCTATTCTATTCTATTCTATGCTAGTAGATGGTATTTTAGGTCTTTTCCAACCCATACCAGTCTATGAATGAATTCTCCCCTTCCCTCCCAAACTGGCCACACAGATGAAGCTGACCTAAAGCTGGGAGGAGTACTTACACCTTCTGCATACTGCAAAAACCTTCTGTTGGTTTCTGTTTTCCCAAAGTCCTGTAGGAACTTCTGTCGGTAAGCCAGCACCGTGTCAACATGTGTCCTGTGCTTTACTGCTAGGTCCAGAGCCCTGCAACACAACACAAAAGGCTTTGTCAGGCTCTGGAAGTGCTCTGGCGCAACTTCAGTGGCCATGGCTTTGCCAAATGACAGGCTGAGAAGGGTTTGGGCTGCAGGCAAAGATCCCTCCCCTATGGTGCCAAGCAGTATCAGTCACAGGGGGTTAAAAGTAGCCAGCAGAGGAGACTGTCTCCTTGATGAAAAACACCCAGGCATTGACAGCCTCATCACATGGCTGGAGTTTGACAGGAGAAACTACTTAGCTAAAGAGAATAGAATAGAATAGCATAGCATAGCATAGCATAGCATAGACATAGAATAGAATAGAATAGAATAGAATAGAATAGAATAGAATAGAATAGAATAAACTGGGATGGAAAAGACCTTTGAGATCATCAAGTGCAGGTGGCCAAGAAGGCCAAGGGCATCCTGGCCTGCAGCAGGAACAGTGTGGCCAGCAGGAGCAGGGAAGTGATTCTGCCCTGTGCTCAGCACTGCTGAGGCCACACCTTGAGTCCTGTGTCCAGTTCTGGGCTCCTCAGGTTAGGAAAGCTGTTGAGCTGCTGGAAGATGCCCAGAGAAGGGCAAGAAAGCTGGGGAGGGGTCTGTGAGGGAGCTGGGCTTGCTTAGCCTGGAGAAGAGGAGGCTGAGGGGAGACCTTCTTGCTCTCTCCAACTCCCTGAAGGGAGGTTGTAGCCAGGTGGGGTTGTCTCTTCTCTCCCAGCAAGCAGCACCAGAATACAAGAGAATGGCTTGGCACTCTCAGGATCAAGGGGTAAAAAGAACTTTAAATAACTTTGTTACAGCAAGAAATCACTTCTGGACAGTGTCAGAATCATAGAATGGTCTGGGTTGGAAGGGACCTCCCAAAGTCAACCAGTCCTTCCCCCTTGCAGTCAGCAGGGACATCCCCAACTAGATCATAGAATCACAGAATTGTTAGGATTGAAAAGGACCTCAAGGCTCAGCCAGTTCCAAGCCCCCTGCCATGGCCAGGGACACCTCACACTACAGCAGCTTGCTCACAGCCACAGCCAGCCTGGCTGCAAACACCTCCAGGCAGGAGGCTTCCACCACCTCCCTGGGCAACCTCTGCCAGGCTCTTACCACCCTCATGGGGAACAACTTCTTCCTAACATCCAAGCTGAATCTACCCATTTCTATTTTTCCTCCATCCCCCCCAGCCCTATCACTCCCTGACACCCTCAAAAGTCCCTTCCCAGCTTTGTGGGAGCTCCCTTCAGATCCTGGAAGGCCACAAGGAGGTCTCCTGGGAGCCTTCTCTTCTCCAGACTGAACAGTCCAAACTCTCTCAGTCTGTCCTCATAGGAGAGGAGCTCCAGCCCCCTAGTCATCCTCTAACGATCTGCAAGGATCATCTAGTTCCAACCCCCCTGCCATGGGCAGGGACACTTCACACTAGGTCAGGTTGCCCAGAGTCCTGTTGAGCCTCACTTTGAATATCTCCAGGGATGGGGCCTCAACCACCTCCCTGGGCAACTTATTGCAGTGTTCCACCACCCTCATGGTGCAGAAGTTGCTCCTCACATCCACTCTCAATCTGCTCTGCTCTCATTTCAGACCATTGCCCCTGCTGCTGTCACTTGCAGGCCTATGGCAATAGTTCCTCTGCAGCCTTCTCGTAGCCCCCTTCAGGTACTGGCAGGCTGCTATTAGGTCTCCTTGGAGCCTTCTCTTCTCCAGGCTGAACAGCCCCAGGTGCCTCAGCAGAGGTTCTCCAACCCCCTGATAATTTTTGTGGCCTTCCCTGCACCCACACCATCTGGTCCATGTCCTTCCCATGCTGAGGGCTCTAGAGCTGGACACAACACTGCAGGTGAGGGCTCAGCAGAGGAGAGTGCAGTGGCAGAATGAACATTTATGTAATACTTGATATTATTCTGTGGCAGATGAAGGATTCACATACTGACCATTCACAGGGTGTGCTGCACAGCAGTTATGAATATTCTCTAGGGGGGAATGATTAGCCAGTGGATTTTATAACTGATTACTCCCACATCTGTTCTGTTCCCAGAGGTTTTCTTTCTCATCTGGTTTCTTCTCATGGCACAAGAGGGCTACAGGAGGGCTGGGAAGGGACTTGTCACAAGGGCTTGTAGTGAAAGCACAAGGGGCCATGGCTTTGAGTTGGAAGAGGGGAGAGTAGGAAGAAATTCTTGACAGTGAGAGTGGGGAGACACTGGAACAGGTTGCCCATGGAGGTTGTGGATATCTCCTCCCTGGATTTGCTCAAGGCCAGGCTGGATGAGGCCTTGAGCGACCTGGGCTGGTGGGAGGTGTCCCTGCCCACGGCAGGGGTGTAGGAACTGGATGATCTTGTAGGTCCCTTCCAACCCAAACCATTCTGTGAGCACTTCTATTTGACAGATGCTGGTTTCAGCTGACGCATCAGAGGCAACATAACAACCCCTCCCCAGACCTGTGGGGGGCAAACCAACATTTTGCCCACACTGCTGTAACTGGGAAATGACTGCTCAATAGCCTGCCAGCTTCTGTCAGAAAACGTGGGGGTTTGTTTAAAGGAGGAATTCCTCCTTTGTTTTCTCAGGCCTCATTCACATTTCATCCACCTACACAGTGCTGGGAGCCTGCATTGCCACGGCTCTATTTTTAGCAACAAGACATTTCAAAACAGCTTTAATTCTTTGAGGGTCACCCACAGTTTGAGGGATCACCAAGGACTGCACTGTGGGTGAGAAAGCAGAATGCTATTTAAAAATGCTTCCAAGCATGTTTTGCACTTTTGTCACAGGATATTTCTATCTCCTCAGCAGGGCAGGAAGTAAAAGGTTACTCCTCTGGTTATTCACAGAATGGTTGGAAGGGAGCTCAGAGCTCATCTGCTCCAAGCTCCCCACCATGCCCAGGGACACCTCTCAGCTCCACTCAGCTGCTCAAGGCCTACATCCAGCCTGGCCTTCAACACCCCCAGCAAGGAGGCAGCCACAGCCTCCCTGGCCAGCCTGGGACACACTCTCACCATCTTCACAACAAACAACTTCTGCCACAGCTCCACTCTAACCCTGCTCTGCCTCATCTTCAAACCATTGCCCCTTGGCCTGGCTCCAGACCCCCTCAGCAAAAGTCTCTCTGCAGCCTTCCTGCAGGATGCCTTCAGGTCCTGGCAGGCAGCTCTGAGGTGCCCCTGGAGCCTTCTCCTCTGCAGGCTGAACACCCCCAGCTCCCTCAGCCTGTGCTCCCAGCAGAGCTGCTCCAGCCCTTGCATCATCTTTGTGGCCTCCTCTGATCAGCACAGAGGAGCCTCAAGTGCCCCCCAAGGGATTGCAGCCCATGCATGGCATCTTCAGCAGCAAGCTGAGGGATGCCCAGGCTCAAGCCTCTCCTTGCCTGGCTGCTGTCCCAGCAGGACTCTCTCCCTTCTGCCTTCCAGCCCCATCCCTGTCTTCCTCAATCCAGCTCCACAATCCAGCTCCTGAGTCTGCTTCCCATCTGCTGCTGAGCCCAGGCTGGGACTTACCCAGTGCCTGCCCCCAGCACCAGTGGTGCCAGTGGTGCCACCCTTGCCCTCAGGGCTTGGGTTCCAAGGTTGCTCTAGGCTGTGATTTAATTCATCTTTAGCCAATCACAGACAGGAAGTTAGTCATCTCAGCCTCTTCAACAAACCAAGTGGTGTCCCTGCCCATGGCAAGGGGGTTGGAAGGAAGTGATCTAAAGATCCCATCCAAGGTCCCAGCCAACCCAAACCATTCTATCAATCTATGAACGTATGAATTGAACTAAATAACTTAGAGCTTACCCCAGTAAGACTTCATAAACATGCAACAGGTTGCCCAGGGAGGTTGTGGGTGCCCCCTCCCACGAGGTGTCCAAGGCCAGGTTGGGTGAGGCCTTGAGCCACCTGGGCTAGTGGGAGGTGTCCCTGCCCGTGGCAGGGGGGTTGGAATTAGGTCTTTGAGGTCTCCCCTCCAACCCAACCCATTGTATGAGTCCATGGTGTGTTGGCAGAAATGCTACCTATCCCAGTTGTAAAGGGTAATGTTGACTTGAATAGCTTGGTAAACGAGGCCAGCTTGAAGAAGGAGGGTTTCAGCTTCCTGGGTGTTGCCACTGAAGAGCAGTATATGAGCCATCCTGGACTCTTTTGATGGAAGATCTTTGATGAAGTTGATGTACTGAACTTTGTCAATCTGTTGATGAGATGTAAAACAGTCCAATTAAGGGGGAACCAATCAATTAAGTGAGTACTGCAAGGATTTGGTGGGCAGGGAGAGCATTTCCTTACCTCCCCAATGGCTGCATAGGCAATCTCTGCTGTAGCCATGTCTTTGTTGGCAACTGCCATAGCAGCCAAGCATGCCCACAGAGTTTGATCCTGTAATGAAACCAAATGCAGCTCCTAAAACTTCAGCTATTTACTATCATGCTAAAAATGACTGCTCAAAGGCAGCATACAGGCCCTGAAAATGATGCAGAACACCACTGTGCTTCCCAGTGTGCCACTTCTGGCACTGTGCTCAAGGTCTCTTATTAGCATGTCCCTATGGGGACAGGCTGAGAGAGTTGGGACTATTCAGCATGGAGAAGAGAAGGCTCCAGGGAGACCTTAGAGCAACCTTCCAGTACCTGAAGGGGGTCCAGGAGAGCTGGGGAGGGACTTTTGACAAGAGCTGGGAGTGACAGGAAATGGAGTAGTGGATTGAAGCTGGAAGAAGGGAGATTTAGACTGGAGATGAGGAAGAAATTCTTTGCAGTGAGGGTGGTGAGACACAGGAACAGGTTGCCCAGGGGAGGTCCTGGATGCCTCCTCTCTAAAGGTGTTCAAGGCCAGGTTGGATGAAGGCCTTGAGCAACCTGGGCTAGTGGGAGGTGTCCCTGCCCATGGCAGGGGGTTTGGAACTGCATGATCTTGAAGTTCCTTCCAACCCAAACCATTCTGTGATTCTATGAACCAGGTGGAAGCAACATCCTGAAATTCAGTGCAGTTACAAAACGTGTCTGGTTTTTTTTCCTGACCAGCCCCAAAATAATCAGCAATAATGCAGGTGGATGTTGTGGAGATGTAACAAGTGATTTGCAACTACCACTGCTAAAGTCACACTTGAGAATAGAAACTAATTAGAGTGCAAGGGTGTCTGAATGCTGCCAGTCATTAGCAGTTACCTTGATGAAGCGACACAACCTGACAGCATCTTCCCATTTGGAACCAGAGACATACTCGTGGAGAATGGCAGGGTAAGGTGAAACACTGAGGTGAACAAGGGCACCATCTGCTCTTCTGATTGTGATTAGATTGCCCACAAAATGCACAATCTGGGGATTTCTGCTAAATTCGCTGGGGGGGGGAGAGACAAAAGAAAGTTAATCCTCGCTTCTTGCTCAGTGACAAGAGTATTAGGAAGAGAAGCAGAGCTTGCTTTGACTTACAACGTGACTGAAGTTGGTTTCAGAGGATATAAAGATCTGAGCACCTTATTATTTAGCACCTACAGCCAGCAGGTAATGTTAGAATGATAGAATTGTCAGGGTTGGAAGGGACCTCAAGGAGCAGCCAGTTCCAAGCCCCCTGCCATGGCCAGGGACACCTCACACTACAGCAGCTTGCTCACAGCCACAGCCAGCCTGGCTGCAAACACCTCCAGGCAGGAGGCTTCCACCACCTCCCTGGGCAACCTCTGCCAGGCTCTCAACACCCTCATGGGCAACATCTTCTTCCTGACATCCAATCTGAATCTCTCCACTTCTGGTTTTCTTCCATTCCCCCCAGTCCTATCACTCCCTGACACCCTCCAAAGTCCCTCCCCAGCTTTCTTGTAGCCCCCTTCAGATACTGGAAGGCCACAAGAAGGTCTCCTCAGAGCCTTCTCCTCTTCTTCTCTAAGAATAAAATCATAGTTATGCACATTCACTGCCTGGAAGGCAAATAAATGCAAACTGTGTCCAGCTCAGGAACCCCCAACACAAGGAGAGACATGGACCTGATGGAGGGGGTCCAGAGGAGGCCACCAAGATGACCAGAGGGCAGGAGATCCTCTGCTGTGGGGACAGGCTGACAGAACGGGGGCTGTTCAGCCTGGTGGAGAGAAGGCTCTAGGGAGGTCCTAGAGCTGCACTTCAGTATCTGAAGGGGACCTCCAGGCAGGCTGGGAAGGGACTGTTCAGGAGTGGCTGTGGGGGTAGGACGAGGGACAATGGTTTGAAACTGAAGCAGGGCAGAGTTAGGTTGGACAGCAGGAGGAAGTTCTGCACAGTGAGGGTGGTGAAACACTGGGACAGGCTGCCCAGGGATGTGGTTGAGGCCCCATCCCTTTGCACATTCAAGGTCAGACTTGCTGTGGCCCTGAGCAGCTTGATCTAGTTGGAGGTGTCCCTGCTGACTGCAGGGGTTGGACAAGATGCCCTTGGAGGCTCCCTTCCAACCCAGTGCCATCTGTGACTGTATTATGCTCAAATACATGTTTCAGTATAAAACATTTGGGATCCCATAACTCTTAGAGTGCAATAATCAGTTTGGGCACTGTTTATGAATAATTCCATGCTACAAAGTGTGGAATGGAATGAAATGTGTGAAGCTAGAAATATTCACAGATTTACAGACTGCACTGGGCTGGCAGGGACCCTCAAAGGGCACCTTGCCCCCAAGCCCACTGCACTCTGCAGGGACACCTCCTACTAGATCAGGCTGCCCAGGGCCACAGCAAGTCTGTTGGGGGTCCCAACCACATGCCTGGGCAGCCTGTTCCAGTATTTCACCCCTCTCATTGTAAAGAGTTTTTTCCTAATGTCCAAAAGGTGAAGGTGAAGGTCACCCTGGTCCATCCTTTATTGTTTACAAACAACTAAGACACTATTTCAAAAGCTATGGTTAAAACAACCTTTCCCCCCACACCCCTTTTATTTGCATCAAGATATTGCTCTCCTTTTAAAACTCATTATCTCATCATTTCAAGGCCAAATTTTCTCATACAGCATAATCCACTCTTTCCTGGATGACCTTTTAAGGTCCCTTCCAACCCAACCCATGCTATGATGTCTCCTTAACCAGTCAAAAAATAGTAACCTAAAGAAAACCAAAACCCAACTTGAGAAGTTGGCTTCAAAGTGCCCAACTCAACATCATCCTTCCAGGAAGGAGTGAAGTGGTTCAAATCCCTCACCATACCATTTGGAACCATTTACCTTCCATCTTTTTCATACAGGGTTTTTGGCAGAAGGTCTTTATCCACATAGACTGTGTTGGGGTAGTACCAGACTGTGAAATGAGCATCTTGAATGCCACAGAGGATGTTAGATGTGTCATTCCAGGCCAAAGTTTGAACCATTGTACCTTGACATGAAGAGAAGAACATGCATTTGCACAGGGAACCTCAGGAACAAGGAACATTTCTCTGTCTGTAGGGAATGGGTAATCCTCAGACATTCTCAGTTCCTTTCAGAAGGCCTGGTTAAACCTGCTGTGTAAGGTAGCATCCTCCAGGGAGGCCAGAGATGGAGGACTGGGGCCAGTTCTGGCCTCCACAGCTCAAAAAAGACAGGGAACTACTGAAGAGAGTTAGGCAGAGGCTCCATAGATGCTGAGGGGACTGAAGCATCTCTGTGAGGAGAAAAGGTTGAGAGAGTCTTAAGATTTTAGATGTATTTGGATATTCAGGTAGATCCTCAACTGATTATTGTCTTCTAAACTTCCCCTCCCCTGACCCATACTCTGTTACACACTTCTGAAGACACAACACTTCAGATCTGTTTATTGGTTTAAAACCTGGTTTAACATCTTCCTAAAAGTCTCTGAAGTTCAGCAAGGGTCCTGCAGCTGGGCAGGAACAGCCTCCTGCAGCAGTGCAGCTGAGGGGAGGCCTGCTGGAGACCAGACAACTGGGAGTGCTGGGGGAGCAAGAAGTTCGCCATCAGCCAGCAAGGTGTCCTCAGGGCAACAAGGCCAGTGGGGTCCTGGAATGCATGAAGAAGAAAGTGGCAGCAGGTTGAGGGAGCTTCTCCTTCTCTGCTCTGCCCCAGTGAGGCCACAGCTGGAGTATTTTGTCCAGGTCTGTGCTCCCCAGTTCCAGAGAGACAGGAAACTGCTGGGGAGAGTCCAGGGGAGGCTGCAAAGATCCTGAGGGGCCTGGAGCAGCTCTGTGAGGAGCAAAGGCTGAGAGCCCTGGGGCTGAGAGCCTGGAGGAGAGCAGCCCCAGAGGGGAGCTGAGCAATGCTCAGCAAGAGACAAAGGAGCTGTGGGAGGCAAGAGGCTGGGGCCAGGCTCTGCTCAGTGGTGTCCAGGGACAGGCCAAGGGGCAGTGGGCACAAAGTGGACGCCAGGAGGTTGCATGTGAAGAGGAGGAGAAAGTTGTTTGTTGTGAGGCTGCTGGAGGCCTGGAGTAGGCTGCCCAGAGAGGTTGTGGAGTCTCCTGGTGTGGAGAGCTTCCAACCCCCCCTGGGCATTGTGCTGCTGGGCAAGCTGCTGTGTGTGCCCTGCTGGAGCAGGGGCTTGGACTGGGTGACCTCCAGAGGTCCCTTCCAAGCCCCCTTTGCTGCTGGGATTCAATGATCTTAAAAGCTTTCAATCAATTCAGCTCTTTCTGAAAGTAAGTTCTTTTCAGAAGAGTGTTGTTTGGACTTGGCTTTGAGACTGGAGATCAAAATGAGCAGAATGGTGAGACTGCACCTTCCTGCTCTTGGATCCTGAGTCTGCCTTCAGCACTTAAACTTCTAACTAAAAACATGATGAACTTAAGAGCTTGCACTGGCAAGAAAACATGTTGCAAAGATTCTGTGTTGAAGAAGTCATCCTTCTCCAATATCCTCATTGCTTGCTCCAGAATGGAGAAGAGGAGGCTCAGGGGAGACCTTCTTGCTCTCTCCAACTCCCTGAAGGGAGGTTGTAGCCAGGTGGGGCTTGGTCTCTTCTCCCAGGCAGCCAGCAGCAGAACAAGAGGACACAGTCTCAAGCTGTGCCAGGGAAGGTTTAGGCTGGAGGTGAGAGAAAGTTCTTCCCAGCAAGAGAATTGGCCACTAGGATGTGCGGCCCAGGGAGGTGGTGGAGTCCCCATCCCGGGAGGTGTTCAAGAGGGGATTGGATGTGGCACTTGGAGCCATGGTTTGGCTGTCAGGAGGTGTTGGGTGACAGGTTGGACTTGATGATCTCTGAGGTCTTTTCCAACCTGGGTGATTCTGTGATTCTATGAATGCAGTAACAAGTGCTTCAAAGTTAAACAACATGCAGCTGATACAAAAGTTACCAGGATTTAGACCAATGCACTAAAACTGGGTGGGATTTTCTTCCCACTATCTAATGAAATCCACAGGACTGGTTCTATTAATTTATTTTTTTTCTAGTTCTATTTCACTATCAAATCAAAAGCAAAATACAAAGAGACCAAGTGACACAGTCTGCTTCTCAGCACCCAGTTAAACTGCACTGTGATCAGTTTTTCCTTACCTATTTTGACAATCTTCTGCTCTTTCCCAAACCTCTTGACTGAAGTGATGTAAAGGTCTCTGTTCTTATCAATCAAAGCTATTTTTCTTTCACTTGTCAGCCCTCTCTGGTCCAAAGCAATTTCCACAATTTCTGTCTGCAAAGGTAAAGAAAAAAAACCAACAGACAAGAGCTGCTTTGTGCTTTGGGGGATTCCTAGCACAGCAAAGGTGAAGCTCAACCAAATGAATGCTTCCTGAAAAGCAAGGCACAAAGCCCTTGAAAACTGGATGGTAAAAGACACTTTGTGTGATGATGCACTCCATGAATTTCATGCAGATAGAACTGAAATGGCAGCAGAGATGAGTTAGCCAGATCAGGAGTCAACCACAGAAATGCAGTGGCAGTCCCAAAGCAAAAGCTGCTCTAAAGCTGACTGTTCCTTCCTTCCTCCAAAGCTGATGCCTCATTTTGCCTTTGGTGTGCACCAGAAGGGTGAAGAGAAGTAAACTGCAGGTCAGGCAATGGGTTTTGCAATGAAACCAGTCAAAGCTCAGGCTGAACAGAGACCATTTTTCCCTGATGTTCTTTTCTTCACTGCTAAGAGGTTGGCATTGATAACTGATCAATAAAAGCTATTAGTTTTACTGCACAACAAAACTATTTAACTGGAGTTTCAAACACTTACATGCATGCAAAACACACCAGGAACTGAGCACCAGTGTCCTGCTCTGAGCTGGGCCAGCAGCAGCTCTGCTCAGGCTGTGAGGGCCCAGCTCAGGCTCTGCTCACTCAGGCACTTGATGAAGCTCAGGGCAGCTTGGCACAGCCAGGGGCTGCTGCTAGCAGGGAGAAGCTGAGGGGCAGAGCTCCTGACAAGGCCTAGGGGGCACAAAGCCTCTGCCTCAGACTTGCTGCTCTGCACACCAAGGGCACTGCCACAGCTCTGCCCCACCTTGGGGGGGCAGGAAGGCAGAGGGGGCAGGTGTGGGGAGGAGCAGACAGCACAGGGGAGCCTCAAGTGCCCCCCAAGGGGTTGCAGCCCATGCATGGCATCTTCAGCAGCAAGCTGAGGGATACCCAGGCTCAAGCCTCTCCTTCCCTGGCTGCTGTCCCAGCAGGACTCTCTCCCTTCTGCCTTCCAGCCCCATCCCTGTCTTCCTCAATCCAGCTCCACAATCCAGCTCCTGAGTCTGCTTCCCATCTGCTGCTGAGCCCAGGCTGGGACTTGCCCAGTGCCTGCCCCCAGCATCAGTGGTGCCAGTGGTGCCACCCTTGCCCTCAGGGCTTGGGTTCCATGCTGGTTTGTGTCTCTGTGTCTCTGTCCCATGGCAGTGTTCTTCTTCCCACCCCAGCTGGGTTAGTTTCTTTCCCAGCCCATCAGGCTCTCTCCCTCCTTCCCTTAGGGAAGGCAGAGGGGTTCCTGGAGAGCCTCTGGCACTCAGCTGGTGCCCAGGCCTGCCCTGACCCTTGAGAGCAACCTAGAGCATATCCCTTTGTACATCAACACTGCATAAAGAACCTAGTTATGGTAATTTTATGGGAGACAGCCAGCTGTCTAGCTCCTCTCTATTGAGACTGCAAACCTTTAATGAGTTATTAAAACCCATTATGGAGCAAACCTGCAATTGATTCCTGAGCTCAGTGTTATCACAAAGAGACATTACCTCCTTTGCCTTACCTTATGGGTTAGGGGCTTTCCATCACCCAGGGGCTTTCCAGATAAAGCTTCAAATATGTAGATAACTGAAGAAGAAAAAAATCAAAATGATCTGGTTTATAGACTTTTCAATCAGTTCCATTAAGTTCCATTAAGCTAGATCAGTGAGGGACTGGAGCACTGCCCTACCAGGAGTGGCTGAGAGCCCAAGGGCTTTTTAGCCTGGAGAAGAGAAAACTGAGAAGGGATTTAATAAATGTTTATAAGTATCTGAGGGCTGGGGGTCAGGAGGGAGGGGACAGGCTCTGCTCACTTGCTCCTCCGATAGGACAAGGGGCAATGGATGGAAATTCCAGCACAGGAGGTTCCACCTCAACATGAGGAGGAACTTCTTCACTGTGAGGGTCCAGGAGCCCTGGAGCAGGCTGCCCAGAGAGGTTGTGGAGTCTCCTTCTCTGGAGCCTTTGCAGCCCTGTCTGGATGTGTTCCTGTGTGAACCTGTGCTGGATTCTCTGCTCCTGCTCTGGCAGGGGGTTTGGACTGGAAGATCTCCAGAGGTCCCTTCCATCCCCTAACATGCTGTGAACCTGTGAGCCTCTAAGAGTTTCACTCTGGAGAAGAGACTAATTTTACACTTGGGAAGCTATCATAGAATGGTTTGGGTTGGAAGACCATCCAGCTGGATTCTGTGGTCTCAGTGCACCCTCACAGGTTATTATCTGAGCAAAGCAATTCCATGCTGCTCCCCAGAACAAGAGGACACAGTGTCAAGCTGCACCAGGGGAGGTTTAGGCTGGATGTTAGGAAGAAGTTCTTCATAGAAAGAGATATTGGCCATTGGAATGTGCTGCCCAGGAGTCACCATCAGTGGAGGTGTTTAGGAAGTGACTGGATGGGGTGCTTGGTGCCATGGTTTAGTTGATTAGATGGCATTGGGTGATAGGTTGGACTTGATGATCTCAAAGGTCTCTTCCAACCTGGTCAATTCAATTCAATTCAATTCAATTCAATTCAATTCAATTCAATTCAATTCATTCAATTCAATTCAATTCAATTTCTATCCTATCCTATCCTATCCTATCCTATCCTATCCTATCCTATCCTATCCTATCCTGAGTGCATGACACACAACCTCAGATGAACACCCAGGCTGGCTCCAAAGGATGGCAATGCTAAGGTGTTCATGCTGCTGTGCTTTGCTTTTGTTAGATTCATAGAATAAAATCACAGAATCAACCAGGTTGGAAAAGACCTCAGAGATCATTAAGTCCAACCTATGACCTAATACCTAACACCTCCTGACAACTAAACCATGGCTCCAAGGGCCACATCCAAGCCTTTTCTGAGTGCCTCCAGGGATGGGGACTCCACCACCTCCCTGGGCAGCACATCCCAGTGGCCAATCTCTCTGTCTGGGAAGAATTTCTTCCTAACATCAGCCTAAACCTCCCCTGGCACAGCTTGAGACTGTGTCCTCTTGTTCCGGTGCTGGGTGCCTGGGAGAAGAGACCAACCCCCACCTGGCTACAACCTCCCTTCAGGGAGTTGCAGAGAGCAAGAAGGTCTCCCCTCAGCCTCCTCTTCTCCAGGCTAAACAGCCCCAGCTCCCTCAGCCTCTCTTCATAGGGTTTGTGCTTGAGACCTCTCCCCAGCCTCACTGCCTTTCTCTGGACACAGGATGTTGGGTTGAGGTCAGTGCTCACACAGACAGAACTCAAACCCCAGCCCCTGTAAGAGCAGGTGTTCAGAAAGCACTGCTTGAGTCTGCAAGGGAGGGAAAGAGAGAGGTTTGCACAAGGCTTGCTCGTGGCAGCTGGGTAAGCATCCAAAAGCCATGAGACACACTTTTAGGTTTCTCACTGAGGAGAGGGGGGATTCTGGCCCTTGGCTCTGCTCTGCTGAGACCTCACCTCCAATCCTGCCCCCAGTTCTAGTATTCCCCCTGGTCCTGTCTCCAGACACCCTCAGGAAAAGTCCCTCTGCAGCCTTCCCGCAGGATCCCTTCAGCTATGGGCAGGCAGCTCTAAGGTCCCCCAAGAGTCTTCTCTTCCCCAGGCTGAACACCCCCAGGTCCCTCAGCAGAGCTGCTCCAGCCCTTGGATCATCTTTGTGGCCTCCTCTGGACTCTCTCCAGCAGCTCTGAGTCCTTCTGCTGGGGACAGCAGAAATGGAGGCAGAATTCCCTCTCTTGCCCTGCTGCCCACACTCTTCTGGCTGCAGCCCAGCACCCAGCTACCTGCTGGGCTGCAGGAGGGCACTGCTGGCTCCTGGGGAGCTGCTCAGCAACCAACACCCCCAAAGCTCTTTCTTCAGAGCTGCTCTCAACCCACTCTGCACCCAGCCTGGATCTGTGCCTGGGGCTGGCCCGCTCCAGATGCAGGATCTCGCACTTTGAGTTGTAGTGAAAATGATTAAATGATGGAATAATAATGATAATGAACTGTTAGCAAAGATGGAACTTTTAAAGTGCAGAACTTACCCTTTTCATCAGCTTTGTCTCTTACTGCTAAAGTATCATTACTCAGAGATACTGTCTGGGCATTTAAAACATCTGCTCTCATCCCAGGAAATTTTGGAGAGGAAATTAATCTTCCTTCATAGGAATATAAATAAAGTCCACCACCATCAACCAGAAGAAAATGCCTATAAAGAAACCCCAAAAACAAACACCAAGAAAGTAAATCACTGAACTGAGAGGGGGAAAAAAGCAGTAATTTCTTGCAAGCAGAAACAGAAATATGTAAGCAAAAGGAAGCTGCTTCTTTTTAGCTCCATACCTGGCAATGCTGCTAATGAAAACTGGGAGACTAAAGATAACAGTCTGGGTCAAGAAAGCACCACAAAACATCCAACCCACCAGATGTTCATGTCAGAAGATCTCCTTTCTTCCATAAATAAGGGGATAAATTTATACAGTAAATGAAAAGAGCCATTACCAGCATCACATGGCAAATGGAGCAGCTGAGCTGCCCCACACACCTTACCAGGAGCAGCGACTTTTTGTCTGTTTCAGTACCACAGAATCACACAACGGTAGGGGCTGGAAGGGACCTCCAGAGATCACCCAGCCCAACCCCCCTGCCAGAGCAGGCTCACCCAGGGCAGTCTGCACAGCAGTGCATCCAGGTGGGTTGGAATCTCCCCACAGAAGGAGACTCCACAACCTCTCTGGGCAGCCTGCTCCAGGGCTCTGGCACCCTCACCATACAGAAGTGTCTCCTCATGTTGAGGTGGAACCTCCTGCGTTCCAGCTTGTCCCCACTGTTCCTTGTCCCATCTCTGGGCACCACCAAGAAGAGCCTGGCACCTTCATCCTGACCCCCAGCCCTCAGCTATTGATAGACATTGATCAGATCCCTCTCAGCCTTCTCTTCTCTAGACTAAACAGCTCCAGGGCTCTCAGTCTCTCTTCACAGCAGAGATGTTCCAGTCCCTCACTCATCCCTGTAGCCTCTACTGGACTCTATCCAGCAGATCCATGTCTCTCTTGAATGGGGAGCCCAGAACTGGACACAGTATCCCAGGTGTGCTCTCACCAAGGCAGAGCAGAGGGAGAGGAGAACCTTCCTACATCTGCTGGACATGCAGCTCTTAAGAATTGTTTTGGTTGGAAGGGACCTCCAAAGGTCACCCAGTCCAAACACCTGCAGTCATCAGGGACATCCTCCACCAGTTCAGGTTGCTCAGGGTCCTGTCAAGCCTCACCTTGAGTATCTCCAGGGATGGGGCCTCAACCACCTTCCTGGGCAACCTATTGAAGTGTTCCAGCAGCCTCCTGGTGCAGAACTTGTTCCTCACATCCAATCTCAATCTGCTCTGCTCTCATTTCAAACCACTGCCCCTGGTGCTGTCACTGCAGGCCTATGGGAACAGTCCCTCTGCAGCTTCTTGTAGGCCCCCATTCAGGTACTGCAATACAGTTTTAGGAAGTGCCTGTTCATATCTCCTGGAGAACAGTCCAAGAAGTGAGTTACCTTTCTGCTTGTAGAATCAAACTAACTGTTCCTTCCTTCAGGTCAAAGATCAGTGGTGTGTTCCAGTTCTTTGTACTGAAAAAAAACACCCCACAATCATTCATTAAAATTCATTTAATCTTCACATACAGGAGGCTGAA
Source organism: Colaptes auratus (assembly GCA_015227895.2). Taxonomy (NCBI): domain Eukaryota; kingdom Metazoa; phylum Chordata; class Aves; order Piciformes; family Picidae; genus Colaptes; species Colaptes auratus. The sequence goes on from CM026889.1 coordinate 21,329,544, forward strand.
ATCACTAAGTAATGAGCTGGCCTCCAGCTCTTAACCTGGGTTAAGTCCTTGTCCTGTGTGTCCTCTTACAGGCTGTGTTACTGTCCAGTCTTAGTCATCTCACCCAATATTCAAAGTGCCTGACGTTGAATATGACCAGGGATGGGGCCTCAACTACCTCCCTGGGCAACCTGTTCCAGTGTTCCACCACCCTCATGATGCAGAACTTCTTCCTCACATCCCATCTCAATCTGCTCTTCTCTAACTTCAAACCACTGCCCCTTGTCCTGTCACTGCAGGCCTTTGCAAACAGTCCCTCTGCAGGGAATCAGAGAGGTTGGAGAAGATCTCCAAGATCCAATTGTTTCAAGATCAAATTATTCCAACCATGTCAGCATCACATCTACATGCTTTGTGAACACTTCCAGTGATGCTGACTCCACCACTGCCCTGAGCAGCCTGGCCAAGGGCTTGATAACCCTTTCCATGAACAGATTGTTCCTCGTGCCCAAACTGAACCTCCCCTGGTACTGACTGAGGCCATTTCCTCTTGTCCTGTCCCTTGTTCCTTGGGAGAAGCGATAAACCCCAACCAGGCTCCCACCTTCTCTCAGGGAGTCAGAGAGAGCCAGAAGGTCTCCCTTCAGATTCCTTTTCCCCAGACTAAAACACCCCCAGCTCCCTAAGCTGCTCCTCACCAGCCCTGTTCTGCAGTCCCTTCCCCATCTTCATTGCCCCTCTCTGCACCTGCTCCAACCCCTTGATATCCTTTTTGGTGTGACTGGCCCAAAACTAGGGTGCTGAATTCTACAGCCTCTTGCACTTAGTCAATTAAAATCTGAACTCCTGTACTTGCAGTCCAGTTCCTGCTCCTCAGAAGACCCAGATGAGCAGGGGAAGCTGCAGGAGCCTGTGTTACTTACGAGAAGACATAACACTGCAGAGAAGTGGAAACAACCAAATGTCCATAGTTCAAAGAGGCCTTAATGACCCTGTCACGGAATTCCAGCACATCCACTGCGTTGTTCAGGACGTTGTGCACCTGAGCAGAAGCAAATTCAGGCTGAATGAAACAACGGGAACTGCAGCTGCACCTACAGCTTCACCAAGGGCAAGACCAGCCTGACAAACCTGGTGGCCTTCTGTGACAGGGTCACAACACCAAGAGATGAAGGCTGAGCAGCTGAGGTCACTGAGCTGGAGCTGAGCAAAGCCTTCAGCTTGGAACTGGAGACTCCTGAGGTCCCTTCCAACCCTGAGAGTTCTGTGATTCCATGATATTCCAGCACCCTGGAGATCATTCCCAGGGCTCCATCTGTTACGAGTCGATGTCTGGGAATGAAAGCAGCACTCTGACTTTCTACCTGCTAATTTGCCTCCTTGTGTTCCCAGACATTGACTCATCTTATCCCACCCACCAGGGCATTTTCTGTTGCTACAACTTTTCCTAATTACATATGGAACATGAGAAAGAAAGGAAAAGAAAGGAAAAGAAAGGAAAAGAAAGAAAAGAAAGGAAAAGAAAGGAAAGAAAGGAAAAGAAAGGAAAAGAAAGGAAAAGAAAGGAAAAGAAAGGAAAAGAGGAAAGAAAGGAAAGAAAGGAAAGAAAGGAGAAAGGAGAAAGAGAGAAGAGAGAAAAAAGAGAGAAGAGAGAAGAGAAGAGAAGAGAAGAGAAGAGAAGAGAAGAGAAGAGAAGAGAAGAGAAGAGAAGAGAAGAGAAGAGGGAAAAAAAGAAAAGGGAAAAAAGAAAATAAAAGGGAAAAAAGAAAAGAAAAGGGAAAAAAGAAAAGAAAAGGGGGTGGGGGAATCCTTCAAGGGCTAATTAGGAGTTTAGTAAGTTGAGTTTGATACTGAGAAGATTGCCTTGGTGTCTCACACCACCAAATGTGTGACTTGGAAAATCTGGAAGGATGGAAACCTTCTCTTACCCCAGTGCCCAGAGAGTGAATGTTGTGAGTCAGTGTCTGGGAACACAGAGGACAAATTAGAAAGTCCAACCAATTCATATTTTTGTATTAATTCCCAGCTCTTTGGTAACCTAAAGGTGGATTCAAGCCAAGAGGTTTTCAAGGAGAAGGATCCCAAGCTTAAGCTCCAGAAACCACACGAAGGGGCCTGAGTCCTTTCCAGCAGTGCTGAGACTTGGCAGCCCCCACTGAGGTCAGAGCCTGCTGCTCAGCATTCCGCTGGCAGCACCATGCAGGTACCTGAGTCATGGAGTCATGGACTGCTTTGGGTCAGAAGGGACAGAATACAGAGCTAACCAGGTTGGAAAAGACCTCAGAGATCACCAAGTCCAACCTATCACCCAGCACCATCCAATCAAACTCAACCATGGCACCAAGGGCCTCATCCAGGCTCTTCTTAAACACCTCCAGGGATGGGGACTCCACCACCTCCCTGGGCAGCACATCCCAGTGGCCAATCTCTCTGTCTGGGAAGAATTTCTTCCTAACGTCAGCCTAAACCTCCCCTGGCACAGCTTAAAGAGAAGGGAAGAGACCAACCCCCATGTGCTATAGCAAGGCCTTCAGGAGGATCTTATTTAAGAAGGACATTTAGATACTTGAATTTAAGAAAGACATTGAGATACTTGAACATGTGCAGAGAAGGGCAACGAGGCTGAGGAGTCTGGAGCACAGCCCTGTGAGGAGAGGCTGAGGGAGCTGGGCTTGCTTAGCCTGGAGAAGAGGAGGCTCAGGGGAGACCTTCTTGCTGTCTACAACTCCCTGCAGGGAAGTTGTAGCCAGGTGGGGGTTGGTCTCTTCTCCCAGGCAGCCAGCAGCAGAACAAGAGGACACAGTCTCAAGCTGTGCCGGGGGGGGTTAGGCTGGAGGTAAGGAGAAAGTTCTTCCCAGAGAGAGTTGTTAGTCACTGGGGGTATGCTGCCCAGGGAGGTGGTGGAGCCACCATCCCTGGAGGTGTTCAAGAGGTGACTGGATGTTGCACTTGGTGCCATGGTTTAGTAGTCATGAGGTCCTGGGTGATAGGTTGGACTTGATGATCTCTGAGGTCTTTTCCAACCTTGTTGACTCTATGATTCTATGAAGAAGCTGTGATTGATGGTAACCAGCAGGGCCTCACCAAGGGCAAATCCTGCCTGGCCAACATGGTGGCTTTCTATGATGAGTTCCAGAATCAGTGGATAGGGAAAAACAACTACCTGGCATCTACCTGGGCTTGTGTAAAGCATTTGACACTGTCCCACAAGACATCCTGGTTGCCAGACTGGAAAAGCATGGACTTGAGTGGTGGCTACTGGTTGGGTAAGACATTGGCTGCTCTCAGAGTTGAGGTCAACAGCTCAGAAACCAGAGACCAGTGGTGTTCCTCAGGGGTCAGTACTGGGACCAGTGCTGTTAACATCTTTGTCAGCAACATGGGCAGTGGGATGGAGGCACCCTCAGCAAGTCTGTGGGTGACATCAAGCTGTAGGCCTGTAGACAGGCTGGAGGGAAGGAATCCAGCCAGAAGGACCTGGACAGGCTGCAGGGCTGAGCCCAAGCCAACCCCATGAAGTTCAACAAGGCCCAGTGCAAGGTCCTGCAGCTGGGTGGGGGCAATGCCACTGTTCTTGTATTGTTTTCTGCACAAACATCTTCATTACACTTTGAAATTCTCTCTCTCACTGCTAATTCCAAATGTTCTTCAGGTGAGCTTTGCAATATTTTGGAGGATAAAGCACTCCTGACTGATGTATTTCTGGCCCTGATGGTTGTGTGGCTTGGATAACAGGGATTTGATCCTCTCTACAACTGAGAACTGCTAACTCTGACCATTTCATGATCTGAAATGTGGAATCATAGAATTGTCAGGGGTTGAAAGGGACCTCAAGGCTCAGCCAGTTCCAAGCCCCCTGCCATGGCCAGGGACACCTCACACTACAGCAGCTTGCTCACAGCCACAGCCAGCCTGGCTGCAAACACCTCCAGCCAGGAGGCTGCCACCACCTCCCTGGGCAACGTCTGCCAGGCTCTCACCACCCCTCATGGCCAACAACTTCTTCCTCACATCCAAGCTCAATCTCCCCACTTTTAGTTTTGCTCCATTCCCCCCAGTCCTATCACTCCCTGACACCCTCCAAAGTCCCTCCCCAGCTTTCTTGGAGCCCCGTGCAGATCCTGCAAGGCCACCAGAAGGTCTCCTGGGAGCCTTCTCCTCTCCAGCCTGCACAACCCCAACTCTCTCAGGCTGTCTCCAGAGCAGAGCAGCTCCAGCCCTCTGCTCCTCCTCATGGCCCTTCTCTGGACACCTTCCAGCACTTCCAGATCCTTCCTGGCACAGAGGCTCCAGAACCATACAGAGCTCCAGCTGTGCTCTCAGCAGAGTGGAGCAGAGGGGCAGAATCCTCTCTGCTGGCCACATTTCTCTTGCTGCAGCCCAGGCTCTGCTTGGCTCTCTGGGCTGCAAGTGCTCACTGCTGGCTCCTGGTGAGCTTCTCCTCCCCCAGCACCCCCAAGGCCTTTTCTTCAGGGCTGCTCTCCAGCCAGTCCCTGCCCAGCCTATAGCAGTGCCTGGGATTGCCCTGACTCAGATTTAGTCATATACATCAGGGAACAAAACCAAGGAAATCTTTGTCAAGGCCTACAAATTCCCATTTTCTCTTTAAAAAAGGCCTTGGAGAGGCAGCAGTGAGAATGCAGAGCTCTGCCCTGTGCCCCTTACCTGCATGGTTCTCCTCTTCACTAAGGTTATTTCAAAGTTCTTCCAGTCCCAGCGCTGCTCCACGACATGGGCAAAGATGACATGGCCATTGCCACAGGCTCCAGCCAGCTGAGTGCCATCCACAGACCAGGAGATGTTAAAGATGCTGCCAGTGTTGGGCTTCTCCAAAGCATAAGACCACTTGGGAGAAAAAGAGAAAAGCAGACTTTATTATGGGGGTTTTGGGGTGCTTTTGGAAAAATCCCTTACTCTAATACCATGATTGGCAGGGATGCTGTTTTGAGAGACATAATGGTACACACAGCATGGTGAGACTTGGGAGGGACCTCTGGAGCTCACCCAGGGCAAGCCCCTGCTCCAGCAGGGCACCCACAGCAGCTTGCCCAGCAGCACAATGCCCAGGGGGGTTGGAAGCTCTCCACACAAGGAGACTCCACAACCTCTCTGGGCAGCCTGCTCCAGGCCTCCAGCACCCTCACACCAAACAACTTTCTCCTCCTCTTCACATGCAACCTCCTGGGTTCCACTTTGTGCCCACTGCCCCTTGGCCTGTCCCTGGACACCACTGAGCAGAGCCTGGCCCCAGCCTCTTGCCCCCCACAGCTCCTTTGTCTCTTGCTGAGCATTGCTCAGCTCCCCTCTGGGGCTGCTCTCCTCCAGGCTCTCAGCCCCAGGGCTCTCAGCCTTTGCTCCTCACAGAGCTGCTCCAGGCCCCTCAGCATCTCTGCAGCCTCCCCTGGACTGTCTCCAGCAGTTCCCTGTCTCTCTGGAACTGGGGAGCACAGACCTGGACAAAATACTCCAGCTGTGGCCTCACTGGGGCAGAGCAGAGAAGGAGAAGCTCCCTCAACCTGCTGCCACTCTCCTCTTCATGCATTCCAGGACCCCACTGGCCTTGTTGCCCTGAGGACACCTTGCTGGCTGATGGTGAACTTCTTGCTCCCTCAGCACTCCCAGTTGTCTGGTCTCCAGCAGGCCTCCCCTTAGCTGCACTGCTGCAGGAGGCTGTTCCTGCCCAGCTGCAGGACCCTTGCTGAACTTCAGAGACTTTTAGGAAGATGTTAAACCAGGTTTTAAACCAATAAACAGATTGAGTCTTCCGAAGTGTGTAACAGAGGGAGGAGAGGGAGGAGAGGGAGGAGAGGGAGGAGAGGGAGGAGAGGGAGGAGAGGGAGGAGAGGGGAATTTTAGAAGACATTCCTCATTTGAAGATCTATCTGAATCTCCAAATACATCTGAAACCTAAAGACTCATGTGACTGAAGTTCCATGTAGACATTGGATTCTCCTGCCTTTGGGAAGACAGCTTTGGGAAGACAGACTTTTGGGAAGACATGAGGCAAGACAGTTGGAAGAGAACACTCATCTAATGTGTCTAACATACTGCACATCCTGATTTCTTTTGCAGCACACAGAAAGCAACCCCCAAAAGTACCAAATCCTTCACCCAGAGGCCTCATAATCACCCCAAATCACAGTAAAATAAAGGTGTCAGACTTCAAACTGTTGATAGGAAGGAAACAGAAGGGGATGGAAATGGAAGCTCCAAGTTGTGCTGTGTAAGCTGACCTGCTGAGTTCAGGCTCCTCTCCTGTGTAGGCAGCAGGGTGAGCAGAAGGCAGTGCCAGGACTGCCTGGATTTCCTCTCCCCAGCACTCCACCTGAAGGGCTCAGCTTCCATGCCCCTTGGCTGACAGTCAGCCCATTCACTGCCTGCAGGAGCTGGGGAAGGGAAGAGCAGGGTCAGGGAGAAGCCCAGAACCTGCTCTTGTCTTCTAGGTGGATGATTTCTGCATGAAGCACTCCCCAGTAATTAAGAGCATAATAGTTAACTGTCTGACAGCCTTGCATGGAGCTTGCAAGCACTTGAGGCTGCAGGCCACATGATTGCAAGGAGCACAGTCAGAAAATGCTCCCAAGGTCCTACATCTTGAGACATGTTTGTCACAGCTGGCCAGATGTGAGCTATCTGGGAAGAGCCTGAGGAAGCAACAGGATTTCAAAACCGAGGCTTGGGATCCTCCCAAGCAGACAAGGCTCTTTCTAAGGTCATTTCCCTGAGATCAAGAAGCTCCACATCAGGCAGAATGAATAATCAAGGGGCACCAAGCCATCAACTGAGATGAAATGTAAGGAGCTTGAAGAATGTGCTTTGGAGCTACTTCCTTTTTTTTGGGGGGGGTTGGGGGAAGGGTTATGCATAGCAGAGACACTAAGCTCTAAAATGGACACATTGCCAGAACTACTTTTTGTCTTCCTAGCCCAGAAGCCTTTTTTGGTTAGCATGCAGCTGGTTGAAAGGGTCCAAAAGTGCCAGGTTACAACCTCTCCTCTTGGGGTTTTTTTTTTGTTCCCAAGAAAACTACATAAAGCAATCACAAAGTTTTCATTTTCAGGTCTTTTTGAAAGCTCTCCAGCAGGTCTTCCCTCAGCTGCACTGCTGCAGGAGGCTGTTCCTGCCCAGCTGCAGGACCCTTGTGGAACTTCAGAGACATTTAGGAAGATGTTAAACCAGGTTTTAAAGCAATGAACGGATTGGGTCTTCAGAAGTGTGGAGGGAAGGGAGGGAAGGGAGGGGAGGGAGGGAGGGAGGAGAGGGAGGAGAGGGAGGAGAGGGAGGAGAGGGAGGAGAGGGAGGAGAGGGAGGAGAGAGGGAGGAGAGGGAGGAGAGGGAGGAGAGGGAGGAGAGGGAGGAGCTCCCTGCAGATGCCTCCTGCATTTATCATGTACAGAAAATGTTAGCAGAGACAGAGTTCAGCTTTGCTATGTTTAATGTAGGAATCATTTTGAAACCCTGAAATTGTTGGAATGTATTTCCTAGACACACTGAGTTCAAAGGAGTGTGGATATGACTGTGTGAATCAGACTCACAGAATGCTTTGGGATGGAAGGGACCTTTCAAGCTCATCCAATCCAACACCCTAGAGTCAGCAGGGATATCCACAACTAGTGCCCCTACCAATCTGACCTGCAATGGTTCCAGCCATGGGGCACCTCCCACCTCTCTGGGCAATCTGGGACAGGGTCTCATCACCCTCAGGGTAGCAAAATCCTTCTTTCTCTCCAGTCTGAATCTCCCTCTTTCAGTTCATGTCCATCAGGACTGTCTATTGAACACTTCCAGGGATGGTGACTTCAGGAGTCCTCCCAGCAGCCTGGGCCAGGGCTTAGCCACTCTTTCAGTGAAGAAATTGTTCCTTATGTCCAACCTAAACCTCCCCCAGGGCAACTTGAGGCCATTTCCTCTTGTCCTATCACTCCTTCCTTGGGAGAAGAGGTCAACCTCCACCTGGCTCCAGCCTCCTTTCAGGGAGTTGTATAGAGCCAGAAGGTCTCCCCTCAGCCTCCTCTTCTCCAGGCTGAACACCCCCAGCTCCCTCAGCTGCTCCTCACCAGCCCTGTTCTCCAGACCCTTCCCCAGCTTTGTTGCCCTCCTCTGGACACACTCCAGCCCCTCAGTGTCCTTCTGGGAGTGAGGGACCCAAAACTGATCCTGGGATTCAAGGTGCAGCCTCCCCAGTGCCCAGTCCAGGGGCACAATCCCTGCCCTGCTCCTGCTGGCCACACCATTGCTGATCCAGGCCAGGCTGCTGGTGGCCTTCTTGCTGGCTCATCTTCAGCTGGCTGTCGAGCAACACCCCCAGGTCCTTTTGTTCCCTGGTGAGGCAGGTGCTGCACCAGCAGCCCTCACACCCTCCATGCAGCCATCCTCACAGCATCTGCCACAACCTGGCTAGCAGGCTAGGACAGCACCACAAAATCTACCCAGCAGCAGCAGTCCCCTGACTTTACTAACAGTCTCTGCAAATTGTTTTACCCTTTATCTTGCTGGTTTTATTTGCTCTTTATTATTTTAACACAAGCACCTCTGCAGACCCATTCCATGAGTCAGAGGGCAGAATGGAACAGCAAATACAAGCTCTTGTCCTTTTATGTCCTCACTGATACAGAGCAAGACAAGTGTGCTGGAATCACAGAATGTTAGGGGCTGGAAGGGACCTCCAGAGATCATCCAGTCCAACATCCCTGCCAGAGCAGGGTCACCCAGGGCAGGGCCCACAGGAACACATTCAGAGGGGTTTTGAAGGTCTCCAGAGAAGGAGACTCCACAACCTCTCTGGGCAGCCTGCTTCAGGGCTCCAGCAGCCTCACTGTAAAGAAGTTTCTCCTCATGTTGAGGTGAACTTCCTGAATTCCAGCTTGTCCCCACTGTTCCTTGTCCTGTCAGTGAGCACCACCAAGAAGAGCCTGGCACCTTCATCCTGACACCCACCCCTCAGATATTTATAGACATTAATAAGGTCCCCTCTCAGCCTTCTCCTCTCCAGACTAAACACCCCCAGGGCTCTCAGACTTCCTTCACAGCAGAGATGTTCAAGTGCCCCAACCATCATTGTAGCTCTCCACTGGTCTCTCTGGAGTTGGAGAGCCTAGAATTGGACACAGTATTCCAGGTGTGGTCTCACCAGAGAGGACAGAGTAGAGGGGGAGAAGAACCTCCCTAGACCTGCTGGCTAGGGCTGCCAAGGAAAGTGTCAGGTCCTCTGGAACTGAGGATCTCTGTTTATTTCTTTGTAAAGGAAGACTCTGATTTCCTTCTTCCCCACAGGGCATTTCACATTAGTGCAGAGGTAGCTGCTCTCTGAAGATCTCTTCTAGCCTGCATGGCCATTAGCAGCTGGCAATCAGCTCTCACTACTTGTGAGCTGACTCTTGAGTGCAAACTGCCCAGGAGCTTCTCATCAGGAAATGACTATTAATTTTCTGATGTGATGGAAGGTAAATTGGACCTTACAGGATGACAAAAATCAATTATCCAAAGCAAATCCATCCTTAGGCACATCAGAAGCATTGGAAGATGGGCACCTGTTTGGAATTTGCTCATGGCAGATATGTCATGTCTACAGACAGCCTCCCCTAGAGATTTTTTTGAGTCCAGAGGAGGACAACAAAGCTGATCTGAGGGCTAGAGCACATCTGCTATGAGGACAGGCTGGGGGAGATGCAGCTCTTCAGAGAACATCTCTCAACTCAGAGCTTATCTGCTCCAACTGAGTGACAGGGACACCTCTCAGCTACACTCAGCTGCTCAAGGCCTCAGCCAGCCTGGCCTTCAGCACCCCCAGCAAGGAGGCAGCCACAGCCTCCCTGGCCAGCCTGGGACACACTCTCACCACCCTCACAACGAACAACTTCTGCCTCAGCTCCACTCTAACCCTGCTCTGCCTCACCTTCAAACCATTCCCCCTTGGGCTGGCTCTAGATCCTCTCAGCCAAAGTCTCTCTGCAGCCTTCCTGCAGGATGCCTTCAGGCACTGGCAGGCAGCTCAGAGGTCCCCCTGGAGTCCTCTGCAGGCTGAACACCCCCAGCTCCCTCAGCCTGTGCTCACAGCAGAGCTGCTCCAGCCCTTGGATCATCTTTGTGGCCTCCTCTGGACACTCTCCAGTAGCTCTGTGTCCTTCTGCTGCTGGGGACACCAGAACTGGAGGCAGGATTGGAGGTGAGGTCTGAGCAGAGCAGAGTCCGGGGGCAGAATCCCCTCTTCTTACCCTGCTGCCCACACTCCTCTGGCTGCAGCCTAGGACACTGTTGGACTTGACCCCAGTAAGTAATGCAACTTAGCAACAACTGAGGCATGACCTCCAGGTGAGGTATTAAGCTGTGCATTAGGAGAACAAACAGAGGACAGCTGAATTCCTCCTGAAATCCAAGCACATTCTCCCAATTATTCCATGCAAGGGCTAAAAATAGGATGACAAACTGTCCCAGATAAATTCCTAACCTTTGGGAATGAAACACTGATGGAGCTCTTTAAATAGATTATTGCTTCCATAGATGATCCACACATGCTTTCATTGCCTTCCAGAAGCCACAGTAGCCAATTCTAATAAATTAAAATATGCCAGCTTGGAAAGAAGTGGTCAACAACAGAACTCCATGGGAAACTGAGCTGGAATAATTGTATTCTTTTCCCCCCCTTTTTATTGAGCCTCAAAGAATTCAGGCTCATGCCTGTTAATAAAGGTAAATGAAATAGAGACAGGGCAGAAAAAAAACACAACCCCAAACCTTAGTTTTTTGTTACCCTGCCAAATGCATATCTCTGAAGAGAGACTAAAATGAAATGTAATGGGATCATAGTGTAGCTCTATGGGAAACAGATTTGGGGCTGTGAGTGCTTTGCTTGAGCACAACTCAGCCCTACCAGCATAATATGGAAATCATAGAATCCTAGAATGGCTCAGGTTGGAAGGGAACTCTGAGCTCATCTGCTCCAAGCTCCCCACCATGCCCAGGGACACCTCTCAGCTCCACTCAGCTGCTCAAGGCCTCAGCCAGCCTGGCCTTCAACACCCCCAGCAAGGAGGCAGCCACAGCCTCCCTGGCCAGCCTGGGACACACTCTCACCACCCTCACAAGGAAAAACTTCTGCCTCAGCTCCACTCTAACCCTGCTCTGCCTCACCTTCCAACCATTCCCCCTTGGCCTGGCTCCAGACCCCCTCAGCAGAAGTCTCTCTGCAGCCTTCCTGCAGGATGCCTTCAGGTCCTGGCAGGCAGCTCTGAGGTGCCCCTGGAGCCTTCTCCTCTGCAGGCTGAACACCCCCAGCTCCCTCAGCCTGTGCTCCCAGCAGAGCTGCTCCAGCCCTTGGAGCATCTTTGTGGCCTCCTCTGGACTCACTAACAGCTCCATGTCCTCCTTCTGCTGGGGAGACCAGAAGTGGACTCAGTATCTTGCTGTTTCTTTTGTATTTGTCTCCTACCTAATCTTAATTTAAGGGATGAATTCCATGAATGCTGCAACAGCCACAGAATTTACTGTCCTGAATGAAAACCATGGACTAGTGAGGCCATCAACTTTAATGAACTAATAAACTTAGCCTGAACACTTAAACTCTTGTCAAAGCTGTTCCATAGATAAGAGGTTCCTTGCACTTCAAAAATCATTAGATGCTCCCCCCCACCTTTTTGACAATTAAAAAAAATCAATGAAAAAAGGACAAACACAGCTATTTTACAGTATTAGCCAAGGGCCTGTAATGACAGGATTATAAGGGCAAACAGCTTTGAGTTGGGAGAGGGGACACTGAGACTGGAGATGGGGAAGAAATTCTTGACAGTGAGGGCAGGGAGACACTGGCACAGGTTGCCCAGGGAAGCTGTGGCTGCCTCTTCCCTGGAGGTGTTCAAAGCCAGGTTGAGTGAGGCCTTGAGTAAGCTGGGCTGGTGGGAGGTGTCCCTGCCCATGGCAGGGGCTTGGAACTGGATGATCTTTAAGGTCTCTTTCAACCCAAATCAGCCTAGAATTCTATGAGAATCACATTGATCAAATAAACCATTTTTCAGATCTAATTTATGGTAATTAAAGCACCCCAAGAGGCTTAAGAAATGCTTTTACAGGGTACAATTTTCAAGGACATATTTCCCTCACTCCAAGAAGGACACTGAGGGGCTGGAGCAGGTCTAGAGAAGGGCAACAAAGCTGGGGAAGGGTCTGGAGAACAGGGCTGGGGAGGAGCAGCTGGGGACCTGGGGGTGTTCAGTGTGGAGAAAAGGAGGCTGAGGGGAGACCTCCTTGCCCTCTACAACTCGCTGAAAGGAGGTTGCCGTGAGGTGTCCATGGCCAAGGGGTTGGAACCATATGATCTTTAAGGTACCATGCTAAGGATCTATGAAGTTAATATATGACCAACCCTGATGTTACATTAATTTCAGTCAGGTCTGTAACTATTTGGAGACAGAGCTGAACAGAATACAGAATTAACCAGGTTGGAAAAGACCTCAGAGATTATCAAGTCCAACCTATCCTCCAGCACCATCCAATCAACTCAACCAGGGCACCAAGGGCCTCATCCAGGCTCTTCCTAAGCACTTCCAGGGATGGTGACTCCTCCACCTCCGTGGGCAGAACATCCCAGTAGCCAAGCTCTCTTTCTGGAAGAACTTTCTCCTCACCTCCAGCCTAAACCTCCCCTGGCACAGCTTGAGACTGTGTCCTCTTGTTCTGCTGCTGGCTGCCTGGGAGAAGAGACCAACCCCCACCTGGCTACAACCTCCCTTCAGGGAGTTGGAGAGAGCAAGAAGTCTCCCCTGAGCCTCCTCTTCTCCAGGCTAAGCAACCCCAGCTCCCTCAGCCTCTCCTCACAGGGAGCCCTCATCTTAGGAAAAGGTTCTTTGGACATGACCAAGTTCTTTACTATGAGGGTGGTGGAACAATGGAATAAGTCACCCAGGGAGGTGGTGGAGGCCCTATCCCTGGACACATTCAAGGTCAGGTTTGATAGGACTCAGAGTAATCTAGTTGGGGAAGTCCCTCCTGACTGCCAGTGTGAGGGTTGGACTAGATGACTTTGAAAGGGCTCTTCCAACCCAATGCACTCCATGATTCTAGGACCCTTCTTGGCTCTCCAAGGCACTGGGAAAGCAACCTGTCTTTGGAGCAGATGGGTATGGGCCATTTTCTAAGACTCTTATGTGGGAGTGGAGTGGGGAAGGAGGAAATCAGGGAATTTTAGTCACTCCTACCATCTCTTGCTGTGTAAATATTTTGACCTGATCAGTAGTGTCAAGGGAAGCATGCAGAGCCACAGGAAATAGCTTACATAAATGAACTTTTTAAGCACTGCCTTCCATCCCACTGATGAGATCCTGGAAAGCTGTGAACATCAGGAAGGCTAAAATCTATCCATCAGTACATCCAGTTTCACACATACACACACACCTTAAAATTAATCTTAGTGCTCTCTGCAGGATCCTGAGCATGACCAGGCCAACAAAATTCAACATTAAATAGCTTTTATTTGGTGTTCTGTAGGATAATCATTTCTTTTACAGAATCACAGAATGTTAGGGGTTGGCAGGGACCTCCAGAGATCATCCAGCCCAACCCCCCTGCCAGAGCAGCATCACCCCAGGGCAGTCTGCACAGCAACGCATCCAGGTGGGTTTGGAAAGTGTCCACAGAAGGAGACTCCACAACCACTCTGGGCAACCTTCTCCAGGGCTCTGCCACCCTCACCACAAAGAATTGTTTGCTCATGTTGAGGTGGAACCTCCTGGGTCCTAGCTTGTGCCTGCTGGCTCTTGTCATGTCATTGGGAACCACCAAAAAGGGCCTGGACACTCCACTTGACACCCACCCCTTAGATATTTATAGACATTGGTAAGATTCCCTCTCAGCCTTCTCCTCTCCAGACTAAACAGCTCCAGGGCTCTCAGTCTCTCTTCATAGCAGAGATGTTCCAGTCCCCCAGGTCATCCTTAGAGCCTCTCTTGGACTCTCTCCAGCAGACCCCTGTCTCTCTTGAACTGGGGAGCACAAAACTAAACACAGTATCCCAGGTGTGGTCTGAGCAGAAGAACCTTCCTCAATCTGCTGACCACACTCTTCCCAGTGCACCCCAGGATGCCATTGGCCCTCTTGGCCACAAGGACACATTGCTGTCCCATGCAGAACGTGCTGTCCACCAGGACTCCAAGATCGTTCTCCAGAGAGCTGCTTTCCATCAGGATGACCTCAAGTCTGTTCTGCTGCCTGGAGCTGTTCCTCCCCAGGTGCAGCACTCCGAACTTCATGATGTTTCCCTTCCCCCAGTTCTCAGCCTGTCCAAATCTTGTTGCCTGGCAGCATAGCCTGATGCAGTGTCAGCTACTCCTGCCACCAGCAAACTGGCTGAGGGTCCACTCTATCTCCTCAGCCAGGTCATTGATGAAGATATTGAACAATCATGAGGAATTCCCCATGAGGGTGGTGAGAGCCTGGCAGAGGTTGCCCAGGGAAGTGGTGGAAGCCTCCTGCCTGGAGGTGTTTGCAGCCAGGCTGGCTGTGAGCAACCTGCTGTAGTGTGAGGTGTCCCTGCCCCTGGCAGTGGGGCTTGGAACTGGCTGAGCCTTGAGGTCCCTTCCAACCCTGACAATTCTATGAGTCTAAGAAGACTAGATCCAGTACTGATCCCTGGGGAACACCACTGGCCACAGGCCTTCAATCAGACACCACCACTTTCTTTTCCATAGCGATTTGTTCCCCACACATTCTGTTCTTGCAGCTCCAGTGAGGTTTTTACATCAAGAAATCAAACTCCCAAATTAGACAGATGGACAGAGTCCAAGGGCAGGAGATTGAACTCATCCAAGTGCCAGGTTCTGCACATTAGCCACAGCAACCCCAGGCAGCGCTACAGGCTGGGGTCAGAGTGGCTGGAGAACAGCCAGGCAGAGAGGGACCTGGGGGTACTGCTTGATGGTAGGCTGAACATGAGCCTGCAGTGTGCCCAGGCAGCCAAGAAGGCCAAGGGCATCCTGGCCTGCATCAGGAAGAGTGTGGCCAGCAGGAGCAGGGAGGTCATTCTGCCCCTGTACACTGCACTGGTGTGACTGGTTTAGGCTCACCCCACCACAACTGGTTAGGCCACACCTTGAGTCCTGTGTCCAGTTCCGGGCTCCTCAGTTCAGGAAGGATGTTGACTTGCTGGAAGGTGTCCAGAGAAGGGCAACGAAGTTGGTGAGGGGTCTGGAGCACAGCCCTGTGAGGAGAGACTGAGGGAGCTGGGGTTGCTTAGCCTGGAGAGGAAGAGAATCAGAGGTGACCTTCTTGCTCTCTCCAACTCCCTGAAGGGAGGTTGTAGCCAGGTGGGGGTTGGTCTCTTCTGCCAGGCACCCAGCACCAGCACAAGAGGACACAGTCTCAAGCTGTGCCAGAGGAGGTTTAGGTTAGAGGTGAGGAAGAAGTTCTACACAGAGAGAGTGACTGCCCACTGGAATGTGCTGCCCAGGGAGGTGGTGGAGTCACCATCACTGGAGGTGTTCAGGAGGAGATTTGATAGGGTGCTTGGTTGCATGGTTTAGTTGATTAGGTGGTGTTGGATGATAGGTTGGACACAATGATCTCAAAGGTCTCTTCCAACCTGCTTATTCTATTCTAGATTTGGAGATTTTTTTTTTTAAGCTTCTAGAGCAAAGTATCCACTGCAGAAAGGAGAAGAGGAGAGAGGGAATTGGGTTGAATTATGCCCCCAAAGTGAGCATGCATGCTAGAGAAGAGTTAATGATCTCTATCTCGCCTGATGGCTCCCCAAGGAGCAATTTGCCAATACAGCTCCATTACATCAGACATCATAAAAATGTCTGTGTTGACCAGTAAAAGCCAGGTCTGGTTCTCTTCAAACTCCATCACTCTGGTGGTATGTGAATCATTCTTCCTTTCCACTCCCCCCCCCCCCCCCCTCAGTACCAGCAGAGCTACTTCTTTAGTAACTATTTATATTCAATGTCAGGAAAGAAATGTTCATGAAGAAAAGAAAGGGTGAAAAAAACAAACAGCATAATGATCATTTGGAAGATAAGAAATTCCCCTTGCTAGCTGCTAAACAGACCAAAGCATCTGGCACTAGCCACTGTACACCTCTCTGTTTCCTGAAGAGTGGAGCAGGTCAGAGAACCCTTAATTTGAGGGGGGGGGGAACCCACCCCAAAACTCTCTGCACTTACATTGCAAACAAAACCCCACAAGCCTGTTCACTATTAAAGGCTGATTAACTAAAAATGACTGGGGTTTCAGCTAGCAGCACTTGGAACCATACTGGCAGCAAATGACATTACAGAATAACCAGCAAGAAAAACAGCAAGGCCCTGGGGAAGCAGAAACAAAAGCTATATGCTAGCAAACACCAAAGATGACAGCAGAAAACAGAAAGCCACCATTTGTCTTTCTTCCTTTCCTGCTGCATCAGCCTTTGCCACATTTCAGCAGCAATCTGGCCTGGGTGCAGAGTGCAGTCTGAATTGTTGCTCTCACCCACACAGCTGCACACTTCTTTCACTTTGGGTTTAATGCAGCCTAGTTGTCTCAGTTGAGCACTTGCTGGTGGGGATCAGTGATCCCAGTACCCCTGATCCAGGCTGAGGTATTCTCCATCCAGGCTGGATGGATATTAAATGGGGTGGAGAAGGGATGGAGAGCAGCCCTGAGAAGGACTTGGAGGGGATGGGGGATGCAAAGCTGCACATGAGCCATCACTGAGTGCTGCCAGCCCAGCCTGTCCTGGGCTGATCCCTAACAGTGTGAGCAACAGGGGCAGGGAGGGGATTCTGCCCCTCTGCTGTGCTCTGCTGAGACCCCTCCTGCAGTGCTGGGGCAGCTCTGGAGTCCTCAGCACAGACAGGGACCTGCTGGAGCAGGAACAGAGGAGGCCACAGCAATGCTGAGAGGGCTGGAAGCCCTCTGCTGTGAGGCCAGGCTGAGAGAGTTGGGGTTGTGCAGCCTGCAGAAGAGAAGGCTCCAGGGAGACCTTAGAGGAGCCTGCCAGGGTCTGAAGGGGGCTACAGGAGAGCTGGGGAGGGACTTTTGACCAAGGCATGGAATGACAGGATGAGTGGAGATGGTTTGAAACTGGAAGAAGATGGATTCAGATGAGACATAAGGAAGAAATTATTTACAGTGTGGGTAGTAAAGCACCAGAGAAGTTGGATTGGAGCCTTGAGCAACCTGCTCTAGTGAGAGCTGTCCTTGCCCATGGCAGGGGGTGGAAGTGGATGATCTTTAAGGTCCCTTCCAACCCAGGCCCTGTCCCTGGAGGTGTTTTAAGCCCAGGCTGGATGAGGCTCTGGCCAGCCTGATCTAGTGTGGGCAGGGAGGTTGGAACTGGATGATCCTTGTGGTCCCTTCCAACCCTGACTGATACTATGATGCCAAGCAATGTGTCCCATTCCACATGAGCTGTGTCTCAGGGCTGTGCCTTACCCCAGTTTTATCGCAGAGACGCAATGTATGAAACGATCCCACAGCAAACAGCTCTCCATCTGCAGCCCAGGCAATTGATGTTATAGGATATTCATGGGGCTGGGAGCTGTAGAGTAGATGTCCAAAACTGTCCCAAACCTTCAAAAGGAATTAAAGATAGATCTGTATGAACATGGCTTGAGTCTGCCTTTCCTTATCCTACAGCTCACCATCACAGAAATCAACTCTCCAAATTACTTTGTGTAATGTTTTCTCCAATGTCTTTGGTGTAATTGGGAGAGTCACAGAATCACAGAATGTCAGGGGTTGGAATGGACCTCCAGAGAGCATCCAGTCCAAACCCCCTGCCACAGCAGCATCACCCAGGGCAGGTCACACAAACACATCCAGGTGGGTTTGGAATGGCTCCAGAGAAGGTGATTCCACAACTTCTCTGGGCAGTCTGCTCCAGGGCTCCATCACCCTCACACTGACAAAGTTGTCCCCTCTCTTCCCCTGGCACCTCCCCTGCTCCAGCTTGCACCCACTGCCCCTTGTCCTGTCACTGTACATCCCATCTATTAAAGTTCTTTCTTCATTACACCTTGTCCCTCATCAATATAGATTACTTTCATGCAATAGACTTTGCTGCTATTGCCAACATCACATTATCCTGGATAAAAATATTTGGAACTCAGGGGTTTTGTTTCCTGCAAATGACTGCAAGTCTGTAAAACACCCACAAGGTTCACTCTTCTTGCACTTGTTTCTCAGCAGTGTGAAGCATTTCAGGGGAAGTTTAGGCTGGAGGTGAGGAGAAAGTTCTTTACACAAAGAGTAATTTGCCACTGGAATGTCCTGCCCAGGGAGGTGGTGGAGTCACCATCCCTAGAGGTGTTCAAGAGGGATTGGACGTGGCACTTGGAGCCATGGTTTAGTAGTCATGAGGTGTTGGGTGACAGGTTGGACTTGATGATCTCTGAGGTCTTTTCCAACCTTGATTCTATGTTGCAAGTAAGCAAAAATCCTAAACAATTACCTAAGATAAGTAATTTCCAGATCAAAGATTTTTTTCACTGATTGAAGCCAACAGAATGTCAGGAAGTGAATTCACAGGATCCCAGCATGGTGAAGGTTGGAAAGGACCTCTGGAGACCACCCGGTCCAGCCCCCTGCTCCAGCAGGGCACCCACAGCAGTTTGCACAGTGGCACAATGCCCGGGGGTGGGTTTGGAAGCTCTCCACACACGGAGACTCCACAACCTCTCTGGGCAGCCTGCTCCAGGCCTCCAGCACCCTCACAACAAACAACTTCCTCCTCCTCTTCACATGCAACCTCCTGGGGTCCACTTTGTGCCCACTGCCCCTTGTCCTGTCCCTGGGCACCACTGAGCAGAGCCTGGCCCCAGCCTCTTGCCCCCCCCACAGCTCCTTTGTCTCTTGCTGAGCATTGCTCAGCTGCCCTCTGGGGCTGCTCTTCTCCAGGCTCAACAGCCCCAGGGCTCTCAGCCTTTGCTGCTCCTAGAGCTGCTCCAGGCCCCTCAGCAGCTTTGCAGCCTCCCCTGGACTCTCCCCAGCAGTTTCCTGTCTCTCTTGAACTGGGGAGCACAGACCTGGACAAAATACTCCAGCTGTGGCCTCACTGAGGCAGAGTAGAGGAGAACCTCTCTCAACCTGCTGGCCTCATGCTCTTAGCCTGACCCTTTAGACATTGCTAAGCATTGAGAAGATTCTCAGTCACAGACTGGAGTCATTTGATTGCAACACTTTGATAATATACTGTTTTTTAATGTCTCAATTATAGACATTTTTATCACAGCCACTTAGGAGAAGGACAGAACCAACATCTGATACAATTAAAAGCAAGTTCCTGCTTCAGGGAAGAAACATGCCATGGGCTTTCTCTTTTGGATAGCCTCAACACACACAAAAAACTCCCAAGGGATTAACTAAGGCTCCTGTAACAGACCAGAGCAGCTTTATCTCCTCTGAGGTTCCATGCAAATATTATTCAAGTGAGAAAAGAGCAGAATGTGGAATGTCTCCTCTGGTTATTCAGTTTCCAACTAAGAAGTTAACCAGTGCTCACCTTGTATTTACAGTCTTCCCCTGCAGAAAGAATAAGGTCATTAACTGAGTTCCAGTCAGTTTTCAGAATGAATCCATCATGGGCTTTCCACTAAAATGGGAAATAAAGGTAAGTTAGATGCAGCAAGTCTGACAGCTTCTGCTTTTCACAGTCAGCATAAAATCATGCAATGATTTGGGCTGGAAGGGACCTTAAAGACCATCTAGTTCCAAACCCCATGCCACAGAATCATAGAATCACTAAGGTTGGAAGAGACCTTAAAGACCATCAAGTCCAATGTGTCACCCAACACCTCCTGACTACTAAACCATGGCTCCAAGTGCCACATCCAAGCCCCTCATGAATGCCTCCAGAGATGGTGACTCCACCGCCTCCCTGGGCGGCACATCCCAGTGGCCAATCTCTCTGTCTGGGAAGAAGTTTCTCCTCACCTCCAGCCTAAACCTCCCCTGGCACAGCTTGAGACTGTGTCCTCTTGTTCTGCTGCTGGGTGCATGGGAGAAGAGACCAAGCCCCTCCTGGCTACAACCTCCCTTCAGGGAGTTGTAAAGAACGAGGAGGTCTCCCCTGAGCCTCCTCTTCTCCAGGCTAAGCAAGCCCAGCTCCCTCAGCCTCTCCTCCCAGGGCTGTGCTCCAGACCCCTCCCCAGCTTTCTTGCCCTTCTCTGGACACCTTCCAGCAGCTCAACATCTTTCCTAACCTGAAAAGCCCAGAACTGGACACAGGACTCCAGGTGTTGCCTAACCAGGCTGCTCAAGGCATCTCTTACCAAGCAATCAGAAAATGCAGTTATTAACCATGAGAAACAAATAATATGTAATAATAATCATCTTATTGTTCTTCTGTCTCCTTTTTTACAATGTCCCTTATTTAGCTTTTTCCCCCACAGAAAATACCAAGAGTTGACAAGCACATCTCATGAGTGAAATCACAGAATGCAGTTGTCAGGCATCAGAAATGAGGAATCACAGCATGGTTTGGGTTGGAAGGGACCTTAAAGATCATCCACTTCCACCCCCTGCCATGGGCAAGGACAGCTCTCACTAGAGCAGGTTGCTCAAGGCTCCAATCCAACTTCTCTGGTGCTTTACTACCCACACTGTAAATAATTTCTTCCTTATGTCTCATCTGAATCCAGCTTCTTCCAGTTTCAAAACATCTCCACTCATCCTGTCATTCCATGCCTTGGTCAAAAGTCCCTCCCCAGCTCTCCTGTAGCCCCCTTCAGACCCTGGCAGGCTCCTCTAAGGTCTCCCTGGAGCCTTCTCTTCTCCAGGCTGCACAACCCCAGCTCTCTCAGCCTGGCCTCACAGCAGAGGGCTTCCAGCCCTCTCAGCATTGCTGTGGCCTCCTCTGTTCCTGCTCCAGCAGGTCCCTGTCTGTGCTGAGGACTCTAGAGCTGCCCCAGCACTGCAGGAGGGGTCTCAGCAGAGCACAGCAGAGGGGCAGAATCCCCTCCCTGCCCCTGCTGCCCACACTGTTATGGATCAGCCCAGGACAGGCTGGGGCTGGGCTGGCAGTGCTCAGTGCTGGCCCGTCTCCAGCTTTGCACCCCCCAGCCCCTCCAAGTCCTTCTCCTCAGGGCTGCTCTCCATCCATTCTCCCCCCCATCTATTATCCATCATTTACTACCCCTGCAGCATAGAGCTGAGTTTCCAGCAGTACAAATGCAGAGACATTTTCTCTTCTAAAGTAATATGCAGCTTGAAGAACGCAGAATGAAAACATGAGCACCCTGCACTAAAAGCATCTCCTGAATGATTGCATCTCTATCTTTCAGCCTTTTTGCAACAGAAGGGAAAGCTTCCTCTATCTTTTTGGTTTTTCTTTCTGAGGGTAAATGCTTAATCATATGCCTCAAGAACTAGGTTGGAAGAGACCTTGAAGATCATCGAGTCCAACCTGTCACCACAGACCTCATGACTAGACCATGGCACCAAGTGCCACGTCCAGTCCCCTCTTGAACACCTCCAGGGATGGTGACTCCACCACCTCCCTGGGCAGCACATTCCAATGGCGAATGACTCTCTTGGTGAAGAGCTTTCTCCTCACCTCGAGCCTAAACTTCCCCTGGTGCAGCTTGAGACTGTGTCCTCTTGTTCTGGTGCTGGTTGCTAGAGAGATGAGGCCAACCCCTTCCTGGCTACAACCTCCCTTCAGGTAGTTGTAGAGAGCAATGAGGTCGCCCCTGAGCCTCCTCTTCTCCAGGCTAAGCAAGCCCAGCTCCCTCAGCCTCTCCTCACAGGGCTGTGCTCAAGGCCTCTCCCCAGCCTCGTTGCCCTTCTCTGGACACCTTCAAGTGTCTCAATGTCCTTCTTAAACTGAGGGGCCAAAAATGGGCACAGTACTCAAGGTGTGGCCTAACTAGTGCTGAGTACAGGGGCAGGATGACCTCCCTGCTCCTGCTGGCTAGGTTATTTCTGAAGCAGGCCAGGATGCCTGTGGGATCCTCAGGAACCTGCTGGGCCATTATTTCATAGGGGACATAATCCTTCTCCTACCTGCATCTCATGCAAGAAGAACATACTCCATTTCCAAAGAGTCCATAAGGAACTCTACCTTGCCACTGAAGAGGTCTGTGTTTGAACAGACTCAGAAAAGAAATGAAGTTCTGCTGCTTCCTTTCAGTTTTCCCACTGGTGATGCTGAACATCGAATCACAGCTTCACAAGGACAAGAATTTCTCTTTGGAGTCTTCCCTGAGCTGCAGTGGTTGAGCCTGGCTGAGGAACAGATCTCAGAGTGCTCCCAATGGACTGCTCTTGTTTTGTCCAGACTTAGCTGCTCTTGCTAGTTTGGTGAAAGGCTTCAGGTGCTCAGAAGCAAAACTTCTGTGAATGTGTTCATAGCACTGTGAGGGCTACATAGACATTCCCAGAGGTTTTAGAGCAATGCTTTTGTAATGGAAATCTCTTATTGCTAACAAAAAAAGTGAATTAAAATTTCACATAAGGAGTAACATCAGTCTTGTCCCTACCTGACCGGGGGGCCACCAGGCCCCCCGGCCTTTGTTGTCACCACCACCATCACCCAGTGTGCACCATGGACTCACCAGAGATGAGAGGAGGATCCTCCAGCCCCGAAGGGCTCAGCTTAGGGCTTCTGCCTTTCCTGGAGGGGATTAAATAGGGGAGTGGGTGGGGAGGGCAAAGTGGCCACACCTGGGGAGGGCAAAGTGGCCACACCTGGGGTGGGAGGAGACTCTCCTTCTACTCCTCCCTGTTGAGACCCCACCTAGGTTACTGCATCCAGTTCTGGAGCCCCTAGTACAGGAAGGATCTGGAGGTGCTGGAATGTGTCCAGAGAAGGGCCACAAGGATGATCAGAAGGCTGGAGCACCTCTCCTATGAGGGCAGACTGAGGGAGTTGTGGCTATTCAGTCCGGGGAAGAGAAGGCTCTGAGGAGACCTAATTGTGGCCTTCCAGGATCTGAAGGGGGCTATGAGAAAGCTGGGGAGGGACTTCCCAGGGTGTCAGGGAGTGATAGGACTGGGGGGATGGAGCAAAACTAGAAATTCAGATTAGATGTTAGGAAGTTCTTCCCCATGAGGGTGGTGAGACACTGGCACAGGTTGTCCAGGGAGGTGGTGGAAGCCTCCTGCCTGGAGATTTTTCAGGTCAGGCTGGGTGTGGCTCTGAGCAACTCTCAACTGGTAGGGATCTCAGCCCTGAAGTGCAGTGGTTGGGATCCCAGCCCTGAACTGTTTTCTATCCAATCCCTGAATTGCTTTCTAACCCATTCCTGAAGTAAAGTGGCAGGGGTTGGAACCAGATGATCATCCAGAACATCCAGAGTAGAACTTGTCAGGGTTGTTTGGGGCTGTTGGTTTTTTTTTCAGGTTAAAGAAATGAACAACCACAGAAAACTAAGAAAAAAGGGAGAAGGCAGAAATGAGTGGGAGATGAATTGCATGGCAAATTCTAGCAGAAACATTTTCTGTTTGACAGAAGTGCAGATAGGTCAGAAAAGGCTTTCACCTGGAAGCATGAGACAACCATAAATGATACCTGCAAACCTCTGGCATTTGGCTGAAGAGGTTTAATAATCAGCTGCTTCCCTGAAGTGTAGAGAACTTTTTCAGAATCAGGTCCCCAGGCTACTGAGTACACTGGAGTTCCTGTGGGCAGGAAGAAAGAGAACATTTCTTAGGGCTTCTCTGATCAAACCATGCAGAAACTGCACTGTGAGGTCAACAAGGGCAGGTGTAAGGTCTGCACCTGGGGAGAAGCAACTCCCTGCACCAGGACAGGTGAGGGGAGACCTGTATGAAAGCAGCTCTGTGGAGAAGGACCTGGGAGTGCTGGGGGACAAGTTCATCCTGAGCCAGCAGTGTGCCCCATGGCCAAGGCCAATGGTGTCCTGGGGTGCATTGAGAAGAGTGTGGCCAGCAGGCTGAGGAAGGTTCTCCTTCCACCTTGTTCTGACCTAAGGGAGGTCACATCTGGAGTATTCTGTCCAGTCCTAGGTTCACCAGTTCAAGAGAGACAGGGAACTACTGGGGAGAGTCCAACAAAGGACTATGAGGATGCTGAGAGCCTAGAGTACCTGTGTGAGGGAGAAAAGTGGAGAGCCCTGGGGCTGTTGAGTCTCAGTCTGAGACCTTCTCAGTATCTAAAGTGGAGGTCAAGAGGCTGGAGCCAGACTTTTTTCAGTGGTGCCCAGTCACCACTGGCAATGGGCAC
The DNA here is from genome assembly GCA_015227895.2 of Colaptes auratus. Taxonomy (NCBI): domain Eukaryota; kingdom Metazoa; phylum Chordata; class Aves; order Piciformes; family Picidae; genus Colaptes; species Colaptes auratus. The sequence goes on from CM026889.1 coordinate 21,353,677, forward strand.
AAATTAGACCCCAGAAAGTTCCATCTGCACAGGAGGAAAAACTTGGTTGGACCTGATGATCTTAAAGGTCTTTTGCAATCAAAAAGAGCCTATGATTCTACAAGTGGACACAAGTGTGGGCAGAAAAAACCTTTGTATTGCACAATCACAGAATCACTGAATGCCAGGTTGGAAGGGACCCCAAGGATCATCTGGTCCAGCCTTAATTAATCTTGCACCTGAATGATTACTGCAGATGAATTATTCCTGCACCTGAATGATTCTTTTTTAAGATGTTTAGACTCCTACAATGAAGCCTCTAGCAAGAGATCTGTTTTGCTGCACATACAAAAAACCCCCAAATCCCCTCCACAAGTATCTCAAAACCCACATGAGAACAAATAAAAGTAGAAAGAGCAGCCCACAGACTTCAGAGATTCCACCACCCCCCATTCACTGCTCTGTGGCAGACTGAAAACTGCAGGCTACACCTCCACTAAAGCTGCCTGTTCCCTTTTAAACCCATGTTCTAGTGCAGTTTTCAAACTGCTTTCCTTGAAAACAGAAGAAAGTAAAAAATTACATGGAAGGAGCATCCAGGAAAAAAAAAAAAGAAAATCAGACTTGCCAACTCTCCAAATACTTTCCACAGCACTTGACAGGATTAAGTCTCCCCTGAAGAAGAAGAATCAAAGTCCTAAGGCTACTTGATGCCTTGCAAATCAAGTTCAGAAGGCTCAGCAAAGAGCGTGGCCAAACTATCATCTCTGTCCCTGCAATGATGGGCAGCAAAGTTCCAGCATGGCCTCAGCTCTGCAGTTAAGTCCCTGTCAGGCTCTTTCCTTTGCTCTTTGTAAAGCTTACTTCCTTATCTGCAGAGAAGGGAAGGAGAAGGCTTGGCTCAGGCCTCTGGTATTCTCAAACAGGCTTCATACTGTCAGTAGTAGCAAGGAGGACTCTGAGGGCATGAAGTTTAAATTAACTGCCCCAGTGATGTGACACACTTTGGGTACTCCAAGATTGTAGAAGCCCAGACTGGTTTGGGTTGGAAGGGACCTTAAAATATCATCCAGTTCCAACCCCCCCTGCCATGGGCAAGGACACCTCCCACTAGACCAGGTTGCTCAAGGCCTCATCCAGCCTGGCTTTCAACACAACCTCCACAACCTCCCTGGGCAACCTGTTCCAGCATCTCACCAGTCTCACTGTCAAGAATTTCTTCCCAAACTCCAGTCTAAATCTCCCCTCCTCAAGCTTCAATCCATTCCCCCTCATCCTATCATTACAAGCCACTGTCAGAAGTCCCTCCCCAGCTTTCTTGAAGCCCACATGGATGTCAGAGGTACAATACAGGACATAAAGGAAATCTGCCTCCTTCTGGAATTGATTTGGAGGTCAGCTAGAACAGCCCAATGAACCTCAAAATACCCCATCCACACTAATACAACTTGAACTGCAGCCCAGAAGTCCTGTTTGACAAAGAACAAATCTTGGAAAGAGCAATTGTTACAATCTAAATGTTGGGGTTTGAAGAGGGAAATGGAAAGAAAGTCTCCTAAATTCTCAGAGATATGCACTAAGGAGAAGAGGAAATGGCCTCGAGTTGCCTCAGGGGAGGTTTAGGGTTGGACATGAGAAGAAACTTGTCAACTGAAAGGGTTCTCAGACATTGGCACAGCCTGCCTGGGGACTTAGTTGAATCTCCATCCCTGGAGGTGTTTCATAGAGGTAGAGAGGGCCATGGTTTAGCACCAGCTTTGGTAGGGTTAGGGAATGGTTGGATTGGATGAGCTAAAAGGGCTTCTCCAACTGAAAGGATTCTGTGATTCAAAGGGACTCATGCTTTAGGGACTTCCCTTAGGGACTTATTTCACTTAGTAACTAAGATTCAGGAATATTATTAGGAATTAGCAGGAGTAACTGGAACAGGTTGCCCAGGGAGGTTGTGGATGGCCCCTCCCTGGAGGTGTTCAAGGCCAGGTTGGATGAGGCCTTGAGCATCCTGGGCTGGTGGGAGGTGTCCCTGCCCATGGCAGGAGGTTGGAACTGGATGATCTTTGAAGTCCCTTCCAACCCCAAAGCAGCCTAGAATTGTAGGACAATCACATTGATCAAACTAATTACAACTGATCAAATAAGCAGTTTCTCACAGATATTTAATTTATGTTAATTAAAAAGAAAACCCAACAACAAGAGAGTTAAGAAATGCTCTTTCAGGGTGACATTTTCAAGGACATATTTCCCTTACTCCAAGAAGGACATCGAGGGGCTGGAGCAGATCTAGAGAAGGGCAACAAAGCTTGGGAAGGGTCTGGAGAAAAGGGCTGGAGAGGAGCAGCTGAGGGACTTGGGGGTGTTTAGTGTGGAGAAGAGGCTGAGGAGAGACCTCATTTCTCTCTACAGCTCTCTGAGAGTTTGGAGTGCAATGGGGGTTGGTCTCTTCCCCCTAGTATCAGGTGATAGAACAAGAGGAGGTGGCCTGAAACTGTGCCAGGGGAGGGTTAGGCTGGAGATGAGGAACAATTTCTTTGCTGCTAGAGTGGTCAAGGATTGGCACAGGCTGCCCAGGGAGGTGGTGGAGTCCCCATGCCTGGAGGTTTTAAGAAACCTGTGGCCCTGGCACTTTGGGGCAGGGTTTAGTGGCCATGGTGGTGTTGGGCTGATGGTTGGACTGGATGATCTTGGTGGGCTTTTCCAACCCAAACACTTCTGTACCACACATATTTTGTTCCATTTAAAAAAAAAATATTACTCAGGAATAGCTTTTTATGGTTGTATTTTACTGAGATTTAGCCATTTGAGTGACTGAAGTGCTCCTTCAACTGTCCTCAACTCATCTCATACCTTACCACTTAAGCTGCTGAATTTTCTCTCTGAATAGAACCCCTGATGTTATTGCAGCCCCACTACATTTGCTTTAGAGCTTCCAGACAGTCCATCTCTAACGTGGGACCCAGTGTCACTGCTCCTGAATCTTTTAGTACCTTCCACATTTTCTTTTAGGAAGGAAATTCATTTTGCATTACTTGGAAATGGGAGAATTATGTAAATTATTTTCTTCCACTCATCAAGCATTAGAGGAGACAACTCCCAGAAACATGCAACATACATTAAAGTAAATCTGGCACTAAGTGTTTCTGCCTCCTGGCAGCAGTTCCTGTTGAAAATGACATAAATTCTGTCACCAGCTGTAGAGACATTCTAAATAAACTCATTTTTCTGCCCTGCTCTAATGCTGATTTAACAATCAGAAAGGGTTTTATATTTAAACCAAATGTTGAACTTTTCATTATTTTATTATTTTTTTTTTATGATGGCTGACTACTTAACCACAATTTCCAGGGCTTAACAGCAGGAGCTAAGTTAACTCATTTCCTTCTGCACTTAACGAGAACTTGGTTGGGAGAAGGCTGCCAACACATTGCACTGCTGTGGAGAAGGAAAATTCAGCAGCAAGCACAAGCTGCAGGGAACTGCACTGGTGATCAAGGCTGGCAGGGCAAAAACTAGTCTCTGAAAAAAGGAGGTGGAGAGGTAGAGTGAGAGAAGACCTGAAGAGCAGCTCTAAGAAGCAAGGGTGGGCTTCTCACATCTCAGTGCTCTAGCAGGAGATGTTAACCCCACAATGAATCATTCTTCTGGCCAATGCACGCAGCAGAGAAGGAGCCAGACTAGGGTCGAGTGTGGGAGTGATGGAGAAGTCACTCTGCCACTTCCAGCCACAGCAGATGCTGTGGTAGCTCACAGCAGTGAGTCTGGGTGAGACTTTTTACATTCACAGGAGCAGAAACATGACTTCAGGCAATTTTTATGTCTCTCTGTGGCAGGAGCTGCACTTCAGATGTAGATTCATAGGATACCAGGTTGGAAGGGACCTCAGGGATCATGCAGTTCAACCTTTCAGGGTAAGAATACAGCTTAAATGAACTGGCCCAGCACCCTGTCAAGTTGGGCCTTGAAACTGTCTAATGGAGGGGAATCCAACACCTCCCTTGGGAGTCTGTAGTTATCTTTTAAAACAGAAGTTCCACCTCCTAATAAACATCACAGAACCATAGAATGGCTTAGCTTGGATGGAACCTCACAGATCATCTATTCCAAACCCCCTGCCATGGGCTGGGACACCTCTCAACTAGACAGGCTGCTTAGCCTGGAGCAGACCAGCCTGAGGGGGAATCTTCTCAATGCTCAGCAAGAGCTAAAGGGTCTGTGAGTGGCAACAGGATGGGGAAAGCTTCTTGCCAATGGTGCCCACGGACAGGATGGGTGGGGATGGGAATGGTGAAGGACATGTGGCAAGAGCACCTCCTGTAAGCACTGAAAAAAGCTAAAAAGGGGGGAAATGCATTTTCATGTTTCTGCAGTGAATCCAAATGCAAAGACAGAATAAGCATGTGGACCATCATCCAAAGTAAGAGCCACAAAATGTACTTCCAGTACAAAGAGCAGAAAAAATGCTAGCACTGGGAATCCTTTCATTTCCCAAGGATGTGGTAAAGGAGGTGAAAAATTAGCTCAGCCATGATATACCTCTCTCAAACAATGTCATAATTCCTGCAGGATCCTGTCCTGATCCCAGCTATGTCAGCAGCTTACAGAGGAGTCTGTGGGAATCTGATGCTTTAAATTTAAAAGGTTTCTGAGCCTCACAGGAACTTATCTCAGAAGACAAATACAAGTAGATGATTATCCTCATCTGGTGTCCCCAGCGTATGGACACAGAGCTGTCTGAGTCCAGCGGAGGCCACAAAGATGATCCAAGGGCTGGAGCAGCTCTGCTGTGAGCACAGGATGAGGGACCTGGGGATGTTCAGCCTGGAGACGAGAAGACTCCAGGGGGATCTTAGAGCTGCTTTCCAATAGATGAAGAGATCATGCAGGAAGGCTGCAGAGGGACTTTACCTTCTCCAGGACAAGGAAGAATGATTTGAAGCTGAGGCAGAGCAGGGTTAGAGTGGAGCTGAGGAAGAAGTTCTTCAGTATGAGGGTTGTAAGACTCTGGAACAGGCTGCCCAGGGAGGCTGTGGATGTCCCCTCCCTGGAGGTGTTCAAAGCCAGGTTGGATGAGGCCTTGAGCAGCCAAGTCCAGTTGAGAGGTGTCCCTGCCCATGGTGGCGAGGTTGGAGTAGATCATCACTAAGGTCCCTTCCAACCTGAGCCATTCTGGGTGGTTTCTGCGCCATGGCAGCTCAACTGTACTTGTCTACTGCACCAGAAACTCCAAGAAATCAGTGAAAATTCAGCCTGCATTTTTGAAACTAGAATACATCCCTTACTTTATAAGCTTGATGAAACCACAAAGCAACAGAGTGAAGCATAAACCCCCTTGAAACATATGAAGTGAGAAACAGGGAAGAGTGTGTGCTGCAAGTTTTGTGGTTTTCATCCAAAATCGCCCTTCAGCTGGCTTAGCTCTTGACACTGTGAGCACACAAAAAACAACCCCAAAACCAGCCCATTACATCTGAATCTGAACTTCCTCACCAGAATGGAAATACATGTTACATTCACTCCTGTGGTTAAAATAATGCCTTCCACGGGTTGAAAGAATGCAGATAATTTGTTTTAGACAGAGATAAGGGTCTGACATTTAACCCAACCCCAGGTGCATGTGGTTTGCTGCAAAGGAAAAAAAAGAAGGCAGAGAAGAAGTCAAAAGGTCACATGATCTCCCATCTCTGCAGTCTGAAAAACAAAAATCCAGCTCAGGATCTCCACTGCACTAGCACCAAAATGTTAGAAATGGTGATGAAAAGAGAGGGCCATGTAAAAAATATCAAAGCCCAAGGGTATATAAATATCCATCTGTAGCTCAGAGAATCTTCAAATGCTTTGGGTTGGAAGGGAGCTCTAAAGGTTGGACTTCAAAATAATGGGACTAGAAGAAGTGGGGTGCTGCAGTATGGCTAAAAAGTAGGTACAAAGTCAAGATCAAGGTTAAGTCTCCATGGGCAGCAAGGAAGGAATGGTCTCCCTTCAGTAGAATGTTCTGCACAGAGTGAATTATGCAGAATCTGAAGGGCTGTTGGGAAGGGCTTGCAGTGATAGGATGCAAACTGCGTCCAGCTCAGGAACCTCCACACAAGGAGTGACATGGACCTTATGGAACAGGTCCAGGGAGGCCACCAAGATGACCAGAGGGATGGAGAACCACTGTAAGAAGCCAGGCTGACAGAACTGGGGCTGTTCAGCCTGGTGGAGAGAAGGCTCCAGGGAGACCTTCAAGCAGCATTTCAGTATCTGAAGGGGACCAGCAGGAAGCCTGGGGAGAGACTGTTCAGAAGGGGCTGTGGGGATAGGACGAGGGACAATGGTTTGAAACTGAAGCAGGGCAGAGTTAGGTTGGACAGCAGGAGGAAGTTCTGCACAGTGAGGGTGGTCAAACACTGGGACAGGCTGCCCAGGGATGTGGTTGAGGCCTCATTCCATAGACATTCAAGATCAGACTTGCTGTGGCCCTGGGCAGCCTGATCTAGTTGGAGGTGGCCCTGCTAACTGCAGGGGGGTTGGACAAGATGCCCTTGGAGGGTCCCTTCCAACCCAGTGCAATCTGTGACTCTGTGAACGCTTACTGACTAATCAGTAAATTCAGAGAGCCCCAGCATGGTGGGGGTTGGAAGGGACCTCTGGAGAGCATCCAATCCAACTCCCTGCTAAAGCAATCTGTGACTCCATAAACCAGGCACTGGGTCAAATAGATGAACCAAGGGCTCTTAGAAGTTTTGAAGATCACAGGAACTAACCTACATCCACTTTGTGTCTTTCAAACACGGTTGCAATGCTTTTAGAGAGGATTTTTTTCCCCCCAATTTCACCAGATGAGTCTGTGGCTTGGGATTAAAAAAATTATTCTTTTTCTCCAGTTTTTAAATTCTTTACCCTGTGCAGAATCCTTTAGGGTGGAATTGAAACTCCTGTCTAGAACTGTTGCAGACATACTTCTAATTTGAAGATTATTTTTTAAGACAATCATCTCATTAAAAATCCACTTCCCCCGTGCTCAGCTATGATTTAGGTTTGATTTTTGTTGTTTGTTGTAGAATCCCAGACTGGTTTGGGATGGAAGGGATCTTAAAAATAGAATAGAACAGAACAGAACAGAATAGAACAGAACAGAATAGAACTAACCAGGTGGGAAAAGACCTTTGAGATCAAGTCCAACTTATCACCCAGCACCATCTAATCAACTAAACCATGGCACCAAGCACCCCATCAAGTCTCATCTTAAACACCTCCAGTGATGGTGACTCCACCACCTCTCTGGGCAGCACATCCCAGTGGCCAATCTCTCTGGCTGGGAAGAATTTCATCCTAACATCCAGCCTGAACCTCCCCCGGCACAGCTTGAGACTGTGTCTTCTTGTTCTGGTGCTGGTTGCCTGGGAGAAGAGACCAACCCCCACCTGGCTACAACCTTCCTTCAGGGAGTTGTAGACAGCAAGGAGGTCTCCCCTGAGCCTCCTCTTCTCCAGGCTAAGCAACCACAGTTCCAAGCCCCCTGCCATGGGGAAGAACACCTCCTAACACACAGGCTTGCTCAAGGCCCCATCCAACTTGGCTTTCAACACTTCCAGGCTTGGAGCCTCCACAGCTTCTCTGGGCAACCTGTTGCAGTGCCTCACCACCCTCGTGGGGAAGAATTTCCTCCTAAGGTTCAATCTAAATCCAGCTTCTTCCAGTTTGAAGCCATCACCCCTCACCCTGTCACTCCATGCCTTTGTCAAAAGTCTCTCTCCAGCTATCCTCTTCAATCCTGGCAGGCTGCTCTAAAGTCTCCCTGGAGCCTTCTCTCCTCCTGACTGAACAACCTCAACTCTCTCAGCCTGGCCTCACAGCAGAGGTCATCCAGCAGTCTGGAAACTTTTGTTTTCTCCTCAGGACCTTCTCCAACAGTTCTATGTCCTTCTAGTGTTGGGGGATCCAGAGGGACTTACATAGACCTTAAGATCCTGAAACAAAAAAATCATTGCCACATTTATTGCCTGTTATTGTCAATGTATTTGACAATACCCCAAATTAGAGAGCACTAACAGGACTTCAAGAAAATCAACTTACCTTGCTGAGCTAAAGTGGATCTCAGCATTCCATTTTTAGACCAGATTTTCACTTGACCATCTTCACCAACTGGAAAGTTAGCACAGGAATCATTAACTTCAATGTCATAATAAGCTTAAGTTCCTACTTGCATTTAAGTAGGAAACACTACAATTAAAGGAAGTCCAGGTCTCCTTCCAGCTAAATATTGTTTATGTGGTCTTCCTAACATGTTTCATTAACATCACTGAGTCAAAAACTGGCTGGCTGGCCAAGCTCAAAGAGTTGTGGTAAATGGACTTAAATCCAGTTTGTAACAAGTCACAAGTGAGGTTCCACAGGGCTTCCCCAAATGGTGAAGGGTCTGGAGGAGAGGGCAGGTGGAAAGCAGCTGAGGGAAGTTGGCTTGTTCAGCCTGGAGAAGAGGAGGCTGGAGGGGAGATCTTCTGGCTCTCTCCAACTCATAGAAAGTCATTTGGAGCCAGGTGGGGTTTGGTCTCTTCTCTCTAGTATCAAGTGACAGAATGAGAGGAAATGGCCTCAAGTTGCACCAGGGGAGGTTTAGGTTGGACACTAGGAACAGTTTCTTCAGTGAAAGGGTTCTCAAGTCCTGGAACAGTCCATGGAGGGAAGTGGTGTAATCATCATTCCTGGAGGGACTTAAAAGCCATGCAGATGTGGTGCTGAGGGACACAGTTTAACAGAGGACTTGGTAGTGCTGCTTAATGGTTGAACTTGATGATCTTAAAGGTCTCTTCCAGCCCAAATGATTTTATGATTCTATAAATATCATATTTAGGAAGAAGTATTTAAGGCTATTCTGATGCTATCAACAGGTCTCTTCCTCTCCTGAAAATCCCTGTAGGCTTCTTATCTGAAGCTGCCCCTGGGAGGAGCAAGTCCATCACTAGACAAGTTCTGAATTTTCTATTCAGCATCACTAGTACTTTCCATCTATCTACAGTTCAATGGCCTGCAGGCTGAACAAATGAGTCTCTGAGGAGCCTGGAGAGAGCAGGAGCAGATTTTATGTATTAAACTGGAGGCTTCACAGTTGATAAATGGTGAAACTGAAGATAACTGAAGGCTCCTTTTGGAAAGCTTAAATTTTATAGCATAACTTGGTGTTTCCAAGAAGTGCAGCTTGCTTATTAAAGTTCTTATACACCATGCAGCAGAGGTCAGTATGGATTAAGGACACAGATTTCCCAGGCTGCTATCATATTTTAAAAGCACAGCTCTGGGCCTCCTCATTTAGGCCTCTCAGATGAAATTCATGAGGAAAAAGGTGCACCCAGATGATTAAAACCATTCTTTCATTCAAAGATCATTTCCTTACCAGATCTCAGGTTTTTTTTAGCTGGTTGATGCAACTTGAAAGTGTTTAAAAAGTGTGAGAAATATAAAGACATCTTATCCTCCCCCCCTACTCTGCCCTAGTGAGGCCCCACCTGTAAAATTGTATCCAGTTTTGGCCTCCCTAGCTCAAGAGGGACAGGGATCTACTGGAGAGTCCAAGGGAGGGCTACAAGGATGCTGAAGGGACTGCAGCACTGCCTGGGGAGGAAAGGCTGAGAGACCTGGGCCTGGGGAGTCTGAACAGGAGAAGACTGAGAGGGGATCTGATCAATGTCTATCAATAGCTGAGGGCTGGAGGTCAGGAAGGAAGGGACAGGGACAGGCTCTGCTCAGTTGTACCCTCTGACAGGGAAAGGAGCAATGGATATAAATGCCAGCACAGGTAGTTCCACCTCAACATGAGGAAGAACTTCTTTACTGAAAAGGTCACAGAGCCCTGGAACAGGCTGCTCAGAGAGGTTGAGGAGTCTTCTTCTCTGGAGCCTTTCCAGCCCTGTCTGGATGTGTTCCTGTGTGACCTGTGCTGGATTCTCTGCTCCTGCTCTGGCAGGGGGGTTGGACTCAATGAACTCCAGAGGTCCCTTCCAACCCCTAACATACTCTGATCCTCTGATCCTATTGGTGTTCAATTAGAACCATAAAGAATGTGTTAACTGATACAGTATCCTTAATGATTCACTCTTCCTTGTGGTGTAAGAGGTGTGAGCTTCTCAGAGGACATTGTTGATGATTTCCCATAGTCCCCATAAGGTCTTTCAAAAAGGAGGGGGAAAAAAGAGATGATGGAAAAAGGCAATTTTTACTTTGTCTTTGGAGAAGTTCCTGAGACAAAATCTGTCTTTAAAAAGAGCAGTTTTTCCATGCCTCTGGGATTTCAGAGGAACATGCCAGACAGAGTTCCTTGAAGCAGCATTTTAGAGTCAGACTGAGTCTGGAAACAAGCAGATCCAACATTATCTTCACTACTTCTGGACTGAGTTGGATTTTGTCCAAAGAAATCAGCTGTGCTAGATCAACAGGAGGCTGCAGAAAATTCTGACACCAACAGAAACCCCAGAAAGGAGAAGTCTATCAGAGGAAATTCAATTAGCTTCCCCTTAACATCAAGACAGAAGTTTGTGATAAAAATGCCAAAAGCAACTAATTACCAAAAGATTTAAGACAAAAAGAGATGCAGCCACTGGGAGATCACTCTCCCAGCCTCAACAGAGAAGACAGTTGGGCTGCAGCTGGATTTACACCACTCCTAATAATAAGGGGAGAGAGGCACAAAAACAAGAGTATTCAAGATTCTCAGGAGGCCTCATTAAACTTTACTGGCTAAAAGAAAACCCAAATGTGAGATGTATAGAGATGAATCTATCAACTTGGGAACTTTTCTTTGTTATAGATAAGAAAAAAAACCTATCAAATATTCTCCTTTATGAAGTACAGAACATAGAACCACAGAATGATTTGGGTTGGAAGGGACTTCTAGTCCACACCCCCTGCAGGCAGCAGGGACACCTTTCTGATCAGCTCTGTCTCCAAACAGTCACAGACCTGACTAAATTAATGTCATGGGTTGGTCATACATTAAATAAATTCATAGATCCTTAGAATGATTTGGGCTGGAAGGGACTTTAAAGATCATCCAGTTCCAAGCTCTTGCCATGGGCAAGGACACCTCCCATCAGCCCAATTTGCTCAAGGCCTCATCCAGCCTGGCCTTCAACACCTCCAGGGAGGGGACATCCACAACCTCCCTGTTCCAGTGTCTCCCCACCCTCCCTGGAATGAATTTATTCCTCATCTCCAGCCTAAACCTGCCTTCCTCAAGCTTCAATCCATTCCTTGGTCACTTGAAGGACACATACCTGTAACCAGTGCTGTTCCTTCATAATTCCACCTTCCTGATAGTACAGCTCCACAGTGGGCTTCCACACTCTTCTCTACTCTTCCTAGCTTGGAAATCAAGTGGAACTTCCCTGGACAAAAGACACAGAACAGGAGATCTCATCTGTGAATCAGTATTTAGGACTGCAATGCTGTCATCATCTGTTAAAAAAAATGCACAAACCAAGAAACTGACAGCCAAAACCCAAAAGAACAGAACATGCAATTAGGGTGTTCACAGCTGCCACCACCCCAAACAAATGAGCTCTTGCAGAAGAGCTTGCAAATGAGATACAGTTTGGATTTGTGGCTTGGTTGTTGGCTTTGGGGTTTTGTTTTTTTTTTCCCCCTCCCCTTTTGGTATTTCTGATCTTTGTTTTGCCTGTTCCTTTTTTCTTCTGTCCCTCTGAACTTTGCCTGTTTCCCGGGGGACACAACTGCCTGATGTAATTTCATTGTCAAAAGTATACAGGCTGCAGCCCAGGAGAGTCCTGGTGGGGTTTCTTTTGAAGATCTGGAAAAATCACTCAGCCACCAAAAAGGAAAATGGAAAAGCTAAAACAATCTGACCATGGGTGAGTGCAGTGCTCTGAGGAAGTCTTGCTGCCTGCCTGCATTATGGAGCTGTTATGGAAATTCACAGAAGCCAAAAAACAAAACTATTAATGATTTCAACAGAAGCATGAGGAAGTCTTTCTTTCCAAATGAGGGATGTTGCTTAAATCCAGGAAGATCAAATTTAAACTGGACCAAAGAGCAGACAAAGGACTTGGAAACATGTGGCAGAATGAACACAAGGCTTAGAAGAGTTCAGTGATTCAAATTAACTACCTTAGAGCCCAAATGCTTTGAAAATTATGTGATCTAACTGGCCAGTGGACACCATGAGCAGAGTCCAGAGCAAGCAGAACTCTCACCCACCAAGAGGACACAGACACCTCACACTAAGTGTGTGCAAATGCTCCATCACTTAAAATGGGATCGTTTCCCGTTAGTAACATCCTGCTTGGGAATACGAATCCTCAACCAGGCCATACCTGATGAGTCACAACCAGAAACCAAAAGCCTGACTACTTCAGAGAAGGATCATGTTGTCAAGCCCAATATGTGTATGCAGGTGAGAACAGGGTTAACTGTGAACTGTGCAGAAGGTTACCAAAACAGGAAACTACCCCACTAAATGCTCATTCAGATGGCAAAATCTGGGTGGCCTGCAGTGACAGAAGCTTGAAGCAACTTTTATTGTGTTCTGGTTTCCCCTGTTTGAGTTTCGTACCCTTTCTGGAGTCCTGGGTACAGCACAGGCAGGGTCCTGCAGCTGGGTCGAGGCAATCCCAGGCACAAATCCAGGCTGGGCAGGGACTGGCTGGAAAGCAGCCCTGAGGAGAGAGACTTGGGGGTGCTGGGGGAGGAGAAGCTCAACAGGAGCTCTCAGTGTGCACTTGCAGCCCGGAAAGCCAATCAGATCCTGGGCTGCATCAGGAGATGTGTGGCCAGCAGGTCAAGGGAGGTGATTCTCCCCCTCTGCTCAGCTCTGGGGAGACCCCACCTGGAGTACTGCCCCCAGTTCTGGAGCCCCTATTCCAAGAGGGATCTGGAGGTGCTGGAAGGTGTCCAGAGAAGGGCCACGAGGATGAGCAGAGGGCTGGAGCACCTCTCCTGTGAGGACAGACTGAAGGAGTTGGGGCTGTTCAGTCTGGAGAAGAGAAGGCTCTGAGGTGACCTCATTGTGGCCTTCCAGGATCTGAAGGGGGCCTACAAGAAGGCTGGGGAGGGACTTCTCAGGCTCTCAGGTAGTGATAGGACTAGGGGGAATGGAATGAAGCTGGAGGTGGGGAGATTCAGGCTAGATGTGAGGAAGAAGTTCTTCACCATGAGAGTTGTGAAGCCCTGGAATGGGTTATCCAGGGAAATGGTTGAGGCCCTGTCCCTGGAAGTGTTTAAGCCCAGGCTGGATGAGGCTCTGGCCAGCCTGATCTAGTGTGAGGTGTCCCTGCCCATGGCAGGCGGGTTGGAACTAGATGATCCTTGTGGTCCCTTCCAACCCTGACTGATACTATGATACTATGTCCCTGCTGACTGCCAGGATGATGTTGAAAGGTCCCTTCCAACCCAAACCAGTCTGTGATTCTGTGATTTTGAAATTCAACTTCAAACCTATCCACCAGAGTACTGTGAGCAGCAGGTTAATCCCAGCTTTTCCGGAATTCACAGCAATTACTAACACCAGTTCTTCCTTATTCAGGTAAATTTTAGCTTCATAAGATTTTCAGTACCAACACCATACATTTAACAGATGTGAAGAATTCTATGGCATTTTTTAATCACAGAATGTCAGGGGCTGGAAGGGACTTCAAAAGCTCATCCAGTCCAACCCCCTGCCAGAGCAGGATCACCTATACCAGGTCACACCAGAACACATCCAGGCAGGTCTTAAATATCTCCAGAAAGGGAGACTCCCCAACCCCCCTGGGCAGCCTCTTGAAACAACAGCTTCCAGTGATTCAGGCAGCATCCATGAGACCTTAGGACTTCTGTGAGCAAACCCCTCTATGCATGAGAGAAAATCTACAGGACAGACAGATGGCAAGTGACTGAATACACTGGCTAGGCACATTGTCAGGGCAACAATGGGCTGTGACACAGAGGAGAGGAGAAAATCCTGTTTTCAGGGCAACACTCAACTCCACTACCACTCTTTTGCATCCTTCCCCACTCCATAAGCTCTTAATTCCTTCACAGGGCATCTTTCACAGAATAAAAGACAGCAAATTGCAGCCTAGCAGGAAAGAACACAGTTTCACTGGACTGCAATTACACCTTAGGAACTAAGAGATAATTAATCTGGAAAAGATGGGATCATGCAATTTAAAAAAAAAATATCTCAAAATACTCAGACAAAAGAGGACCAAATCAAGTTTTTGTGGGGTATCATCTTTACTTCTGCAACTGCTCTGCTTTTCCAACCTAGGAATTTACAACTGATGACAGTTAAATATCTGACTCATCAGACACAGCTTTTTTCACTGCATTCACACACAGAGGTTGATCCAAAAGCAATGTTTCAATGGATTTCTCTGCCTTCTGTTCTTCAACTTAACACTGAGGAAGTTGAGGCTTTCAAATTACAACTTAACTGCCTTCCACACAACTAGGAAAGGGGAAAATTTAGCTGTAGGCCTGCAGTGGGTAGAAGTAATTCAACTTAATCTTACTTTACACAGAATTCCAGAATCACAGTATGGTGACAGCTGCATCTGGAGATCATCAAGTCCAACCCCCCTGCTAAAGCAGGGCACCCACAGCAGTTTGCACAGCAGCACAATGCCCAGGGGGTTTGGAAGCTCTCCACACAAGGAGACTCCACAACCTCTCTGGGCAGCCTGCTCCAGGCCTCCAGCACCCTCACAACAAACAAGTTCCTCCTCCTCTTCACATGCAACCTCCTGGGGTCCACTTTGGGCCCACTGCCCCTTATCCTGTCCCTGGGCACCACTGAGCAGAGCCTGGCCCCAGCCTCTTGCCTCCCACAGCTCCTTTGTCTCTTGCTGAGCATTGCTCAGCTCCCGTCTGGGGCTGCTCTTCTCCAGGCTCTCAGCCCCAGGGCTCTCAGCCTTTGCTCCTCACAGAGCTGCTCCAGGCCCCTCTGCAGCTCTGTAGCCTCCACTGGACTCTCTCCAGTTGCTCTGTTTCTCTTGAACTGGGGAGCCCAGAACTGGCCCCAGGACTCCATCTGTGGCATCACCAGGGCAGAGGGACAGGAGAACTTCCTTCAACTTGATAGGTACACACAACACAGGACACTGTTGGCCTTCTTGGCCACAAGGGCACATGGCTGGCTCACAGTGAACTTGTCCATTAGCACTCCCAGGTCCTTCTCAGCTGGTCCTCCCTCACCTATACTGGTACGGGGGGTTGTTCCTTCGCAGGTGCAGGACCCTACATTTGCCCTTGCTGAACACCATGAAGTTCCTCTCCAACTCTGGAGCCTGTCCAAGTCTCAGTGACTGGCAGCCCAGCCAGGTGGGCTGTCAGCCACTCTTTCCAGTTCTGTATTATCAGCAAACTAGCTGAGGGTCCACTCTGTCCGTTCATTCAGGTTGCTGTTGAACAAGACTGGATCCAGTGAACATCGCTAGGTGCAGGCCTCCAACTAGATTCTGCCCCACCCATGAGAACCCTCTGAATGTGCAAAGTAGCCTCAGATTTGTCAAACATTGTTCCTTTATTTTACTGAACTACTGAAGGCAGAAGCCTTAAAGTGACTCTGCAGTTCTGGAGGAAATCCAAGCAGGAGATTAGCAGCCCCTTCAAATCCAGAGTATAAACCAGGTATGTTTTGGTCATTACTTGTCATAGTCTTGCAAATGCTAACATAAAAAAATATCAGCAACATTAAAAGTTGAATGATTAGCTGTACTCATTTGCAATTTGTACTCAGTAAGCAGTTTAAAGCTGGACATGCCCTTTATTTTTGTACAAAAGCAGCAAAAAGATCAATGGAAGCCGGAAGCAGAAGAACAATGTCCCACAAGAGATGCAGCTTGGAAGAAAACCCCAGAGGATTAAATTTACATTTGCTCTAATTTCACAAACAGCTGAAGTTCAACCAGGAATTAAGGCAAGCCTGTAAAGACATTATACTCCCTTTCCATTGGATTCAGCCCATTTCCAGGAATCCTTATCACAGAGATTAAGTAGCTGCTGCAGGAAGACTGCAGGCTTGACACGTAAGGCAGGCTGAGCAATGGGCAAGGAAAATGTTCAATGAGAAGGTTTGAGAAAACAGCCAATAAACACCAAAGCTCCTCCTTTTTACAATGCAAGAATTCACTTCCTTTTGCAAAACAAAATCACAGGATGCTAGGGGTTGGAAGGCACCTCTGGACATCTGACAGTCCAACCCCCCTGCCAGAGCAGGACCATAGAATCCAGCACAGGTCACATAGGAATGCATCCACAGACTCTACAACATCTCTGGGCAGCCTGTTCCAGGGCTCTATGTTGAGGTGGAACCTCCTGTGCTGCAGCTTCCATCCACTGCCCCTTGCCCCATCAAAGGCACAAGTGAGCAGAGGCTGTCCCTGTCCCTTCCTGACCCCCAGTCCTCAGACAGACATTTATGAGATCCCCTCTCAGTGTTCTCCTCTCCAGACTGAACACCCCCAGGGCTCTCAGCCTCTCCTCCCCAGGCAGTGCTGCAGTCCCTGCAGCATCCTTGTAACCCTCCCTTGGACTCTCTCCCTCTTGAACTGGGGAGCCCAGAAATGGATGCAATATTCCAGGTGGGGCCTCACTAGGACAGAGTAGAGGGTGAGGAGAACCTCCCTGGCTCTGCTGGACACACTCCTCTGAAGGTACCCAAGGACCCCATTGGCCTTCTTGGCCCCCAGGGCACACTGCTGTCCCATGCAGAACTTGTTGTTCACCAATGAATAATCATCTTCATTAGATAAATTTTTGTTTAAAGTGCTGTTACAATAGGAGATAAAAATTGGGAAAGTAAGTTGTGAGCTGCATTTATTCTTTCACAGCCTAGGGTAGCACTGGTTTGTATTTTGATTCCACTGGAACCCTAAAACAAAAGCAACATCTCTGATTTCTGGCAAATGTGTCTCGTGGACAGCTTGCCAGAAACTGAATGTTCAGGAGGAATCTACTGATCAATGTTAAGAGCCTCTTCCTTAGATTTAACAACAATTTAGATATATAAATTTTTTACCTAGTTAAGTGCTGGGGACAAGAGGCTGGGGCCAGGCTCTTGTCAGTGGTGCCCAGGGACAGGACAAGGGACAGTTCTGGGCCCCTCAGTTTAAGAAAGACATTGAGACACATGAACATGTCCAGAGAAAGGCAACAAGGCTGGGGAGAGACCTTGAGCACAGCCCTGTGAGGAGAGGCTGAGGGAGCTGGGCTTGCTTAGCCTGGAGAAGAGGAGGCTCAGGGGAGACCTCATTGCTCTCTACAACTACTTGAAGGGTGGTTGTAGCCAGGAAGGGGTTGGCATCTTCTCTCTAGCAACCAGCAACAGAACAAGGGGACACAGTCTCAAGCTGCACCAGGGGAAGTTTAGGCTTGAGGTGAGGAGAAAGTTCTTCACCGAGTGATTCGCCATTGGAATGGGCTGCCTGGGGAGGTGGTGGAGTCACTGTCCCTGGAGGTGTTCAAGAGGGGATTGGACGTGGCACTTGGTGCCATGGTCTAGTCATGAGGTCTGTGGTGACAGGTTGGACTCGATGATCTTCGAGGTCTCTTCCAACCTTGGCGATACTGTGACAAGGGGCACAAACTGGAACCCCTAAAGAGGAGGAGGAAGTTGTTTGGTGTGAGCGTGCTGGAGGGCTGGAGCAGGCTGCCCAGGAGATTGTGGAGTCTCCTTGTGTGGAGAGCTTCCAACCCTCCCAGCCACTGTGATCCTGGACAAGCCTCTGTGGGTGCCCTGCTTTAGCAGGGTGGGGTTGGACTGGGTGATCTCCAGAGGTTTATTCCAACCCCATCATGCTGAGATTGTGTGATTTCAGTAACTCAGTCATCATCTGCAAGTGATTTGGGACTTATGCTGGCACACAGTACAGACATAATTAAAACTCCTGGTTTATCAAAAGATGATACATCCTTATCTGTGAGTTGTCCCTGCCCATGGCAGGGGGCTGGAATTAGAGGATCCTTGATGTCCCTTTCAACCCTAACAATTCTATGATTCCATCCTACATTAAAAATGCTGTATCACACTTGTTAACATTGTACTGGAGAAAATTACTGATGCAACATATGAAATCTGAAGGAATTGTTAGTTTTACACCAATGCAACTGACATGGTAACTATTTAAGGCTGCTTTACTGCAGATTATTTAACCACAAATAACTTCTCATGCATTATGAGTGACACCAGCAGAAAGTTGCATGAAACTATCAACATTTTCAATTGACTTACCATCAGAACTTGTAAGAACAAAGCTCTCAGCCTGGGACTGCTTCTTCCCACCTATACTTCTGGGAAGCCAGTGCATATCTATGGGATAAATATCATCAGGCAGCTTCACTACTCGAGTTGTCTCGCCAGTTAAAAGGTTCCATTTCAGAATCTGGTGATCATCACTGCAGGAGTAGAGCTCATCAGCTGTAGTCCAGCCCAGGCAGCTAACTAATTCTTTATGTTTAATTAAATTAAGGAACTCTGAAAACTTCAAATAGTACAGAAAAGCTTGCAAAATACCTCAGCTGTGATCTGCAAAGCTGAAAGGATAGGTACAGGAGGATTATTTTGGTAAGATCCCATGGAATGTTTTATAGGGAAAAAAAACTTGAGTCTTCATGGGGAGATTCAGTTTGGCTGTTAGGAAGAAGTTGTTCCCCATGAGGGTGGTGAGAGACTGGCATAGGCTGCCCAGGGAGGTGGTGGAAGCCTCCTGCCTGGAGGTGTTTGCAGCCAGGCTGGATGTGGCTGTGAGCAAGCTGCTGTAGTACGAGGTGTCCCTGCCCATGGCAGGGGGCTTGGAACTGGCTGACCCTTGAGGTCCCTTCCAGGCCTGACAATTCTATCATTCTTTCTTGCTTGCTCTTTTGTGTTAAAAGAAGCTGGCAGAAATTCTTCAACAAAAATAAAGCAAGGTGTCATGTGAAAAATGTAACTCCTGTGATGTATTTTTATTGAAGACCAGCTGAAATGTTGGGTTACACTTCTAGAAGGGTCTTAGTCCACAATGCAAGTGCAAATCACCCAACTATCACTGAATTTATTAACACCACATCTTATATGAATTGACATACAAGATATCTATGATGATTTCTCTAATTTATTAGCAGGAAAACTAGAAGTTAGTTTACATCTTCCATTGTGGTGGTAAGAGAAAGTTCTCCCCCCACACACAAAGAAACCACAGCTAACTCAGTCGGAGAAGCAAATGAAATAAGCTGTATTTACAAGCAGGAATGAAATGCAGATGGATATGTACACAACATACAGTATTTACAATATATACAGAAATATACAGCAATGAATATAATACAGAAGACCTCCTCCAGCCAGGAGGGTTCCCCCTGTACCCCCCTCTCCCTCCCTACCTCCCTTTTTTCCCAGAAAGGGTTAGAGAGAGAGGCAATTAAGGAGGAAATTCTGTTAGCTCAAAGCATGTGCAAGAATTAGTTTTCTTATCTGGTTAGCTTTGTTAATTCAAGGTCGACTCCATCCGGCAGCTGTTGCTTCAGAGAGAGAGAGAAACAGACAGGCCGACAGGAACAGAGAGAGCAGACTGAGACTCAAACAGAACTAAAACTTAAAAGTTGCATTCTACCAATCTACCAATGAAATTAAGTTTAGAATATCTGAATGTTTTCAAAACAATCAGCCAGAGTGTTCCAGCAACTGTCCCTTTCTTAAAGGCACAGCCTAAAACGGTCACATCCATGTATGTCTTACTACAAGCAAGTAGATGTATCAATGTCTCTATTTACTATCACAGAAAGCTTTTCGCTTGTCACTACAGATAAGGAGAGAAAAATCAAAAGATAGAGAGCTTCTGAAATAAGTTTTTTCTAAGTGTTCAACATCTCCTAAAACGTTGCCCTTAAAGACTGCACTGAATGGCAAGGTGAAGAGGAGTAAAAAGCCATCTGCAACGTACAAGTATTTTACTGTGACATCCATGCTAAGGATCAAAAGAATCTGTTCAGAATTAATAAGCTTTTCCACACTTAATTTTGACAGAAAGGATATGTTTGGGTTCCTTCAGAAGGGAAGTCTTCAGTCTCATTTCAGTTGTTCAGCTGGAGCATTAAAGAGAGAGAGGTAGGCACATTTTAACTGTAATAGAACAAAACAAACACATATGTAAGTAGCCAAAATTTAAAAGGTAGACATTAACAGCACAATAAAAGGGTTTGAAGCACTGATGCTGTGGAAAAAATAAGCATCAAAGCAGACCTGAGTTTAAAGGGAATTCTGGTTGTATGGCATCCAACTCCACTTTACCTGACCACTAAATATAAATAAACTGGACAATTTAAAGAGCAAGTGAGGAATGTATTGATAAAGCATGAGAGGTTGAAACACTGAAATTTTCTGGTGCTTGGACAAAGCCTTGAAAGTAGCAAGGGAAAACTTGGAATCACAAAACTTTTCAAGGAACTTTATGCTTACTGAGAGATGAAATAGAGGAAAAAAGCCATCCTACATAAAGAAGTCTGCTGTGACACAAGATCTCAGTGTTTCATCCACTCCTATCAGTAATGTTCATAATACTCACTGCAACACACTGATTCCCTAAGCCGTTCACTGGGGTCCCACCCTGTTGTCCCCTCACCTCTTGTGACAACAAAAGCCTTTCTCTGTCTGTCCCTGGACAGCATAGAGAGATGGAAAGAACTGAGGGCAAGAGGGAGAGAGCTGAAGATACATTATGAGAAGCCCATGATGATACACAGTGTGGCCTTTTAATCTGGAATTCATCATAAAAATTACAGTGTGCCAAATTAAGACTCGTTAAAAGGACAGAAGCCCCAAACCGTGATTTGCTGTGCCCAAAGAACAAGTTATTTTCAACTCTAATTGATAAACACACAAAGGTTATTTCTATTTTAGTAACTAAATCTCTCCTACTCAAATGCCTTATTTCCTTCTCCTCCTCTTATCCAAAAACTGCATGGGGAGTCTCATCACCAAGGCATTTCAAAGGGGTGTGAGTTTGTAGCAAACTTGAAGTGCAGTGGATTTTGTTAAGAGCAGCCTTTTCATCACTGCCTTGACTTCTCTACAGTGGCAACACACCTGCACATACACCTCTTCAACACATGCCAACAAGTGCTCTGCTATTCAATTACACGGCTCTGTGCCACAAATCCTAAAACTAAACCCCCAAACAGAAACTCCAAGATTTGTACACATAAAAATAAATCAATAAATAGCAGGGAGTAGAACAGCATTAAGGGAGTCCTCCTCCAGTTCAATGTGAGCACCTCTTCTGCTCAGCACAATACCTCAGTATTTAGCTGGGACACGTAGATCTTATCTGTTCCTATCTACTGTGAACACCAGACCTTGCCAAACACACTTTTCAGTTGCTGCTCGGTAGTTTTTAGTATTTTATGTCTTTGATTTCTCACTCCAAGCATCAGCAGGCATCTGCTGGTCTGTCAAGCATCCAGCTCGCACTCTCCCCCTGCTCCCACTACACAGAGTTGTGATTTTTTTTTTCCTTTGAGACAGGACTAGAACTTTATAATAACTTTTGAAAAGGTCTTAAACACTCTTCATGCCAATCTAGAAGGCAGAATGCTCACTCTTACACCGTGTAACTCATCTGCTGTCATCAACAGATACATCATTACCCATCCTACTACATACAGCTCTGCAACGAGCCCAACAGCAGGTTAGCTGAAAGCATTGTACTAGGAGTTGACAAAAGATGGGGCAATAACGAGGAGCTATTCTGACAGTTCGCTAAGTTTGTCTCAGCTTCTCCTCCGAGCCTCACACGGCAGCCCCGGACCCTCGCCCTCTCCCCGCGTCACCCCAGCCGCTTTCCCTCCGGAGCCGCTGAAAGAGGAGACGAGGATCAGAGACGAGAGATTGAGCAAGAGCCGGGGGGAGAGCGAAGGGAAAGGCAGGAAGGAATGGGGAGGCGTAGATGGCGGTGGCGCGGCTAGAGCTGGCTCCTCACAGCACGGCTGTCTCCCAGGCGCCTTTGGCTCACAGCTGTGAGGGAACCGCAGCCCTACTCGACCAACCCCTCAGGCACCACACTGCCGGCAGAGCCCCCGCTCTGGCCGTTGCCAGCACCCCCTTTCCCCTCAAAGTTTCCAGTTTCCCAAGCAGCAGATACCCGCCCTCCCACTGCCCTTTCCCCAGGCGAGCACCAGCGTCCGCTCCCTGCAAGGGCCGTCCCGAGCCGGGGGTCGAGACTCCCCCGCCCTCACCTCGCCTCGCCGCCCGGCTGTCTCCCGGAGCTCTCCTTCCCCTCTTCCCACGCCGAGCCAGGGGGGCTGGTCACGGTCCCGACCCTTTCGCCCACCACGGCAGTGAGTCAGACCGGCCCCGACGGCGAGGGGAGGGGGATCACAGCCGCCTCCTCCTACTCCAGCCCGCCTTTACCTGGCGCCGGCAGCGGGATGGAGAACGCAGAGCGGCGGGGACTGCTGCCTTAGCAGCCAGCTCCCTTCCCCGGCTGCGCTCCCGCTCTAATCCCGCCTTCCTTCGCCGTCCCCACGGCAGGACCGAGGAGGCGACTGCCCGCTCCCCCCGCGGCCAAGCGGCTCCGTCTCTATGGCTACTTCCCGCGAGAATTCCTCCTCCTCCTCATCCCACCGCCACCTCACGGGCCCTCCCCGACCAGGTGACAGGGGCCCGCTGCCGTCACCACGCCACATGCTAATTAACATCGCTTTAAAACCGCCGTGCCCCCACTTTTTTTTATTATTTTTAAAAATATTTTTGGGAAGGTTTCACTAACTTCAGCACCCGCTTCAGCGCCCGCTTCGGCCACCGCTCCGGCCCCCGCCACCTCCCAGCCCAGTTACCGGAGTAACCAAGCGCCGCCCACTGACCTACTTCCACAATTAAAATAAATCCCTTTAAAGGCAGGGCGGGCAGGTGGGTATGACCGTGAGGACACCAACCACCGCACGTCTCTCCCCTCTCTTCCTCCCGCAATGAAAAATCCCGTCAGCGAAGGTGTTTATTTCGCTTACATTCGCCTCCCGCCCTGCCCGTCCGCGCAGTAACGGAAAGCAAGATGGCGCTGAGCGGGGCGGTTTTTTTCCCCCCTTTCAAACCCGCGGGAGGCCGGCCCCCTGCCTTCCCAGCATGCCCCGCGCCTTTTTCTAACGAATTTCGGTTCGAGTTTGCCGTTTGGGCGCCATTTTCGAGTGTGGAAGCCGCCGAGCCGCAGCCAGAGACCTAGCCGTCTGCTCTTACCCGCGACCCGCACCCTCGCTGAGGGCCAGACACTGATAACCCTTGAAGGTACCAGCTCCGCGGGTGGCGCCGGATAGTTTAAGGTAGGGTTTTGGGCTGCAGTGGTGGTAGTTTGCCTGAGGGCAGGTGGAGTTGGGGGTTTCCCCCGCTGTGAGCGGGGCGGCGGAGATGTGCTTAGGGCGCTTCGCTGGGCAGGGCTTGATGAAAGGGAAAACTGGAAGGCGGCGGGCTCCGTCCTCCGCCTGGTTTTTCGGGTTTTTTTGTCTCGTCCTGAGAGAGCGAGAGGTTGTGGCGGCCCCTCTCTCCGGGCCCGGGCGGTCGAGCGGGAGCTGCCCCGCCGAGGGCTGTTCCCGAGGGGCCCGGGTTGCCCGACGGCTTTTCGGTCACCGCGCTGGAGGGTTATAGCGGACCGATCCTCCGTTCTGGTTGGTGGTGGCAGATGAGTTTGAGGAGGAGAGGGGATGAGAGAGGGCCTTCCGCAGCCCAAGAAGGCGGCCATGGGTTCCCGCTGCGCCCTACGGGCCTCGGGGGACCATGAATCAGGCCCACCTAGGACAGGGAAGTCTGGGAGTACGTTTCGGCAGCACAGGGGCCCGATTTTAATGGGCATATGAAGCAGGGACTTATCTATCACTACTTCTGCCTCTTTCTCCGCTTGACGTGTGAGAGAGAAACCTTTAGAAGGTCCGTACTGACTTGGAAAGATCGTGACACGGGTGCAGCTGGACTCCGTAGATTAACGGATGGGTTTCAAAAACCAACAAAAAAAAAAACCCCACTACCAAAAAAACCCCAGAAAGTTTCACTGACACGGCTTGTCGATCTGAAATGTAGTCGGCTGTTCTTAAGGAAGCCTTTCCTGTCCATTTTTAGCTCTCTTTTTTTTTTTTTTTTCTCGCTATCCCCGTAACAAAAAAAGGGCACTTGGCAGGGGATGGCGGAGAGATGCTTTTAACAAACCCCTCCGAGCTGCCCCGGGAGAGGAGCTGGGTACGAATCTGTTAAATTCGTGAGCGCGTGTGGCAGCTGATTTATCGCGATTTAAAAGCTGAGGTCAAGTAGTTATGCCTGTTGATTCTGTTGAAAGTGTCGGTGGTGGGGGAAGGGTTGGTAAGGTAAATAGGTCTATATTGCACAATTCTGTTGGAGTGGAGCGGTTTTGGAACCAAACGAAAAAAAAAATAATAATAATCTGGGACTTTGAGTGGCTGTAATTGTCTGAGACAGCCATTGCGGAACACTTCTTACCAGGGGCATAGACTCAAATTGCCTTAAAATGAGTTCTTTCTCTTATTTCCCCCCCCTCCCCCATTGTCCCAAATGAAGGACTCTCATGAGAGTGTGGGTTGGGGGTAGGTCTGAAAACGTCAAATGATTGGCACCAATTGTAAGATGACTTTCTAACCACGTCAGTTTTTTTTTATCTTGTGAGAAGTAAACTTTCTCATGTCTCCTTTTCTGCAAACTTGCTGCAACTTAAACTCTTTGGAAGAGGTTTTTTTGTTGTTTGGTTGGGTTTTTGTTTTTCGCTCCTGCAGCCGCCTTTCTCCTCATCGTTTGCTTTCTATTTATACGTTTTGGGAGCTGTGCCTCAAGTGCCAGCTGATGGACTTTTGTTAACGTTTCACTCTTGATCCGTTAACTTTAACATTACAACCAGACGAAGGTATTTTCTTCTGCTTTCTCTGTTAAACGTTGAATGCTGGCAGTAGTGGTTGTGTGATATTTTGGCGAAATGAGTGTGTTGACTTAAACTGTTCAAGAGTCAAGTCTTTGCTGTAATTATGCAGGTCTTTTTGTTTGTCTACCTATATAAAGTATATATTCATCGTGGACTGTTGAAATGTGTGTCAGCTCTGAAACGTGTATGTAAAAGAGTACTTCAGGAGAGTATAGACATACGGCTACTCGGTTCGTTACTGCGAATGTGTCTTTAACTCTTTTTCCCCCAGCATCATCCCAGTTGCTTTCTCTGAGCATACCAACTGCACAGAACGTGGCTGAGTTTTCAGTAGGTAGATTCGTGCTGTTTCTACAGATTAGGGGCTAATCGTTGTTGGAGATGGGGAGGTGTATTTTAAACCAGGTCATTGTGAGGCTAAACGTGAGGGGGTTTTGGATTTTCGTCCTCAAACTACTTGAGTTTCTAAATTAGTCAAGCATCTGGGCAAACATGTAGGATTATTGCTTAGGGGGGTTGCAGCTCAATGCTTAGATTGCGGGGTTTTCTTGTTTGCTAGCAAAGGAGGTAGATCCCTTCAGTAATCTGATTGCTTGGAATGGAAGTGGAACAGCCAAGAAAGATGATGCCAAGCAAGAGCACCAAATTCTCCACAGCAGCCCATCGGGAAGGCAGAAAGCCCTTAGAGGACTCTATCAATGACATGGAAGTGGAAAATGAAGACAACAGGCAGCCTAGTGAGGTACCTCCACGAGGTAAGTTTGGATATTGGGGTTCTGCTGGGGGGTGAGTTTGTAGTGCTTGTTTAGCAGCAATCGTCAGCTGAATTTACCAACTGTCCCAGACAGGATTTGCTCCTTCCTTTTCTAGAAAGGAATATTGAAAGCCTTGACTCCTGGCCAGTTTGACCTGCTTTTAGATGGGTAAAAGAGGCCTTGCAAAGAGTTAAAGTGTTTGGAGCGGTGATTTAGTACAAGTGCAAAAGCAATTTGTATCCTTTCTAAGCCTATTTCGTATTCCTGATCTTTAATGTTGTACTTAAAGATTGTGGTACAGCAGCAGGATTTTTCAGATGTATATGGAGCCAGTGGTGTGGGATTTCATGGAATGGAATAAATGTCAAGTTTATTTACTTAACTCTTAAAATGATTTGACTTTCTCTTTCATGAAGCAGTGTTTTTTTCCTGGAGTTTATGCTGAAAGTGTCTGGGGGAAAAAGCAGTGTGTGGGTAGCCAGATATGCAATTATTAAAGCAAGGTATTTGACAAATGGATTAATATGTTGAAATTGGTGGTAACAGCTTCAGTCTATTTGAAGCAAAAAGCTCCTAGTGACTGTTGAAAAGCTGCTTTGCTCACAACTAGCTGATATCCAGGGGGCCAGTTTGTTTTCGTAACAAAACTTCCTGTCTTTGCAAAGCAGTTGTGCTGTCATTACAGCTTTCAGACCATTGTGCAGCGCTCCCCAAATCTTGCAGAGTGACTTGTGAGCAGGCTTGAAATGTGGCTTTGCACTTATTAATGAGAAAGGCTTTGCCTGGTTCAGATTTGTAGGCTTTATTGTGACGGTTGTAGCTATTGTCATTGCAGAGTGCCTCTTAAAGTGTGTTAGAATAAGAATTACATAATGAAGGAAGGAGCCCACGAGTGTATCGGTGGGACATCTTAAGTATCTCTTTTGAAAGACTCACTTGGTAGAAAGACTTTTAATTCCACTCAGCTCATTAAAATAATTACAGGCAAAACTATAGGTTTGCTTCGTATAGAAATTGTTTGCTTTTCCAATTGAATGCTTTAAAAGGTGTCTAGTCATTGGGAGCTTAGAGGTTGTTTGGTTTGTTTTTTTTTTTTCCCCTTTCTGTTTATTTTGGATGGTTTTTAGCAGTCTCAGATGAAGTGCTTGATAATCGAAGTTTAGAAGAGATTTTGGGTAGCATCCCTCCTCCCCCACCTCCAGCAATGGCCAACGAAGCTGGTGCTCCTCGTCTCATGATAACTCATATTGTAAACCAGAACTTCAAATCCTATGCAGGGAAGAAAACTTTGGGACCTTTCCATAAGGTATCATTTCTTTTACCTTAATTTTTGAAACAAAGCTATGCTTAGCCTTGCTGTGTGTTAGTATTGCTTCCTGTATTTTCATGAAAGCTCACCTCAAGAGATGAAAAAATACATGTTTTAGAGTTACTTTTACAGAGAAATTCTACATTTTCATTATTGGCCCGTAGAAAACAAAGTAGTGAAGTGCAACTTTCTGATCCTGTATAATTGTCATTTGTCAGTAGCCCTTAAAAACCCAGACTTTTCTCTTGATTTCGTTTACTGGAGAACTTTAAGGGTTGTGTGTTTGAAGAATGAGAATATTTTTTAGTGCCCACAAGAGACTGAGGTGGCTAATCATGAAATTTCCTTGTGAACATGCTGGCTGAGTACAGTGTTGCTTCGAGTTCAGTTAAAGTTTAGAAAGCTGAGCTGAGGTGTGATTTTTTTATTAATATTTTTTTTTCTGTAGCTACTTTTTAACTTTTTTTTACTGAAGAACTTGTACTGCTTTACCTTTGAGAGTCAAAACTAAGCTATCATCAGTCTGCAGTTGCATGCACTAGGAATAACTGGTTTAAGCTGCTGACAAATGGAATGGGTGATGCACGCTGCCTAGGATCTCTTTCTGTTGGGACATAACTTTTCCCCCCCCTTCTGTTATGCAGCGTTTCACGTGTATCATTGGGCCTAATGGCAGTGGCAAGTCCAATGTCATTGATTCGATGCTTTTTGTGTTTGGGTATCGAGCACAAAAAATCCGATCCAAAAAACTCTCTGTGCTGATCCATAATTCTGACGAACACAGGGACATCCAGAGTTGCTCTGTAGAAATCCACTTCCAAAAGATCATTGACAAGGTAGGTATGCTGCTGGTCACAACAGGGGAGGCTTTTATTTTATTTTATCTTACTTTATTTTATTTTAGCATTTGAAAGCTTTTAATATTTGCTTGTTTTGGTTTGAGCCGGGGAAAATTTCAGAGCGTGATTAGTTTACCTTCAGGAGGTAAAAAAAATAATCAATTCACAGTTAATTAGCTTAAATTCCTCTATTGAATAGTGCAGCTCTTAAA
The DNA here is from genome assembly GCA_015227895.2 of Colaptes auratus. Taxonomy (NCBI): domain Eukaryota; kingdom Metazoa; phylum Chordata; class Aves; order Piciformes; family Picidae; genus Colaptes; species Colaptes auratus. The sequence continues at coordinate 21,381,631 of CM026889.1, forward strand.
ATATTAGTGGGGATTCTTATTTTATTTTCTGTGAGACTTAGTACCCGATCTGTCTGTTTTAAAACTCTGTAGAAGTGTGTAATAATGATTTTAAGCAACAGTCATTTTGGAGCTGTTACCTCACTTAAATAAAACTGATTTCTGAAATTAATAAGCCCCCTAAAATGTGTAAGTCTATATTTGGACATGTTATATATGCTGAAGTTTATAATATTAGCATATATATTAAGAAATAAAACCTGCTTAAGCAAAACTTTTCAGACCAGTTAGAAACAATCTTAGCTTCTCTAGGTTTAGAAAAACTATCTAATGAACCTGAAACTTTTTTTGTTTACACCTTATGGACTCTAAACATCCTGCAATTTTAAACCAGTTTTTCAGCTGAAATTTAGGATGTTGCCTGCTGCCACTAAATGTTTTTGAACCTGATATTTTGTTTGAATGAAATAGAAAGTCTTGGCAAAAAATAGAAATGAACATTAATTTATTTTTTTTGCCTCTTTGTCTTGATAAAATCATCTGGCCTTTTTGTTGGTTATTTGTTGAAGTTCCACACTGCAAGGAAATGTATTTTTAACTGAAATTGAGTTTTTGTCCACACATTGTAGCAAGAGTGTAAATTGCTGAGTTTAGGGCTGGTCAAAGCAGTGGGAAATATACATTAAATTAAAAATTGGATTAATAAATGGGCCTTTGAAGGAGCTGTTTTAAAAGGCAGTTGTTTTTTTATTCATAGACCTTTTTTCTTGTATTTATAATAAGATTAAAAAAAATTGTTCTTTGGTTACTTTATTTTTTTTATTAACATCTTGGAGATAACTGTGTGATCCAAACCACTTCTGCCTACACCAGATACTAGCTTGCTTATGCTCTTGGGAGTTAATCTGGGGAAGTGGCAGGCCAGTTTAAGCCTTTTCAAAAAGCAGGCATCAATTTGAGCTTTTTCAAGTATTGCACCAGCTTGGGTTTAGGTGCTGCTTCGTAGGTAAATTTGAGATCTCTATTTGAAGCTGAAGGAGGTCACATTTATCACATCTTTAATGTTTTGCTTTTTTCTCTTCTGCAGTTTCTCTTTAGAAGCACTCAGCTAAAAGTAACACTTTTTCTTGGTGCTAAACGAGGAGGTTTAACATGCAAGCAGCAGTGAAGTCAGTCAGGGCTTCCTAATCTGAAATTTCAAGTGTGGAATAGCACAACCACTTTAAATTTGCAGTAGGTCTTTTCCTTTGTGATTTGAAGCAGTGGTAAAGAGAACAAATGAAAATATTTGCAAGGCAATCACTTGTAGTAGAGGTGAGAGAGGCATAATATGAAGGCCATCCAATTTAAATGATTTGGGCTGTTTTTTTCCCCATTTGTCAAGGTGGTGTTTTTTTAGTGTTTTCTTTTCCCCCCCGCCCCAATATGCAGTTTTAAGACAATTCCTCCCTCCTATTAGATCCCAGAGTGCAGTTGACTTACAACATGAACATTACTAACCTGTGCTTAATTGTGAAATATGAGGTAAACCTGTGCTGTAGTAATTTGGTTTTCGGCTTTATTTTTCCTCCAAACAGGAAGGAGATGATTATGAAGTCATTCCTGACAGCAAATTTTGTGTATCTAGGACTGCCTATAAAGATAATTCTTCTGTCTACCACATCAATGGGAAGAAAACAACATTCAAAGATGTTGGTATTCTTCTTCGAAGCCACGGAATTGATCTGGATCATAACAGATTCTTGATTTTGCAGGTTGGTGGATGAATAAACCCAATTTTCGGTCAAGCTTTATTTCCAGCTTTTATGGCTATTAAAAATGCTGCCTAGGTTGTTTTTTTTCAGCCCTGGTTTTGAGACCTTAAAGTCCTCTAGCAGCACATCATGGTTTGCATGCTCTGGTAAAGATGCGAATCATTATTTGCTGCTTTAGAAATTTAAGGAAGAGAAGCAGCTGAAGAAAACTAACAGATTTCTCTGTTAGTCCCCACATGTGGATGAGTAGAAGAGTTGTCATACTTGTTCCGCCCTAGCAGCACGTAAATATTGGTGTAGTAAAATCAACCTTAAACCCCAATATTCTTGTGCTGCTTAAGCGTGGCAGGGATTCATCATCCGGCATGTTCAAGATAAAAATGCATCAATGGTAACTGAGACTTTTAATGATTCTCCTTGGAAGTTAACTTTATCTGTGCTCTCGTGTATAGGCATGGTTTTACTGGAGGGGTATGTATGTAGGGGAAGAAAAGTTAAAAATGAGCTGCATGAAAATGGAGTGCAAGAAACTACATGGAGTGTACTCTCTGTTTACCCTGTACTGTGGAGACCTCAGGAGGAATGACAGGTTTTTAGACAATTCAGGCTACATTTTTTAAGGCTACAGCTTACCACACATACTGTGTAAAAAAAAAAAGAAATCACCATCCAATTTGTCAATAGAATATCACTTATGTTCACATTTCACTTTCTAATTAGAAAGTTTGCTATTTAAAAGACTGGCTGGAGACAAGCATGTCATTTCCCCCCCCCCCCCTAATTTTTAAATAGTAATGAGGAATTATGCTATGTGCCAAACACTTAAAGTGTAAATTGAATTCAAGTACTTGAGGGAAGTATTTACATTTTAATTCAGCTGAGGTACCTTTATCTGCAGTTCCCTGTAATTATTTCACCAGGTCCCAAATTTACTCTGAAGGATCAGGGCCTAGAAAATTAGTGAGCAGTAAGAGCCTCCCTAGGCCTGAAATTTTTCAATAAGGTTTATTTTAGGCCTGTTTCTGTCAAAGGAGCTTCCAGTTCCCCCTCTAAAAAAACAATAAATTCTAGCTAGGTCGCTGGGCTTGCTTCACTTCCTCCAGCCTTCTCATGCAGTCCTTTTTTACAGTTACACCCACAAAAAGAGGATATATCTCTTCTAAACTCTCCGTGCCAGCTAATTATTCCCTCCAACACTTTCTTCCTGTATTTTCTGTTTCATGATGGAGTGAGAGGTACCTGCAAGATCACAACTGTACTAAATACTTGGGTTTTTTTATCTGTGCAGCTGTTGTGAAGTATTTTAGCCCCATTACTAAAAGGGAGAGAATACAGAGTCAAAGATTAAGTGAAGTAGAAATTGTGCTGCAGAGATATCTAAAGCTTAGTGTTTTGCCTCTGGGAGGAGGAGAAGGGAAAATTTGGGAGCAAGTATTGCTAAGCTTTTTAAATTTTACTTACACCCCCCCCAGTCTGATTTGTTTTCTTCTCCCATTAATTATTTCCCATGAAGTTATCAGTGAGGAGAACATGGCTTTTCCTCAAAGCTTGAATCTCCACCTGTATAGTGGAAAAGAAAGGGGGGGGGTAAAACCAAAATTCAGGCTTAAAAGCAGTGCTTCTCATTGTTTTTTGCCTTTGTTTTTTTGTTTGTTTCTACTAGTCTCTTCGTGGCTAATGGATTATTATGAAGGGCAGAGGAAACTGCTGAGATTTTCTGTCCTTGTGTCCTCTTTCTGCCTTTCTCCTTGCCCAGAAGGTTTTGTGCCTTTTTAAAGTGAAATCCACCGATTTGATGATTCACAGTTGAGGATTTTCCAGTTGGGAAATGCAGCAAATTTTTTTTTATATATATTTATTTTATTTTATTTTTTTAAATTTTTTAATTTTTCTTTTCATATAATGACAGTGGAACTTCAAAAACCCAAATCCTAAAAAATTATAGTTAGAAATAAATGCAGCCAGGTCAGAAGGCTCAGGCTGTGAACTACAATCACAAGGACTGCCTTTTATTTTTTTACCTTTACATTTTTCCCTATCACAGATGTATCACAATGATTGCCCCCTTTCTTCCTTACTATTCCCTAATGAAGTTATTCTAAACTGGAGAGATTAGTAACAAGCTTGTTTAGCTTTTCTGTTGTTAGAACTATACTGACCCAGGCTCCCCAAAGTTTAACTAGCTAGCACCTAATTTTCTCATTTAAAATGAGTTGGGAAACTCTTTGAGTTTTGACTGTGTCCATAGGGTGTAGTTTAGATATTTCCCTTCTACTACAGATTTTAAGTAAAAAGCCTGTTAATTAAGGATTATCAAGCACTGTGTGACAGAATATTCACTAGGTAGTACTAAAGAAAGGTTGCAAGAAGATGTTTTACATGCAGTAACAAATCCTTTAGGTTCTTGATTAGATTGGATTAGGTGTTTGATTTAGATGATTATATGCTAGCATATTTAGCATTCCTCCATGCAAAATATTTGCTTTTTTAGAAGAGGGTTTTATATTTTTGGCATTATCTCCCTATTTCCCCCTCTCTATTTTCCAGTCTTTTTCTGACATAGCAGATTTTGGGAGAATTTGTAAGCTTAGGGCTAGGGTGGATGCTGTGAAAGTTGGATAGGGCATGATACAGGTGCTGATGCCATGCTGCAAACTGAAGTCCAACTACTGATGACCTCTGTGAGGAGAGTTACAAAAAACACCTGTGGAGAAACAGAGTATGTCAGAGTGAGTAACATGCAAGTGTTATGAGTAGCTGTAGAAGTGTTACAACCTCTGTGCCTGAACCAGCTTATTGAAAAAGACCTTGTTTAAAAATGGTTGCCAACCTTTAACAGGAGAAGTGATCCTTAAGTTCTAATGCTATGTATTTTATGTTCATAATCACTTGCTCTGTTTTTAGTGTGTTAGGAATAGGCAAACTGCCACAGCCTGACACTGCAGTAGGAAAAAACTCACTGTGGTGCTTAAAAGCATGCCGAGTGCTGTGGTAACATCTAGCATCTTGCTGCTGTTTGTCTCTTTCACACCTAATGCCCCAGCCTCAGTAATGTGTGTACTTGTGAAGAGCAACAAATAAATCTGCTTAGTTGTTCTTTGACTTGGGATGACAATGTAGCTGCTCCCTGCATGGTGGGGAGTTGGACTGAACCTCTGGAGATCATTCAGCCCAAGCCCCCTGCCAAAGCATGGGTCCATACACAGAATGTGTGAGTTCAGTGCTCAGACTGGCCAGGGCAAGGCTCAGGAGTGGTAAGTATGTTTCCTCAGTAGTGACTCCTCTGAGCACCTTCACCTTGAGGGCAAAAAAAAAAATCTCAGCCTGGTTTGCCCCTGAAGAATGACTAAAAATGGGGAGCACTGAAGGACTGTCAGTTTTGGACATGCATGGCAGGGTGGGATGCCTGGGGAGCAAAGCAAACTGGCTGTGGACAGCAACAATTAATGGCCACTGAAACTGGCTTTGCAGTCTGTCAAGGTAAGAAACAAACTTCTTAAAGGAAGTGGAATTTCCTAGCTAATTCCATTCAACAGCTTTGTAAGTGGATGTTGTAAAAGCAGTAAGAAATGGTACAAAACTTGAAATAGATTTGGTACTAAAATACAGTATCATGGGAGCAGGCTGCTGTCAGTTGATTTCCATTTACTTCAGGAACTACTTTCAAACCAAAACAGGTTTAAGTAAATTTTGTACTAATTACAGTAGCATTTCACTTAAATGTGTTTGATAGGCTTAATGAAAACCTTGTCATGTATTATTTCAGCAAATATAAGCAGCTGCAGTGATTTACATGCATGTATTTTTCTAACTGACTGGGGCGGCGTTTTGTGAGGTACTAGGTCCCGTCCTGTGGCAAGATTGTTGCCAGAAAGGAAGTTAGTCCGGTTTTTCACCTGCTGCTTTGTGGAAATAATGTAGGAGTCGCTTTTCCAGCGTGTTGGAGAGGAAATGAGGGAGAACAGATTTTCTTCTTGCTTTGAGACAAGCCTGAAGTTCCTGATTTGTTGAGCTTTACTTTCCCACTGAGGGACACCAACATGTGAGCTATAGCACAGAGCATGAGCAGAAAGGCTCTGCTGCCAGCACTGGTGGTGAAGAGAGGCTTGTCTGAGGTGGGGGGGGGGTCATGGTCAGCTGATAGGAGGAATACAAAAGTGTGATAATATGACCAAAACTGGATTCCTTGAAAAAATACTGCTTAAAAATAGAAGCCTCTCATGGATTTGTAGGGCATTTTCCCCCTTATTTCACTGACTTTGTGCTGAATGTAGATCTGCTCATACGTCTGTGAAGCCTCAAAATGAATTCCCTTCCCTTATCAGACAGCTTAACATTGGATACTCATCTAATTATTTTTTTAGTTTGCAAATTGCAGCACAATATTGGAGCCAGCCTTTATTAAACTTCCTGCAGGGAAATATGGGAAGAGGAGACAAACCCATTTCTGAGGGCAGTGTGTAATTGAGAGAGCTCAATTAAACAGTTTAATTGACCATGCCAATAACCTGAAGCCAAGCACTGTAGGTTGAGCTCGACAATAACTGACTTGGATTCCAGAATCGCTCTAGATTTGCACTCAATTCGTAGTCTTGTATGAAATAAAACAATGTCCTTAAGAAAGCTTCTAAAATTAGACAGATGTGCAAACAGCTTGACAAAGGCTACTTTTAAATTGCTTCCAGAATGCAGAGTAGTCATTTTGTGCAAACAACTGAAAGTTGTATAACAGCCTCATTCTAAGTCTTCCCTCATCTGTGGTCAGTAGTGGCCTTGTAGATTTGTCCATGTGATTTTGTTACTACTTTGACTTCCCACCTTACCTTGTAACACTTTCCTTGGAAGGTAGAGTGGGGATTATTTTATACTTTCTTCCTTCTGTATCTGCCACCTGGTAAAACTGAAGGGTAGAAATAAGGCAGCACTGCAAGCAATAAGAAATAGCAATAATTGACAAGCTGAGACCTCTGGGGTTGTTCAGCCTGGGAAAGAGAGGGCTCCAGGGACACCTTAGAGCAGCCTTCCGGGATTTCAAGGGGGCTACAGGAAAGTGGGGAAGGGCACGTAGTGACAGGGCATGGGGCAATGGCTTCAAACTGGAAGGAGCTGAATTTAGATTAGACATTGGGAAGGAATTCTTCCCCAGGAGGGTGATGAGACACTAGAGCAGGTTGCCCAGAGATACTGTAAAGGCTCCAAGCCTGGAAGTGTTCAAGGCCAGGCTGAATGGGGCCTTGATCAACCTGGTCCACTGGAAGGTGTCCCTGCCTGCGGCATGGGGGGTGAGAACTACGTGATCTCTAAGGTCCCTCCCAACCCCAGCCAGCCTGTGGTTCTGTGATGGTTTGGATTGAGCAAGGTTTTCTTCAATAGGACAAATGTTAATTTGCCTGTGGCTACTGTAATCCTCTGCAGAACTTTTGAGTCAGAGGTGGCTGCTGTAACTGCAAGAGCTGCGCTCAGCACTTTGGATGTGCTGGCTACAGCTGGCTTGTTTGCTTCAGGTCACTGCTTAAAGGACAAGTTCCGTTGATCACCTGTTGCATGCGAAGAAAACCCTATTGTTTGAAGTTTGGTGTGGTAGGAATGTTACTAACAGCTCAAATAGCCCTTCTTGGGGGGGGGGGAGGACAAACATTAATGGTTAAACCATTTTCAAGTCCAGTGTGTATAAAAAAGCCAGTTTATAATAATGCTGTCACAAGCACCACAACACTTCACCTTGTGATTCTTGACCAAGTGAAACGATGCTCTGACCACTGTGAATTTGCAGATCACTTCAACAGAATTATGGGAATTAAAAGAGAAACTCTGCAGTTTGCAACTGGGAAATAAATTTAATTGCAGTTGCTAGGTGTAAGTAATAATTTAATAAGCAAATTAAATATACCTATTGACAGTATGAAGATCTAACAGCAACCTTCCAGTACCTGAAGGGGGCTACATGAAGGATGGAGACAGGCTGTTTGCAGAGGCCTGCAGTGATAGGATGAGGGACAGTAGCTTTAAACTAGAGAAGAGCAAATTCAGATTGGACGTTAGGAACAAGTTTTGCACCCGAAGGGTGGTGGAACACTGGAACAGGTTGCCCAGGGAGTTGATAGGGACTCCCATCCCTGGAGATAGTCAGGGTGGGGCTCAACAGGGCTCTGGGTGACCTGATCCTAGTTGGGGATGTCCCTGCTGACTGCAGAGGGAGTTGCACTGGATGACCTGTGGAGGTCCCTTCCAACCCAGACCTTTCTGTCAAGTGTGCAGTAGCAGGTGATTCACAGCTTGTTTTTGCAGTATAGCTTGCTGATACCCATCAGGTTTTGGGTTCAATGATAAAACTTCCTTACAGGAGTCTTCAAAAAGCCTTAAAAGCTGGCATGTTATCAAACACATTACATCATTATACCAAAACTAATAAAATACTGTTCTGAATTTAATAAAAAGTCTGTGATTGCTTTCAAAATGCCAAATATTGCAGCCCCTGTCATTCTGTCTAAAATTCTGTGGTAGTTTACTATAACCCTGAAAGAAAATGACCTGTTGTGACCATAACCCCAGCTGACAGTTTCTCTCCAAGTACAGTAACACTTATGAGACATGAAGTAGGAATTGATCAAACTGTAGTAGCCAGGCTCATTTTACTTTTCATTACTCCAAATGCTGGCAGCAAAGGAACTCTGAATCTCAGTTTGTGTCAGTACACAACCACATCTATTTGACCTCTAGGTATCAGGGGCTATGTGTAATTCCTTTAACAGGTTTTGGAGAGGAGAAGCCTCCAGAGCAGCCTTCCAGTACTTGAAGGGTGCTACAAGAAAGCTGGAGTATTGCATCTAGGCAATTTTTTTTTTCTGATGAGCAAAACTCAATGTAAAGTGAAATTCAGTTAGTTGTCACATTGCTCCACTTCTGAATTTGACTGGTGTTGGAGAGCTCTGCTACCAAAAACCCCTCCAAAAACTAAACCACAACAACTGCAAGAGAAAATTCCCCTCAAAAACCACCCAGCCTACTCAGTCCTACTCCTAGTGTGTTGTACATGTCCATCTGCTGGATTCCAAGCTACAAAATTCCCTTGTTATACTATGTTTGAACATGCCCATGCTTTAGTGTGCTTCAAGAGTGTTCAGAAAGGGTGGACTTTAGCACTCAGAAGTTAGTCCAGTTGGTTAGTATGTAGAATCACGCTCATCTATCCCATTCTATTTTAAACCTTTGTGGCTGAGGCACTAGAAATTGTGACAACCACAAATCCTAGGGAGAAAATTTACCTACTTGCTGGCATAATTACTCTGTGGAACACTACCAAAGTAGATCTGCAGATCACAGGATGGTTGGTGTTGGAAGGGACCCCCTGGAGATCATCCAGTCCAACCCTCCCTGCCAAGGCAGGGTCGTGTAGAGATGGTCCCACAGGAACATGTCTAGGTGGGTTTTGAAGGTTTCTAGAGGTGGAGGCTCCACCCCCTCTCTGGGCAGCCTGCTCCAGTACTCTGCCACCCTTTAAGAAGTTCCTCACATTCAGATGGAACTTCTGATGTTCCAGTTTGTGCCTGTTAGGCCTTGTCCTGCCTCTGGGCATCACTGAAAAAAAGATGTATAAAGGGTTCCATTGACAAAACTCCTGTTGGAAGGACACTGTCTTCAAAAGTACCTTTCCCCCACATTTGCAGGGGTGGGAAGAAGCAGTAATTGGTAAGAGAAGGATCTCTAAGTTCTCCAGAGCCAACTGTGTGTGATGCAGGGAAGTGCTCCCAACCCAAGTGTTTATTTGTTCATGAATCATGTTAAGGTTGCTGTCAGCAGTGTTTCAGTGTCACAGGCTTTTTGCTAGCCCTGTCTCGTTCCATACCAGAGTTCTACAATGGAATCTGACAGCTCTGTTCTGAAACTCCCTAATTCCCCTTCCAGACTGAACTGGTGTGCACAGCAGAAATTACCAGTGTTTGAGGCTGGGTACTGGGTGTGTTGGATTGTATTGAGTGTGGTGTGTTACTCCATTCATATTTCTTAGCTAGTGCTTCAGTCCACAGACCCCAGTCATAGATTCATAGCATGGTTTGGGTTGGAAGGGACACCTTCCACCGGCACAGGTTGCGCAAGGCCTCATCCAACCTGGCCTTGAACACCTCCAGGGAGGGGGCAGCCACAACCTCCCTGAGCAGCCTGTTCCAGTGTCTCCCCACCCTCCCTGGAAAGAGTTTCTTCCTAATCTCCAGTCTAAATCTTCCCTCAAAGGAAGGTAGCTGGAACAGGATGCTACTGAGCAACAGCAGCTATGTGTTACCAAGAGCAAGAAAGAGCAGTTACCTGCAGAGGTGAAAAGTAGTGTCCTGATTTAGGTAAGAGTTGCAGAAGGGCAACTTGATGACTAGGTCAAAACTTTCCTCTATCAAGCAGTTTCATAACCTCACTTAAAATGCACTTCTAGGTGCATGGGATAAACTCCAGATGAAAAGCCTGCTGCTTTGAGAAGATCAGCTGTTTCAGCAAATAAATGTGTGATTTTGAGAGACTATAATGCTAAGAAATGAGGTGATAGAGACCTCAGGGATTTTGTGTTCCCACCTCTGGAGGGCTACACAGGAGGTAAATTCTTGCCCTTCACAAATACGCTCTAATGAGATTTTTAGTCTCATGAAGAATGTGTTTGCAATCTAGAGACTACAATTTGATGAAATCTGCCTACATTCAATGCTTTAAATGCACAGCATTCCTAAAATTCCTCTGGGGTGCAGGTATAACTTCTACTGAAAAGCACAGAGAGCCTTGACTTGGCAGCCTCATAACATCAAACCAGCAACTGAACTGATGGTGTTGCTCTTTCTGGTGGTTTGTGTCTGGAGAAGGGCCATCGGGATGAGCAGAGGGCTGGAGCTGCTCTGCTATAGAAACACTGAAAGAGTCGGGGCTCTTCAGTCTGGAGAAGAGATGGCTTCCAGGAGACCTTCTTGTGGCCTTCCAGGATCTGAAGTGGGCTACAAAAATGCTGGGGAGGGACTTTTGTGGGTGTCAGGGAGTGATAGGACTGGGGGGAATGGAGCAAAACTAGAAGTGGGCAGATTCATATTGAATGTGAGGAAGAAGTTGTTCTCTATGAGGGTGGTCAGAGACTGGCACAGGTTGCCCAGGGAGGTGGTGGAAGCCTCCTGCCTGGAGGTTTCTAAGGCCAGGCTGGCTGTGGCTGTGAGCAACCTGCTGTTGTGTGAGGTGTCCCTGCCTGTGGCAGGGGGCTTAGAACTGCATGATCCTTGAGGCCCCTTCCAACCCTGGCAATTCCCAGATTCATCAGACATCTTCACAGGCATCCGGATACATTCAGCACTGCATGGGTTTGACCACAGCAGGGAGGACAAGTCCAGGCTCTCCTGGCTGGTGTGCTGCTGCTTTGCCCCATCCTGGCTCTCCTCAAATGAGTTAATGATTTCAAATGGTTATTTTCTCATTATGATCTGTTCTTAGATTAATTTTGAAGCCTTTTACAACTCTTTAAAATTTAGCTCTTTACTGGAAATTTCAATGTAGAAAGTATCTCAAACACTGAAATAGTTCACCTCAAATGTTCAGCTTTGCAAAGGAAGGTGGAATCTCCAGCTTCCAAATTCCATGAAGTGATTCCTTGTGATGAAGTGATTCCTTGTGCTTGTCATGAGAGGCAATGATGGGCAGATGGGTCTTGCCCTTTTTTCATGCTTTGGTAGCCTGCTGGCAAGCAAAGATTCTCATTATTTGCCACAGCAATCAGTTAATCTTATTGCCTAGAAATTTCTCCACAGATAAACTTGTAACTAAGCTCAGGTTTTCTGTAGGAACTGTTCTTTAGGTGTATGGTCATTATTCAGATATTCATAGAACAGTTTAGGTTGGAAGGGACCATCAAGATCCTCCATTTTCAACCTCTCTGCCATGGGCAGGGATACCTCCCACCAGCCCAGGTTGCCCAAGGCCTCATCCAACCTGGCCTTGAGCACTTCCTGGGAGGGGACATCCACAGCCTCCCTGGGCAGCCTGTTCCAGTGTCAGTGTTTGAGTTGACTGTTACCAGTCCTCTGCCAGCATCCCAGTCATGGCTTTGTCTGATGCAGAAGACTTCACATGCTGTGCAGAGACAAACTGGGATCACAATTCCATGCAGAGTGCTTCCATTGACTGTAGAGCCTTCCCCAAGCCCTTGCGGGATATTTGATGCTTTTTCATGGGCCGATTTCTTAACTGTGCTTGAGGTTTTATTTGTTAGCTGTCTGCCAGTGTCACCAGCATCTTGGTGTTGACATCCATTTTGATTGTCTCCTCAGCTACATAGAGCATACCGTGGGTTTGCTGGGCATTGCTGCCCTTCCTCTCATGGATTCATTTCTGGGAACTAGAGGAAAGTAACTGAGGCAAAAAAATAGAGAGTTTTCCTGGTGGTCTGTCCTGAGCATGTTTCCTTTGCAGCAAATGCCTGCCTGCTGCCCTCTTAGTTTCACTTTCACAAATGCTGTCTGTGTTTTGGAAGAGCTTTTACTAGGAAAAAGGAAAAAAAAGAGCTGGGATGGGTTTTGTTTGGGTTTTATTTTGACATAGCTCAAATAATGGGTCAGGGAAGAAGCACAGCTCAAAAGCTGGCAACAGATCAGTTCAGTTACCTGGTTCAACAGAACGCAGAGTTGCAGGCTCTGGGTTTCCCCTGTTAATCATTATCCTGTCTAATGGCAAGAAGAGCAGGTTCAGCCTTTTTTCAGTCTCCTCCATCCCTTGAAACAGCTGGAAGCCTTTTTGTTTCTTAATATATTAACTATAGGAGTGGGCTAAACAGGTATCTCAATGTATTAAGCTTAGTAAATAGTATTAATTCTCCTATTACCCAATTACTGTTTCTAAGTGTTTTCATTTTTAAGCTTGATAGGAATCCAAGCATTTAAATGGTCATCACATGAGATAAAGAATGTGTCATTCTAAAGTTGTTTGCCTGTGGTGATTTATTGGTGTATATAGACAAACCAACCCCTGGTTTCCCAACTAAGGAGGTTGTAGAATTAGCTGCAACTGGATTAAATGTAGTTATTTGCTATACTGTTACACATATTGTAGCTAAATTCCTTGACCTGGGTGAGCTATGGGGAACCCTCACAACTACATCCTCATCCTTTCTAGATGGTTGTGACTCAGAGGTGGTTAATAGTCATTTTAAAAGCTGACATGTATTCCTCACCCCTCCACAGTTCCTGTACTTGTAGTAGATCACAGAACAGATTCATTCTGCTTGGAAAAGATCTTTAAGTTCATTCTCCAACTCTAAATCCAGGCAGCAGCACTTAACTTAGGAAACACACAGTGCAGACAATTCTTAGACTTGATGCTCAGCAGCCTCTAGAGCATTAATTAAATGTTTTCTGTGGGTTTTTTTGTTCTTGGATGCAAGCAGGGGAAATGCAGGAAGAAACAGGCTAGGCCTAGGACAATCCCACAGAAAAGTAGGAGGTGACTGACATGCTTTCCTCTTCAGGAACAGTGACTGAGAGGTGATTTGTGGTAAAGAAATCATAGTTTTGTGGCAAGGGGGCAAAAGTGTAATTGGAATTGTATGTCATACAACTGCAGTTAGGAAACTAATTGTTTAGGGGCTTGAGATGTTCAAGCAGCCTGTGGACCTGATGCTTAGGGCCGTGCTTTAGTGTTGACCCTTCGGTGCTGGGTCGAAGGTTGAACTGGGCGAGCTTGGAGGTCTCTTCCAACTAGATGTTTTCTGTGAGATGCATAAGAAGTAAAGAGAGTTGGGTTGGGGTTTTTTTTCTGTCTTGTCAAACCTGATGACACTCTTAGGAACTGTGATTAGCAGAAAATCAAAGCTTTAGATGCAATTAACATCTGAAGGTTGTACTTAACCCCCCCTCTGCCTCCGTGTTTTACTCTGACAAAGGAATTATGTGCAAGAAAGACTTCTTTTCATTATTTTTTTTCCCCCCAAAGCTCATATTTTGCAACACTGCATTTTCCCAGAGCTCAGCCAATTGGTAATTTACTCAGTGGAAGGAAAACAGAGGGCCACTAGGTGTCATTGTACACCGCCTGGAACAAAATCCCTGTGGAAAAAATCTCCAGTGACTTCAGTCTGCAGACCCTCATCCTCGAGCTGCTTAGTGGGTTTCAGCTCTTCTTTGCTGCAGTGCTTGACTCAAAATCCTTGCCTGGCTTCTGTGACTGTCCTTCCTGGTTCTCCAGCAGGCTCATTAATCACCCTCCTTGTATGTTCTTGGAAGTTCTTCCTCATCCATACTCGGCTGTCAGCTCAAGCTCAGCAAGCAGCCAACTAAATTCTTAACTCTGTTTTCACTTTGGGTATTGACAACATAAGTTGTATTTTTATGTGGGTTTTAAATCTTGTCAGTTCTAAACCTGAATTGAAAACTAATACAGTTTGTTCCATGTATTTAAAAATCAATCCAAAAGCCACTCCTGGTACTCTGATATGGAGATGACTATGTCAGTTTTCAGGCAGTTTAGAACTCTTTGGGATGATTTAGTATTGATTATAAACTTTGTGATGGCATCTTGAATAAAGAAAAAGTTAAAGAACAGGAGAAGAAAGTTGTTTGGTGTGAGGGTGCTGGAGGCCTGGAACAGGCTGCCCAGAGAGGTTGTGGAGTCTCCTTGTATGGAGAGCTTGCAATCCCCCCGGGCATTGTGCTGCTGGGCAAGCTTCTGTGGGTGCCCTGCTTTAGCAGGGGCTTGGATTGGGTGATCTCCAGAGGTCCCTTCCAACCACCACCAGTCTATGATCTTGTCTGTGATCTGCACTGCTGGGTATTTGTTTTACAGAGAAGTGGTCTCATCATGTGCCAGTTATCCAGGTATTTGAAGAGTAAATACAGAATCACAGAATTTTAGGGGTTGGAAGGGACCTCCAAAGATCATCCAGTCCAACCTCCCTGCCAGAGCAGGCTCACCCAGGGCAGGGTACACAGGAACATATCCAGATGCGGTTGGAATGCTTCCAGAGAAAGAGCCTCCACAACCTCTCTGGGCAGCCTGTTCCAGGCCTCCAGCACCCTCACAGGGATGAAGTTTTCCCTTCTGTTCCCCTGGCACCTCCTCTGCTCCAGCTTGCCCCCAGTGCCCCTTGTGCTGTCCTTGGCCATCCCTGAGCAGAGCCTGGCTCCAGCCCTGCACATCTTTATCCCCAGCCATGAGGGCAGCCCTCAGGCTCCTCTGCTCCAAGCCCCAGCTTCTTCAGCCTGGCCTTGTAGGGAGTTGTTCCACTGCCTGCATCAGCTCTGTGGCTCTGTGCTGGACTCTCTCAAGCAGTTCCCTGAGGTCCTTCTTGAACTGAGGGGCCCAGGACTGGACACAGTATTCCAGATGTGGCCTCACCAGGGCAGAGTAGAGGGGCAAGAGAACTTCACCTATTTACCACCCTTCTTCTAATCCCCCCGCAGGATGCCCTTGGCCTTCTTGGCCACAAGAGCACATTCCTGGCTCATGGGCATCCTTCTGTCCACCAGGACCCTCAGGTCCCCTTTCCCTACTCTGCTCTCCAACAGGTCAGTCCCCACCCAACCCCCACTGGTCTGAAGGGGTGTTCTTTCCCATATGCCAGACTCTACATTTGTCTTTGTTGGATTTCATTCAGTTTGACCCCATTCAACTATTCAGCCTGCCCAGGTCTGGCTGAATGGCAGTAGGTGTGTTAGCTACTCCTCCCAGTTTGGTGTCATCAGCATGCTGGCTGGCAGTGCCCTCTGTGCCCTCATCCAGGTCATTGATGAATATATTGAACAGTACTGACCCCTCCACTAGATAGAGGCCTCCAATGAGACTCTGCCAGTGAGCACAACTCTGTGTCACCTATGTTCCTGCTCCAGATTTTAGTGTGTGTTCTATTGCATGTCTCCATGGCCACCTCCTTTACAAAACACAATCTGTGTTTGGAAGCACTGTCCTACTCTGCCCTAAACATAAATTGGTGATAGCAGGTGTTTTGCTTGGCTAGTGAATAGCATCAGGAAGATAAACAGCCCATGGCATTGTCTCAGGTTAAGCTTTCCTAATTCTAATGTTATTTTTTTAATTGCTATTATTCAGCTTAATAATTTCATGTTGTCCATAAAGGGCAAATTAATGAAGCCTAATACTTAAAGAATTTTCCTTTCTCCGACGAGGAAGGTTCAGTTGTGTGAATTACCCATCCAGTTCATCCATTGGGGAAACACACTTTGGAGTCTTCAGCCACATGAATCATAGAATCACAGAATTGTCAGGGCTGGAAGGGACCTCAAGGCTCAGCCAGTTCCAAGCCCTCTGCCATGGGCAGGGACACCTCACACTACAGCAGCTTGCTCACAGCCACAGCCAGCCTGGCTGCAAACACCTCCAGGCAGGAGGCTTCCACCACCTCCCTGGGCAACCTCTGCCAGGCTCTCACCACCCTCATGGCCAACAACTTCTTCCTCACATCCAAGCTCAATCTCCCCACTTCTACTTTTGCTCCATCCCACCCTGTCCTATCCCTCCCTGACACCCTCAAAAGTCCTTCCCCAGCTTTCTTGTAGCCCCCTGCAGATCCTGGAAGGCCACAAGAAGGTCTCCTGTGAGCCTTCTTTTCTCCAGCCTGCACAACCCCAACTCTCTCAGTCTGTCTCCAGAGCAGAGCAGCTCCAGCCCTCTGCTCCTCCTCATGGCCCTTCTCCAGACACAAACCACCAGAAGGAGCAGCATCCAGTCTGAATCTACCCTTTTTTAGTTCAGGGCAATGCTTAGCCCTAAATGTTGGCTTCAGAAGAGTCCCTGATTTTCATTCTCATCACCACCAACCACATGCTCCTCAAAGGCAATTTGTATTCATATTGCTCTTTGTTCTCCCTTTATGTTTTCTCTGATTAGTCACTTTTGATCAGTGCATGATTCTGTTCTTTTACACCACTAGACTCTGGTCACATACCTGCAATCCAGCCATGGATGGAGCTGTTCAGAATCCTGACTCTTTCCCCCAGGAAAGGAAAAACGTATCAAATGCAAAGGAAAGCAAACATCAAACTTTTCTTTTCCAAGGGGGAAGTGGAACAAATCTCAATGATGAAACCAAAAGGCCAGACTGAACACGATGAAGGCATGCTTGAGTATTTAGAAGACTTAATAGGATCTGCACGCCTCAAAGAGCCCATCCAAACTCTCTGTCGCAGGGTTGAGCTTCTGAACGAGAAGAGAGGAGAAAAGGTGAGTCTTGGGAAGTGTGACTGAAGTGGTGAAGAAACCAAATCAGCTTGCAAGGTTTTGTTACTGGATTGCTGAGAAAAGCAATCGAGGTCAAGGCTTGGTTAATGTTTGGCGCTCCCCTGCAGGAGCGGTGCAGAGGATTGTGGAGTTCTAAACACACAGAATGCTGTTGACTTTCCATTCCCAAAGGTTTGACTGCATGAGTTGGAATGTGGGATTCTACCTGCTGAACACTTTGGTCGTATCTACATGTGTTAAATGCTGCTCAGAGCAGCTAGAGGAAGAGATGATGGTTATCTGAATGTATCCAGATAGGGTGTTTTATCTGCCAGACTCCTGCTGCTGAACAGCACACAGGACTATCATTGAATCATTTTGGTTGGAAGAGACTTTTAAAATCATTGAGTCCAACCCTTAACCCAGCACTGCCAGGTCACCACTAAACCATGGTCCTCAGCACCACATCTCCACAGCTTGGAAATCTCTCCAGGGATGGGGACTCTGCCACTGCCCTGGGCAGCCTGGGCTAGGTCTCGACAGCCCTTTTGGGGAAGAAATCCACATAAACCTTCTCTAGGGCAACATGAGACTGTTTTCCTTTTGCCCCTGTTGCTTTGTAATGTTGAGAAGGAGCAGGAAAACCTGTCATATGCTGAGGAGAGCAGAGCGTGAAGTAGAGCGTTGCTGAGGTGATGCTCACACAGCTGTATGAGGAGACTTGAAGCCTTCTGGGCTGCACGTGCCTATTGCTGTCTCCTGTCCAGCTTCTCCCCCACCAGCACCATCAAATCCTTTTCCTCAGGGCTGCTTTCTGTCCCCTCCTTCCCCAGTCTGTATTGATACCGAGGATTATTCTGGCCCAGGTGCCGAACCCTGCACTTGCTCTTGTTGAACCTCAGGAGGTTCACCTGGGCACCACCTCTCCAGCTTGTCTAGGTCCCTCTGGATACCATCCCGTCCCTCTAACATGTTGACAGCATGGCTCAGCTTGGTGTCATCTGCTCACTGCTGTTGGTGCCCTCGATCCACCTGCCTATTGCATTGATAAAAATTAGTACTAAAGAGCACAGGTGCTAGTGTGGATCCCTGAGTGCAGTGGGTTGGGCGACCAGTTTTCCCACCACAGGCAAAAGAAAGACTCAGACAAAACAGATTGCAAAAAATAGTGGAAAGTTTAAATGGAAAAGAAACGGTGAAAGTTTTACAGAAAGCCACAAGCACAGTGACAGAGAGAGAGAGATCCCAGAACATACCCAAGAACGTCCCATCCCCCACCTGGGGGGTACACCCAAACCCCCCCCAGGGCCTTTCTAACCCAAACCCCAGCCTTGGGCCTGGGCAGGCCCAAGGGAGGCAGCTCACACTGTTTCACCTAGGCAGCGGTGAGGGAGGAAAGAAAAAGAGAGGACCCTGTGCTGATGTCTTATAGGGGAGCAGGGCATTGTGGGAATGAAACACCTGGCTTCCTGTGACCACCCCCTGGGCTGGGCCCCCTTTGGAACATCCCAGGTGTGGCCTGTGCAGTGGCATCAGGGCCAGCACCCAGCCTAAACCACCACACTGAGGGACAACTTGTCACCCGTCTCTGTTTGGACTTCAATCCATTGACTGCTCCCCTCTGGTTGCAACCATCCAGCCAATTCCTTATGCACTGAACAGCCCAGCCATCAACAGCCCACCCATTTTTGTCTAGTTAAACAGAGTGAAAATGGTGGAGAAAGAAAAGGATGCCTTGGAAGGAGAAAAGAACAACGCTGTGGAGTTTCTGCATGTGGAAAACAAACTGTTCCAGGAGAAGAATCGCATCTGCCAGTACCACATGTGAGTAACTCTCTGGAGCCTTGGGTTGCCTCTTACTGTGGGAGTGCTTGGGTTAAATTCTGCTGCTGTGACTCGATAGAAACACTGTGCAGTTCTTAACAGCCTTGTTGGCCCTTTAAAGTTAATTGATTTTTATTAGTGGTTTTAATTTCAAATTGTCATAGAATTGGTTAGGTTGGAAGGGACCTCAGAAGAGACTTGATAGGGTGCTTGGTGCCATGGTTTAGTTGATTAGGTGGTGTTGGATGATGGGTTGTATGCAATGATCTTGAAGGTCGCTTCCAACCTGGTTTAGTCCCATTCCATTCCATTCCATTCCATTCCATTCCATTCCATTCTATTCTATTCTATCTGCTCCAACCTCCTCACCATGCCCTGGGACACCTCTCGACTAAGGTGCTCAAGGCCTCATCCAGCCTGGCTTTGAACCCCCCCTAAGAAGGAGATATCCACAGCCTCCCTGGGCAGCCTGTGGCAGAGTCTCATCACCCTCATACTGAAGAATTTCTGCCTAAGCTCCCTGCTGTGCCTCAGCTTCAAACCATTCCCCTTTGTCCTGTCTCTAGGCACCCTCAGGAAAAGTCCCTCTGCAGCCTTCCTGTAGGGTCCCTTCAGGTATTGGAAGACAACTCTTAAAGTCCCCCTGGAGTCTTCCAGGCTTCAGCCAGCTCCCTCAGCCTGTCCTTACTTTGTTACACTTAAGATTCAAAACCTATATTTAGTATGATGCTGGCTTTATCAAGAAAGTGGAGATTGGAGGGTTGTGGTTTGGTTTTATTCTAGGTATGACCTGAAGAAACAAATAAAAGATCTGGAGATGGAGAAAGAAAAAATTAATGAAGAAACTAAAGATCTGAATGAGAAGGGCAGTAAACTTGCTGATGAATTGAAAACCAAGAATAAAGCTTTGAAAGATGTTGAAAAGTAAGTCCTTTCTGTGGGGAGTTGTAAGCTTTGTGTGCTGTGTGTTAGGTGCTGCACATGAGGTGTTCAGAAAAAGCTGCGTAGAGGTCTTGTGAGAGGAGGAACACCTGGGGAAGCAGACTAGGCAAGAACTGCATGGGAAGGTGATCAAAAGGAGCATAAATGAGGTTTTTTTCAGTGGTTCTTTCACCAAAAACTTCAGTTATCTGATGAGCAGAGCCCCTTGTGATCCACCTCTAAACATTGGCTGGCCATGGATTAAATAATCTTTTGCACAAAAATAAATACTGAAGTAAATGATTTGGTTTGATTTGGTTCTGCAGGTTGCCCCTCTTGGATGAATGTGAACAGTAGCAATGATGAACATGAAAACATGTCTACCTTTTGATGGATTTTAAAGCACCTGCTTTATGTTACTGTACAAAAGTTTGTGAGATAGCTTCATGCTTTTAGACACAACCACAATGCCTGGCTAGTTGTATGGGTGTTGGGTATTTCTTTCTGGTTTCCTTATGAGTCTCTTGTGCACAAATTTGTGTTGCCCCAAAATTGATTTGTCTGGGTGCTAATCTCCACTCCAGCTGCAAAATTAACCTTCTTATCCTCTGAGATCACGGGGAGTTATTTGTGAGAGATCATTGAATGGCTCAGGTTGGAAGGGACCTGAAAGATCATCTGCTCTAACCTCCCCACCATGCCCTGGGACACCTCTCAACCAGATTCAGCTGCTCGAGGCCTTATCCAGCCTGGCTTTGAGTACTCCCAGGGAGGAGGACTCCACAGCGCCCCTGGGCAGCCTGTGCCAGAGTCTCACCACCCTCACAATGAACAACTTCTTCCTCAGCTCCACTCTAACCCTGCTCTGTCTCAGCTTCAAACCATTCCCCCTTGGCCTGGCTCCAGACACCCTCAGCAAAAGTCCCACTGCCGCACAGGCTCACAGGATGTTAGGGGTTGGAAGGGGCCTCCAAAGATCTTTGAGTCCAAACCCTGTGCCAGAGCAGGAGCAGAGAATCCAGCACAGGTCACACAGGAACACATCCAGACAGGGCTGCAAAGGCTCCAGAGAAGGAGACTCCACAACTTCTGTGGGCAGCCTGATCACAGTGAAGAAGTTCCTCCTCTGCACTCATCCTTCTTGCCCCTCATTAGGTTCTTCTGTGCCCAGCACTCAGCCTGCCCAAGTCTCTGAATGGCCTCACAGCCTTCAGGTGTCTCAGCCAAACCTCCCAGTTTGGGATCCTCAGCAAACCTGCTGAGCAGACTCTGTCTCATTGAGGAAGATGTTGAACAGGACCCAGCACTGGTCCCTGGGGGACTCAACTAGTTACAGCTCTCCAGCTGGACTCGGAACCATTGATCACCACTCTTTGGACTCTCCTGTAGGATCCCTTTAGGCATTGGAAGACAGCTCTAAGGTACCCCCTCAGTATTCTCCAGGCTGACCACCCCCAGCTCCCTCAGCCTGTGCTCACAGCAGAGCTGCTTCAGCCCTTGGATCATCTTTGTGGCCTCCTCTGCACTCTCTTCAGCAGCTCTGTGTCCTTTTTCTGCTGGGGGACACTAGGACTGGAGGCAGGGTTGGAGGTGAGGTCTGAGCAGAGCAGAGCCAAGGGGCAGAATCTCTTCCCCTGCTGCCCACACTCCTCTGGCTGCAGCCTAGGATACGATTTGCATTCTGGGCTGCAAGAGCTTCTACCAAAGGAAAACCAACCCATTTCTGGAAATATCTTTAGTATTGCTTTGTCAGTTGATCTTCTGATGATGCTACATCACTTTTCTGGGGGAAATACTGTGAGTATAGTAAGCCTGGAATGTTTTTTTTCCACCACAGCTAAGAAGCGTTGGTTTAAATTCTCTGTGTTTGTTTGTGAAACGAAGCTCTGCTGACTGCTTTTTATAGGGTGTGGAATAAATTTGTCTTGTTGTTTTTTTTTTTTTTTTCTTCCCTCTTCCCTTTGAGGAAAATGAAAAAAATTCAACATTTTATAGACGAAAGTAAAGAAAAATTCACTCAGCTGGATTTACAGGATGTTAAAGTGAGGGAAAATCTAAAGCACGCCAAAATCCAAGCTAAAAAACTGGAGAAGCAACAACAAAAGGACAAAGAAAAGGTAGTGTTGACTGCAGCTGAAGTGGAATTGGGTGGTCTAGATGAGAACATCTTCTTGCAGCTGGGATAAAATTGCAGAGGGCACCAATTGTACTTTGTGCAACAAAGAGGAGGCCAAAAAAAAATATGTTTGGATTATTATTTTTTTTTAAAAGCAGATATTTGATGCCATTGAAATGAGCTGGGGATTGTTTGCAAATCACTTGTTGAAGCAGGGCATTATTCTCTCTCATCTTATTATGGGAGACTGTGGCCAGCAGTACCAGGCTGTTTGCTGCCTGAAGGCAAAGCCAGAAGCTTTCCTGTTGCTTTCCAGCTCTGCTGAGAGCTCTCGTGGCTTGCACAGCATCTTTTTATCATGTCTGTGGAGATCAGGAGAGTGCTGAGTGTTCTCACAGCTGCTACCTTTTAAAAACATTTTGGTTTTTCCATTTCCTCAGTTAATTTAGCTAATTCAATGGATACATTTTACCAAGCTGGTTGTTACCAGCTGTTCTAGATTTTAAATCACTCTTTGGCCTTCTGGAAGTAGGTATTTATGAATTAAGTCTTATTGTCATTTAAAGATTTGTCTTAGGCATAGAGCTGTGTTTGGTACTGCCGTGTCTTGCTTCCCTCTGGGTGGGTGTAGAACCCACAAACAACCCTTGCAATAAACTCCTGCTAGAGCCACAGTGGATCTTGTCATACAAACCCACAGCAGCTTAGGTTTCCTTTGACTTGAAATGCAGGGTTGAAAATAAGGCAAAACCGGTTTGGTTTAATGAGAGAAGTTGTTAAACCTTTTCCTTGTGTAGGTAGAAGAACTGAAAACTGTACCTTCTGTTAGTGAAAAAGCCATCAGTGAAGCAAACTCCAAGAAAGAGCTGCTTGAGAAGAACAAAGAGAAAGAAGAAGAAAAGCTGAAGCAGATTTTGAGTAACCTTAAGGAAGAAACACGAGGGATTCAGAAAGAAAAAGAGGTTTGGACTGTTCTGCCTTAGCACATGTACTGTATTAACTGCTGTACAGCTGATGCACTTGGGAATGAAACCATCACAGGAGAGCTGTGATATTTTATGTGACAAGCACAGTTTCCTGTGTTGGTTCAGTGGGAAATTGATTCTGAATTTATCACTAGAGCTAAATCAATCTCAGTAAGTTGCCTGCTCTTAATAGTGCCATCAGTCTATCACTCATCTGTGTGTTGCATAAATCTACACTCCTATTAATTGAGCACACTTGGAGTTTTATTTTTTCCCCCATCAAAATATTTAAGCCAGGGTGTTGCTTAAATAAATAAACAGATTCTCAAGATCTATCTTCTGAGGCCTTCACACAGCTGTGATCTGACTTGGGATTCCTGGATAGCTACCCTAATGACACCTGGTTAGTGTTAGCTATTCAGGCACTAAACACATGGAGACTGGAAATTTGTCCTGTGCATTTGGGGCATTCTTTTCTGAGCTTGAAGATGTGAATTCTCCATCTGATCTGTAAGTCAGGCTCCTCTCAACTCTAAGCTGATAAAGCGGTTCAAAGCTTGCATGGAGTATCTTAGCAATGCTGATCAATACCTAATGGGTAGGGGGCAAGAGGCTGGGGCCAGACTCTAGTCAGTGGTGCCCAGTGACAGGACAAGGGCCAATGGGCACAAAATGGAACCCAGGATGTTCCACCTGAAGAGGAGGAGAAATTCCTTTGGTGTGAGGGTTCTGGAGGCCTGGAGCAGGGTGCCCAGAAAGGTTGTGGAGTCTCCTTGTGTGGAGAGCTTCCAACCCCCCCGGGCGTTGTGCTGCTGGGCAAGCTGCTGTGGGTGCCCTGCTGGAGCAGCGGGGTTGGACTGGGTAATCTCCAGAGTCCTTTCCAACCCTCACCATGCTGGGACTTGGTGAAATGTCTTGGGATAATGCCCTGATGGTCTTTGATTGTGAGTGAAGCCTGGGTTCATTTCTGTACAGAATATGCTCATACATTAAGCAGCACTTGTTCTTGAAGGGAAGTGTCTTCTACTGACAGGAGAGCCACTAAAGGAATGAGTCCATTTCCTCCTTCCCTGCCTTGCAGTGTGACTGATGTAACAAATGCCACAGGTTTCTGCTTCGAGTTGGAACATTGTGCATTTTGCAGGGCAAACAGGAAGAGCTGATGGAGCTCAGCAAAGCAGTGAATGAAGCACGAGCAAAGATGGACGTGGCCCAGTCAGAGCTCGATATCTACCTCAGCAATTACAACACTGCTGTGTCTAACCTCAACGAGGCAAAGGAGGCTCTGGCCACCACTTCAGAGACCCTGAATGAGAGGAAAGCTGCTATCAAAGATTTCAGTAATAGAATACCCCAAGCTGAACAGGAATTGAAGGAGGTGAGAGTACTGGACATGAGCCTGCAGTGTGCCCAGGCAGCCAGGAGGGCCAATCGCATCCTGGCCTGCATCAGGAACAGTGTGGCCAGCAGGAGCAGGGAGGTCATTGTGCCCCTGTACTCTGCACTGGTTAGGCCACACCTTGAGTCCTGTGTCCAGTTCTGGGCCCCTCACTTTAAGAAGGATGTTGACTTGCTGGAAGGTGTCCAGAGGCTGGGGAGGGGTCTGGAGGTCTGGAGCACAGCCCTGTGAGGAGAGGCTGAGGGAGCTGGGCTTGCTTAGCCTGCAGAAGAGGAGGCTCAGGGGAGACCTTGCTCTCTCCAACTCCCTGAAGGGAGGTTGTAGCCAGGTGGGGGTTGGTCTCTTCTCCCAGGTAACCAGCAGCAGACCAAGAGGACACAGTCTCAATCTGTGCCAGGGGAGGTTTAGGCTGGAGGTGAGGAAGAAATTCTTCCCAGAAAGGGAGATTGGCCATTGGAATGTGCTGCCCAGGGAGGTGGTGGAGTCATCACCCCAGAAGTGTTTAAAAAGAGCCTGGATGTGGCCCTTGATGCCCTGGTTTAGTTGATTAGATAATGTTGGGTGACAGGTTGGATTCGATGACCTCTAAGGTCTTTTCCCACCTGGTTAATTCTCTTCTATTTGAATAACCTCAAAGGAAAACAATCCCTTTCCCTGCTCCTAAGCCTGGTTGATGCATTCATAAGCTGTCACTCTTGTATGAAAGCAGCACTAACAGCCAAAGTATGTCCCAACACCAACCATTCTTCTCTTGAAGGTTTGCTGCTCCCACCTGTCACTGCCTGGTTTTGTTGCCTAGCCAGTTATGAATCTGAAACCTCTGAGGCTAAGATAATGTCTCTCTTCTGACTACTAGAAAGAGAAGGAGCTTGAGAAGCTGAGCAGAGAAGATTCAGATGCCAGGAGTCTTGTTCAAGAGCTGCATCAAAAAGTAGAGGAGTCCAGATTTTATTTCACACAAAGTCACACTCGAGGGAAGGTGCTGGAGGCTCTGCTGCAGCAGAAGAGAGATGGGAAATTACCTGGAATCTATGGAAGACTGGTAAATTTTAACAGGCTCTGAAACTTGCAGTCTTAAACTGCCTGGGAACAGGCTGGTGTTGCTGTAACTGAGAGGTACAATGCCTCATTTCTCAGCTGCTAGGAATTTGGAGATCAGAGCTGCAATGTTTTTTGTTTTTTTTTTTTTTTTACTGCTTCAAAGTCTGTAATATTTAGTCCTCCCTTTCTGTGTCCTTTCATTTTACTTACATCCCTGTCAAACCAAGATGGGCCCTATTGTTGCTTCAGAAGAGCAAGGACAGCTGTCTTAGAGCCAAACGCTCTTAGCAGCTCTTTCCAAGCAGCCCTGATTTCATGTTCCAAAAGTTTGCAGCTGAGGTAGAGTTCTTCACTGCTTTTTTTTCCACTGCCACCAGACAGTGCATTCATATACTGACATGAATATCACAGAACAGTGCTATTTCTGTAGTCTGCAATTCTACCTTTTTGTTTTGGTTTGTGTTCCCCACCTGCTTGTCCAAGGAGAAGTAGCTCAGCTTCAGGAAGATCACTCTATTTAGCATATAGAACAATTAAACAGGGATCAAGTTCAGCCAGCAGCCAACCACTGCTTAGTACAGCTGGTGTCTATTTTGTCTCACACTCTGTTATCACTTGCACAGAGAGGAGTGTGAGGTTAATCTGTTCTTGGACAGCTTGTTGTGGGCTGCTTTTATCTGCAGATGCAGCAGAATGTTTTGAGAGATGAATACCCATGTCTCAGCTCAGGACAGCAGGCAGGAGGGGCTGACTCACTGGGTCCTGCCCAGCTGGCTGATGGTAGAACCCCACACTTCTCATACACTTTACAGACAGTTTTTGTCCTTTTTTTCCTAATGCCAAGACAGAACTAAACAAGAAAGTGCAGCACAGGGCTAAAAAGGTGATTGGGGTCTGAAGTATCTCTCTTGAGAGGAGAGGCTGAGAGACCTGGGGCCATTTATCCTGGAGAAAAGCAGCCTGAGAGGAGATCTGATCAGTGCTCAGCAAGAGCTAAAGGGTGGCACGCCAGAGAATGGGGCCTGACTCTTGTCAGTGGTGCCCAGGGACAGGCCAAGGGGAAGTGGGCACCAACTGGAACCCAGGAGATTCCATCTGAAGAGGAGGAGAAAATCCTTTGGTGTGAGGGTGCTGGAGGCCTGGAGCAGGCTGCCCAGAGAGGTTGTGGAGTCCCCTTGTCTGGAGAGCTTCCAAACCCCACCGTCCATTGTGCTGCTGGGCAAGCTGCTGTGGGTGCCCTGCTTGAGCAGGGGGGTTGGACTGGGTGAGCTCCAGAGGTCCCTTCCAACCCCTCCACGCTGGGATTATGTGAAAGCATGGATGCTGAGCTGATCTCTGCACCACTTCTTCCCCCTCAACACTCAATCAGGGAGACCTGGGAGCCATCGCTGAGACGTACGATGTTGCCATCTCCTCTTCCTGTGGTGCCCTGGACCACATCGTGGTTGATACAATGAACACTGCACAGGACTGTGTGAATTTCCTAAAGGCCACAGGGATTGGAATTACCACCTTTATTGCCCTGGACAAAGTAGGTTCCTTGCCCTTAGCAAAACATGATGTGCACAGTGTTAATGCTGTATCTGTGTGAACAGGCATGGAAATGGGTTTGTTACTTAGGAATCTTTTGTGCTGTATATGTTTTAAGTAAAGGTAGAACTAAACTACAGAGCTTTTTAATAGGCTGTTGGTACCTGTGGTGGGGTGAGAAAGTTCCCTCCCCACACACAGGGAAAGAAACCACAGCTAGCTCAGTCGGAAAAGCAGATGAAAGCTATATTTACAAGCATAAATGGAATGCAATGAATATATACACAAATATACAATATTTACAGTATATACAGGAAAATACAGCAATGAACACAATGCAGACAAGCCTTTTCCCTCCTGCCGGCCAGGGGGGTCCCCTGAACCCCCCTCTCTCCCTCCCCACCTCCCCTTTTTCCCCAAAAAGGGTTAGAGAGAGAGAGAAAGGCAATTAAGAAGGAAAAAGTCTGTTAGCTAAAAAGCACATGCAAAAATTAGTTTTCTTATCTGGTTAGCTGTTAACTCAAGGCCGTTCCTGCTGCAGCAAGAGAGAAGCACAGACTGCACCCAGCCTGAACCCAGACCCAGACACAGACTGAACCAACAGAACCCAAACTCCAAACTGCACCCTATAAGAACCAATGAAATTAGTTTAGACTATCTTGTTTTTGTTCAAATATCAAAAACATTCAGCCAGAGTGTTCAGAAACTGTCTCTTTTCTTAAAGACACAGCATCAACCGGTCACAATCCACCTCTTCTAAACAATTTCATTGGCTGTTCATACTGTCCATCCAATCTAAAGCAATAGCTACAATTTGTAAGTAAAGTTCATAGTCCATTCCGGCTATCCTCAGGTGTAGATGATTCAGAAGTCCAAGAAATAAGAAAAATGGAAAACAGTTTGTCTCTTCGCAGATGAAGCAAAGAAAAGGGAAACAGGGAAACAGGGAAGCAGGGACTCTCAGTTGACTCAGGGCTCTCAGGGTTCTTAGGGTTCGTGCACCGTGGATTCCTCAAGGATTCTTCCTTTGGGCGCGATGTAGCTGTACAACACTCTGAAATTAAACTCTTTCAGCTAAAGTTAGATTTCTTTGTGGAATACACTGAATTTCACCATTCTCTTGCATTACCCAATAAGTGTGACCCGGACCTTCAGCTGAAACCACCCCTCGGACAGGTTTAGCCTCTCCTGAGGGAGAAAATACCCAAACAGTTTTACCTAACAGATTCTTTTCTCTAACAACAGGAACTCTATCACCTTCTACTTTCTGTAGCAGATCTGAGTGTGCAGGTCCAGCTCGGTTCACTGAACCTCTACTATTTACCAGCCAGGTTGCTTGTGCTAAATGTTTTTCCCAGTTTTTCAGAGATCCACCCCCCATGGCTTTAAGAGTGGTCTTCAGCAAACCGTTGTAGCGTTCAATCTTCCCTGCAGCTGGTGCATAGTAGGGGATGTGGAATATCCACTCAATGCCGTGCTCTTTGGCCCAGCTCTTTACAAGGTTGTTTTTGAAATGAGTTCCGTTGTCTGACTCGATCCTCTCTGGAGTTCCGTGTCTCCACAGGATTTGTCTCTCCAGACCAAGAATGGTGTTGCGTGCAGTTGCATGTGGAACTGGATAAGTTTCCAACCATCCAGTGTTTGCCTCTACCATAGTAAGCACATACTGCTTACCAGAACGAGAACGTGGTAGAGTGATGTAGTCAATCTGCCAAGCTTCACCATACTTGTACTTGGACCATCTGTCACCATACCATAAGGGCTTAAGTCGCTTTGCCTGCTTAATAGCAGCACAAATGTCACAGTCATGGATGACTTGTGTGATAGCATCCATTGAAATGTCTATGGATCTGTCACGTGCCCCACTGGTAGGTTGCATCTCTGCCTTGATGTCCTGATGAATCATGAGCCCACCGAGCTAAGAATATCTCACCTCGGTGTTTCCCAGCATCAACCGGTCACAGTACCTTAGAGTGTTCTCCCAGAAAAATCATTCTGGTAGCTTACATGGGGTTCAATAATCATGGAATTCCAGACTGGTTTGGGTTAGAAGTGACCTTAAAGGTCTTCCATTTCCAAGCCCCCCTGCCACAGGTAGGGAGACCTCCTACCAGACCAGCTTGCTCAAGGCTGCATCCAACCTGGCTTTCAACACTTCCAGGCTTGGAGCCTCTATGACTTCTCTGTTCAAACGTGTTCCAGTTTCTCACCACTCTGATGGGGAAGAATTTCCTCTTAATTTCTAATCTAAATCCAGCTTCTTCCAGTTTGAAGCCATCACCCCTAATCCTGTCACTTGTCAAAAGTACCTCTTCAGCTCTCCTCTTCAAATCCTGGAAGGCTGCTCTAAGGTCTCCCTGGAGCCTTCTCTTGTCCAAGCTGGACAACATCAACTCTCAGCCTGTCTCCGTAGGCCATCACCTTCATGGCCTGCTCTGTCCCCGCTCTAACAAGTCCACGTCCATACTATTTATCCACAGAGAATTAGAAAGCTTTTTAGCTACCTGTGCCTGTACAACACAAGCTTGTCACAGCTTTCTTATTTTTATATCTAGGGGGGGGTTAACAAATGACCAATCTTAACAATCCCAAGTAATCCTAAAGTATGCAAGCAAGCAGTGAGTTATCAGCAAGTCTTCAATGAGACTGGGAGCAGAGATCCCCAAGAACACTTAATTAAAGCAAATGCAGTTGTACTGCAAAGCCTTACTGTACCTTAGAGTGATGAAAGCACATCATTTATCCCGAGGAATCCCTCCTTTACTGAATGATTATTTTGTTTTGTTGATGTAGATGAATATATGGGAAAAAAATACTCAGGCCATCTCCACTCCTGAGAACATCCCTCGCCTCTTTGACCTGGTGCAAGTGAAGGACTCCAGGGTCCGCCTGGCTTTTTACTTCGCCCTGCAGGACACTCTGGTAGCCAAGGACCTGAATCAAGCTACCAGAGTGGCATTCCAAACAAAGAGGAGATGGAGGGTGGTGACACTGCAAGGACAAGTCATTGAACAGTCAGGTACTGCAGTACACACTTGCTGCAGGTAGATTTTGAGCACTGTGTGGGTGGTCTCGAGGCACAGTTGGCATACTGACTTGATCAGTTCTGGGCCCCTCAGTTTAAGAAGAATATTGAGACACTTGAAGGTGTCCAGAGAAGGGCAGTGAGGTTGGTGAGAGGTCTGGAGCACAGCCCTGTGAGGAGAGGCTGAGGGAGCTGGGCTTGCTTAGCCTGGAGAAGAGGAGGCTCAGGGGAGATCTTATTGCTGTCTACAACTACCTGAAGGGAGGTTGTAGCCAGGTGGGGGGTTGGTCTCTTCTCCCAGGCACCCAGCACCAGAACAAGAGGACACAGTCTCAAGCTGTGCCCGGGGAAGTTTAGGCTTGAGGTGAGGAGAAAGTTCTTCACAGAAAGAGTAATTGGCCACTGGGATGTGCTGCCCAGGGAGGTGGTGGAGTCACCATCCCTGGAGGTGTTCAAAAAAGGCTTGGATGTGGCACTTGGAGCCATGGTTGAGTTGATTAGGAGGTGTTGGGTGATAGGTTGAACTTGGTGATCTCTGAGGTCTTTTCCAATGTTGTTGATTCTGTGATCTCCTTTTGCCTTAGGGACAATGACTGGCGGTGGAGGTAAACCAATGAAGGGCAGAATGGGTTCCTCAGTCGTCATGGATGTTTCAGAAGAGGAGGTTAGTACATCTGCTTAATTAAACCTGGGATTTCATCCAAGTTCCTTATGTTTGGGCAGTTCATACACACGTGTGCTCTGTCCTTTTAACTCAGCAGGAGTAGCTAACCTGTGGTGGAAGACACACAAATGATGATTTAAAGTTTGCAAGGTCAGCAGAGCTTACACTGCCCTCAGGTGCACTTGTTCACAGCCCAGCTCTCACATGCCTGTAACAAAGTCCTGAAAATGCTTCTAGTGGGTTTTTTTGGGCTCTGCCTTCATGCTCTGAGTTGAGCATTTCAAGCTTCACCTAGTTTTAGTTCCTGAAACCAGTTCTCCATTATGAGCTGCTTTGATGGGGATTCTTCACCATCCTTTTTCTGATGCTTGCTCCTCATTTTTCACTATTCTAACATGTTCTCAGCTCTGCTCTATCCTCCTGCAGCAAGGAAGTGGAGTTTTTACTCTACTTTCTTCCTGTGTTATAAGAGATCATAGGCTGTAAAGGACAGGACCGAGATCTTGCTTGGCTTTGTGCTGGTGACAGAAGGCAAGTGATTGTCTCTCATTTTTGTGTAGGTCAAAGAGATGGAGTCTAAGCTACAGGAGGCATCTGAAAGAGCAGCACAGATAGAAGGAAAGAAATTGCAAGTGCAAGAAGCTATAAGTAAACTGCACCAAGACATTCGGGAAATGAAGAACACTTTGGAAAAGTACACAGCAAGTATCCAGGTGAGCAAGGTTGGGACTGAGGCAATCTCTGGCTTCCCCATGGGTGTGCAGGGTGGGGGATGACTGAAGGACTCAACACAACTCTTGTTAGAGTCCAGGATCTTGCTGAAGTGCAGGATTCTAACAGGGTTGGTGTTTTCTGTAGAATTTATCTGAACAAGAAGTTTATCTGCAAGCCCACATGAAAGACCTTGAGGCTAAAGTGGCTGCTGCTGTTCCAGACAAAACCAAACAGGAGGAACTGGAAAAAAAACACACTACTTATAAAAAAGGTACTTTCTGTGGAGAGGGGATGCTAGATAAAAATGCTGCATGTTCTTTTACCAATAGAGGAGTGAATGGTTAGAGCTTTGTTCTTTGGGATGGCCACTGCAGTGCAACTGAGTCTTAGTCTGGGATGCTTTTTTGTCTGTGAGGGGGTTGAAAGGTGCATCTAGAGAGTGAAACCCCTTCCTTTGCAATTGCTCAAGTTCATGTCCACCTGAACATTCCTTTGAGGGTTTTTTTTTGCTCATGTGGTGAGATTTTTATGGCTGTTATCACTTGCAGATTCCTAGGGAAACTTGGGTTAATTAGGGGTGAAAGTTACTAATATGGAGGTCATGGTACTAAAGTCAAGTGAAGGCTTTTGCTGTGCTCTGCCCATCAAATGAGCACCCTCTGTTCTGTTCTGGGCAAGAAATGCAAAGGAGCAATCCATTTCTTTGGGGAAATCATAGACTTCCAGCATGGGGGGCTGGAATGGACCTCTGAAGATCATCCAGTTCAGTGCCCTCCAAAAGCAGGGTACCCACAGCAGCTTGCCCAGCAGTACAATGGCTGGGGGGTGTTGGAAGGGGGTGTTGGAATCTCTCAGACAAGGAGACTCCACAAACTCTCTGGCCAGCCTGCTCCAGGCCTCCAGCACCCTCACAGCAGAGTATTTTCTCCTCCTGATCATGTGGAACCTCCTGGGTTCCCCTTTGTGCCCATTGCTTTTTGTCCTGTCCCTGGGCACTACTGGCAAGAGTCTGGCCCCAGCCTCTTGCCCTTCAGATATTTGCAATTTAACCCCTTTGAGCATGTTCTCATTAAACAAGTGCAAAGAAAGACCTCCTGATGTCCTACCTCATTACTCTCTGTACATTAAGTAATCCACTTAAAATTGGTGGTTTGGTGATGTGACAGCATCAGGAAGGTGTGGGTGTGAAAAGAGTCTGCACATTTTTCTCACTCTCAGGAAGGATGTTTTGTACACTTCTCAGCACAGTGATACAGCAGAGCTTTGGATCTCTGGAACCTTGGTGTACTGCAGCAGCCCAGAGTTGTGGGGACAGCATCATGACCTTAACTGCATTTTGTTCCTGGACAGACTACGAGTGCCTTGCTGAGAAAGCTGGGAAAGTGGAGCAGGAAGTCAAACGGTTACAGAGCCTCATCGTGGATATCAATAACTCCAAACTGAAGGCACATCAGGACAAACTGGCCAAGATCAACAAAGAAATAGATGAATGCAGTTTGGCTGTCACTAAAGCCCAGGTGGCAATCAAGAGTGCAGACAGGTACAGTAGACATCATCTGCTCCGTGGTGACACTTGGGTCTGTCATTGTATGTTCATGAGATGGGTGTTTGGGAGCTGCTGGCCCCTTCCATGAGTTGGGATTTGTTCAGCCAGAGGAGATGGTTTTCAGCTCTTCAGGGCTAGAGCAAATCTTAGAGGGTGAAGGAGATCATCATCTCTAAACTGATTTAACTGAAACTAGTTCTTAATTAAGAACCATAAGCTTTGTCTCCAGGTGAGACACTGGAACAGGTTGCCCAGGGAGTTTGTGGATGCCCCTTCCCTGGAGGTATTCAAGGCCAGGCTGGATGAGGCCTTGAGCAACTTGGGCTGGTGGGAGGTGTCCCTGCCCATGGCAGGGGGTTAGAACTGGGTGGTCTTTAAGGTCCCTTCCAATCCAAACCATTCTGTGATTCTAATTAGTGCACTTTACACGAGCAGAGACCTGAGTGAAACCTAAACAAGGGGAGGCAGTTGAGCTGTCAGACAGCTGGATCTGCTGGCATGAATGCCTGCAGGACATCTTGTCTTGAGTAGCCTCCAGAGCTGAAAACCCCCTGGCCATAACATCCTAATTTTCAGCTGCATGCTCTGCTCTGTGTGTCAGGAGGTGAAGGGAATTAAAATGGGGTTGGTTTCCAGTGGGCAGGTTGAAAGTCACATTTCATTTTGCTGCTCTCACTAAATTGCAGTAATGCAGGGTAGAGACTCAAGGTAGCACTTAGCTGCCATGCAGTGGAGCAGTTCACGTCTGAAGAGACTAATTTTAATACGAGGTATGTCAGGAAATAAAAGGGGATCTGGTTTTGTATGTTTGCTTCACAATGCAGAACAAGGTAAAAACTGTCTGAAAGAGCAGGTGAGTTTGTTCAGTGAGGCCTGGCTGCTCTGTGCCTGAGGAAGGCAATGTTATTCTGCTCTAGTCTCAGGAGCAGGGGAGCTGGGGTTGTTCAGCCTGGAGAAAGAGAGACTGAGGGGAGAGCTTCTGGCTCTCTGCAACTCCCTGAAAGGAGGCTGGAGCCAAGTGAGGGTTGGTCTCTTCTCCCTAGTGACAGGGGCTTTGAGGTCCCTTGCAACCCCTAGCATTCTGTGATTTCATGATTGTGTGAGTGCTCTGAGCAACCTGCTATAGCTGAAGATGTCCTTTCTCACTGCAGAGGTTTGGACTAGATGATCTTTAAAGGGTCCCTTCCAACCAAAACCATTCTATGACAGGATGAGAGGAAATGGCCTCATGTTGCTCCAGGGAGGCCTTAGGTTGGACATTAGAAGAAACTTCTCCCCTGAAAGGGTTCTCAAAGACTGGAACAGACTGCCCTGGGAGGTGGTTGAATCTCCATCCCAGGAGGGGTTTCAAAGCCATGTGGATGGGACATGGTTCAACACCAGCCTTGGTAGTGTTGGGTTAATGGATGGGACTTGATGACCCTGGAGGTCTTCTGCAGCTTAAAGGATTCTGTGATTTTGGTACCCCTGCAGAAACCTGAAAAGAGTTGAAGAATCCATTCTTCACCTGCAGAAGGAGATTGAAGAGAATGCAGAAGAGATTAAGAGGTTGACTGAAGAGTTGGCTACGCTAGAAGAGAAAGCCACTGAGGTTCTGAGTGAGCGCGAGAAAGCTGAAGTGAGTCTCCTGTCAGTCCCCTCTGGTCTTCAGCAAGCTTGTGGGCTGTGAAAGAAACCTGCAAGCTTACATTATAGTTCTTGTGCCAATCTCCTGCTCTAGAGACATTCCACAATGTCCTGCCTGGATATTGTGATGCTGGACAACCTGTTGTGGGTGCCCCTGCTTTAGATGATCTCCAGAGGTCCCTTCTCACCTCCACTATGCTGGAATTCTGTGAATCAAAGTTGACCTTAAATACAGATGCTGAGGGAAAAGAATCAGACTAAACCAATCCTAATAAGCATTCTGGTCTTCAGGGAGAGCTGGGATGATAAGTTCTAGCATTATTGGAGTTTATCTTTTATTGGCTTAAAACATGCATAAAAACAGATCTGTTTTTCCACTTCTGTGCTGCTTCAGTGTCCCATCTGGATTTATGTAGGGGAGAGAGAAAACAACCAGGACAGCTGAAATTCTTCCAAAACAAAGCTGTTTGACTGAGACTTTTTCTCTACAACTGCCTCTGAGCTAAAACCATCCCTGTGTAGGACTGGTTTGATCCAGCTCTGGAGTGAAAATATCAACTGCAGCATATTGCAGTCATTCTAGAAGTCAGGGAGCCAGTTCATACAAATGCACCAGTATGTGTTGGCATCAATGTGTGGGGTTGAGGAGATGAAGCTCTGTGAATTGTACAATGGCTTCAGTTGGAAGGGACCTTAAAGATCATGGAATGATAGAATCATTAAGGTTAGAATAGACCTCTAAGATCAAGTCCAGCTTTCTACCAAACACCTCCAAGACCACTAAACCATGTCCTAAAGTGCCACATCTACCCATTTGTTTTAAACACCTCCAGGGATGGTGACTCCACCACCTCCTTGGTCACCCTGCTCCAATGCCTGACCACTCTTGTGGCAAAGAAACTTTTCCTCATCTCCAACCTTAAATCCCCCCTGGTGCAGCTTGAGGCCATTTCTTCTTGTCCTGTAATGAGTTACTTGGGAGGGGAGGCCAACACCAGCCTCACTCCAACCTCCCTTCAGGCAATTATAGAGAGTAATAAGGTTTCTTCTCAGCCTCTTTTCAGGCTAAAGATTACCTGCTTCCAATCTCCTGCCACGGGCAGGGACACCTCCCACAAGACCAGGTTGCTTATCCAGCCTGGCCTGAAACGCTTCCAGGGAGGAGGAATAATGGAGTGAAATAATGGAATGAAAACAAACCCCCAAGATGAGCAAAGTCTCAGTCAGCTGGTTAATAACCTGGTTGTTTGCTCTTCCTGCTCAGGAAGCATTGCCAGAGATCAAGAAGGAACATCAGGGCCTGCTCCAGGACATCAGAGTTGTTCAGGATGGTGAACATGCACTTCAGACAGAAGCTCTTAATATCAAGATGAAGGTTGAAAAAGTGGACAGCAACATCTCTGCACACCAGTCAAAGCTGAAGTACTGGCAAACAGAGGTGAGGGTGTTGGTGAGCTCCTGCAGCTTCAGTTTAAGATCTCAGACTGCCAATACCTTAAAATAGAGCTAGAAAATGGATAATTTCGGGGGAAATTGAGGTTCAGCTCACAGTTTGGTGTTTATGCTAGAAAACCCCAAGTTTTCAGCAACAGGATAATAGGATGAAGGGATGTTTGTTGTACATCTTATTAAAGGGAGTTAACAGATGGGAGTTTCTTGCTAATACAGGAAGTGCTGATTTTAGAAGCACCTTCCTGTGATCTCTAAAGATGTTTAGTAACTGGGTTTGAATTTTAGATCTCCAGTTTATCACTGCACTCCATAGAAGATAAACCAGCAGAAGAACTCCCAGTGCTGAGTCAAGAAGAGCTGGAGGCTATCACGGACCCCAAAGTCATCATTAATCAGATAGCTCTGCTGGAAGCCCAGTGTGAACAAATGAAACCCAACCT
Organism: Colaptes auratus; assembly: GCA_015227895.2. NCBI lineage: Eukaryota > Metazoa > Chordata > Aves > Piciformes > Picidae > Colaptes > Colaptes auratus. The sequence goes on from CM026889.1 coordinate 21,417,813, forward strand.
GGGTGCTATTGCAGAATACAAGAAGAAGGTAAGCTTAGTTCCTGCCCTGTGCTGCAGGGCTTCATCTTCTTCCTGCTCATCATTAGGTAGACAGCATGCTTGTGTTCCACTGTTTCCATCTGCACAGGGTTCATGGCACTGCTGCTGCAGCATGCAGTTCACCTTCCAGATGGGCCTTTTGCTTCAGCTGACTGCTCAAATAGATCCTGCACTTGAAGTGCAAGAGAAAGGATTTCTTTGTAGACCCACTGAATCCTTTAGGCTGGAAGAGAGGTCATCAAGTCCAGCCATTAACCCAGCACTGCCAGCTCACCACTAAACTGTGTCCCTCAGCACAGCTTTGAAACCCCTCCAGGGAGAGGGCTCTACCACTGCCTTGGGTAGCCTGGGTCAGGGCATGACAACCCTTTGGGGAAAGAAATTGTTCCTCATGTCCAACCTAAACCTCTCCTGGTGCAACTTGAGGCTGTTTTCTCATCCTGCTACTTGTTCTTTTCGGGGAAAGACCAACCCCCACCTGGCTCCAACCTCCTTTCAGGAAGTTGGAGAGACCAAGGTCTCCCCTCAGCCTCCTCCAGACTGAACAAGTCCAGTTCCCTCAGCTGCTCCTCACCAGCCCTGTTCTAAAGACCCTTCATTGCCCTTCTCTGGACCTGCTCCAGCCCTCAGTGTCCTTCTTGATGTGAGGAGCCCAAAACTGAATTCAGGATTCAAGCTGTAGCCTCCCCAGTGCCCTGTCCAGGAGGACAATCCCTGCCCTGCTCCTGCTGGCCACACCATTGCTGATCCAAGCCAGGATGCTATCAGGCTCTCAGGAGGTAGTGATAGGACATGAGGAATGGAATGAAGCTGGAGGTGGGGAGATTCAGGCTGGACATGAGGAGGAAGTTCTTCCCCATGAGAGTGGTGAAGCCCTGGAATGGGTTGTCCAGGGAGGTGGTTGAGGCCCCGTCCCTGGAGGTGTTTAAGACCAGGCCGGATGAGGCTCTGGCCAGCCTGATCTAGTGTGGGGTGTCCCTGCCCATGGCAGGGGGGTTGGAACTAGATGATCCTTGTGGTCCCTTGCAACCCTGACTGATACTATGATACTATGCTGGTGGCCTTCTTAGCCACCTAGAGACACTGGCTCATCTTAAGCCACTGTTGACTAACACCCCCAGATCCTTTTCCACCAGGCACTTTTCAGCCACTGTCCCAAGCCTGGAGCATTGTATGGGGAGACAAAAGAAACATCTCTCTGGGCACACCAGGATGAAGTGGTCCTGTTCTTCTTCAGTTCCCTTCTGCTGGAAGCTGAAATAGAACCTTTCAGCTTCCCCTCTCTCCTCTGTAGGCTCTGCTGTTGCTAGATCCTGAATAGTTGCTACTTACTCCTTAGCCAGGTGTGAAGGTTGTATCTAGGAGCTCAGGTACACCTTTATCTGACACCATCCATGGTAGGTGAAGACAACTTTCTCCTCTGAGGCCTGGTTTATTTAGCCAGCTACTCCTGACAGTCTAGACAGATAGACAATAAGTTGAGGCCTTTTTGTTTTTTTCTTCCTCACAATGCTCATCTTGGACCATTCAACAGATGAAATCTGGTTTTATTTTCACACAGGGTTTCCATCAGCAGCATGGAGATGAGATAAAAGAGATGGTTTGGGTTTGTTCTTTTGTTTCAGGGCTGTCAACCATTCTGGGAAAAATGAATTTTTCAGCTGGTGGGGAGAAATGGTTTAAAATCTGGGGAGTCAAATGGAAACAGCTGCTCTAACTGTCCTTTTGTGGGTTTGTTCTCCAGGAAGAGCTGTACTTGAAACGTGTGGCTGAGCTGGACGACATCACCAACGACAGAGACAAGTTCAGACAAGCTTTTGAAGACCTCCGGAAACAAAGGCTGAACGAATTCATGGCAGGGTTTAACGTCATCACCAACAAGCTGAAGGAGAACTACCAGATGCTCACGTTGGGAGGAGATGCTGAGCTGGAGCTTGTGGACAGTCTGGATCCCTTCTCTGAGGGAGTCATTTTCAGGTTTGTCTGGAGACTCTGTGGTATTGTGCAATCCCCAGTTGTTGTGCTCTTTGCAGCCTACTTTTAAGCTTAGTCTGCAGCTAACCAGGACAGTTCCCTCTGGGCAAGTATCATAGAATTGTTAGGGTTGGAAGGGACCTCAAGGCTCAGCCAGTTCTAAGCCCCCTGCCATGGGCAGGGACACCTCACACTACAGCAGGTTGCTCACAGCCACACCCAGCCTGGACTGAGAAACCTCCAGGCATGAGGCTTCCACCACCTCCCTGGGCAACCTGTGCCAGGCTCTCACCACCCTCATGGGCAACAACTTCTTCCTAACCTTTAATATGAATCTGCCCATTTCTAGTTTTGTTCCGTTCCCCCCAGTTCTGTCACTCCCTGACACCCTCAAAAGTCCCTCCCCAGCTTTCTTGGAGCCCCCTGCAGATCCTGGAAGGCCATAAGAAGGTCTCCTCAGAGCCTTCTCTTCTCCAGACTGCACAGCCCCAACTTTCTCAGGCTGTCTCCAGAGCAGAGCAGCTCCAGCCCTCTGCTCAGCCTTGTAGCCCTTCTCTGGTCACCTTCCAGCACCTCCAGATCCTTCCTGTAATAGAGGCTCCAGAATTGGACAAGTAGCTTTGTGATGGCACTCAGGGAGTGGTGGTCAGTGGCTGGATGTTTGAGTGGGGATGAGAGCTGTTTCTCAGAGGTGGGAACTGGGACCAGTGCTGTCTAACATCTTTGTTGGTGACGTGAACAAGTGGGATGGAGGCACCCTCAGCAGGCTTGCTGATGACACCAAGCTGCATGGTGCAGTTTATGAGCTGGAGGGAAGGGATACATCCAGAGGGGCCTGGACTGGCTGGAGATGTGGGCCATTGCCAACCTCATGAGGTTCCACAAAGCCAAGGACAAGGTCCTGCACCTAGGTTGGGGCAATCCCAATCACAAATTCAGGCTGAGTGGAGTTTATATGAAGATCAGCCCCATGGAGAAGGACTTGGGGGTGCCAGGGTTACAAAGTTGGACATTAGCAGTGTGGGCAGCAGGGGCAGGGAGGGGATTCTGCCCATCTGCTGTGCTCTGCTTGAGACAACCCCCCTGCAGTTCTGGGGCAGCTCTGGAGTCCTCAGCAAAGCTGAGATGCAACTGTTAGAAGAAGAAATTCTTCCCCATGAGGGTGGTGAGGCACTGGGACAGGTTGCCCACAGAAGCTGTGGAGGCCCCAAGCCTGGAGGTGTTCAAGGCCTCATCTGACCTGGCCTTGAACAACCTGGTCTAGCAGGAGGTGTCCCTGCCCATGGCAGGGGGTTGGAACTAGATGATCTTTAAGGTTCCTTCCAACCCAACCAGTCTATGATTCAACAGAAGTTATCAAACTTGTTGCATCTGCAGCAGTAGATCACAGGTATTGGCATGCTGCTGACAGAAGCCACAGATGTTTAGCATCAAGACTGATTTCTCCTGGAACAATGAGTAACTTTAAGGTCCTTTCTCAGAGGTTTCTTCATTCCCAAATCATTTCATTCTGGATAGGGAATTGTGTCACATTGTGAAGTGGAGATTGTCCTGTCACAACTGATCCTAAGAGCAAATTAATCACTGAAGAGTAGAGTAGCATGTCTGAAAGATAATGAAAGAGCAGCTGTGAGGTGGTGTGGTTCCTGCAGAGAGCAGCCCAGGGCTAGCTTGAGTTGAGGTGGGCACCAGCTGGCCATGGACCTAGGGGGCTCCTTGGTGACCAGAAATCTGTTCACATCTTTCCTCTGCAGAGGATTAAGTGCAGCAGGCAGCTCAGCCCTGGTTTTGTTTCTTCCATGAATTCCCTCCTGGGTTTTTATGTCATGGTGAAAAGCAAGTGCCATTTCCATCCCAGCCAGAAGTAAGTGACAGACTCTTGGTTTGTTTCAGTGTTCGGCCTCCCAAGAAAAGCTGGAAGAAGATCTTTAACCTGTCGGGAGGAGAGAAGACTCTGAGCTCCCTGGCTCTGGTCTTTGCTCTTCATCACTACAAGCCAACACCACTTTATTTCATGGATGAGATCGATGCAGCCCTTGACTTCAAAAATGTCTCCATTGTAGCCTTTTACATCTATGTAAGTACTGAGTGCTAGCTTGGACTATATTTGTACGTTTGTTTGTTATTTTCTTCTCTGCCAGAAATACCAAAGTGGTGAGGAAAAGACCTCTAAGACTGTCAACCCAACACCACCATGGCCATTACACCATGTCCCCAAGTGCCATGGCCTCACTTTTCCTGGACACCTCCAGGGATGGGCACACCACCACCTCCCTGGGCAGCCTGTTCCAATTCCTGATCACTCTTGCAGCGAAGAAACTTTTCCTTATCTCCAACCTAAAACTCCCCGGGTTTGAGGCCATTTCCTCTCATCCAGACACAGTAATGACCAGATTTAACAGGCTGGAATGATGGAGGAAGAGATGGGGGCCATTTACTAAGCAAAGTGCCAGAAGGGTGCTCAGAGTGTTGCTTTCTGTCTGGTTTTGATCTGTTTATTTATTCAATCATAGAATGGCTTGGGTTGGAGGGGACCCTGGAGATCAGCCACTCCAACCCCCCTGCCATGGGTAGAGACCCCTCCCACTAGTGCAGGCTGCTCAAGGCTCATCCAGCCTGGCCTTCAACACCCCAAGGGAGGAGACATCTACAGCCTCCCTGGGTGGACCCTGTGCCAGACTCGCACCACCCTCACAATGAACTTCTTCCTCAGCTTCACTCTAACCCTGCTCTGCCTCAGCTTCAAACCATTCCCCCTTGGCCTGTCTCTGGACACCCTCAGGAAAAGTCCCTCTGCAGGGACAGGGCCCCCCAAGGCCCTGCCAGAGCAGAGCTTTGCGCAGCCGCGTGGGCTGACACAACCACCTTGTGTTGCAGGAGCAGACCAAGAACGCCCAGTTCATCATCATCTCGCTGCGCAACAACATGTTTGAGATGGCAGACAGGCTCATTGGCATCTACAAGACCCACAACACCACCAAGAACGTGGCCACCAACCCCAAAGTTATCGGAGCCAAAGGGCTGCTGCACCCCGCCGCTCCGGAGCTCTGCCTGGAATAGGCTGAAGTCACCTCCCCTGTGGAGTACAAGGGGAAGTCCTCTCTCCCTTGCTGCTGGGGCTGTTAATGTAGATGTTTTTGTACTGCAGACTTCTCTTCGAGTTGGAGGGGAGCTTTTTCATAAAGTTTTTATCAATAAAGATTTTATTTTCTTTTCAATTCCATGAACTGAGCTAAAGCAAGCTCTTCCTCTGCCTCTGCACCCTTCCCTGAGCAGCCTTTCTGCCAGCGTTATACTCTGCGTTCGGCTTGCAGTGCCTGCTTTTTACTCTCTGTACCCAAGCCAGCAAATTGCTTGCAAATGCCCTCAGAATGTCCTGTCACGCTCCCCCTTCCAGGAAGCAGTCTGCACACAGAGCATCCCCCTGTGTAGCGTAAGGCTGTTGTAATGCTGCAGGGCCCAGCCATCAGATGTTTGTCACCATTTTGTGATCAGTTGGGTTGGTTTAGGAAGCTGCTTTTCAGTCCTTTCCCTCTCTTCCCACAGAGGATAGCTCCTCCTCCTCTCAGACTGCAGCCCCTAGCTGCCCTTGAGGCTTATTAACACAACAATCAGCAGCTGGCTCCTGCCATCATCTCAAAGGGGTAAACCTGCTCCCAGGACAGAAGTTCAGGTCAGTACCCTCTACCCTGTGCCTGTCACTCAGATCTGCTTTGAATCTGAGGGGATTTTGTACTTTCAAGCCCAGGCAGGACCAGGCACACTTATACCAGTGCAGCAGCACAGTCTCCTTGTACTCCTCCTCAGGGGAAAAAACCTCACCACCCCAAAAAGCTCCATAGCTGCCTGCTGCTGAGTTAAGGCAGCCAGGGTTAGAACAGCTGAGGCCAGCCCTGCTGGCTCATCCTGCTTTGTGCTCTCAGCCCTTCATTCCCTCTCTGGTTCTTTTCATACCAAGCACTCTAAACAAAGCCTGGGGTGGCTTCTCCAGCTCTCATTGCCACCCCGAGGCAGTCAGTTACACATCCAGCTCAGCCCTGGCCCCAACCCAGCCACAGCCTCACCCTGGCTTAGGGCAGAGCCAGCAAAGTGGAGCTGATGGGAAAATATGGCTGAGGGGGCTGTAAGTACAGAGTGAGGTGTTAAGCCTTCAGTGTATATCAAATGCAGATCAGTGCAAATCGGTGTGCGTGGCCTGAAGTGCTGTGTGTGCAGTGCCTCACTGTCAGGGTGGTGCTGTTATATATAGACTGTTTGCAGCAACCTCAGCCCAGCAACAGGCACAAGCAGGAGACTGGATGATTAGAAACAGGCTGCAAAACTCTCCTGCTGCAGATGAACACAGGTTTGGTTTTCCCACCCCAAGGTGAAGCTAGAAAAATCTTCAGGATGAATGTGCAGGCCCCATCAGCCAAGGACAAGGAGGAGCTGTACAGGAGAGGGACAACCACCACTCAGCTGGAGAGGCAGAGGACACTGCAGCAGTGTAGGTGACATTTCTGAGCTTGCACCAAGGCTGGCTCGTGGGATTTTTGCAGCAGTGCAGGAGCAGCTGCAGGGCAGGATAACCCCTTGGGAATAATGAGCTGGGGAAGGCAAACTATTTCCTTTTCACCTGCAAGAGCTCTTCCTGACAGTCATCTTCTGTAACCTCAGCATCTCGGCACCTTGGCCACCTCAGAACTTCATCTTTTTCCCTCCTGGGTCTCACCAAGCTCCTTTCCAGACTGACTTCCCCTCTGGAAAGAGAAAAATCTAGAAAGAATGCTTGCAGTGTTGAAACATGGGTTCAGAAGAGGACAGCTGAAAAGATGAGGAAGAAGACCTCACCCTGGGTCTGGAGGGTGCAGATCCCTCACACAATCCCAGCATGGTGAGACTGGAAGGGACCCCTGCAGATCATCCAGTCTGGTAAAGCAGGGTACCCACAGTGGCTGGGCCAGCAGCACATTGCAGAGAACCTTCCTAAAGTCACTGCAAGAAAGTGAGGCACTGTGGGGAATGGGAAGCAGGGAGAGCCCAGGGGAACAGCCACAGTCCTGCCTTTGGGAGACTCCTGCTACTTCTCCCCTCCCCTGCTCACAGGGCTGTGAGGAGCAGAGCAGCAAGGAAGCCAGGGTGTCAGGCAGGCCTGCTGGAAGAATAGCTTTTATTTGTATACAGATTTGTTAAAAGAGAGAGCAGTGCAAATAGCAAATTTTTCCATGTGGAAACCTCTGTAGCCTCAAAAAATAACTCTTAGAAACTGAGTCTTGAAAAGGCAGGGAAACAGGAGGCAGGCAGGTCAGACAAGCTTGAGGTGGCAGTGGATGGCCAGCCAGCACCCAGGCTTGAGACACACGTGCCAGGTGACAACCTTCCAGAAAATTACCAACTTGGTTGGAAAATCCATGTGACAGCGTTTACCTGGGCCCAGGATCCACCTAAAACCCACTTCAGAGTCAGTGGCATCTGTGGGATTTGCTCCTGGAACTCTCCAAGATGACAAACAGAAATCCTGCACGGTGCTTCTCTCCAGCCTGCTCCTCCGGAGCTCTGCTGACTTCTACCTCAGCCAGCCCTGAGCACCCCAACCTCTGAGCTGCCAGAGGGGAGCTGGCTGGCTGGAGGCAGCAACCCTGTGCTCTCAGGATTGCTGTCAGCAGAGTTAGCCAGGTGAAGGGTCTTGTCAGCACCACATCCCAGCACTGACCTGGCCCTCAGTTCTCAGGCTGGCAGCAAGAGGCACTTTGCAGGGCTCCAGTAAGCACCAGCTGGTAGCACCAGGCAGGCTTTGGTGTTCACAAGGGTTTAAACCCCCCAGAATCCAACCACTCCTTCAACAAGTGCTGCTATTTACAACCAACCATCAGCACTGCCACGCTGCAGTGTGCTGCTGGTTTCACCATGATCTTGTTTTGGGGAGCTTTCAGTGAGGATCAGCTCTACCTGTGCTCTGCTGCTCTAACTGCAGGCCTCCCAGGCTGGCCCAGCACTCACTAGTATCAGCCTGCTCAGCACTCAAGCTCCAAAATGGCTTCTGTAGGGGATTCTTCTCTCAAGTACAGCTCAGACTGGAGTCCTGGAAGTGTGCTGGTGACTGACGGATTGCAGGATAAATGCTGTTGCGTTTCATCTGCTTCAAGGCCCCTGTTCCTTGTGCTGAGAAGCTGAAGATACTCTTCCCTTCTTTGTCAACAGCTCTTAAGCCTGCTTGACAACAGCTGGATCCATTCAGCACTGGCTCCAGTTTTGCTGCCTACCTCAGAACCTGTCCATTTTCATGACATGAAATGATGAGATCACATCATCCACCAGAAACTTGGAGAAATTTGGAGCCAGGAAAACACCAAATGTGAGTTTCAGCTACAGCAGAGCTCGAGTGACCCCTCCCAGACTCAATGGTGTGCTTTGATTAAAAAAAATTTAAAACCAAACCACCACTCAACCTAAAAAAAAAAACCAAACACAAACAAACACAAAACCCACTTTAAAATCACATTCCCAAAGGGATGTGTGAGGAGGTTTTACAGCCAAGGCTCCAGATGACAACCTGGGAGCTGCTGTATCTTTGGCAAGACTGCTTCTGACCAGCATCTTGTTTAAACTGACTCCTACCAAGCTCTGTGTGAGGAGGAGAAGCCTCTTGGTAAGAGTTAGCCAGGAGAAAAATTCCACACACCACAGAAAAAGGAGGAGATGGAAACAGGAAGGGAAAGCAGAACTTGGACAATTCAGCTGTTTAGGTAAAAATTAGAACTACAATACCACCCTGACAGTCCCTCCCCTAAGGTTTTCGTCTCCTCACTGGAAGAGCTGAAGGGAAACAACTCCCCCCACAAACTCCATCAGCAAGTTGAATCTGTCACACAGCTCCACAGCCACAGCCTGCCAGCGGGAGTGGAGACCCTGACAGGCAGGCAGCAGGACCTCCGACAGGTACAGGGGAGCAGCTTCAAACAGCAGTGAGGACACAGGCGGGTAAAAGGAGAGGCCCACCACAGCTGTGATCACAAGGAGCAGCTGCACCAAAGGATTCACAGCCTGCAGGTGCTCCTTCACTTCTCTGCCTCCCCCCCGGCCACCGCCTCTGCTGCGTAGTTTCCTCTTCAGGACCACCTTGACTTTCGGAGCCAGGATCTTGTTGATCTGCCCCAGCTCAATTTTTGACCACACATCCTTCAGCAGGAGCCCAATTCTGGGATGAACCTCTACAGGCTCCACGTGGGGCAGCTTCTTCTCCCTCAAGGCTTTGACACGCTGCTGCATGTCCCCCATCTTCTCCAGGAAGATGAGTGGGGACTCCTCCTTCTGCACAGCCGTGTTGAGGGACATCAGCTCCAGCTGCTCCTCCCGCATTTTCTCCAGGTGCTGGATGAGGGGGTCGTATTTCACCACAATGTGGGCCTTGGCTTCTTCCAGCGCCGTCAGCAGAGCCTGTTTCTTGTCCTCCAAGGTGTCACTGAGCTTCCTGAAGTACTGCACCACTGCCATTTGATCCCCCCTCACCACACTCTCGCACTGGGCCTTCTGCTCCTTCAGCTTCTCCAGCAGCAAGCACACGTCAGTCCAGTGCTTGTCGGTCAGCTGCTGGAGCAGGTCGCCGGCAGTCCTCTTCTCTTTCTGGTAGGCGGCGTGGAGGTCATCGATGGGATGCCCGCTGTGCTCGCCGATGGTGAGGCAGTGGCCGCAGACCAGCTTCCTGTCCAGCAGGCAGTAGATGTTGAGGGGCTGGCTGCTGTGCTGCCGACAGGTGGCGCTGCAGGCGGCCTCCTCCCGCCGCGACTTTCGATGATGGCTTTCACGGCGAAGTTGATGGGCAGCGACTCGACGCCGGCAGCAGGGATTTCGGAGACTCTCCTGCAGTTTGGGCACTTGAGAGGGATTCTCCAAATGGAAAAGCTGTTTGATGCCTGCACGACGCCTTCCAGACAGCTCCTGCAAAAGGTGTGGGAACAGGACAGGACACGAGGATCTTCAAAGAGGCTGTAGCAGATGGAACAGGTCAGCTCCTCCTCAAAGGGATGCATATCCTGCCAAAGGGAAACACACACACACTGGAAGCTGTCGACAGGTCTTTACTACCAGTCCAATCACCTAAGCACCTCAACGTTCTTCTTTCCATCCCAGCTGGGTTAGTTTCTTTCCCACCCCATCAGTTTCTCTCTTCCCTTTGGGAAGCTGAGAGGTTCATGCAGAGCCTCTGGTGGCCCTAGAATCATAATCATAGAATCAAAGAGGAAAAGACCTCAGAGATCATCTAGTCCAACCTATTACCTAACACCTCATGACAACTAAACCATGGCTCCAAGTGCCACATCCAATTCTTTTTTTTGAACACCTCCAGGGATGGGGACTCCACCACCTCCCTGGGCAGCACATCCCAATGGCCAATTACTCTTTCTGGGAAGAACTTTCTCCTCACCTTGAGCCTCAATTAAGCCACTAACAGGTGAAAGAGACCTCAGAAAACCAAAAAGTGAGCAAACATGGACGAGTGAAACAGGATTCTGCACTGTTCTTTCAAATCCCGTGCTGAAATCCCTTTCTATGGCACGAGACTGTCTCGAGTAACCCCCTGCATGGTGCCCTGTAGGCCTGACAGTGCTTGAGTTTATGGAATGTGTAAAAAGAATGAGGTTTTTAACATTTAGAGAGCCTTTTCTTTTATATACATGAGGTTCAGTAAGCATGTTCTAACCTAAATCTCCTCTCCCTGTACAATCTCACTAATAGTTCCAAATACCAGGATTTTGCAGTATTTGCTTTGCCTGCCCATTAGAGAGAGAGGCACGAACAAAGTTGAAAGAACATGTTGCTACAGCTCAGAGTAAAAAATTATATTGGTCTCTTGGTAGTCCATTATATATTATATTGGGGGGGTGGAATTTAAAAAAGAAAAAAATTAGAAAGAAAAATAACTAAAGAAAAAGAAAATGAAAGAAGAGTTGTGTGTGGGGGGGTTAAGATGTATAAATATGAGACAAGAGCAGCAACTGATTCACAACACCCTTTCTTCAGAGGCTACACTACTGCAGAAGGAAAAGGTTAAAAAAAGAAATACACCTTAAATCCCCAAAGAACAGGAACTGTAACTTGCTCTTTTCCTTAAGTTAATAGAGCCTGTACTCCCTTCTGCAAGAGTAGCTCAGAAGCTGGACAAGACTGTCACCTGGGAGGAATCCATGACACCAGTTCCTGTGGTGTTTAACCCATCATTGCTTCTCTTCCAAACAGAAGGAAGAAGCAATGCAGTTTTGCTGCCTCTTCACCATTTCAAAAGGTAAATCTCCTACCTGTTTGCATTTGGCTGTCTGGGCTTGGCTTCTTAGGGTGTCGGGTACTGATAAGACTGGGGGGAATGGATCCAAGCTAGTGTGACCAGAGATCACACTGACAGAGATGAATAGAACAGAATAGAACAGAATAGAACAGAATAGAACAGAATAGGTTGGAAAAGACCTCTGAGATCATCAAGTCCAACCTATCACCCAGCAGCATCTAATCAACTAAACCATGGCACCAAGCACCCCATCCAGTCTCTCCCCAGATACCTTCAGTGATGGTGACCCCACCACCTCCCTGGGCAGCACATTCCAATGGCTAATAACTCTTTTGACCTGTGACACCAGCAGCAGTGTAAAGGGGATTGTGTGTTTGTAACAGCACTGTAAGGCCACGGCAATCATGACCAAAATGAGACTGGAAGCCAGCAACAGTTCAAAGATGCCAGCGGACTATGATCTGCTCCTTTGATCCAAGGACTCCTGGTCACCCATAGCCAACCTTTGCCTTCAAAAGGTGGAAGAAGCAGCAACCTGCTACTGGAAGAGAGCAGGAGAGGGAGGTGGTAGAGCCAACACCCCTGGAGGTGTTCAAGAAACATGTGGCCATGGCACTATGGGACATGGCTTAATGACCATGGTGGTGTTGGCTTGGTGGTTGGACTGGATGATCTTCCAAACCATTTGTGTGATTCTAAAAGAGGCTTCTGCAAACAATGACATTTTTCTCCCACTCTGAGGAACATTTTCAACACAAGAAGAGAACACCAAGCACTTGCAGCCAGGTTCACTAACAGTTCTCTCTAGGTTCTGGCACCAACCAGAGCCTAACTCAACAGCCTTTAAAGACAGCCCCACCAACAGTAACTGGACTCATGGTGTTATTCCTGGGTTACTTTAAGCACAGCACTAAAATGCTAACTTTCATTGTCCATCCTTTGTTTCTTCTTTGCCAACTAGCTGAAATCACCCTGTCAGGTCACAGAGAAGAGCAATTCCAACCCCAGTTTTCATACTAAACCCTACTATTCTGGTTTTCATGCTGTTAAAAGTCTGAACTCTCCTTATCAGTATCACATTTTCCTGTCCCCTTGTCAATTCTGAAGAGTTTGCTGTGCTGCAAAAACAAATTGTCCAAGCATTTAGCATCAACGAGCCAAAACTCAGGGTTTGACTCCAAATCTGAAAGCAGCAGCATGGAGCTGGGCTGATGCAGCTGCACCAAGCAGTGCTGACCTTGCCAGGAAGATAACTGCCTGTGGGATGTGTTCAGGGAGGATATTTTATTCAATCCTTCGGGGAAAAAAAGTTCCTGCATTAAAACCTATCAGCAGCTCTCACTGACACCAAGCCATGAAAATGATCAGGAGGTTGGAACACCTCTGTGGCAAGGACAGGCTGAAGGAGCTGGGGATGTTCAGCCAGGAGAAGAGAAGGCTCCAGGGGGACCTAATAGCAGCCTGCCAGTACCTGAAGGGGGCTACAAGGATGGAGAGAGACTGTTCCCAAAGGCCTGCAGGGACAGGACCAGGGGCAATGGCTTCAAACTAGAGCAGAGCAGATTGAGATTGGATGTGAGGAACAGTTCTGCACCAGGAGGGTGGTGGAACACTGCAACAGGTTGCCCAGGGAGGTGGTTGAGGCTCCTTCCCTGGAGATATTCAAGGTTAGGCTGGAGAGGGCTCTGGGCAACCTGATCTAGTTGGGGATGTCCCTGCTGACTGGACAACCTTTGGAGGTCCCTTCCAACCCAAACCATTCCATGGCCACACAGCGTGATAAAAGGAACTGAGTAGTTGATGATGCTGTTTGCTCCAGGCAGCCTGGCACCCAGAGCTGTACCAGGAGGCAAGAAGCAGAGCAGACATCCCCAGGTTCAGTTTTATCCTGCACGAGGAAATGAACAAAGCACTTCCAGAGCAGTGGGAATAAATCACGGGCTGGCTACCAGAGAGCCTGGGAACGCTGATGGAGAAGAGCCAACACCACAGAGTTCAGCAAAGGAACAAAGAAGTTTCCCAGGTAAACAAAGCAGCAGGAAGCTGGTAAGTGCTTCCCTGCCTGGGGCAGATACTTAGCCTTACACCTGCTAAGCAGTGGTAGCAAGCACTTTGTGTAGACACAGGTTTGTCCCCAGAGTCGCCCAGCACAGGCAAATTGCACCCCAAGGGGCATTATAAACATTCAAAAGAATGATTGTGCCAGCAAGGGGACGAGTTTCAGAACCCTTCCAGTAACAAGAGGGGCAGTGGTTTTATCCTCTTGCAATGAGTGGCACTGCTGGAGGGGCTGCAAAGGTGAATTTGGCCTTGGGTGATGGCTGCAGTGGCCCATGCCAAGAGTTCCAAGGGGCACAGAGAAGAGCTTCCTCTGTGCTGCCAGGCACCCAGTTTTGGGCTCCCCAGTTCAAGAGGGACAAGGATCTGCTGGAGAGAGTCCAACAGAGAGCTACCAGGATGATGAAGGGTCTGAAAGCATATGCCCTATGAGGAGAGGCTGAGAGACCTGGGGCTGTTCAGTCTCAGAGGGGATTTAATCAATGTTTATAAATACCTGATGGCTGGGGCTCAGAGGGAGGGGACAGCCTCTGTTCAGCTGCACCCTGGGATAGGACAAGGAGCAATGGATGGAACAGCACAGGAGGTTCCACCTCAACATGAGGAAGAACAACTTCACTGTGAGGGTCAGAGAGCCCGGGAGCAGGCTGCCCAGAGAGGTTGTGGAGTCTCCTTCTCTGAAGCCTTTCCAGCCCTGTCTGGATGTGTTCCTGTGTGACCTGTGCTGGATTCTCTGCTCCTGCTCTGGCAGAGGCATTGGACAATCTTCGAAGGTCCCTTCCAACCCCTAACACCTGTGATCATATGATGACCCTCAGGGAGGGAAACAACATCTGCTGTCTGAAGGACACCAACACTCCACTTCCAACACCCTGCTAAACACACAGCAGAAATGCCACCTCCCTTGCCACAGCAGGACATGAAGCTCTCCTGCAGCACAAACACAGCAGCTCAAGTCTCTGCTGTGCAGAAATAAGGTTTAGTGGTGCTCTGGGCAGTCTTCTATAAAGGTCAACCTCCTGGGAAAGGCTGACACAACTATTTAAAAAGCCCAGGAGGCCAAGCTGCAGCTCTGGTGTTTGTCAGCACATCAGAAGGGATGGAGCCTGTAGGAGGCAGCTGCCAGGTTTCCTGCTCTGAACAGGCCAGGCAGCAGGAACCAGCAGCACAGAATCATCATGGGGTTGTTTGGCTTGGAAAAAAAGGAGGCTAGGGGAGACCAACTACCTGAATGGAGTTGGGAGGTGGGGGTTGGTCTCTGTAGTAAGAAATGACAGGATGAGAGGAGATGGTGTAAAGTTACACCAGGGGAGGTTCAGTTTGGACAGTAGAAGAAATGTCTTCACTGAAAGGGTCCTCAGACTCGCACAGGCTGTGAGGGAGGTGGCTGAATCCCCATCCCTGAAGGGGTTTAAAGCAGAGATGTGGTGCTGAGGGTCATGGTTTCACACCAGCCTTGGCAGAGTTAGACAATGGTTGGACTGGATGAGCTTAAAGGACTTTTCCAGCTCAAACAGTTCTGCATGGTTTTTTGATTAGAAAAGACCTCGAAGATCACCAGGTCTCCAGCTGTTAACCCAGCACTGCCAGCTCACCACTAAACCATGGCCCTCAGCACCACATCAGCTGTGCTGCTACACTCTACACCACAAATACTGCACTGGAGTCACAGCAGTCACCAACCAGGCACATTCTGCCCCTAGTCCTTACTCCTTCCACAGCCACTCCACCACTGTGCCACATCTTCACACTGGCTTTTATCATGGCCTCAAAGGAGCAGAACTGAGACGTCTCTCGTTTCCCCATCAAGTTAACCTCTCCCTTCTGTCCATCCACCCACTGCATTCTTGTCTGCTACTACAACAAACTTCCACAAGAGCTACCACGTTCAGAAAGCCCAAACACACCACTCTGTCCTCTCCATGCCCGCGTTCCACTGCTCAGACTTGGTTTCCTCCATCCCTCATCTCTTGAACATTATCAAAGCCTCAGGTCTTGAGCATTCATTTGCCTCTTAGAATTCAGCAGCTGACAGAGAAGGAGAACACCTTTACCTGTCTGCTGCACAGCCCCTGCACGCTGCAGACCCTCTGCCAGCTCCCACTGACAAGTCGGTAGCACTGAGCAATACCTGAATCCCTGCACGGTGGGGTTGGAAGGGACCGCTGGAGATCATCCACTCCAACCCCCCTGCTAATGCTTTAGGAGCATCCACAGCAGCTTGCCCAGCAGCACAATGCCCAGGGGGGGTTGGAAGCTCTCCCCATAAGGAGACTCCACAACCTCTCTGGGCAGCCTGCTCCAGGCCTCCAGCACCCTCACAACAAACAACTTTCTCCTCCTCTTCACATGGAGCCTCCTGGGTTCCAGTTTGTGCCCACTGCCCCTTGTGCTGTCCCTGGGCACCACTGACAAGAGCCTGGCCCCACCTCTTGCCTCCCTACCTTTAGCTATTGATCAACATCCACAAAGCCCGCAGCGATGGGACCCCTGCCTGCACGGACACCTAGACAAAGCTACCAGCGCCGGCTTGCTAAGATCACAGGGCAGAAACGCCCTAAACGCGACAGAAGGGTCCCGGCCGCGCCGGGGCGGGGTCCCGGCAGCCGCCGCTCTCCCCAGCCGCCAGGAGTGTCTGGAAGCAGCGGAAGAGCCCCGGCACGGCGGCGGCCGCGCTCCCCCCCAGCCTACCTGCGCGCTGGGCCCGCCGCCCGCTGCGGCTTCTCCCCGGCGGCCGCTCCCGCGCCCTGCAAGCGATGAGAGCCACGCGGCCGAGCCGCCGCCGCCCTCTTCAAACCGGCCGGGCCCGCGTCCCGCCGCGCCCGCTCCGCGCATGCGCCGGCAGCCAACGGCCGCCGCTGCCACTGCAGCCTTCAAACGACTCAGCGCCCAGGGGCGTGCCTGGGAGTGGGGCGGCCGCGGGAGTCCAACCCTAACCCGCGCAGCCAGCTCACAGCCGCACAGGTTTGAAACCCCTCCGCAGCTGGGCAGCCTGGGCCACGCACGGACAGCCCTTCCGGGGAAGAGATTGTTTCTCAGGTCCGACCTGAGCCTCCCCTGGCACAAATGGAGATTGTTCCCTCCTGTCCTGTCACTCGGTCCTTGGGAGAAGAGACCAAGCCCCACCTGGCTTCAACCTCCTTTCAGGGAGTTGGAGAGACCAAGAAGGTCTCCCCTTATCCTCCTCCAGGCTGAACACCCCCAGCTCCCTCAGCTGCTCCTCACCAGCCCTGTTCTCCAGACCCTTCCCCAGCTTTGTTGCCCTTCTCTGGATCTGCTCCAGCCCCTCAATGTCCCTCTTAGAGTGAGGGGCCCAGAACAGAACCAGGATTCAAGGTGCAGCCTCCCCAGTGCCCAGTCCAGGGGCACAATCCCTGCCCTGCTCCTGCTGGCCGCACCATTGCTGATCCAGGCCAGGCTGCTGGTGGCATTCCAAGGATGGAAATCATGACCTTACCCTTCACTGCAGGTGAGCAGATCCGTGTTCATCCCTCAAGCAGATGGTACCAGACACCAGAGTCCTACCTGTGCTTGTTTCTGCAGGTTGTTTGGTTTGTGAATTCCCTTCCTATCCCTCTGCTTCCACTACCAAGCTTAGGCCAGGCCGGTGTCCTCACCCCCCTCACTCGTGCTGCAGTAGCCGCACAGGCTCACCCAAGAAGCAGCTGCAAACTAGCCCAGAACATCACTTGTGCTTCAGAGAGAGGACATGCTGGCTGCAGGACCATGCCACATACTGGGTGAGGGTAGCAGATGGGGCATTGCTAAGCCACCTGCTGCTGGTATGCCAAAGTGAAGAGAGCACAACTCACAAAGTCGGGGGGAACAGGATGTGTGCCCTCACTGACAGCTCAGGAAACCACCTTCTTGTGCAGAGATCACAGAATTGTCAAGTGTGGAAGGGACCTCAAGGATCATCCATTTCTAAGACCCCTGCCATGGCCAGGGACACCTCACACTACAGCAGCGTGCTCACAGCCACAGCCAGCCTGGCTGCAAACACCTCCAGGCAGGAGGCTTCCACCACCTCCCTGGGCAACCTCTGCCAGGCTCTCACCACCCTCATGGGAAACAACTTCTTCCTCACATCCAATCTCAGTCTCCCCACTTCTAGTTTTGCTCCATTCCCCCCAGTCCTATCCCTCCCTGACACCCTCAAAAGTCCCTCCCCAGCTTTCTTGGCGCCCCCTGCAGATCCTGGAAGGCCACAAGAAGGTCTCCTGGGAGCCTTCTCCTCTCCAGCCTGCACAGCCCCAACTCTCTCAGGCTGTCTCCAGAGCAGAGCAGCTCCAGCCCTCTGCTCCTTCTTGTGGCCCTTCTCTGGACACCTTCCAGCACCTCCAGATCCTTCCTGGCACAGAGGCTCCAGACCTGGACCCAGAGCTCCAGCTGTGGTCTCAGCAGAGTGGAGCAGAGGGGCAGAGTCCCCTCCCTGGCCCTGCTGGCCACACTTCTCTTGCTGCAGCCCAGGCTCTGCTTGGCTCTCTGGGCTGCAAGTGCTCACTGCTGGCTCCTGCTGAGCTTCTCCTCCCTCAGCACCCCCAAGGCCTTTTCTTCAGAGCTGCTCTCCAGCCAGTCCCTGCCCAGCCTGTATCAGTGCCTGGGATTGCCCTGCCCCAGCTGCAGGAGATCTCACCCCACACATTCTATTTACCTGAACAAGCAGAAGCCATCTGAAGCCAGATGCACAAACCAGCACAGCCAGGTCACTCTGCACCTGTCAGGATTTACAGTGGAGAGGACAAGCAGCTGGTGTTCAGCCTGCACAGCTGAGAACCTGCAGTGCACCACTGCACCACGCTGGCAATGTCACCTCAGCCCCTCCTGCCTGTGCGGCATGGCCTGCTGCAGCAACCACCTCCTCAGACATGTCTGGACAGGGTTGAGGCCTCATTCCTGCAGACATTCAAAATCAGAATTGCTGTGGCACTGGGCAGCCTGAACTATTGGATGTGTCCCTGCTGACTGCAGGGAGGGTGGACAAGATGACCTTGGAGGGTTTCTTCCAACCCAGTGCAAGCTGTGAATCAAGTGGAATATAAGCTGGGTCCTGGTGGATGAGTTCATCACAGGCCCGCAGTGTGCCCTTGTGGCCAAAAGGCCAATGGTGTCCTGGGCTGCATGGAGTGTGGCCAGCAGGTCAAGGGAGGTTCTCCTCACCCTCTACTCTCTCCTAGTGAGGCCACAGCTGGAGTCCTGGGTCCAGTTCTGGGCTGCCCAGTTCAAGAGAGACAGGGAACTGCTGGAGAGAGTCCAGTGGAGGCTGCAAAGATTCTGAGGGGCCTGAAGCAGCTCTGTGAGGAGCAAAGGCTGAGAGCCCTGGGGCTGAGAGCCTGCAGAAGAGCAGCCCCAGAGGGGAGCTGAGCAATGCTCAGCAAGAAACAAAGGAGCTGGGGGTGGCAAGAGGCTGGGGCCAGGCTCTGCTCAGTGGTGCCCAGGGACAGGACAAGGGGCAGTGGGCACAAACTGGACCCCAGGAGGTTGCATGTGAAGAGGAGGAACTTGTTTGTTGTGAGGGTGCTGGAGGCCTGGATCAGGCTGCCCAGAGAGGTTGTGGAGTCTCCTTGTGTGGAGAGCTTCCAACCCCCTCTGGGCATTGTGCTGCTGGGCAAGCTGCTGTGGGTGCCCTGCTGGAGGCAGGGGGTTGGGACTGGGTGAGCTCCAGAAGTCCATTTCCATCCTCACCATTCTGTGGTGCTGGTTTTTCAGCTTAGGAGGCTGTAGCTGTCCATGGTGTCAGGCACTCCCTTCTCTCCCCGGCCCCAACCTCATGGAAGATCAAAATCTGTTTGGTGTTTCTTGGAAGGTGTTTCACAAGCTCAGCAGTCTCTAAGTTTTGGGGTGGGGGATGGAGTTGTGTTGCTGCTCCAGTCCAGGATCTGTACTAAGCACACTGCAACATCAGAGAAGACCTCCTGAGGAAACCACAGAGTGCAAATGGCAGAGGAACTAGAGAGCAGTTTTGTTTCTGGGCTAAAAGTTGTTCAATTCCTCTCCCCTCTACTACCCCCTGAACACAGCAGTGCAGAGGCAGAACCAAGGGGCTTCCAGCACCAACTTACCATGTCAGTGACATCCATGGAGGAAGCACAGGCTTCAGACCCAGGCTGACTTCATGTGCTCACATTGGACTGGGAATGAATTGGGAATTCAAGCTGCAACAATAACTTACCTGCCTCAAATCATGACCTGCTGGTGCCAGCAGGATGTCTGACCACTGCCCAGCTGCCACAGAACTCCTGCTGTGCATTGGCCTGCTCTGAGCTGGCCCAGCACCAATTCTGCTCAGGCTGTGAGTGCCCAGCTCAGGCTCTGCTCACTCAGGCACTTGATGAAGCTCAGGGAGCTTGGCACAGCCAGGGGCTGCTGCTAGCAGGGAGAAGCTGAGGGGCAGAGCTCCTGCCAAGGCCTGGGGGGCACAAAGCCTCTGCCTCAGACTTGCTGCTCTGCACACCAAGGGCACTGCCACAGCTCTGCCCCACCTTGGGGGGCAGGAAGGCAGAGGGGGCAGGTGTGGGGAGGAGCAGACAGCACAGGGGAGCCTCAAGTGCCCCCCCTACTATCAACCACTACCCCCAGGTCCCTCTCTGCCTGGCTGCTCTCCAGCAACTCTGACCCCAGCCTGTAGCACTGCATGGGGTTGCTGTGGCCAATGTGCAGCACCTGGCACTTGGATGTGTTCAATCTCATGCCCTTGGACTCTGCCCATCTGTCCAGCCTGGCAAGGTCCCTCTGCAGAGCTCTCCTACCCTCTAACAGATCAACTCCTCCCCCCAGCTTGGTGTCATCTGCAAACTTACTGCTGATGGACTCCATCCCCTCCTCCAGATCATCGATAAGATATTGAACAGGACTGGGAGCTGGACACACAAAGACACAAGAGGAGCCAGCAGCATTGCAAGTTTTCATTGTTTATTTCCCCAAGACAGCCCCTAGCCTGCACTCTACTCGGGTGATCAACAGTCACAAGCTAGTTTCTGCTGCTTCTACTTTGTTTTCCTTTCCAACTCCGTAACCACCTCGATTGCTGATGACAAAGGAATGCTGCAAAAATACTCTAGAGTCCAACAAAGAAGTTATGATCACAAAATAATCTTTTCTGTTTTTCTTTTTATATCCATTCTACAGTGTTTCAAGAATTACCAAGTCATAAAAACAGAAAATAAACAACAAAAACCAACAAAACCACCACCCACCCCCTCCCACACCACCCCCAAAAAAAAACCCCCAACCCCTCTCCCCCCCCTCCCCAAAGGTAGATAGGAGATGCTAAATGGTGGCTAAATCTGGTATGGTTTTATTATAGCAAACTGGTTGTTCATGCAACACTTCTTGTTTTGTGCTCAGAAAAGAAGGGGAAGGCACAGCAATTTCCTACAGTGAGCCACCTTAGCGAGACTCTGCTCTGGGAGACACAATTGCTTCCAGCTCAAACCTCCCCCAAGTTCCCCCTGCAGGGCCTCCGAAGCCCTGAGGGCTTTTAAACCCCAATTGTGTGTCTGTTAAACAAACCCAAAAGAGCCAAACACCAAACCAGCTCCAAGCCCTTTGGCTGGTTGGTTTGTATTCTCGAAGTGCAAGCTTGAAAAGATGCAAAGTTGGAGTTTGTTTTGGATTTGCCTCTCTCATTATTACTTGCTTGTTCGAATTGGGTGGTTTGATTCAGAGTCAGTTGGTTTGAATCTGAGTCAGGTGGTTTGACTTGAGTCAGTTGGTTTGACTCTTGAGTCAAATTGGTTTGACTCCGAGTCAGTTGGTTTGACTGAGTCAGTTGGTTTGACTCGGAGTCGGTTTGACTCGGAGTCAGTTGGTTTGACTCGGAGTCGGTTTGACTCGGAGTCAGTTGGTTTGACTCGGAGTCAGTTGGTTTGACTCGGAGTCAGGTAGGTTTGATTCCTGAATTATTCAGTGGTTTGATTCTGAATTGGTTGGTTTGATTCTGAATGGTTGTGGGGTTCAACTCCGAATCGGCTTGGGGGGGGGGTTCAATTCCGAATCAGCTGGGGGGTTGATTCCAAAGGGGGGTGGGGGTGGTGGTGTTGGATTTCAAATTGGTTTGGGGGTTGGACTCCAAATCGGTTGTGGTTTGACTCCGAATTGGGAGGGGGAGATGGGGGTGTTTTGATTCCAAATCAGTGCAGGGGGGGGTGTGTGATTGCAAATCAGGGGGGGTGATTCCAAATGGGTTGGTAGTTTGACTCCGAATCAGTGGTGGGGGGTTGATTCCAAATCTGGGGTGGGTGGGGGGAGAGGGAGTTCAGGTTGAGGCCGAATCGGTTGGGGGGTTCAGGTTGAGGCCGAATCGGTTGGGGGGGTTCAGGTTGAGGCCGAATCGGTTGGGGGGTTCAGGCTGAGGCCGAATCGGTTGGGGGGGGTTCAGGCTGAGGCCGAATCGGTTGGGGGGGTTCAGGTTGAGGCCGAATCGGTTGGGGCGGGGTTCAGGTTGAGGCCGAATCGGTTGGGGCGGGGGTTCAGGTTGAGGCCGAATGGTTGGGGGGGTTCAGGTTGAGGCCGAATTGGTTGGGGCGGGGGTTCAGGTTGAGGCCGAATCGGTTGGGGGGGTTCAGGTTGAGGCCGAATTGGTTGGGGCGGGTTCAGGTTGAGGCCGAATCGGTTGGGGGGGGTTCAGGCTGAGGCCGAATCGGTTGGGGCGGGTTGACTCTGAATGGTTTGGTTGATTCCAAATCGTTTGGTTGGTTTGATTCTGAGTTTGGTGGGTTTGGGTTGTGTTTATTTCAATCGTTTGTTTGTTTGCTTTCTCTCTAAAGTGGCTCAAAATAGATTGTTCATGGCTGCCTACATCTAAAGAAAGAGTCTAAACCAATCAGCTTAGGCAATAGTAAAGGTGTTCAAACCATCACTTGATTTGTACATCTATTCACACCTCTTTTATTTGCTCTCTCGGCACTCTGCAGTACAGATGCACCAACATCACTTTTTTTTTTTTTACCTTTTAATCCATTTTTCTCTCATTGTTTTTGTTGTGTGCAGAAGTTTCCATATCATTTTCATAGAAAACAAAGTCTCAAAAACAATTAACATTGGGGGGGGGTAGGGTTGGGGAGGAGGGGGGGGGGAAACAAAACCAATAGACCAGAAAACCAAAAACCACAGCACAGGGTTGGGGTTTGGGAATCGTTTGTTTGGTTTTTTTAATCCTACCACAGCTGCTTACAGGACTCAACAGAACCTAAAAAGAGGAAAAAGAAAAACTGAGCTCTGCTGGAGATTAAACCACATGCAAAAGGTCTTCCAGGTTCTGACAAAATGAAAAGGAGGAGAGTTCAGTGATTCTATGTTGGGGTTTGGGTTTTTTTTAATTAGCATTATTTTTCTCCTTCTCCAAGGTCTTTTTTTTTTTAATCACCACTTTCTTTTACTGCTTTCTACAGTAGATGGCAACTTGTGTACTGCAACACAGGCTTTGGAAGGGAAAGGGAGGTTTGCTGGCTGCTTTTCATGCAAAAAGGAAATCAGGCTACAACATTAGAAGAGGTTTTGGGGTTTGTTTGATGATGATATGGAAAGCTTTTCAGAACAGCAAACATTCATCTGGTGCAAATGCACAGGGAAGCCTTCCCGAAGCTCTGCCTTGACAAACAGGGCTTAAAGCAGCCCAGGGAAGCCTTCCCGAAGCTCTGCCTTGACTAACAGGGCTTAAAGCAGCCCAGGGAAGCCTTCCTGAAGTTCTGCTTTGACTAACAGGGCTTAAAGCAGCCCAGGGAAGCCTTCCCGAAGTTCTGCCTTGACTAACAGGGCTTAAAGCAGCCCAGGGAAGCCTTCCTGAAGTTCTGCTTTGACTAACAGGGCTTAAAGCAGCCCAGGGAAGCCTTCCCGAAGTTCTGCCTTGACTAACAGGGCTTAAAGCAGCCCAGGGAAGCCTTCCCGACAATTCTACCTTGACTAACAGGGCTTAAAGCAGCCCAGGGAAGCCTTCCTGAAGTTCTGCTTTGACTAACAGGGCTTAAAGCAGCCCAGGGAAGCCTTCCCGAAGTTCTGCTTTGACTAACAGGGCTTAAAGCAGCCCAGGGAAGCCTTCCTGGAAATTCTACCTTGACAAACAGGGCTTAAAGAAGCCATACAGCAAAAGGGAAAAAAAAAAACAAACAAACAAACAATAAAGAATTAAAAGGAGAAAAACCAACACAAAAAATGTAAAAGGGGGTGGAAAAAAAACCCAACAAAACACCAATCACAAAAACAAAGCAAACTAAAGACAGGCTGCAGGAGTAAACCAGAGTCTGCTGCTAAACGGGTCTCTGTGTCCAGTGTCAAGTTCCCCTCCAGAACTCAGGTGGATGATGTCCTAGGTTGTTGCCAGCCCCCTGAAGGCGGCTCAAGCTCGCATGCGCTCACAGACAGCGTCACACCCACACTCCACACACAGCCAGCGCCGGGAGCCTGCCGGCAGGGCCGCGGGGCCCTGCGCAGTGAAACGGGAGCCGGGCTCCACAGCAGCCAGGCTCCACAGCAGCCAGCCCAGACATTCACTCAGCGGTGTCCATTCACACGGTGCTTCGTAGCAAGGCCTGGGCTCGTTCTCCTTGGACTTGTATGGGCATCCTATTCTCTTATGCTTACAAGGCTGGATGATGAGAGCACTGCATTTCCCCCCGATTGCTCTAGGAAGTCGTTGCTCCTTCTCAGGCACCGAAGATCTTTCAACCTGTAGCCCTTTTGTGTTTTTCTTTGAACAATCTAAATAAGCATTCAGTGTGAAGTTTTGTCATTACATTTTGCCACTCATTCTCACTCGCACCCACTCGCCAGCTCGACTTCATTTGGGCTTTTGGCTGTGATTCCAAATGAAATCTTCACGTTTGCTTTCCCCATTTAATGCAGCAGCGGATCCCATGAGCCAAGATTGATGGATCAAACCTTTGTTTTGTTTGTTTTTATTCAGTGCTGCATTGTACCTAACTTCCCAAAATACCACTCTAAAACTGGAACCCTTCTGCTGGTACGTTGGCAGACGAATTGAAACCAAACGTTCCGCCCTGGATGGCTTCCGGAACCAGGCTTGGATCTTCGTCAATCTGCAACGCAAGGGGATGCCGTCAGCAGGGACAGCAAGGGCGAGGAGGTGGACAGTCCCAGACACCACCCATTTCTGCTTCTTGTCTACCTCCTCCCCAAGACCATCTCTCCCTCTCTCTCTCTCCCCTCGATCCCCCTCCAGAGCATCTCTCTCCCCCTCTCTCCACCTAATCCTCCTCCTCCTCAAGAGCATCTTTTCCACCTGATCTGCCTCCTTAAGCCCTGCCACTCTCCTCCCTCAACTTTAAGCACTATGATAACAGAGTGCTCTAGGATGAAATGTTTTGCCTCACAGGCTCCACAGCCCCCAGGTTTCCTGTTCATGCACTTCTCACTCCTGGAAAGCATTCCCTCAGTCACACATCAGCCCTGCTGACAGCTTATCAACCATCACAATACCATTAAAAGAACTAAGGATGTAGCTGCAGTGGGAGGAGGCAGCACACAGGTCACCAAGCTGACACTGAACTCCAAGCACTGCTGCACGTGCAAGAGCTGAGCCGCTAAACGAGGCTTGAGCCTTGCTGTTCACACACAGAGCAGCTAACACCCACTGGGGACAGCAAGGCACAAAAGCAACTCTGCCCTACCATTCTGACAGTGCTCTGCTCCCAGAAGGAGAAAGGTCTCCCTGCATGCACAGCTAATCCTACAGAATGAACCAGGGCTTGCTGACATCACCAGAGTCTCTGCCATGCAATTCCCTTCTGTGTTGTGAAGTGCACCCCAAGCTTCCCCCTTCTTTTCCATGTTGAAACCAAAATGAACATTCCTGACCAGCACACCCAACCCTGAAATCACCAAACTACTTCAAACTGTTTGCTTCTTAAGCAGCAGAATCTCAAGATTCAGTGCTCAAGTCAGCAGGGAGCTTATCAAAGGTGAAATGCTGATCTTAGCCAGAAGCTATCAGCTACTCAAAGCCCAGGAATTTAATCCCTGGAGATGAGGCTTAAATTAGGCACCAGATCTGTAAGTATTTCAGCAGGGAGATAGGCAACAGGTTGAAATAAAGGCTCACTCCTCACTGGAAAGCTAAGCAGAGGTCAGAGAGCAGGGGTCAGAGCCTCTCTTGCAGCACAAGGATAAGCAGAGTGCAGAGGTACTGCACACTTACATCGTCTGAGGAGAAGAACTGATCAATGATCTCATAAGCCAGTTTGTAGATGTCTTCATTTTCATGATTCTGTAGCTGTTCAATTTTCTCCAGACCTGCAATAATAAATACAGAACACAAGAGAGTTACAGGTCTGAGTTCATGCAAAACAGCCTCCCTCTCCTCAAGGCCTCAGCACAAAACAAAACTGAAACCAAAGCCCCGGGCCGACAGAAGCTGCTCTGGCAGCCACACCACAACAGCAGGAAATTGGCAGCTAATAAAATTTCCACTCTCAAACTCCTCCACATTTTACTTTTTCATTCACAGAATCCCAGCATGGAGGGGCTTGGAAGGGACCTCTGGAGATTATCCAGTCCAGCCCCCTGCTAAAGCAGGGCACCCACAGCTTGCCCAGGAGCACAATGCCCAGGGGGAGTTGGAATCTCTCCACACAAGGAGACTCCACAACCTCTCTGGGCAGCCTGCTCCAGGCCTCCAGCACCCTCACAACAAACAACTTTCTCCTCCTCTTCAGGTGGAGCCTCCTGGGTTCCACTTTGTGCCCACTGCCCTTTGGCCTGTCCCTGGGCACCACAGACAAAAGTCTGGCCCCAGCCTCTTGCCCCCCACAGTTCCTTTATCTCTTGCTGAGCATTGCTCAGCTCCCCTCTGGGGCTGCTCTTCTGTAGGCTCTCAGCCTTTGCTGCTCACAGAGATGCTCCAGGCCCCTCAGCAGCTTTGCAGCCTCCACTGGACTCTCTCCAGGAGTTCCCTGACTCTCTTGAACTGGGGAGCTCAGAACTAGACCCAGTAGCCTAGATGTGGTCTCACTAATGCAGAGCAGAGGGGGCAGGGAGGAGCCTCATGGACTTAATCAGTTTGCAAAAGCAAAAGGTCACTTCAAAAAGCTTTGCCTAAACCCACTGTGCCAACACCCAAAGCCAACAGCAGATCCAGATGGCAGGAAGCCAAACTACCCAAATCCCAAGGACTGATCCATACCTCCACACTCTTCTATAAGATTGGCTATGGTTTCTGCTTCATCTTCAGCCATTTTTAATATATTACTTAGTCCATCCAGAACCACTTGCACAACTTGTGCATCTTTTACTGTCAGCAAATTGCAAAAGGGAGGGATTACATTTTGTTGAATTAGGTATGCCACCTGAGAGGGGGGAAAAAGAACAGCAAAGAGTTAGGTCAGGAGCGTGACAGATGCAGAGAGTGCACCAAGCACAAGCTTAACGAAGGCAAAGGACTCAGTCACTCAAGGCGAGAGAATTCTGCAGCAGCCACTGAGAAACTGTGGCTTTGAAGCAGTAAAAGGTAACATTTTTGTACTGTTGAAAAGATATTTCAGGCCTAGAGCACACAAGCAGCAACTGCTCAAGTTTTCAGTATCAGACAAGGAGTGACACCCCCCCTCCCCAATCCTGCCTCTCTTGTGCTCAGCAGCTACTTATCCTGGTAGTTCACAGGCTCACAGGATGTCAGGGGTTGGAAGGGACCTCTGGAGATCTTCCAGTCCAACCCCCCTGCCAGAGCAGGAGTAGAGAATCCAGCACAGGTCACACAGGAACACATCCAGACAGGCCTGGAAAGGCTCCAGAGGAGGAGACTCCACAACCTCTCTGGGCAGCCTGCTCCAGGCCTCTGGGACCCTCTCAGTGAAGAAGTTCCTCCTCATGCTGAGGTGGAACCTCCTGTGCTGGAGTTTTCACCCACTGCCCCTTGTCCTGTTCCAGGGTTCAACTGAGCATAGCCTGTCCCTGTCCCTCTTAACCCCCAGCCCTTAGATACTGATAGACATGGAGCAGATCCCCTCTCAGTCTTCTCCTCTCCTCACTTAAACAGCCCCAGGGCTCTCAGCCTCTCCTCATAGGGCAGTGCTGCAGTTCCTTCAGCATCCTAATTATCCCATCCTTGTCTGCAGGGGGGAACATGAGATGTTGAATGACCTGAATGCAGTCATTCACAGCCACTAGGTCCTTCTACCAGAACTTCCATCCAAATCCCCACTGACACTCCTAATCTCAGGTCACTCCAGAAACAACCCAAGTTCACTCTTCAAATCCCTTGTGGAAAAGCAAGAGAGCTACTGATCAGAGGAGGAATCCAGGCATTCAGACTCCTGGCACCAGCAGCTGGTTTAGACTCTCTCAAATGCACTCAGGCAGATAATGAACCTTCTCTTAAGGTCTGACTCACTTGGTCTTTTCTTCCACTGATGGTTAAGTTGCTTATTGCCCAGGCAGCTTCTTTCTGAGTGCCAAAGTCACCCTGAAAATGCAAGAAGAAACAGGAAGAATCATGCCAGGGTTTATGTTTTGTAGCAGTCTAGTAAAAGCTTGTGTCTCTTCCAGTCCACTCTGCACAGTATCAGCTTTGCAGTTTTCACTACAGCTATCAAGTCCTGCAGATGTTTGAGGCTACTCAAGAGTGTTGATTCTCTCCCTGCACCCATGGTGTTAAATCCATCTTCCAGAGGAAAGGAAATTGGTTTGCATCAAAGTAAATAACTCCACTCTCTCCTGCCCCTTATCACCAGCTGTCATGTAGTAGAGGCAGAGATAAGCAGGAAGTGTCACTTTTGATAAAGCTGCCTGTGAAGCAGCTCCAGTCTGCTTCCTCCACTGCAGGAGAAAGCTCTCCAACTCCTCTCTCAGTGATCAATGCATTGGCAGTTCCCAGAACCGTGTGTCAGGTTACTTTGGGGGAAAAGTCCAAGGCTGTCTTCAGATACTGCATCTCTGTCCTGCCTGAACACATCCTAAGGTTGGGATGTCTGCCTGCCTTCTGCACTTCAGGGAAGAAGCAAACACGCAGTAGGAAGAGTCTGAAAGCAGGAACATGCTGCTCCAGTTTGAAACGCTGCTTTCAGCTGCCCTTCTTTCTCACCAGCAGCACAACTGGTTGGGAAACTGTTGTTAAAGCCAGCAGCAGCCAGCTATTTGAGGCCCCAAATAATGAGCCATTAGCATTCCAACTCCAGTGCTCAAAGAGCAAGGAGTAAGTAGGAGAAAAGCATTCAGCAGGGTTTGTCAGCGGCTCCTTCACTTCACTACCTCATCAAAAAGGTAACAAAAAGCTTCATTTACTCCTGAGAAGCAGCATCCAGTCCGTCCATGCATGCAGCCTGCTGCTGTGCTATGGAAAAGCCCTCAACACCCAAAATCTCTTCTTTTCTATGGCCACCTCTGTTTCCTCCATATAGTTTTTACTTCTTCAAAAGCAATGAGTGAGACAACCCCAGGCCACACTCCAGTGTCACAGGATGATGACTTGGATCACTCTGGATAAATGCAGTAGCAGCAACAGGTTGGTAAGCCTTATATCAAGAGAAGTTTTACAACGGTGGCATGGTTTGGCATCTTTCATTTGGCACTTCTTAAAGCATCTAAAAACTGTCACTGTTGAGCACTCATGCTCAAAGATTCATCAAATGGGTTGGGCTGGAAGGGACCTTCAAGATCATCCCGTTCCTGGGCAGGGACACCTCCCCCCAGCCTAGGTTGCTCAAGGCCTCATCCAGCCTCCAGGGAGAGGGCATCCATGACCTTCCTGGGCAATCTGTTCCAGAGTCTCCCCACCCTCACTGGTTCTTGATAATGCAGGAAACAGGGATGAAATCCTTAAGCTTCGGCAAACTTCTGGGAAGGAACTCAGTGCTGTTCCCATCCAGCTCTCTTCACACCACTTCTGAATAAAGAGGTCTCTCCCCTTTATTTACAGAGTGAGGAACAGAATTTAAATGAGAATTAGAAGGAGCTGAGGAGCTTCTCCTGCTTTGCTTCCCCACCCCAATCCACCTGGCAGCACTTGACAGAACATCACCAGTAAGTGTAGTTTATCCTCCAACACAGAAAAGCTACTCAAGGAAAAAGTTCACCCCTCCCCCCCTCAGGATGATGTAAAAGATGAGGCAAAGAATTCAATGTCAGCTCCTCCAATTAAAGAAACAAACTGTTGAAGCCTTGTTATCTAACCTTATCTAGCAGATGTATTATCATTGGAACAAGGTTTGCATCTATTACTGCCTGAACTTGCTGCTGGTTTCCTGCAGTGATGTTAGATAGGAACCACACTGCTTCCTGCAAAAGAAAAAGAGGAGAACTTATTATTGCTTCTGAGCAGTTTGCTCTATCACATTTGAGTTCCACTCCAGCAGGGTTTCACACGTGGCTGGTTTGAAATCTGCAACTCATACACCAGGCCCAGCTTAAATACCATCAAGCTGGATCACACAGAGCTGAAATTCCTGCAGGTAACGCAGGACAGTCTCACCTTAGGAGACTCCACAACTCCCACTCTTACCAAGTTACAAACAAAGACTCCAAACCCTGCAGACTGAAAGGGAAAACTCTTTGGAGACAAAGTCACAAGGCTACAAACAAGCACTCACACCCTGAGCCTCTTGCTGAGAAAGAATCAGAGAATGGGCTGGGTTGGAAGGGACCTCCAAAGCTCAGCCAGCCCAACCCCCCCACACTCAGCAGGGACATCCCCAACTAGATCAGGTTGCCCAGAGCCCTGTCCAGCCTCACCTGGAATAGCTTCAGGGATGGAGCCTCAACCACCTCCCTGGGCAACCTGTTCCAGAGCCCTCCTGGTGCAGAACTTGTTCCTCACATCCAATCCAAATGTGATCTTCTCTCATTTCAAACCACTGCCCCTGGTCCTATCACTGCAGGCCTTTGCAAAGAGTCCCTCTGCAGCCTCCTCGTAGCCCCCTTCATGTACTGGAAGGCTGCTGTTAGGCCTCCCCAGAGCCTTCTCTTCTCCATGCTACAGTGGCTCAAGGCTGTTGGCCAGGTGAGCCTCAAACAGCATCATGTTTCCCCAGGTGTGAGTGGGAGAAGAAAACCTTTTCTTCAAAACCTGCTCCCCAAGGTTTCTCCTCTTACTGCCCATCAGGAAAATGCAACAGCTGGTGCTTCAACACCACCTCAGGAATGTGGGAAAGCTACAGGAACCAGGGTGACCATGGCAATGTTACATGATCATCCTGTCCACTAAGACTCTCTCTCCTTCCAGCAGTAACCAACAGCAGGTGCCTAGGGAAGCGTGCAAGGAGAGGTCTTCCCCCCAGTAGAACCAGCCAAGTCCTGAACAGCTGAAATTGTGAACTAAGCCCAAAGATTGTATCTAGATTCTTCTGCTAAAAAGGACTGAGACACCACCATCACCCCTGAAAGGAAGAATTAGCCAAGAAACCTCAGCATTGCACATAAACTCTTAAGCATATTGAGAGCATCCCCTCATTTTATACCATAGCTGACAAATTCCTCTCCTCCTAGAAGCACTCCACCACTCCTCAATTGCCCTCATCTGGCACACAGAATCACAGAATTGTCAGGGCTGGAAGAGTCCTCAAGGCTCAGCCAGTTCCAAGCCCCCTGCCATGGCCAGGGACACCTCACACTACAGCAGCTTGTTCACAGCCACAGCCAGCCTGGCTGCAAACAATACAATACACCAGGTTGAAAGGGACCTTCAAGATCATCACATCCAACCCATCAACCAATCCAACCCACCTAAACAACTAACCCATGGCACCAAGCACCCCATCAAGTCTCCTCCTGAACACCTCCAATGATGGTGACTCCACCACCTCCCTGGGTAGCCGATTCCAATGGGCAATCACTTTCTCAGTATAGAACTTCTTCCTAACATCCAGTCTAAACCTGCCCTGGTGCAGCCCGAGACTGTGTCCTAACACCTCCAGGCAGGAGGCTTCCACCACCTCCCTGGGCAACCTCTGCCAGGCTCTCACCACCCTCATGGCCAACAACTTCTTCCTAATATCCAAGCTCAATCTCCCCACTTCTAGTTTTGCTCCATCCTCCCCAGTCCTATCCCTCCCTGACACCCTCAAAAGTCCCTCCCCAGCTTTCTTGGAGCCCCCTGCAGATCCTGGAAGGCCACAAGAAGGTCTCCTGGGAGCCTTCTCTTCTCCAGCCTGCACAACCCCAACTCTCTCAGGCTGTTTCCAGAGCAGAGCAGCTCCAGCCCTCTGCTCCTCCTCGTGGCCCTTCTCTGGACACCTTCCAGCGCCTCCAGATCCTTCCTGGCAGAGAGGCTCCAGAACTGGATGCAGCTTCTCAAAAGTCAGGAATTGTGATTTGCCATTCAACTGAGTCTCTTGGATCAGCTCACAGCTGCACTGGCATTAGTGAAGCTGTCAGAGATGCTGGATGCCCAGGCTCGTCCTGGTGGGCTTGTGTGGGGTTTAATCATCGGCAGTGTTGCACGGAGCGCCCCAGAGCTTCGCAACACGCCTCAGATGCACTCCGGAAGCAGCACTGCACCATCAGTGCCCCCATTCAAAGCCTTTCCCACACCCACACCACACACACACACCCCCC
The DNA here is from genome assembly GCA_015227895.2 of Colaptes auratus. Classification (NCBI taxonomy): domain Eukaryota; kingdom Metazoa; phylum Chordata; class Aves; order Piciformes; family Picidae; genus Colaptes; species Colaptes auratus. The sequence continues at coordinate 21,449,647 of CM026889.1, forward strand.
TCCCCCACCCCCTACCCCCAGCCCAACTGGGTTTAAACCCCAGTTACCACACACACCCCATTCAAAGGCACATCCAATTATCTCTATGTCATCACTTCCAAGAGACTCAGTTTCATTAAAGCCACGTGGCACGCCGCAAGAGCTTGAACTTTGGAGCCAACAGCCAGAAGGGCAAGAGAGAGCTTTCACTTCATAAAAACCCAATTAGCAGACCCAGGAAACAACATTCTGATCCAGGGTAGGTTTGCAGCTCCCTGAGAGGTTTTTCCAGGTGTCAACTTCCAAGAACAATTCCAGCACCCTGCCTGCTCTCACCATAACCCGGGGGGTGGTTAAGCAGGCAGCTACTCTGATCCTCCACACCACATGGAACCCAAAGCAGCTAAGTCAAAAACATCAATCAGCTGCAAGCTCTGCACTTACCTTATTAATTTTTTCCTTGGGATGTGTCAGAAGTGCTGGGAAATGTGAGAGGGCCTCACAATTCAGCACTACCTGTGTCTGCTCATCGGTGCCAGTGACGATGTTTCCCACAGCTCGCAGGGCAGCAGTCTGGAATAGAACAGGCTCCTTGGAGAGGAGGCTTCCAGAGGGCTCCTACTCCAGCACACACTTTCAAACAGGCTTTATGCAAACCAGAATCATTTTGGTTGGAAAGGACCTTTAAGATCATTCAGACAAAGCAAGGCTGGGGCTAAACCGTGTGGTGCCTCTGCACCACATCTCTGAGCCTTTGAAACTTCTCCAGGGACAGGGATTCAACCACCTCCCTGGACAGCCTGTGCCAGGCTTTGACAACCCTTTCAGGGAAGAAATTTCTTTTAATACCCAACCTAAACCTCCCCTGGCAACACTTGTGGCTGTTTTCCCTTGTCCTGTCAATTGTACCTTGGGAGATGAGACCAACCCTACCTCAAATGACCCCACCTCATTCCAATCTCCTTGCAGGGAGCTGCAGAGTGAGTTCTCCCTTCAGCCTCCTCTTCTCCAGGCGGAACAACCCCCAGCTCCCTCAGCTGCCCCTCCCCAGCCCTGCTCTCCAGACCCTTCCCCAGCTTGGTTGCCCTTCTGTGGGCCCCCCTCCAGCACCTCTACATCCTTCTTGTAGTGCTATATTCCACATGAAAAGCATTGAACCTTTAAGATGAACCATAAAAATCCCTGCAGGATCACCTTTTGAGCAGCACTTCTGTCAAGTTATCCAAACTTACTTGCACTTTAACTTCTTGATGGCTGAGAAGTGGAACCAAATGAGGAACTATTCCGGAGTCTATCACCATCTGGATCTGTTCATTGCCAGCATCCGTTAGGTATGAGAGTGCCCAGACTGTATCTACCAATATCTAGGAGCAAAGGCATTGGTCATTAGCACACAAGTGCCACAGGGCTCAGAAGTCAGTTCAAACACCAAACAGCTCTGATTGTGAGGCCAGAAGTGATGCAATACAGAATCACCTCACTTTTCACCACCCTCATACAGTCCGCCGTACAGGAGTCGACAACGGAGCTGCTGTTTCACCCAGCCCCACAGACTGCACAGAGATCAATCATCAGCTGCCCTGCTAACCTCCCCTGGAGCTCTGCAGGATGTCACACAATCACACACTGCTTTGGGCTGGAAGGGACCTTAAAGATCATTGAGTTCCAAGCCCCCTGCCGTTGGCAGGGACACCTCCTACAAGACCAGCTTGCTTGTCAAGTCCAACCACCAACCCAACACCTCCATGGCCACTAACCCATGTCCCACAGTGCCATGGCCACATATTTTTTGACCACCTCCATGGATGGGGACTCCACCACCTCCCTGGGGAGCCTGTGCCAATCCCTGACTGCTCTTGCCACAAAGAAATTTTTCTTCATCTCCCACCTGGACCTCCCCTGGTTCCTAATGTCCAATCTAAAGATAATTTCTTGAAACCATTCCCCCTTGGCCTGGCTCCAGACCCCCTCAGCAAAAGTCTCTCTGCAGCCTTCCTGCAGGATGTCTTCAGGTCCTGGCAGGCAGCTCTGAGGTGCCCCTGGAGCCTTCTCCTCTGCAGGCTGAACACCCCCCAGCTCCCTCAGCCTGTGCTCCCAGCAGAGCTGCTCCAGCCCTTGGAGCATCTTTGTGGCCTCCTCTGCACTCTCTCCAGCAGCTCTGTGTCCTCCTTCTGCTGGGGACACCGGAACTGGTGGCAGGGTTGGAGGTGAGGCCTCAGCACAGCACAGTCCAGGGGCAGAATCCCCTCTCCTGCCCTGCTGCCCACGCTGCTCTGGCTGCAGCCCAGCACACAGCTGCCTGCTGGGCTGCATGAGGGCACTGCTGGCTCCTGGGGAGCTGCTCAGCAACCAGCTCCCTCATGGCTCTTTCTTCAGAGCTCCTCTCAAGCCACTCTGCACCCAGCCTGGATCTGTGCCTGGGATACTTAATAAAATAAAGCAGTTACAAGATCTAATTCTGCCTTAATGAGAGAGAACAGTAGCTTTTAAGGTAATGAAGATAAGCTTTATGTTTCAGTAAGTTAATTATGCCATACTTCCTATTTCATCTAAGGCCTCTCTCAGAAGCCAGAGGTGGCTCTAAGTGGTGTTACTTACATTTACATCTGTGTGGTGAATTAGAACACAGAGTGCTGGAAGGATCTAAGGAGGAGAAGAGAAACACCTGAGGGTTATTTTTAAGGCAGACACTCCACTTCAGTTCAGGCTGAAGGAAGAGGGAGGGATTCAGTCACCTCCTGGATGGTTTCCATGGGTGGAGGAGGGTCTTTGTGACGGCACAAGTTGACCATGACCCAGGTAACATTTCTTAGGAAGGTTATGGGAATAGAAGGGCTGATGAAGGACAGCAGTGGCTTCACTACTCCAAGGCTAATAACGTAATCTCTACACTGGGGTCCATCACCTGTTTGAGAGAAAGCATGGAGATGACAAAGGTCATCCTGTGCCATTCACCAAAGGTTTCATTTCTGCACACTTCAGGCTTCAGTTATTTCAAATACAGGGTGAAAGGCCTCGGAGGCATAAATACAGAGACACTGATACAGAGCCACCCAGCACCAACACTTAGAATTATAGGATCAGTAAGGCTGGAAAAGACCTCAGAGAGCATCCAGCCCAACCTGTCACCCAACACCTCATGACTACTAAACCATGGCTCCAAGTGCCACACCCAATCCCCTCCCAAACACCTCCAGGGATGGGGACTCCACCACCTCCCTGGGCAGCACATCCCAGTGGCCAAGCTCTCTTGCTGGGAAGAACTTTCTCCTCACCTCCAGCCTAAACCTCCCCTGGCACAGCTTGAGACTGTGTCCTCGTGTTCTGGTGCTGGGTGCCTGGGAGAAGAGACCAACCCCCACCTGGCTACAACCTCCCTGCAGGGAGTTGCAGAGAGCAAGAAGGTCTCCCCTGAGCCTCCTCTTCTCCAGGCTAAGCAAGCCCAGCTCCCTCAGCCTCTCCTCACAGGGCTGTGCTCCAGACCCCTCCCCAGCTTTCTTGCCCTTCTCTGGACACCTTCCAGCAGCTCAACATCTTTCCTAACCTGAGGAGCCCAGAACTGGACACAGGACTCCAGGTGTGGCCTGAGCAGTGCTGAGCACAGGGCAGAATGACCTCCCTGCTCCTGCTGGCCACACTGTTCCTGATTCAGGCCAGGATGCCCTTGGCCTTCTTGGCCCCCTGGGCACACTGCTGGCTTCTACAAAGCTTTAATAGCACCTGTGGCTGCCTCATTCTTTCACTGGGAACTACTCATTAAAACCAGCTAAACTCATAGAATCAGAGTGGTTTGGGTTGAAAGGGACCTTACAGATCATTTCCTTCCAACCCCTCTGCCACGGGCAGGGACGCCTTCCACAGAGAAGTGTTCCGTGACTTATAGAAGATGTACAGGCTGGGGGGGGCGTGGGGGTGGTGAGTGAGGGGAAAAGGGAGGTAAGGCAATGCCAAACCTCCCAAACTCTCGATAGTCCAAGGTGTTCCTGAAGATCACAGGCTGGTGGTGGTTGGAAGGGACCTCTGGAGATTATCCAGTCCAACCCCCTGCTAAAGCAGGGCACCCACAGCTTGCCCAGGAGCACAATGCCCAGGGGGAGTTGGAATCTCTCCACACCAGGAGACTCCACAAGCTCTCTGGGCAGCCTGCTCCAGGCCTCCAGCACCCTCACACCAACTTTCTCCTCCTGCTCCTCAACTTTTTCCTTATGCAAGATGCCATCACAAAGTTTGTAATCAATACTGCATCATCCCAAAGAGTTCTAAATTGCCTGAGAACTGACAGAGTCATCTTGATATCTGGGCTTCATCACTGCTTCCTTGAAGGCAGCATCTGAGCTGTACTGCACATGCATCACTACCAGTCTGAGGCAGCCACAACAGTGTGCATTTGGCTGGTTTGCTCCTCAGGAAGGACCAGGCACTTCCAAAACAGCAGACTGCAGAAATCTCAGCCTGTCAGAACAGCTATTGGAGTCCTCTAGCACTGCAGAGTCAGGGCTCTGAACCACCTCTGCCTGCACAAGAGGTTACAAAACAGTACAATCAGATGCAAGCCTGAATGATCACAGCTGATCCAGAATTCAATTGGTGTGTAAGCTCAGGCAAGAGCTGAGGACTCAATGCAGAACAGTTTCCCTTTTAACTCTCTGCTGGTCAGTAATTCCTTTAGCTTTGCCTGGGAACAAAGTGTGCAGGGATGTGTTTGGGTCAACACAACACAGACAAACAGGAATGAGCTAACCACAGGGCAACTGCCAGGTGAACACCTGCTCTGTGGCTGCTATTCCAGCACCTCCCCTCTCCTAACACACAAAATCCCACCCACTTTCCATCTAGGAAGTCAGAAGCTGTTAGTGGCAGGAGCAACACAAACCTATGATATTTCCTAAAGCCCACACAGCTTGCTCACAAACATTTTGATGAGGTGAATGCAGCAGTCTCAGAAAAAGTGGCACAGCATCTGAAAGACACAAAGGAAACCCCATGTTAAGTAAAGCACTGCTCAAGAGACAAGAGGAGGAGTTCACACAGTTAGAGCTTTTAAGGAAAACTTCATCACTGCAGGAGAAATTTCTCCCCTGCTTCAGTACTGGGCAGAACCTGAGTGCCCAGGTGACACTGAAATCAAGCCACACTGCAACCATTCTTCCTCCACCACAGTTTCTTACAGAGCCCACATGAAGAAAGCATCTCTGACAGCTAATTGAAGCCTCACAAGTTTACTGAAGCTTGGCAGGAGCTTCAAATCTAGTTCACACTTCCTGAAACTGGAAATTCCTTGCTAAGTTCCCCACCAGAAGCAACCACAGGGTAGGAGCCAGACCTGTGATACCAACTTTTTACAACATTAAGCTTTGACTGTGCTCAGTTTGAGACCCAAGAGCTAGCACACCACAGCCTGATTGCTGCAGAGGAGACGGTTTCAAATGCTGCTCCCAGTGTGGGGGGTAAAGCAGCAGCCAACTGAGTGAGCTGTAAGAAAGGGGCTCAAAAGGCAACCCAAACTCCACAGCTGTTAGGGAGGCAGCAACTCTTCCACCCTGTGTTGGGGTGAGACAGAAGGATGCTCCCAAGATTTAGAACCAACGTTGCAAACACATTCTGCAGACACCACAATTAGATAACTCATCTTCAGCTTCATATACCCAGCACTCAGGTGCTTGCTTGCATAGTCACAGAACCATTTGGCTTGGAAGGGATCTTTAGGATCACCCAGTCCAACCCTTCACCCAGCACTGCCAGCTCACCACCAAACCATGGCCCTCAGCATCACAGCTACACAGCTTTGAAACCCCTCCAGGGATGGAGGCTCCCCCACTGCCCTGGGCAGCTTGGTCCAGACTTTGACAACCCCTCAGGGGGAGAAATTGTCCCTCATGTCCAAGCTAACCCTCCTCTGGCACAACTTGAGGCCATTTCCTCTCATCCTATTGCTTCTTAGATGTGAGAAGAGACCAACCCCCACCTGGCCCCAGACTCCTTTCAGGGACCTGTAGAGAGCAAGCCTCTCAGCCCCCTTTTCACCAGGCTAAACACCCCCAGCTCCCTCAGCTGCTCCTCCTCAGCCCTGTTCTCCAGACCCTTCACCAGTCCTGTTGCCCTTGCCTGGACCTACTCCAGCCCCTCAGTGACCTTTTGGTAGTAAGCAAGCACACACATCTGTATGATCCATGCAATAAGCATTGAGACTGCAACAGATGGACACTGCCACACCTTGGAACCTGCACTGCCTGCATCAAATCGAAGCTGCAAGCAGCTCTAAGGGGTCAATGTATGAAGGTTGTGGTGGAGGAAACACACAAAAGAGGATCCAAATTCTGTCTTACCACCCTCAGTGGTATCAACAGCATGCAGTGCAATCCAGCACTGAGCTCAGCCATTGAAGCTCCTGGTACCTCAAGTAATCTAAGTTGGGGGGGGGGGAGGGTTACTTGAACTGTAGGCAAAGAAGCTATTTTCCTGTCTGACTGATTCCTCCATGGCTGCTCAAGAAGCTCTGCTGTTTGATCACTCAATTGAAAAAGCCTGCAGACAGTTCCACTGGGTTCTGCTTTATCAGCTGAAGCACCACTGCAGCCTGGGACAGAGTTTAGAAGAAAGTTTGCTGTGCTTGACAACCTGGACTCCAAGTCCAACAACAACTTCTTGCTTCAGATCCCTCAAGGTACGAAGGACAGAGAGTCGTCTTCAGCTTGATTTTAGAAGAGAGCTTGATGCCAGGCACCCTCTGGACTTAGCCTACATCTGTTCCTTGCTCTTCACAACAAACAGGAAATCCCTCCACGGGAGGTGCTTTTAGGGTTTTGTTTGGTTTCACGTTTCTGTTGCTGTTTGGGTTTGCTTTGGTTGGGTTTGAGTTTGAGAACTGGAAACCAGCAGGTGTCAACTCTGCTCAAATAGGTTGAGTTTCCAGAAGAGATTACTGACCCTTAGGAAACCCAACTGAATTTAAAATCAGAGCAAATGAAGGAGGAAAGCAGGTGTGCTCTTCAACTGATGCTGCTTGCCAGAGAAGAGGTAGAACATCTGGCAGGAGACTTCATGGGCAGGTCCCTTCGGCGACGAGCCTGTGCTTGACAACTCAATTTCAACCTGGCTGTCGCAGGAAAGGACCAACCCCAAGATGTGTGAATCGGTGAGCATGCTTGAGACAGGGGAGCAGGAGTGTGGATGCCCTCTACAGCATCATTCAGATGGGTCTTGCTCAGGTGGAAGCTACACTGAGTGCTTTGTCAATGACCAGAGTGTGGTGCACTTACTGGATTGAACTACGGCCTGTGTTTGTTCAGAGGTTCCAGAGGCAATGTTTGTCAAAGCCCAGGCAGCTTCAAACTGTAAAGAAGGACTGCAAAGGAAAAAGAAGGGAAAACAGATGGTAAGGCTGCCTGTTACAGCTATAAAGGTTATGCTTTAATTGTAAAGCAGAACTGGATTCAGAGAATTCAGTCCAGGGGCTGGAGGGATTTTTGTCAGAGGCTGGGCAGGTAACAGAGGTAGGTTTATGTCACTGCATTGGTTCTGCAGATATCTATATAGTTTAGGAACACAGAGTGTTCTCTCTCTCTCTCATCTTCCCTGGGGCTGCTCCTGCTTCACTTTTGGGCTGCTCTAACTCCTTTGACCTTGCACCCTGCTTGGCTGATCTTTGATTTGACAGGGGAGGTACAAGGGGCACAGAGACAGGCTGGCTGTGTACAGCCCCTCTGGGCTTATGTCCAGAGGGTGGGGGGAGAGAGCTGGAGTCTTGTACAAGAGGGTATTCAGGTGCTGCTAGACTGGAAGTATGGATAAATATACCTTGCCTATGTTTATTGCCCTTTTGTACTTTTACATCTACTCTACCTTTGTAAATAAGAGTTGCTTTTTCCTTCCAAGTCACTGGGCTAAATTTACCCTGGGGGGATAAATTTCCAACCTGCTGGGTGGCAAATCCAACCCCCAACACTTGAGAGATGGAACTGGGTCAGAAGGGACCCCCAAAGGTCATCTTGTCCAACCTCCCCCTGCAGGCAGCAGGGATTCCTCCAACGAGAGCAGGCCGCCCAGGGCCACACTGAGTCTGATCTTGTGTCGAGACCAGCTGCCAAATCAGATGCCATGGGCCCACCAGCTAAGTGCCCAGGCCCCTTGCCATACTGGAAGTACTCTGAGCTCTAGAAACACTCACTTGTCATCTCTCTCAAGACAGTGCACTAGAATAGGTAATATTCCTGATTTGATGAGGTCGTCGATGGGTGGATTGCGGTCGCTGGAGAGCAGCTTTCTGGTTGGGAAAGGAGAAAAGACAACAGTCAGCCAAACAAACCACAGGAAGGGAGGTCGTGAAGGGTGGGAAGTCCTCCCCCAGCGTGTGCCTCAGCTTCAGAGACCAAGCAGGAGCGGTTCTCTCTGCTTCAGCTGCCAGGGGCTAATGCCCCAGGCCGAAGTGCCCGCAGGCGCGACGCCCGGGCCGTGCCCTGCGCTGCCCTTTCCAGCTGCCATGCTTTCCCTCACTACTTCTTCATTTTACTGACTGCTGATAAACTTCAGATCAGAGGTCCTCAGTTACACCCTCCTGCAGCTCCTTCCTCCTCCACCCAACGAGGCAGATAAACAGATCCCAGCTGCTTTGACAGGAAAGGCAGAGACTTTGTTTCTTTACTATGTCAGAGAACAAGGCTTGACAAAGGGAAACTGAGCTCTACCAATTTGTTTCAATCACTACTCCCTTTAGCTTCACTTTCCTGCAGGGAAGGAACTGATGAAGCTTCCTGGAGGGGACACCTTGGGCTGCTGCACCAAACTCTTACCAGCAGTAGGAAGAGGTATTCTATACAGAATCACAGCATTGTCAGGGTTGGAAGGGACCTCAAGGCTCAGCCAGTTCCAAGCCCCCTGCCATGGGCAGGGACACCTCACACTGCAGCAGCTTGCTCACAGCCACAGCCAGCCTGGCTGCAAACACCTCCAGGCAGGAGGCTGCCACCACCTCCCTGTGCCAGGCTCTCACCACCCTCATGGGGAACAACTTCTTCCTAACAGCCAATCTCAATCTCCCCACTTCTAGCTTTGCTCCATTCCCCCCCAGTCCTATCCCTCCCTGACACCCTCAAAAGTCCCTCCCCAGCTTTCTTGGAGCCCCCTGCAGATCCTGGAAGGCCACAAGAAGGTCTCCTGGTGGCCTTCTCTTCTCCAGACTGCACAATCCCAACTCTCTCAGGCTGTCTCCAGAGCAGAGGAGCTCCAGCTCTCTGCTCATCCTTGTGGCCCTTCCCTGGACAGATTCCAGCACCTCCAGGTGGTGTCTCTGTACAGTGGGGGAGAATCACCTCTCTCACCCTGCTGGCCACACTTCTCTTGATACAGCCCAGGCTATGATTGTCCTCTCCTCACATACCAGCCTAGAGGTGTTCTCTATAGTCCCCTCTCACATGAAAAGCTGGGCAAAACTCAACTAGAAATCAACTTCCCACTGCTGCTTTGCCCTGAGAGATGTCACTGGTGTGTTTTAAAGGGACAACAACAGGAAAGAGATGAGAAGCCAGAGCTGCAAAACAAAATCTCAGGCAACTAAGCAATGGGGGAAGATCTGAGCCCAGGCTATGTGCAGACTGGCAATGATCAGAAGTGAATTTTCAGCTTCCAATTCAGCAGAGTCCTGAGAGAAGTGAACACAAATTGTATCTACAAGCTTCCAGAATTCAAGTGTGCTCAGAGAATCTTCATACTGCTTTGTGTTCAGTGAGAAACCAATCACAGTGCACTCTATCCACACACCAACTGCTCAAGCAGGTGGAGAACTCTACTACAAGAGCCCCAAAACCTTCAAGTATTGATTTGTTGTGGTTGTGCTTTAGGGTCTGCTTTTCCTTCAGCACTTCTGATCATGTTTCTGATACTCCAGTTGAATGTTTTGGGGGTTAGGCATGGGCAAAATTTTTCCTTCCTGCTGCAGCTTCAGCTCCAAGGATGGCAGAGATTCAGCCAAGACCAAAACCCATTGTATTTTACTCTCTAAAATACACTTCAATGCCTTTCCAGTACCATCAGTTGCACTGCTTTAACTTTAATTTAATTTCCAAGCTGGGGGAAAAAAAAATGAACTACAATGGTAAGAAATCCCCATGGCCACTCCCATTTAATTTTAAACCAGGCTTAATTCAGTGTGCTTTACTCTAACCTGGTTTAGCTCAGCTGAAGTTAGTGCTGCTACCCTGAAGTTTCCACTGAAGGCAACTTGCCCAAGAGAAGTGGGCACACAAACTGCTCCTGCCATTATCATTTGCAAACACAATGAACTCCCCAAGGTCCAAGTTGCTTCCAGCTCATCTCTGTTCTGATCTGAAGGTCTTGCCTTGCACTTGAATCAACCTCCCTCTACCACAGAGGGTAAGAGAGTTGAAGCTTTCTGCTACAACCACAACCCTCCCAGGTGGTTCATGAGAGAGCAGGAAAGTATTAAATTCGTGCACACATTTAGGATCTCTTCTCAAATATACACAACTAGGGAATTCCTCTTGAAGAAAAAAGGTTGGCCCAGTCCATGGCCAGACTAGGAGGAGGATTATGCCAATTCCTTCTGTATTTAAAAGCTGAAGGAACTACACACCTGTATCTTTTCCTGGTGAGCAGCATCAAGCACTGCACTAAAATACATCCTGACTAAATCCCAGTTCTGGGCTCCTCAGGTTAGGAAAGAGGTTGGGCTGCTGGAAGGTGTCCAGAGAAGGGCAAGAAAGCTGGGGAGGGGTCTGGAGCATAGCCCTGTGAGGAGAGGCTGAGGGAGCTGGGCTTGCTTAGCCTGGAGAAGAGGAGGCTCAGGGGAGACCTTCTTGCTCTCTCCAACTCCCTGAAGGGAGGCTGTAGCCAGGTGGGGCTTGGTCTCTTCTGCCAGGCACCCAGCACCAGAACGAGAGGACACAGTCTCAAGCTGTGCCAGGGGAGGTTTAGGCTGGAGGTGAGGAAGAAATTCTTCCCAGCAGGAGAGATTGGCCACTGGGATGTGCTGCCCAGGGAGGTGGTGGAGTCCCCATCCCTGGAGGTGTTTAAGAAGAGCCTGGATGAGGCACTCAGTGCCATGGTTTGGTTGATTGGATGGTGCTGGATGATAGGTTGGGCTCGATGATCTCCAAGGTCTTTTCCAACCTGGTTAATTCTATTCTCTTCTACTTCAAAGTTGGATCTAAAGCTCTAGTTATCAAATGGTTTTAAAAAAAATCAGTGAGTGAGATCATTTTCTAGTTTATGCCAGAACACAACTCTGAATTTAAGAGCACTGTAAAGAATAAAAAGGTCTAGCTGAGCAAAGTGTTGTTCTTACCTTGCTGCCTGCACAGCACCCAACTGTACACCCTGGTTGTCACTTGAAGCATTCTGAAACAGAAGAGAATTTAGGGCTTTGCACATATTTGCCCCCACAACAAAGAATGTTCAAGCAATTAAATGATCCCCCTTTTTTTTTTACCTGTACTATTGCCTCCAAAGAAGTGTTTTGCTAGAGAAAGAAAAAAAAAACAAGACAGCAGCAGTTAGAAATCAGAATCAAAAAGGACACAAAAAGGATCTGCTGGAGAGAGCTCACTCTTACCACTCTGAAGTCACCATCAATATCAGAATCTTCACAGATATCCTCATGGGGAACATTTCTCCTCTTCAGAAGATGCTCATCTCTCTTGTTCTGAAAGAGGAGGATGTCACACTTTTGAAGCCTGGGTTGAGTAGGGGGCTGCTAAGCAAGGAGCAGGAGCTTGTGTTTTAAGCATCCTCTGCTCTCATTGCTGCTGTTAACATCTCCAGCCTTGGAGAAGCTGGGAATGGCTGCTCAGAGCAGCACATTTTGGAAACCACTTCTTCCCAGAAGCATTTCTCCACAGCAGCAGCTGATGCTGCTGCTGGTTTCCTGTGCACACATCCATCGCCACTGATGCTACAACCCATTTGTCATCGTTTAGAACGAGACAAGGCCACTCCCAGAGGCCCCTTTACTTTTCAGCCCAGAAGGAAAATAACTCAAGGTGTGATTACTCTTCTAGCTCTCAAGAGCTACTTTTCCAGCAATTCTAAACAGTGTTCCCTTCAAACACACTCCTGCTTGGGTGCTGAAGGACTGTTTGCAGGAAGAAAAGAGCTTTTGGTCTACAGCTTAGCAAGAACACCTGGTTTTTCAAAGCAAATCCCATGCTTTTTGTAAGCTCTTACAGTTCCAAACCCAGCTGCAGGAGCAAGAATGAGTCCCTTCAATTACAAGTGAAATGCTGGTTTTTTCAAGACAAAAAACTAGGGAAGATTTAGTACCAAGAATGGTAACTTCAGAACTTCTTCCTGAACCAGAGTCTCCTGATGGACTTGATAACAAATACAAATAGTTCCAACAGTGATGATCTTGGTGGACTACAGAACACACAACACTACTGCAGCATTTTCTTTAATCCCTTCAGCAAAACCCTCTTCCATTTTACTGAAATACCAACACAGTCAAATCCTGTTTGGTAAAAAAAAAAAATCAGTGCTGAGGTTCTCTCACCTTTCTCAGCTCCACAACAACTTCATTTCTCTGTCTTCTCATAGTCTGAAAAGAATCAAGATGGAAGCACATTAGGTTCTGAATCAAGACCAAGTCATTCAAGAAGTGCTTGCATGACTAATTTGAAGTTCCTGCACTTTAAACAGTACTTGCACAAACAGGATTACATTTTCATTATAAAAGAAGAAATCCAATAGGAAATGGAGACAACTGGATTGTTTCTGCCTGGACTAGTTCACTAAGAGTTTCCTAGGGCTTCATGTTGATGGAAAAATGCCTGTATGGAATCAGAGAATGGTGGGGGTTGAAGAAATCTTTAAAGCACAGCCAGACCAACCCCCCCTGCAGTCAGCAGGGACAGTAGCAACTAGAGCAGATTATTCAGAGCCCCAGACAACCTGACCTGGAATGGTTCCAGAGACAGAGCTTCTACCGCCTCTCTGGGCAACCTCAGACAGGGTCTCACCACCCTCAGTGTCATAAATTTCTTCCTTCTCTCCAGTCTGAGTCTCCCTCTTTCAGTTCAAATCATCACCCATTGCCCTGTCACAACAGGCCCTGCTCAGAAGCCTGGCCCCAGCTTTCTGATCAGTTCCTTTAAATCAATGCAAGGCCACCACGAGGTCTCCCTGGAGCCTTCTCCTCACCAGGCTGAACAACCCCAACTCTCTCAGCCTGGCCTCACAGCCCTTGAATGGCTTTTGTGACCACCTCTGGAGCTGCTCCTGCCCTTGTTACGCTGAGGGCTCCAGAGCTGACACAGCACTCCAGGAATGAAGAAACCTTTTCTACCAGCGCCGAAAGGAGTTGTGCATAAAGCAGCACCCAGAGCTCTGTAAGCACCACAGCAAGCCAGCAGCATACTAAGTTTGCCCCAACACTCGTAACCTTGTCTTGATTCAAGGACTTTCATTAGGAACTTGCACCTCTTCCCTGCCCAGAGCAGTGGGGGGAACGAGGTGCCTCCCCAGGCAGAGACACTTGGCTGCCAGACACGTCACTAAGAGGTAACCATCACTCACCACGCAGCTATGGCGAGAAACAGAGGCTGCAAAGCACAACTGCTAAAGCACAAAGCCTTTCAATAACGACTTCTTTTCAGAATCAACAGATCTGAACACCACCAGGCCCTGCTGTGCAGGGCTGCTGCCAGGTTCCTCGGCCCAGCGCAGCACCAACAGCGTGCCCCTGCAGACAGAGAAGGTGGGCAAGCGCTACGGGAGCTCTCCCTCCTCCAAACCTGCCTCTCCCAGGCACTGCAGTCAATTCACATATTTCACACATTCCTATTACTTCATGAAACAGCCCTAGCTCTGTGCCCTGCTGAATGACCCTATAAACTTCAAATGAAAGAGACCTGCTAAGCCAAACCCCTTACCAAAACGTAATTTACAAGTGAAACCCACAGGAACCTCTTGGCACTTTAATAACAGGGGAGGGTTTTTTTTGGGGGGGTGGGGGGGTTGTCCTTTTCTCTACATTGAAACTATTCATGGAAAGAAACCAATTGTAAACACCCAGGAATAGGTTTACTACTGCTTGTGGCATTCCAGTGCAAAGGGAACACAGGAGAAAAGAAGAAATCAATGCCTGGAATAGAATCACTACAGACCAGCTGGACTTGCCAGTGAGTGAGAACAGCAAAATCAAAAGGAATTGCATTTTTCTTGGGATTTAACCACTCACAAGCCCAGCAAAAGCTTGGAATCCTGGAGCATAATGGCCCAGCAGAGAATACAAGGAAAATGAACAGCTCCAAGAGCTTCTGAGGAGCAGCAAGAAGCAGCTCTGAAGATAAGGATTAAAAGCTTGACTGTCAGGAGCATAATTATTTTTATCAAAAGGAAATGTGCATTTCATCAGCATCAAATTCCCAGCTCTGAGTGAGACAGTGAAATTCTCAGAAGGAGTTACAAGGAAAATAAAATTAAAAAAAAAAAAAAAAAGGGGGGGGGGGACAGAAAAGGCTGTGAGTGGAAAAGAAAGGACCCCCCCTGCTCTGGAAGGCAGAACTTTTCACTGCTTGAGGACCAAAAGGAAGCTCATCATGAGGAACACAGAGGAGGGAAAAACCCAACACACCCACACAACAGCTAGCCTAGCATAGACTCATAGCAGTGTTAGGGTTGGAAGGGACCTCAAGGCTCAGCCAGTTCCAAGCCCCCTGCCATGGCCAGGGACACCTCACACTACAGCAGCTTGCTCACAGCCACAGCCAGCCTGGCTGCAAACACCTCCAGGCAGGAGGCTTCCACCACCTCCCTGGGCAACCTCTGCCAGGCTCTCACCACCCTCATGGCCAACAACTTCTTCCTAACATCCAATCTCAATCTCCCCACTTCTAGTTTTGCTCCATCCCCCTCAGTCCTATCCCTCCCTGACACCCTCCAAAGTCCCTCCCCAGCTTTCTTGGAGCCCCCTGCAGATCCTGGAAGGCCACAAGAAGGTCTCCTGGCGGCCTTCTCTTCTCCAGCCTGCACAGCCCCAACTCTCTCAGGCTGTCTCCAGAGTAGAGGAGCTCCAGCCCTCTGCTCCTCCTCGTGGCCCTTCTCTGGACACCTTCCAGCACCTCCAGACCCTTCCTGGCACAGAGGCTGCAGAACTGGACCCAGAGCTCCAGCTGTGGTCTCAGCAGAGTGGAGCAGAGGAGGAGAATCCCCTCCCTGGCCCTGCTAGCTATGCTAATGCTATGGATGCCTAACGCAGATGCAGCACCTGGAATGGCCAGGTAAGAGCCATGGTAAGTACAAACTGGGGCCCACAAAAAGCCATCAGAGTTTTCAGGAAGTACCTGCACCTTTCAAGAATGTTCATTTAATTGGTCAATCAAAAATGAAATAGCTGAGACTACCACAGCTTAAATTCTGAGCTTTTTCAGTTTTAAAGCCAGAAAAAGTCGTGTCTGCTACGTGACTTCAACAGTTCCCACAGTACTGCAGGTAAGCTTCATTCCAGGGCTAGGGATTTGCTCTCTAAAGCTAGATGAGCTGTTCAAACATATTCAGAAGTCCTCAAATGATAATGGGAATCTGTTTAAAAGCCATGGAGATGTGGTGCTGAGGGACATGGTTTAGTGGTGACCTGGCAGTGTTGGGTTAATGGTTGGACTTCATGGTCTTAAAGGTCTCTTCCAACCAAAATGATTCTCTGATATCAAAGGTTGTTGTCTCTAAAGGCAGGGGGGGAGGCAAGGAAATCAATATCCTAGCAATACATCACAGCATTGTCAGGGTTGGAAGGCACCTCAAGGATCAGCCAGTTCCAAGCCCCCTGCCATGGCCAGGGACACCTCACACTACAGCAGCTTGCTCACAGCCACAGCCAGCCTGGCTGCAAACACCTCCAGGCAGGAGGCTGCCACCACCTCCCTGTGCCAGTCTCTCACCACCCTCATGGGGAACAACATCCAAGCTCAATCTACCCATTTCTAGTTTTGCTCCATTCCCCCAAGTCCTATCACTCCCTGACACCCTCAAAAGTCCCTCCCCAGCTTTCTTGGAGCCCCCTGCAGATCCTGAAAGGCCACAAGAAGTCCTCTTGGGAGCCTTCTCCTCTCCAGACTGAAGAACCCCAACTCTCTCAGTCTGTCTCCCTAGCAGAGCAGCTCCAGCCCTCTGCTCATCCTCATGGCCCTTCTCTAGACACACTCCAGCACCTCCAGCTCTTTCCTGTAATAGAGGCTCCAGAACTGGAGGCAGTAAATTTTTATTAGTCCTTCTCTGGCCCATTAGGTATTCCCTGAACTAATATAATTCCTGGCTGAAAAATCCAGAAAAAGAGGGAAATGTCTGGTAACAAGGCTGCAGAACTGTACCAAGCCCCTGATGGTCTCACAAGTCCTAATCAACTGTTACTGCAAGCTAAGGAAATAAGCACACCTGTGGAGAAAGTGCACTGCAAGGAGCATTCTTCTCACCAGACTTCAGTGATGACTCCACTGGTCACAGAAAAGCTGTTGCTAACCAAGGGCAAGACCCAATGTGCATCTTCAAGGAGCAGAAGGCTGGATTGCTACAACACCAACTATAAGATACCCTTTACATCTTAACACTCACCAGAAGAGGACATTAAGATGTAAAGGATATCAAGAAGTAATAGTTCTAGTTACCAGTGAGGCCAAAAGGAAATGTATTCCAGCTCAGGTGCTAACACACACCTCCAGGACAAGCACATCTGCATGTGTTTGACAGATGCAGGGAAGGAATGGGACCAAAACAAATAAGCCAGGGGAAAAAGCAGCCTCTAACATGTCAAGAAGTTTCTTAAACAACAAAATCTTCTCTGCAGTTGAGCAGACTTGGGGGAAAAAAAAATCTGACAGTCCATCACCTCTCTGCCAGAACAAGATTAATGTTCTCCCTCCAGACATAAAGTGACAGGCCCTTAGTTTTGCTTCTGAATGGGACCTGCATACCTTGGGCTCACAAAAGCCTTCACATGATCGACAAGCAACCAATGAAGCCACTCTTAAGGCAAATTTACCAAAATAGGGCTCCACTAAAATAATTTGCTGTGTAAACAGGTAGTTGGTTGAACAAACTACTTATTACTGGCTAACCTGTCACTGCTTTTCCTCCTAGGAAGAGAAAAAGCACAACCAACAAGAACTGAAGTTAGCTCTGCCAAGGAGCTTCCACAGCAGATTCACCTCAGCCTAGGAGGAGAACAGTCTGGAGAAGCTCAAATGAAAGCAGCCTCAAGATCAACTTGTGTTGTCTTTTGGAGAACAGCTCAGAGGGCAGAAACTGAGGTTGTGAGGTTGGAGCTTCCCTCCTGTTCTGGGTGAGATCTGACTGGATTGTTTGACTTCTCAGCTCGCCCCAAAGACAACTGTGAGCAGGGGAGCCGTCTCAAGGCAAGTTTCTAGAACCAGAACTCAGAAAGGTCCTCGGGAAGTGCTGCAGTTCTAAAGCATGCAGTGCTTCAGTATGAACTCACATGGCTTGCAGTCACTGGATCTTCCTCTCCCTTTGCTACACCGAAAATCAAATGATTAAGTCTATTTCTGTCAGCCTATGATTGCCACCCCTCCATCCCCCTTTTCCCAATTATATTTAGCTTAAGTTTTAGCAGAAGGGCTATTTTCTGACCATTAGTCATTACTGAGCCCTTCAGCTTATCATGAAAATCTTGTGTTAGCTGATGCCTGCAGGATCCTGATATACTCTAGGCTTTCTCACCAGGCCAGAAACAAAAGACAGGTTCTAAGCTCAGCACTCAGAACAGCTCAGATCTAGTCACCCTTCCTGAGCACACTCACATAATACCTGCAGACTGCTCAGCTGATGCAGCCTGAGCCCTCTTCCATTCCTGCCTCTGAACACTGCTCCTCAGAAACTCAAGAGCACATGGCCTGTCTTTGCTGCTTCGTGGGGGATCAAACACTTCACTCGAGCAGCCCTGTATATGCACCTCCAACAGGAAGGTCTGACAAACAACAGTGGAGCTTGCTTTCTGAAGGCACCTTGTTTCTGTGGTGGAAATGCAACTGTTACTCTAAAGCTGAGCTGCTTGAACCATCTTTCCTTCCTTCCTTGCAACTTCACACCAACCCCGGGTCTGTAACACCTATCAGAAACCAAAAGGTAGCAAGAGTGAGTCTAGAGACAGACTATTTAGCTCCAAACCCTTGAAACTATTTTCTTGTTAGAACACCACATACTATGGCCCTGCACACAACTGCTTACTCACTAGACTGGCTGCTCTGCACCCAGTCTGCAGACCACAGCTGGAGAAGACTGGTCTATGACCCAGAGCATCCAGTGCAGTGCCCACAGCAACAGCAAAGAAATTTTGACTCATCCCTCACAGGTGTACAAGGCACTGAACTACAAAACAAGGAAAGAGCCTTCAGAGACACATGCAAAAATCATACTTGGATTTAGTACAAATCCATGTGCTCCACCTCCAGCTTAACTAGCACATCCAGAGAAGGGCAACAAAGCTGGGGAAGGGTCCGGAGAACAGGGCTGGGGAGGAACAGCTGAGGGAGCTGGGGGTGTTCAGCCTGGAGGCTGAGGGGAGATGTTCTGGTTCTCTGCAACTCCTTGAAAGGAGGTTGGAGTTGGTCTCTTCTCCCAGGAAACGAGTGACAGGACCAGAAGAAACAGCCTCAAGTTGCACCTGTGGAGGCTTAGGTTGGACACGAGGAACAATTTCCTCCCCAAAAGGGTTGTCAAGGCCTGGCTCAGGCTGCCCAGGGCAGTGGTGGAGTCCTCATCCCTGGAGGGGTTTCAAAGCCCTGAAAATGTGATGGTGAAGGATGTGGTTTAGGTGGTGACCTGGCACTGTGGGGTTAATAGCTGCATTCAATCTTGAAGTCTTAATGATTCTACATGATTTAGGCCCTTCCCTATGCATTATTTCCCCTCTATGCTAATCCTAACTCATTCACAACCCAGAGCATTGCAGCCTACTCTCAAGACCACTGATAAACACACTAAAGGATTTTAAAAGCCAACACAATGTCAACAAGATAGCACCAGAAACCAGATCTCAGCAACTATTCCTCCTTCAGAATGGTAAGGGGACTCTGACTTACAAACAATACATCCAAATCAATATGACATTGCCCATGCTGTCAGGGTAGTTTCTCCTGGAGAAGCTGTGCCTGCCAAATAAAATCCCTTTTACAAACTAGTATCTCAGCATGATCTTCAAATGACAAAAGGTCTGTTTCACCATGGAACTACAAGTCAGCTCATAGGTACTCATTTTTAACTCGGTCAGTGAGGGAAATCCCTGCTCTCTCCCTGTCCCTCCATACTCAAATCCCATACAAATTGCTTTGTGTGGGATACAGAAAAAGCTGGAAAGCTTCTAACTACCTGGGGTATCCAGAATGTCTGAGAGCATTCCTTCAACCTCCTGGAGCTTTCTTGGTGCTCAGCAGCACACTGTCAGTATTAGAGGCGAAGGGAGTAAGTTGGACTCGATGATCTCAAAGGTCCTTTCCAACCTGTTTAATTCTGTATTCTGAATGCTGCTGGCAACTCTGACATCACTGAGTTTAAAACATCCAGGTTCAACAGCTACTCCAAAATCAGTTTTGAAGGAGTCTGCATGACAGTATGATCATCATTTCACATCATGTGTGTCTCAATGAGACAGCAGGAGTATCCCTCTGAAAGTGCTCCTCTGCTGGCACTACTAAAGCAATTCTTTATCTCTCACCCAGCAAAATAGGCAAGTCAGAGAAGAAAAGGCCAACAGAAATTCATCAGCTGGTCAGGGTTGGAAAGCTGATATGCATGGAATTTTATTTCCAGTCAAAACCCCTAAAACCAGTCAAATTTGAGTGGTGTAGCAGGCCAACAATCACTAACAGAAAGTAAAACATTCCACCATTTGGTAAAACAAAGTGAAGGAAACAGAAATCCCCACCTCAAACCTTCCCTGTTGCAAGGCTTTACTCAAAACCAAACAGCTCATGAAAGCATCTACTGATGGCACTGTGAATAATTTACACTTATCTTGGCCTTTTTACAGTAAAGATCTAGCTTCTGGTGCCAAGGTCTGCAAGGTGCTGCAATGTAAAATAACTGCTGAAAGTGTTACAGGTTTGAGGCTAGTGCCCCAGTGTCCTAATTGTAAATAAAAGTTTCCCAGAGAATTCAAGAGAGTCCACAAGGATGGATGATCCCCAAGGGGCTGAGCAGAGCAGAAGAGATCTCTTTATCCCATTCCATTGGTCTGCAACAATTCTACATCATCTGAAGCATAGCTTGTTCTTTATTCTTCTTGCTCCTTCCCACCCCCCCCTTCTTTCCCTCCTTCTGGTCCTGCTCACTCCTGTTTGGGTTATGGTAAGAACAGCAGTGGGGATGAGAGAGAACTGGTTAGCTGGCACAGCCCTCTGGGCTCTGTCCAGGAGGGTCTGGGCTCTGTTGGGTTATATATGTATGCATATGTTTATTACCATCTATATTTAATTTCCTTTGTATTTAATCTACTTTTGTAAGTATTATTTTCATTTAGCTCCCAAATCCTGAGCAAGCTTGGCTATTTACCCAGTTTGGGGGGAAATTCCAAATTCTGTGTGGTGTAAAACAGAAAGAAAAATCAGGGCTCATCACTGGCATATTCACAGTAAAAAGGGGGGGGGGGGAAACCCAAGCCCAGCTCATCCTTTCTACTTCAGGAAGAAAAAAGCCCAAATGAAACCTGTTCCTCACTGAACACACAAGATGATAAAAGTTATCCACTGGGAAAGCTAGTTAAACACTTGCATAATTCTGTGTAACAATCCAGATAAGCCATTTTTGAGGAAGACTCTGGGGCTGGATGTTAAAATGATGTGATTTCTGCAGCTCTGTAAGCTTTTTGTGCTCTAACAACACTGTCTTTTCTCCCCTCACAGCTCTAACAGCTCTTAAATCTTGGAAGACCTTAAGAGAATGCTGTGCAGACTGGACTAAGAATCTTCAGCACTACAAAAAGCAGCATTCTGAGTAGTATCAGCTACAGATGATTGCTCTCCCAGCACAAGCTCTGCTGATATTAAGTTTATTATACTGAGTATTTCTTTGAGCAGTGCTGCAAGAGGGGGGAAAAAAAAGGGACAAGAAAGTGTTTCATCTTTTTAGTCACAATGACTCCCTCTATTCCCAGCATCGTCACCAATCTGTCATCTTGAAACACATGGCTGTAGCTGTTTACATCACAACATGTCCATGCATGTATGTTTAGCCAAGAGTTAAGCATATGAAGGAATTTTACTAAGCATCTTATGTAAAACAGCTCTGTGTGTGCAGCTGGTTTGTGTGTTTTTTCCCTCCCCCTTTTTTTTGATCCTTCCCCCCCCATTTCAAGGCCAGAATTTGCATTTTTAGAGGCATGTATAGGTATAGGCTGGGAAATTAAAAAGTTCTACCTTGAACCCATTAAGCATCCAAAAAGCTAAACAGCTGCTTAGCACTGAAGAGAAACTGCAATTGTCTTTTTAAAGATACATAACAACCTTCAGTGAGGATGGGAAGTGTAAGGTGACAGCACCTGCCAGCAGTGTAACTGTCAATGGGCTGATCTATGCAACAGGGAAAATCATGTAGGTTAACAACTCTTCACAGCCTCTGAAGTATCTATTAATTTGGGCTTCACCCCCACTGCAGTGATTTCTTGTGTGTCTGGAGGTAAACTGTCCTGGGGAAGGGCAAAAGAGCATGGTTCTGTCAAAGAACCCAGCAGTTCGATGCGCAATTTCAGCCGAGATAAAAAGGGGGAGGAGGAAAGGAGATAAAGATCAGAAGTCAGCTTCCTATGCGAAGTAAGTAGCAGTTACGAACTAACCCAACACTAGCAACTGTTGCTCCCACAGGACCCTTGGCTAGAAGTGGACATTACCAACACCTCTCACAGCAAGGGAAAATGTGAATAAGCGGAATTACGGCCACAAGCCTGAGCTGACGTACGAAAAGTCGCCATCCACTGGAGTTATTTTAGGTACCAAGCATATGCCCCAGGATTTGCTGGATAAATGTCAGTATCTGCCAGTTTAACAGGGCCTAGCCATGGGTTTTCACCACGCAGGAGGCCATTTAAGTGCAGCAGCAGCAAATTCAGCAGACAGACACACTGAAGAGATTACCTGCTTCCAGCTACACACACACACACACACGTGTTCGCTCGTACGTGTTCATCTTGAACATCTTCCCTACTTCAGCTGACTTACCTTAAAACTCAGTATGGAGGCACCAAAGGAGGGAGAAAACAAAAGAATTCCAAGCTGGATTTTCCTATTTCTTTTTTTTTTTTGCTACAATACCACACCCTTTATTGTGAACTTTCCTAAAGATGCCTGGCTTGTGCAGTTCTCTCTTCAGCGAGAATAAAGCTGCACAAACCCCAAATTAACGTTTAAGGCAAGCAGCTACTAACAAAGCTAACAACCCTGTCAGCAAACAGAGCCATCCCTGCAGTAATTATTCCCACTTCCAACATTTTTGGCATCATCAGACTCTGTGGATAACCAAGTAATGAATTGTTTTATCGAGATATTTAGGCATGTTGAAAAAAAACTGAAAAAAAAAGAAATCGAGGTGTTAATGGCCTCTGAATTACCCAAACGGGAAACTTGGCAGATGTGTTAATGAGTGCCAACAGAAGACATCTTTTACTTTCAAGGAAAGAAATACTGCACGACTGTCTTAATGTCAACGGTTAGAATATCATGCTAAACGCAGGGGTATGTATTGAGGCTGGTGAAGAAAAGAGAAATGAGAATGTCAGAGCTCAATTCTGGATGAGAATCCCGCACTGACAGCGTTATGATGCACGGGATTCCCCAGTCAGCACTGCCGACTGTTACTGCTGCAGACCGATACCTCATCTTGCAGTTCGAATATTTACCAAGTTAATTATCGTCTCTCCTGCGTTTCGGCACCTTCGCAGCGCAAATAAATGCATGCAAGCAATGCGGCCACCAGAAAGTTTAAAGGCTCTAGACTTCAAGCGGCAATTGTTTCAACACCCAACACACTGGGCACTGAAATAGCAACATTAAAGAACAGCGTTTGGCTTTAACGTAATTACATCTGCTATAAAGCGCAAGCAGTAATTCCTTTATTCACTTGAGCATCTTTAGAGAGACACAGGGCAGCACACGCAGCTGGGCCCTAATCCTTGACTCAGGCTTTTAGGGGCTACTCAGAGTGATCATTAAAGTGCAAGAAAAGAAGGCAGCGCTTCACAAAACCACGACTGCCGGCCTAGCCGGTAAGGCACCGGGGCAACACCTCCACCAGCTAGGGAGTGCACCGAACCCTGCCAGTGCTGCACCCTGAACGCGAGGCCGGTGGCGGCCTGCCCCGCGGGGAAGCCGCCACGGGCCACTCCTTGCCCGGCGGAGAGGACCTGGGGAACCCCCGGGGCGGCGCTGAGGGGCCGGGCGAGCAGCGGAGGCCCTCGCCCCCCTTCAGCGGCGGCGCTCCCGCCTCCGCGCGGCGCCCAACGGCCCGGCCCGGCCGCGCCCGGCCCCACAGCGCGGCCTCCCGCTTCTTCTTCTTCTCCTTCCTGGCTTCCCTTCCCTCGCTGGGCGGCGGGGAGCGGCTCTCCCGCCTCTCGGCGGGGCGGGCAGTGCAGGCCGCGGCCCCGCCGCGGGCCCCTCGCCGGCGGATTAGGAAAGACGCCACACGGCGGTGGCGGCGGCCCCCCTCCCGCCGCCATGGCCGGCCGGCCCCTCCCGCCAGGCGCCGCGCCGCTTACCTCCAGGTCGCGGCCTTTGTTCTTGAAGTTCTTCAGCCGCTGGTTGTCCAGTTTCTCGTTGTCGGCCATGGCGGGAGGGGGAGACGGGAGGGAAAGGTGGAAGAGAGCGCGGCTCCTCCGGCTCCTCCGCCTCCTCCCAGGCCCGTGCCCCTGCCCGAGCCCGCCGGGATCCCCCCCCCACCCCCTTCCCGGCTCTGCTGCCGACCGCCGAAACCGCCGCCGCCTTGAGGCCTTCGGCCTGCGGCCCACGTCGCCGAGCCGAAAAGCCGGTGAGAGAAGCGGTCGGTGCCCGCTGGGCCCCGGCTGCCGGCGCCCGAACGTGCCGGTAGCGAGGGACGGCGCGAGCGGGGGATGGGAGGGGGGAAAGAGGGGCAGCCTCGCTCTGGGCCGGCCGGCCGCGCCCGCCGATTGGCTGCGCAGCCCGAGTCCAGGGACCAATAGGAGATAGGGGAGGAAGAGGGGGGGAGGGGAGAGGCTGCGCGGGGCCGTGACGCGCATTATGACGTAGTGCGGACAGGGGAGGGGAGCGGCGGCTTTGGGTTCTTTCGGCCGCTTCCCCTCAGCCGCCGCCGCCATTTTGGGTGGTGGGTTTTGCCGGGCGGAGAGGAGGAGCAGCGAGCCGCCGTGTCCTCCCCGCCCTCCTCGACGTCCGTGCTCGCCTGTGCCAGCTTGGGTCCGCTGTTTTCCCAGTCGAAAATGCACCGTTTTCACCTACACACGTATTTCCTACCCGAAAGACCACAACCGCCTATGTCTTGCCCCGCTCGCCTTTGCGTTCGCTCCCCTCAGGACGCTGGAGACCTCGCCTCTGCCTATATGACGCCGCTTTAATGGCAATTTAATTAACTTTTTCCCCCTCCCCCCAAACAAACAGTTCCAGTTTTGTCCTCGGGACGTCCAGAAGCGGGTCCCGGGCTGGCGCAGGGTAGCGCGGGCAGGGCATTCCCCACTCGCCAAGACGCCTGAGGGGAGGGGAGAGGGGCAGCGGTGTCACGGCTGCCAAGTTTCATTGAAGTACGTGCTAAAGGCTGAGCAAAAGGAGCCCTGCAGCTGCGACGTTTGGCACGGCCCAGGTTTTAATCCAAGTCGCTTTCCTTTACCTGACTTTGGCCCTAAATGCAAGTGAATTGGGGAAGCACATGGAGCGGGGCATAGGATACGGCGGCAGGTGTTACTTGGCAGCCTCTTGGCAGACGTGGCTGAGCTCTCCTCAAAGAGAGGTCCAAAATAGGTTGCTGTCACCCTTGGGACTCTGCTATCGCAGAACTTTTTACCAGTTTGATGATGACAGTGGATTCTGGCCAGCAATAACTGCTGTAATTCGTTGTCAGGTGATGTAGGTGGACGCTCTTTCCAAACTAATTACCAGCTTTCACCACACAGGCTTCTCATGTCTGAGTATAGTCATCAGTGTTAATGTCTGTAAACTCCCAGCTGAGACTTAACAACTTGCTTCCAGGCTGCTTTATAGCGAGCAGCATCGCCTGCGTGTTATGCAAACTGTGTGAAGCTGCACAAAGCCATGCCTGAATTTGCATTGAACAGGCCAGCAAAGGGAGTGATGCCATGAAGATTCCGGAGATGGGCTTTGTTTGAGCATAAACTGGGGCATCTTGCTCAGCCCGACTGCTGTGGCTATCAGAGTGTGTCCCTGTGGCTCCACGGCTCGGGGTGCTGCTGTAGGAGTAGTAACCCTGATAACGAGGTGCCATTGGGCGTGAGGAATGGACAAACTCCATTACTGCTCCAGCGAGGGAATTCCAGAAATGCAGAGGGCAGGCAGTCTCAGAAGTCCTCTCAGAAGTCCTTTATTGCCACGTTGTAAAATTCCCAGCATTACAGAGTCTCAGAGTGTCCTTAACAGAAGTAGTCCTGGAAGCCCTTAACAGATGAATAATAATAATAATAAACTGCAGCAGCACAGGCTGGGAGGTGATCTGCTGGAGAGCAGCCCTGTGGAGAAGGACCTGGGAGTGCTGGTGGACAACAGGTTCTGCATGGGACAGCAATGTGCCCTGGTGGCCAAGAAGGTCAATGGGATCCTGGGGTGCATTAAGAGGACCATGTCCAGCAGATTGAGAGAGGTTCTCCTCCCCCTCTACTCTGCCCTGCTGAGACCTCACCTGGAATATTGCATCCAGCTCTGGGCTCCCCAGTTCAGGAGGGACAGGGATCTGCTGGAGAGAGTCTAAGGGAGGGCTCCAAGGATGCTGAAGGGACTGCAGCACTGCCTGGTGAGGAGAGGCTGAGAGCCCTGGGGCTGTTCAGTCTGCAGAGAAGACTGAGAGGGGATCTGATCAAGGTCTATCAATAGCTGTGGGTCAGGAGGGAGGGGACAGGCTCTGCTCAGTTGCACCCTGGGATAGGACAAGGGGCAATGGATGGAAACTGCAGCACAGGAGGTTCCACCTCAACACGAGGAGGAACTTCTTCACTGTGAGGGTCCCAGAGGCCTGGAGCAGGCTGCCCAGAGAGGTTGTGGATTCTCTGCTCCTTCTCTGGCAGGGGGGTTGGACTGGTAGATCTCCAGAGGTCCTTTCCAACCCCTAACATCCTGTGTGATTCTGTGTGTGACAAAGTGGCCAACAGAAGTCCCTATAGAAGCCCTAGCAGTATATCCCTAACTATATATCCCTAACCCCCCCAATCTCCAGTATTGCCCCAAGTAGCTGCTTACATTCTCTTTCTTACCAATCAGTTAACCAACAGAGTCGAACCAGGTGTATAAACTCAAGCATGTTCCAATCAAAGGGTGCCAGCATGTGAGGAGAAATAAAACTCTGCCAGATACACAAACTAAATGCATTCTTCAATGAAATGAGCCAGGATGTAAGGAGGCAGGAATGTTTTCCTTAGGAATGTTGTTGTTTTGTTCCTCACAGTGTCTGATTCGCTGGCTAGAGGATCACACGCTGGGCACATGTCCCAGCAGGACAACATCTCACTGCTTACATTCAGGTAAATCCTAACTCTAAAATGTTCTTTATCAGGTAATCTTTATGCAGGTAATTAGACCAGAGAAGGTGGAGAGGTCAAAAAATTGCCAGGACAACAAAGTAGTTTGTATACAAAACATTTAGCTTGTTTGTTTGTTTGTTTTCTTTTTCTTCTCAAAGCTCACTGTGACATTTGGAACTTAATTTGTGAGGAGAAGATGCTCAGAGTAGTACCTGCTCCTCCCAGTCTGCCAGAATATTAGGGGGGGGAAATTGTTATCCAAACTGTTCCAAACAACTTGGTTAATTGTGATTGAAATGAGAGAAAGGATATTGACAGAAATAGTCAGGCATACTTGCAGAGCAAAAGGGTTGTTAAATTTGTTCCTGCTTCTATAATATGATCCACAAAATAGTACCTCTGCACATAACTCAGAGCACTCACTGGAATGCACTCTGCCCTCATCTTGCATGTCACTTGGCCTCTTAATGACTGGAAAACTAAGTCAGGGGTTGTGGGGATTCCCCTCTGTGGAGTCCTGCATGTTGATAGAGCTGTTTTCAGCAGCAGCAGTGTGATTTTCCATGGCACTCCTTGAGAAAAGTCAGAGCTATACTGAGAGACACAGCCCCCAAGTGTGTCAACCAAGTCAGTGACTACTCAGAGACTTATGGAAAGAGAGAAGTTGATTTAGCTCTTTGTGAAAATAGGAGGGTGATGATCTTTCATACACTAGTCCAGCTTAAATACCATCAAGTAGCTGCCAGTGCCCATTGCCAGAGCTGAGAGAGGGGATCCTGCTCCTCTGCTCTGCTCTGGGGAGACCTCACCTGGTGTGCTGTGTCCAGCTCTGGGGCCCCCAACACAAGAGATGGAGTAGGTCCAGAGGAGGGCCACAAAAAGGATCAGAGGCCTGGAGCACCTCTCCTGTGAAGGCAAATGAAAGAGTTTGGGCTATTCAGCCGGGAGAAGAGAAGGTTCCTCCTCTGAGGAAGGACTTTTGTATCCTTGAGAAACATTTTTGCAGAATGCTTTAAGATTTCGTGACCCCAAGAAGGTTTCTTTGTGAATCAGCCTCATGAAGCACAACTTGGACAGCAGCACTCTGAGCTGGGTTAGGAACTGGCTGGAGGCTGAGCCCAGAGAGTGGTGGTGAATGGTGCCACAGCCAGCTGGCAGCCAGGCACCAGTGGTGTTGCCCAGGGATCAGTGCTGGGCCCCATCCTGTTCAATATCTTTATTGATGATCTGGAGGAGGGGATTGAGTCCATCATCAGTGAATTTGCAGCTGACACCAAGCTGGGGGCAGGAGTTGATCTGTTAGAGGGTAGGAGAGCTCTGCAGAGGGACCTTGCCAGGCTGGACAGATGGGCAGAGTCCAAGGGCATGAGATTGAACACATCTAAGTGCCAGGTGCTGCACTTTCGCCACAACAACCCCAGGCATGCTACAGGCTGGGGTCAGAGTGGCTGGAGAGCAGCCAGGCAGAAAGGGACATGGGGGTACTGGTGGACAGCAGCTGAACATGAGCCAGCAGTGTGCCCAGGGGGCCAAGAAGGCCAAGGGCATCCTGGCCTGAATCAGAAAGAGTGTGGCCAGCAGGAGCAAGGAAGTGATTCTGCCCTGTGCTCAGCACCAGTTAGGCCACACCTTGAGTCCTGTGTCCAGTTCTGGGCTCCTCAGTTTAGGAAAGAGGTTGAGCTGCTGGAAGGTGTCCAGGGAAGGGCAACAAAGCACAGCCCTGTGAGGAGAGGCTGAGGGAGCTGGGCTTGCTTAGCCTGGAGAAGAGGAGGCTCAGGGGAGACCTTCTTGCTCTCTCCAACTCCCTGAAGGGAGGTTGTAGCCAGGTGGGGATTGGTCTCTTCTGCCAGGCACCCAGCAGCAGAACAAGAGGATACAGTCTCAAGCTGTGCCAGGGGAGGTTTAGGCTGGATGTTAGGAAGAAGTTCTTCCCAGCAAGAGAGATTGGCCATTAGAATGTGCTGCCCAGGGAGGTGGTGGAGTCACCATCCCTGGAGGTGTTTAGGAAGAGACTTGATGGAGTGCTTGGTGCCATGGTTTAGTTGAATAGATGGTGTTAGGTGATAGGTTGGACTTGATGATCTCAAAGGTCTTTTCCAATCTGGTTAATTCTATTCCATTCTAACTGGACTTGAGGTTGTTGCATTCCTGACTATGCCCTTTAGCTTTTAATCAGTTCAAAATCTTGATACCTTAAATCGATATTTTAATGTTGAGATTTTATTCAGCCTTTATGAAGGTAAAAAGTATATAGTGTCCAAGATCCAACCCAGAAGTTTATGACAGGAAAGCAAGCCCATTCTGCTCCATCCCTGTTCCTTCCATAGGTATCTTTTCCATGCCTTGCTAAGCCAACACACACACGCTCATCCCACCTCCACCACCTGTCTCTGTCACCACACAGAGCTCTGACTGATCACATCCCATGTGCTCTGGGAAGGACAGCACATTCTCCAGCAACCACAAGTGACTCAAACCCTTAACAAGTAACAATGACATTTTCATGACCTTCCCCCTGTGTTCTTGGAAAAAGATTGACAGAGACAAGGGACTGAGCAATAATTGTGTCCTTTTATGAGTAATCACTTGAAAATAGCTGAGAATCACTTTGGAGCTGTCTTCAAACCTCATTGCTGGAGCACCTCTGCTCTGAGGACAGGCTGAGGGAGCTGGGGGTTTTGAGCCTGGAGAAGAGAAGACTACATGGAGACCTTAGAGCTGCCTTCCAATAGATGAAGGGATCCTCCAGAAAGGCTGCAGAGAGACTTTTCCTGAGGGTGTCTGGAGACAGGACAAGGGGGAATGGTTTGCAGCTGAGGCAGAGCAGGGTTAGAGTGGAGCTGAGGAAGAAGTGGAACAGGTTACTCAGGTGGCTGTGGATGCCTCCTCCCTGGAGGTGTTCAAGGCCAGGTTGGATGAGGCCTTGAGCAGCCAAATCCAGTTGAGAGGTGTCCCTGCCCATGGCAGGGAAGTTGGAGTAGGTGATCTCTGAGGTCCCTTCCAAGCTGAGCCATTCTAAGATGCTATGATTATGATTCTGTGATTCACCAGATCTATCAGACCCTTCTGGTGTGCATCATTTCCCTACTGTGTACCTCCACATGAAACATCAGAATGTCTTCACTGTGACTAAATTATGTATGCTTGGAGGAAGACTGTCCTGCAAGAGTCTTTGATCAGTAGTTCTGATCTGGTATCATCTGAAGAATAATTCATAGTGTGACTTCAGTCAAGACATAACCAGAGATTAATTAAGTGCATTTTGTTTTACTGTGGTCTAATTCATCTGGTTAGCTCTCAGAGGAACCATTAGCAGGTTGCCTTCATCCTGGTTTGATTTCAGCTCAGATCTGCAGTGCAAATCCCCAAGGTTTGGAAGACCAATAGATCAGTTCCCCTCTGAACTGCTGACCTTGTGGCACTGGGCTGTCTTAAAGAAAACCCAAGCAGATCATTTGATTCTAAGGTAGTTTCTCCTAGGAGGGCATGTGTGGTAGTGACTAAATGTAGGTGCTTACAACACAAGAAATTATACACCTGATACAAACTCTCTTGGCAGACAGTGTTCAAGCTATCACAGTACAAAGCTTTTTATACCTTTGCATACTTACCAGAGTGGAAAATAATAGTAAAACAAATATAAAGATGTGGATTAGGTTTTACTCACCATCCAATCCTTCAAGCAACAACAGGAAAGATCCCAACAGCTGCCTTAACCTCTCATTAACCAGTGGCTCTAAACTGCTTGCTCCTGGACCCTGAATATAAACTTGGAGTAGCTTGAGGTGGTTACACCTTGTGTAGGATTAGAGCTGCCTGGTGGTGTGCAGATGATAGACAGGAGATGTTATTTGGCAAGAAGGATTTTTTCCCTCCAAATGACAAGCTTCCAGTTGATGTAAGGAGCAGATTTTGTCACTTTTCAAAGGTTCTGCTGCATGGGCATCGTGCTTAGGCTCACAAAAACTTCAGCTTGCCATGCAGCTGTGTCACAGGGAGGCCATTGTGGCCTCAGAGATCATTTGGATCTTGGGGAAAAAAAGGCAGAATGTGTATGTTTGAAATGGCTGTTAGCCACCATCCACAATCCCAGCATGGTGGGGGTTGGAAGGGACCTCTGGAGATCATCCACTCCAACCCCCCTGCTAAAGGAGAGCACCCACAGCAGCTTGCCCAGCAGCACAATGGCCAGGAGGGGTGGCAGACTCCACAACCTCTCTGGGCAGCCTGCTCCAGGGTTACAGTTAATTTACAGCCATGGGACCTGCTTATATTAGGCAACTTTCCACTCAATTATGAAATTAGAAAATGTGTCATTATCAAGTTAGCTCAAAAATCCCCTTCAAGGAGTAATGTAGATTGATCTGAGATTTTTCACTCAGCTAAACACACATTTAGGCAAAATGAGTTACTGGAAGTGGCTTTTCAGAGCCAGCAAACCTCTCCCCCCAGTGCTGAAATTCTCTAAGACACAAAAATATTATGTAAAGCTGAGAAGATGTGTGTTGCACATAGCAAAACTCTGATTAATCCTGGCCTTTATCAAAATGGAATAGCTGGTATTAACAAAAACCCCAACAACAGCAAAAAAAAAGCAGGCTCCTGGCCTGCTGGTAGCGTGTTTTGTGGTAATCTTTTATCTGGTGTGCAGACACAGCTATCATGTCCCTCTGAGGGCATCTCCAAGTCTGGAGCTGTCTCCATTTTAGGGCTCCACTCCAGCAGCTGCTCTTATCACCTGATGGCCCTTCTCCAGCAGAGAAGGGGATTGGGGAAAGGAGAAAACAACAAAACTGACACCAATGCCAGTGGGAGGTAAATGAGGTAAAATTCAGCCCAGCCAAGGGACAGCAGCCACTCAACAGGAAGGCAGTCCTCAAGAGCAGAAGGAAGAGGAGCAGGGTCAGGAGAAGGAAGAGGAGCAGGGTCAGGAGGAACCCAGGCAAGACCAGAGCAGGAAAGGGAAGAGTAGTGGGGTCAGAAGGAGCCCAAGCAGAAGCAGAGGCAGCAGGAAGCTCTGTTCTCCTTGGCAACCTTCCCTTTTATACTGAGGATAACATTTCTGCTCTAGGATACACCTGTAGCCGACTCCAGTCAGCTGTCCTGGCTGACTCCAAACTGCTCATGGCCTGCAGCCCATGGCTGGCCTAGGATTCTGTCCCAGCAAAACCAGGACAGGAATCCAACTGCATTTGCTGGACAACCAATAATACTTAAAGTTGAACTGGGGTCTGCTCTGAATACTGCACCAGGTGAAAAGGACATGAAGAACTCGCACACAAATAGTAAAGATACAAAACTGAGCTTCACAGAACAGGGACTTGATCTTCAAAGAGACATTATTGCCAAAAGTAACCTCCAGAAGACTGAACAAGACCAATCCAAGTAAAGCACCAGGGTATTCTTGGGCTCCATTAAGCAGCTCAAGTTCTTTTGCATCCCTTTTTACTTCCCCCTGTAGTGTTCTGCTGTAGCTCCTGCCCATGAACAGCCTTCTCTAGCAGAAGGTGGAACTGCTGGCAGAGGGGGCAGGCAGGTGGAGGCAAAATGATCCCAGAGACAAGGCAGTGCAGACCCCTGAGCAGGAGCTATTGCAAACCCCACCATGATGGAACAGGTCATGAACAGCAGGTGCCACACTTGCCTCAGTGCGGGTGGTGAGACACTGGAACAGGCTGCCCAAAGAGGTCGTGGCTGCCCCCTCTCTGGAGGTGTTCAAGGCCAGGCTGGTTGAGGCCTTGAGCAACCTGGGCTGGTGGGAGGTGTCCCTGCTCATGGCAGGGGGTTGGCACTGTATGATCTTTAAGGTCCTTCTCCAACCCAAACCATCCTATGACTCTCAGACCTGCCCACTGAAGGAACAGTCAGCAGAGGCTGTGTCAAGGGACGGAACTCAAAGACACGCTGTTGCAGAAGAGCACCTGGGCCACCCCAAGCTCTCTGGGTGTGCAGTGATTTAATATTGCAAATCCAAAAGTATTTGAAAGGCACATTTAAGGTCCAACCCTTTTCTAGGAGTAAACAGGGGGATGGAGATTTTGGGGAGGGGGGTGTGGCGGTGCAGATTATTTGTTTTGAAGATTGTCAGACTGATCTGTTGCTGGTGTCTAAATACACACAAAGTGAAAGCAAAACAAAAAAAAAAGCACAAACCAACCAACCACTAAGCCCAAACCAAAAACTAACAAAGCCCAAACCAAAAACTAACCAAACCAAACCAGACAAAACCATGAAGGAGCTGCAACCTCCAGAACATTGCCTTTTAGTGCAGTGCTTGATTTTCCTTCAGCCTCTGTATTTGCTTCTGTTGCTTGCTTGGTTTGCCCATGTGAGCTCCTCGAGCCTTGGTATTTCTTTTCTACCTCAGAAAATGCTCATCCAAAGTTGAAATTCCTTCCTGAACAAAGGCTTTCCTACCTGATCCTTAATTACTGCCTGAGATATGCTTTGCCCCAGCAATATGCCACTTTGTATTAAAGGCTGGACACTGATGGTCTGCAGCATGTCATTTCCTTTACTCTTTCTGTTGTCTAGAGGCATCTGCAAACAGCAGCATGATGGACCATGCCCTGATGATACACCTGGCATGGATGCACATCATCAGGCCTTGAGCAACCTGCTCTAGTGAGAGGTGTCCCTGCTCATGGCAGGGGGGTTGGAACTGGATTATCTTGAAGGTCCTTTCCAACCTAAACCCTTCTCTGAATCTCTTATGAGCTAGGAATCATAGAATCAACAAGGTCAGAAAAGACCTCAAAGATCATCAAGTCCAACCTGTCACCCAACACCTCATGACTACTAAACCATGGCACCAAGTGCCACGTCCAATCCCCTCTTGAACACCTCCAGGGATGGGGACTCCACCATCTCCCTGGGCAGCACGTTCCAGTGGCCAATTCCTCTTTCTGTGAAGAACTGTCTCCTCACCTCCAGCCTAAACCTCCCCTGGCACAGCTTGAGACTGTATCCTCTTGTTCTGCTGCTGGGTGCCTGGGAGAAGAGACCAACCCCCACCTGGCTACAACCTCCCTTCAGGGAGTTGGAGAGAGCAAGAAGGTCTCCCCTGAGCCTCCTCTTCTCCAGGCTAAGCAAGCCCAGCTCCCTCAGCCTCTCCTCCCAGGGCTGTGCTCCAGACCCCTCCCCAGCCTCGTTGCCCTTCTCTGGACACCTTCAAGTATTTCAATGTCCTTCTTACATTGAGGGGCCCCGAACTGGACCTATTCATACTGCTCTCTGCATGGATGCATTCTGACCTCTTAAATTACAGCCAGCTTTCTGCCCTGCTTCCCTCCTCACTTGGAAAAAAAATAATAAAAGGGGAAAAAAAAAGATTTTTACTCAGTTCAGCTAATTTTTCAACTTGTTTTTCAAATTGTTATCCTAACTGACTGGCTTAAAGTTGTTTTCTGATGGAAATTGGCTGAAGGCCTTTGGATGACAGCAGGGAAAAAAAAGAGGTTTGACTCAGAAATGCTTGCAGAGCTTTGCTATCTTTTGGCTTTGTTCACTCTCACTCAGGGGTCATTTTCTTTGCAGCAGGATGCTTCTGTTGTACCCAAAAACTGCAGAGTTCTGTGCCTGTGTCCCTTTTATTTTCCTGTGCCCATTTGGAGCCATTGCTTACCCTCTATTTTGACTTATTTATTTTGTGCATGTAGAAAACAAATTATGTATTTACCCTCAGGAGGGAAAACAAAAGCCTTAGGCTGCAGTGGTATTTGAAAACTCATTGTCTAGCATCACAGTTTCTTAGAGCAGTGAACTGCCCAGAACTGAAAAAGCAAATCAGGCTAAAAGAGCCTAAAATGTACCAAACCTAGTAGGAGTCAATGCCTTTCCATTTGTAACACATCCATCATGTTGTACAAGCCACTAAAATTACTGAGAGATCTTCTGCCTCTTGCCCGTATCAGATGTTAATGAAGCCAAAGGCCTGCTGATGTCACCAGGCCAATTTAGTTTTAGTGCTCTCACTCATTTAGCACCAGCCTTGTCTTCCTGCCCTTATTTACAGCCCCAGCATCACAGAGGCCTTGCGGATCTCCTCCCACAAGGCCTGTCTCAATCTGAAACACCACATAATGAGCCCTTTTTCTTCCCTGTTTTCTGGTGAAAGAGCTGTAGATCTTTTTCTCTTTCCATTTGTTGGAGGCTACCGTGCAATTAGCTAGGAGATAATGCACCATATTCCGTTTCTGCCAAAGGAGAGGCTGCAAAACAGATCCCCAGATGGTGCAAATTAAAGGTAGTTCCTCTGGCTTCAGTGGCCCTTTGCTGATTCACATTGGCTGAACATCTGCTGCTGCATTGGAACATGAACTGAGGGCTCCCACATGCCTGCAGACACTAAGCAGGAGGCAGTCCTCTGCACATTTATGATCAGAGCTTCAAAGCTGTCTCTGAAATAGTACAGCAGCCTACTGCTCCTCTCACCCATTCTGCTTTAATGTCACTTTTTCATGTAATACCACCTTTGATTTGGGCATCGAAAATCAGATTGGATCAGGCCTTTTACAGACAAATTGATACGTCATGAAATGACCACTGCCAAAACTGTTTCTTGGGGCTGCAGCTGGGTTTGATCACAAAATCCAGCACAGACTCATAGAATTGTTTTTGGTGGGAAAGCCCTTGATGCTCATCCACTCCAACCATTCTCTAACTCTGCCAAGCCTGGTGCTAAGCCATGGCCCTCAGCACCACATCTCTGCCTCTTGAAACATCTCTAGGGGCTGGCATTCAATCACCTCCTTGGGCAAGCTGGTCCAATGTTTGAGAATACTTTCAGGAAGAAGTTTTTTCTAATATCCAACCTAAACTTCCCTTTGTGTAACTTGAGGCCATTTCCTCATGTCCTGTCACTTGTTCCTTGGGACATGAGACCAACCCCCACCTAGCTCCAACCTCCTTTCCGGGACTTGTAGAGAGCCAGAAGGTCTCCCCTCAGCCTCCTGTTCTCCAGATTAAAAACCCTAGCTCCCTCAGCTGCCCCTCACCAGCTCTGTTCTCCAGCCCCTTCACCAGCTTCATTACCCTTGTCTGGATCTTCTCCAGCACTTTCATGACATCCTTGGAGTGAGAACAACAATACAGCCCCAGCTCAAACAGCCACAGAAGAACAGGAATCAATCATGAACCAGCAGATTGTGGAGCTGCACTTCGCTGCTTTTGTCCTGCTGCTCTCTGTCTTCAGGACAGAACAAGCCCTGTTACAGGCAAAGGTAGAAAATGTCATTTGGGTTAAAAAGTGAGAGGATGGTTAGGGAACGGACTCATTTCAGTGTTCCTTGGAGCACTGGGGCTGGACTAAATCTCCAGAGGTTCCTTCCAATCTGGGATTCTGGGATCCAGAGATGTATCATTTCCATGCTAAACCCATTCCTTTTAAGAAGCCCCTAGGAACAAAGTCATCCTCTGGTAGTACCTCTAATAGGCAATAACAGAGAATGTGGCAGCTGCATGGTTTGGGTGAGTTCCTTGCTGTTTCATGAAGGAAAGGAAAACTCCAGCATTCTGCATTCTGTTCCACTTGACTGCCTGCAGAAGGGGAAGTTGGTTGCTCTCATAAGTTTTCAGATGGAAGGATGATCCTCAGAGGTTTAGCCTGGGGAAGAGGAGGCTCAGGGGGGACCTTATTGCTGTCTACAACTACCTGAAGGGAGGTTGTAGCCAAGAGGGGGTTGGTCTCTTCTCCCAGGCAATCAGCACCAGAATAAGAGGACACAGTCTCAAACTGTGCCAGGGGAGGTTTAGGGGGGAGGTTTAGGTGGAGGTGAGGAGAAGATTCTTCACAGAGAGAGTTCTTGGCCATTGGAATGTGCTGCCCAGGGAGGTGGTGGAGTCCCCATCCCTGGAGGTGTTCAAGAGGGGACTGGATGTGGCACTTGGTGCCATGGTTTAGTAGTCATGGGGTCTTAGGTGACAGGTTGGACTTGATGATCTTTGGTCTTTTCCAACCTTATTGATTCTATGATTCTATGATTTTAAAGGTGAATATATACAGTCATAGAACCATAAATGGTTTGGAAAGGACCTTAAAGATCATCTAGTTCCAACCTCCCCCTGCCAAGGGCAGGGACACCTCTCAGCTGCTCAAGCCTCATGCAACCTGGCTTAGAACAATTCCAGCCTTGGAACCTCCACAACCTCTTTGGGCAATCTGTTTCAATCTCTCTCCACCTTCCTGGGGGAGAATTTCAATGTGCTTAGATAACTGAACTCTAGTATGGAGAATCAGGTAATAGGTGTTTGCCATTGTGCACAGAATCATTGACAGGGTCACAAAGCCAGAGACACTCAGGGAGCACCTAAAACTGAAGCTCTCTTATTTCTGGTTGTTGAGGCTGCCAGGGCCTCCAAGATGCAGCTTTTCCACGACAAAAAGATGTGAATGTCCAGCTGCAGATTGCTGTTGTCAGGGCTGCCTTTCAGGCTGGCTTTGCCAGGAAACTAGAATACAAAATGGAATAAAGAATTTCCAAAGGCTGGAGGCTGGATATTGAGAAGTGAAAATATCCTAAGTGTGCAGATCTCTTTGTTAGGCTGCAATGAAGGAGGTGAGTGCCTCTGAGCAGTGGCTCTCCTCCCCGGTTCTGATTGAGCACTCCTGCATTTTCTGATGGCTGATAAAGGGCAATAGTTCCCTTTCAGCTTTTCTTTTCAGGAGGAAGCATGGCCACATAATTTTCCTGTAATACCTGGCTGCGGTGCTTTTATTCTGGGCCTTCAAAGTTTTGTTACAGGTTTCGAGCAAAGGAGTAGGAAAATGTAAATAAATCACTATTGGGTGTGAAAAGGAAAAGAAAGATGATTCTAAACAACTCCATTGGAGAGATATCTGCCATAAGACCACCTGTACCAAAACATTCTGGGGCACTTTTCTTCTGATCTCTCTTCTGCTTGCTTCACTCATGGAGAGAAACACTCATCTGCTTCTACCTGACCTTGCCTGCATTGTTTTGCTGAACTTCTAACAGCTACTTCCTATTTCTCTGCTCCTTTCTCCCTTTTGGACTGGGGGTGGGGCAGAGGGACAGCTCCCCTGGTCTTTGACCGGGGAGGGTATCCTGTTGTTTGTTAATTGTGAATATCTGTAAACACTGTAACTACCGTGTGCTTTGCACATATTCACTGCGTTCCAGTGGAGAGTGTCCTTTGTAGTTGTAGCTGTTGTAGATTGAAGCCTCCATTTGCTTCCAACTGAGCTGGACACAGTCTCAAGCTGTGCCAGGGGAAGTTTAGGCTTGAGGTGAGGAGAAAGATCATAGTATCATAGTATCAGTCAGGGTTGGAAGGGACCACAAGGATCATCTAGTTCCAACCCCCCTGCCATGGGCAGGGACACCCCACACTAGATCAGGCTGGCCAGAGCCTCATCCAGCCTGGGCTTAAACACCTCCAGGGACGGGGCCTCAACCACCTCCCTGGACAACCCATTCCAGGGCTTCACCACTCTCATGGGGAAGAACTTCCTCCTCACCTCCAGCCTGAATCTCCCCACCTCCAGCTTTATTCCATTCCCCCTAGTCCTATCACTACCTGAGATCCTGAGAAGTCCCTCCCCAGCCTTCTTGTAGCCCCCTTCAGATACTGGAAGGCCACAATTAGGTCACCTTGGAGCCTTCTCTTCTCCAGACTGAACAGCTCCAACTCTTTCAGTCTGTCCTCATAGGAGAGGTGCTCCAGCTCTCTGCTCATCCTTGTGGCCCTTCTCTAAACACGTTCCAGCACTCCAGATCTTCACAGAAAGAGTTGCTGGCCATTGGGATGTGCTGCCCAGGGAAATGGTGGAGTCCCCATCTCTGGAGGTGTTCAAGAGGGGATTGGATGTGGCACTTGGTGCCATGGTTTAGTCATGAGATGTTGGGTGACAGGTTGGACTTGATGACCTCTGAGGTCTTTTCCAACCTTACTGATTCTATGATTCTATGGTCTGGCAAAATTAATGTTGGGAGGGGAAATTTCAACCCACCCCATTTACACTGGTGGTATAGTAGCTTCAGGAAGTCTCTGCTCTGCCAGCTCACCTACACCAACCCTATCTTGTGAGGGTCACTGCTTCTTTTTGTATTCAAAATCTCTTTTCAGTTCAGCAGTTCTCAGGGCTCTTAGAAATCGCTACAAATTCAGGTGAAAAAATAAATGCCATTAATGGCAATTCCAGTTGAGGAACACATCATTATAATGTGCATAAACCCCAGAAGAGCTTTTGTCCTTTGCCCATTGTGATGGTCTGAGCCTGGGAGGCAGATGCAATGGGATTTTGTGGTGTCCCTGCACATGCAGCAGGAAGAGTGTAGCCAGCAGGTCAAGGGAGGTTCTCATCATCATCCATGCTGCCCTGGTGAGGCCACATCTGGACTATTTGGTCTGGTTCTGGTCTGCCCAGTTCAAGAGAGAGGGAACTACTGGAGAGAGCCCAGTGGAGGCTATGGTAGGGACTGCAACATTCACCTGCCTCCCAGGTCCATCCCTGCCCTGCTCACTTCTTCACACCTGCAGCATTATTCTCACAGAATCCCAGCATGGTGGGGGCTGGAAGGCACATCTGGGGATCATCCAGTCCAGCCCCCTGCTAAAGCAGGGCACCCACAGCAGCTTGCCCAGCAGCACAATGCCCAGGGTAGGTTAGAAGCTCTCCACAAAAGAGGACTCCACAACCTCTCTGGGCAGCCTGCTCCAGGCCTCCAGCACCCTCACAACAAACAACTCTCTCCTCCTGTTTAGGTGGAGCATCCTTGGTTCCACTTTGTGCCCACTGCCCCTTGTCCTGTCCCTGGGCACCACTGAGCAGAGCCTGGCCCCAGCCTCTTGCCCCCCCACACAGCTCCTTTGTCTCTTGCTGAGCATTGCTCAGCTCCCCTCTGGGGCTGCTCTTCTCCAGGCTCTCAGCCTCAGGGCTCTCAGCCTTTGCTCCTCACAGAGCTGCTCCAGGCCCCTCAGCAGCTTTGCAGCCTCCCCTGGACTCTCTCCAGCAGTTCCCTGACTCTCTCAAACTGGAAATCCCAGAACTGGACACAATTTCCATCTTAATATGGAACAATATTCCCTCAAGTACAGAAGTTTTCATTTAACACACAAATCAGGTTTGTAACTACTTAATGTTTGAAATTGAGTCCCATCAATGTTGTAATTAGCCAGGTTTTGATTTTTTAGCTGCGTGGGTTAAACCTCTCGGAACAGGGAGTTCTCCAGCTGGTGTTTCAGCAGATAGTTCCCTTTCCTGTGCCCTGCAGTGTGTCCTCTACACC
Source organism: Colaptes auratus (assembly GCA_015227895.2). Lineage (NCBI taxonomy): Eukaryota > Metazoa > Chordata > Aves > Piciformes > Picidae > Colaptes > Colaptes auratus. The sequence continues at coordinate 21,489,538 of CM026889.1, forward strand.
ACAAGATGTCCCAGTGTGGAAATGCTAAGCTTTGAAACAGTTTTTTTAGACTATTAAACAATTTCAGTGAAGATTTCCTGCTATTTGGCTTGGGTTTCCCTGAACTCCTTAAATAGGAGGGTTTTAGAATTGTATGAGAAAAGTTCAAGGAGTGACAGGACAAGGGGCAGTGGGCACAAAGTGGACCCTAGGAGGTTCCATCTGAAGAGGAGGAGAAAGTTGTTTGGTGTGAGGGTGCTGGAGGCCTGGAGCAGGCTGCCCAGAGAGGTTGTGGAGCCTCCTTGTCTGCAGAGCTTCCAAACCCCCCTGGGCATTGTGCTGCTGGCCAAGCAGCTGTGGGTGCCCTGCTTTAGCAGGGGGTTGGACTGGATGATCTCCAGAGGTCCCTTCCAACCCTAACCATGCTGGGATTCTGAGCCTCTTTGATCCCATCTGGGAATCCTGAGGCATGCTGTATCCTGTTTCCCCTTAAAAAGATTCTCCACCAGGAGGTCTGGTTGTGACAGTTTATAGGCTGACAAAGCCTGGGCCTGGGGAGCTGTCCTTCTGGCCATCCACTGGTCAGGTGACTGGGCTGTAAATTCACCATGACCTTCTGAGTTCTGCAGCAGCCATCATGGTGCTCATTGAACACAGCTCCTGAGGGATGAAATGCTTAGGAAGGGAAGGTGTGGGGCAGCAGAAGGAACCCTTGCAGATTTGGACAGTAGCACTTCCTCTTTGCCTGGGATACAAATGAATCCTCTGCAGACTCAGAGGGCAGGGCAGGGTCTGGGGAAGGCAGGACAAGGCTCTTCCAGGATCAGTTAATGCAGGGCTGGGTGAGGCACTCAGAGTGTCTCAGTGGCCACCTCCTCCTCATTTCTGAGGTATAACCGAAACAACCAAAGGAAAGACTTTCATATATCAAACAAGCTCTAAGCCTGCTCCAAAGGGAGACAATACTTTGAAGTGCTGGCTGCATATTAAACTGCTTGAAGCAGGCTTTCTTCCCAAAGCAAATGACCCAAGCTGAGTTCTGTGCTGCTCCAATTAGCCTTCTTCCATTTATAATTAGCTCAAGTATTCCTCTTCAGCACAGGCAGAAGGATTCTGGATGTATCAGATCACACAGGCTAGATTATACAAGTCTCTAATTTAGGATGTAAACTCTTGAGGGTGGAGGCCCCACTCCCAAAGCTCACACCATCCTGCAGGGACAATTTGCAAATGGTCATGAATGAAACAGCAACAAGGCCCAACACACCCCATCAGAGTGTGTGATGTGAACAAAGTGTGCCTCAGCTTCTGGTTGAGCTTCCACAATATTCTGTCCTTGAGCTGTGATCAGTGTTCTTGTACCTTTCCCACTCATCCACATCCAGCACCAAACTGGGTTACAGGGTCACAGCAATGGAGAATGTTAGAGGGTTGGAAGGGACCTCTGGAGATCATCCAGTCCACCCCCCCTGCCAAGGCAGGGTCACCCAGGGCAGGTCACACAGGAACACATCCAGGTGGGCCTGGAATGTCTCCAGGGAAGACGACTCCACCACCTCCCTGGGCAGCCTGCTTCAGGGCTGTGGCACCCTGTGGTGGTTTGAGGCAGACCCCCTCCCCACCATGGGCAGAAATGAGACTCAGACAAACGGATTGCAAAAGTGGTGGAAGGTTTAAATGGAAAGCGGTGAGCATTTACAGAGAGCCAGAAGCATAGTGACAAAAGAGGTTCCAAGGCACAGCCAGAAACATCCCAACCCCACCTGAAGGTACACCCAAACCCCCCAGGGCTCTTTCTTCCCCCCCTCCATGGCTAGGCTAGTCTCAGCTGGCCAGATCTGAGACTGCCCATCCCCCCGGCCTTGGGATTAGGCAGGCCCAAAAGGCTGGGGGAAACCTCCCCCCAGTTACCGGGTGGTGGAGAGGGAAGAAAAGAGCAAGTGCCAGGACCCCTGCTGAGATTTTATGGGGGAGCGGGGCATTATGGTGTCCCCCAGGGATCAGTGCTGGGCCCCATCCTCTTTAATATCTTCATTGATGATCTGGAGGAGGGGATTGAGACAGTCATCAGCAAATTTGCAGATGACACCAAGTTGGGAGTGGATGTTGATCTGTTAGAGGGTAGAAGGGCTCTGCAGAGGGACCTCACCTGACTGGACAGATGGGCAGAGTCCAACAGGATGGCATTCAACAAGTCCAAGTGCCAGATGCTGCACTTTCGCCACAACAACCCCATGCAGAGCTACAGGCTGGGGTCAGAGTGGCTGGAGAGCAGCCAGGCAGAAAGGGACCTGGGGGTGCTGATCGACAGCTGCCTGAACATCAGCCAGCAGTGTACCCAGGTGGCCAAGAAGGCCAATGGCATCCTGGCCTGCATCAGGAACAGTGTGGCCAGCAGGAGTAGGGAAGTCATTGTGCCCCTGTACTCTGCATTGGTTAGGCCACCCTTTGAGTCCTGTGTCCAATTCTGGGCCCCTCAGTTTAGGAAGGACATTGAGACACTTGAACGTGTCCAGAGAAGGGCAACAAGGCTGGGGAGAGGCCTTGAGCACAGTCCTGTGAGGAGAGGCTGAGGGAACTGGGCTTGCTTAGCCTGGAGAAGAGGAGGCTCAGGGGAGACCTTCTTGCTCTCTCCAGCTCCCTGAAGGGAGGTTGTAGCCAGGGAGGGGTTGGTCTCTTCTCTCTAGCAACCAGCACCAGAACAAGAGAACACAGTCTCAAGCTGCACCAGGGGAGGTTTAGGCTCGAGGTGAGGAGAAAGTTCTTCACTGTGAGAGTCATTCGCACATTCCAGTGCTGCCCAGGGAGGTGGTGGAGTCCCCATCCCTGGAGGTGTTCAAGAGGGGACTGGATGTGGCACTTGGTGCCATGGTCTAGTCATGAGGTCTGTGGTAACAGGTTGGACTAGATGATCTTTGAGGTCTCTTCCAACCTTGGTGATACTGTGATTATGGGATGAAATACCTGGCATCCTGTGTCCACCCACTGGGCTGGACTCCTTCGGCACACAGGAAGCGTTCCTCACATGAACACAGCAGGGGGCACCCAGCCTAAACTGCTACACACCCTAAAATTACAGAAGTTGCTCCTCATGTTCAGATGGAACTTCTGATGTTCAAGTTTGTGCCCCTTACCCCTTGTCCTGTCCCTGGGCACCACTGAACAAAGCCTGGCCCCACCCTCCTGGCACCCACCCTTAAAGTATTGATCAGCACGGACTGATAAAAATCTCCCCTCAGGCTGCTCTTCTCCAGGCTAAACAGCCTCAATTCTCTCAGCCTTTCCCCATCAGAGCTGTTCCAGTCCCCTCAGCATCTTTGTAGCCCTTTGCTGCACCCTCTCCACCAAGTCCCTGCCCTTCTTGAACTGGGGAGCTCACAGCTGGACCCTGTACTCCAGATATGGCCTCAGCAGGGCAGAGTAGAGGGAGAGAAGAACCTCCCTCGTCCTGCTAGCCACCCTCTTCTTGCTGCACCCCAGGACGCCATTGGCCTTCTTGGCCACAAGGGCACATTGCTGGCTCATGGCCATCCTGTTGCCCACCAGCACTCCCAGGTCCTTTTCCCCAGAGCTCCTCTCCAACAGATCAGCCCCCAAGCTGTAGCAATCCATGGGGTTGTTCTTCCCCAGATGCAGGAATTCACACTTGTCCTTGTTGAATGTCATTAGAGGTGTCTCTGCCTAGCAGAAGACCCCCAGAGACACATCCCCTCAGCCTCTTCCACCTCTGTACCCCCTCCTCAGCTACACACTTAGAGTTGTCTGCACAGCAGAGTTTTCTCCTCTCCCTGTCCTTCACCACTTACCGAAACGCTGATGCCACTTTTGGTTCTCTTTTCATTAGCTCTTCCCTGAGTGGTTTGTGCTTGTTCCCACACTGCTCCTTACAGTTGGAATTACCTAAACACACTTACAAATTCCTGGAAGTGTTTGCTTCCAGATCCTTCCTTCAGGCTTTCCTTTCCCACAAGCACGCAAAAACCCTGACTGGGTTTCATTAAGGTTTTACAACGAGGCCCCAGCCCATATCTCCTGGTGAGTTTTCTTTTATTATTTCCTTGTTCTCCCCATATTTACTCCTCTGTTCCCTTGTAGCCTTAGAATGTGCTTTCCCTGGTGCAAAGATGGTCTGTTTCTCCTGTCTTTGCACTGCCTGATTGATGAGAAGAGTTTCTGGACCTTATATTACTGCTAGCAATAGGCAGAATTTGGTGGAATACCTGCTCAAAGAAGTGATTTGGGGAGTTTAACTAAAGCAAAGCTCTGAAACCTGAGCCATGTCTGTTCTATTCTTCCTTTTCAGCATACAGAGCTGAGAACTGCAGGAACAACCTCATTGATCCCAAGGCTAATCTCCCTTACAACTGTCCTTGGCTGTTAAAGGATAACTGTGCTCTAATCAATAATTTTCAGTGACTTTATCTAGAGTGTGCACATTAATCACTGAAGAATTCTGGTCTCTCAGCCCTCCCTCAACTGATTCTTAGATCCAAAAAGTTCTGAGTTATTTTAGAACTGTCACAGATACTGGAGAAAATCTCTCATTAAGATGCAAAACAGAATGGAAAGGTGTTCTGGGAACAGCTTAATTGCAAGATGATAAATGATGAACAGTCTCCTTCCTGGCTGGGTCTCTGCCAGGCCTCCAGTGCTGGAGGTGCTGCCATTTCATGTATCCCCCCCACAGAGATGACTTTGGACTAGATTCCTGTGGCTATGCCTTTGCTGAGGATTTATGTTTAAGGTTCAATGTATCTAGAATGTGTATCTATGTTCACAAGATGAATGGAGAAGAGAAGGCTCCAGGGAGACCTTAGAGCTGCATTTCAGTATTTGAAAAGGACCTACAGGAAGGCTGGGCAGGGACAGTTTAGAAGGGCTTGTGGGGATAGGACAAGGGGCAATGGTTTAAAACTGGAGCAGAGGAGCTTTAGCTTGGACAGCAGGAGGAAGTTCTGCACAACGAGAGTAGTAAAATACTGGAGCAGGCTGCCCAGGGATGTGGTTGAGGTCAAATCCCTGGAGACATTCAAGATCAGACTTGCTGTGGCCCTGTGCAGCCTGATCTAGTTGGAGGAGTCCCTACCATCAGCAGGGGAGTTGGACAAGGTGACCTTGGAGGGTCCCTTCCAACCCAGTGCAATCTGTGACTCTGTGAATGCTTACCTACTGATCAGTTATTTCACAGAATCCCAGTATGGTGGGGTTGGAAGGGACCTCTGGAGATCACCCAGTCCAACCCCCTGCTCAAGCAGGGCACCCACAGCAGCTTGCCCAGCAGCACAATGCCCGGGGGGGTTGGAAGCTCTCCACACAAGAAGACTCCACAACCTCTCTGGGCAGCCTGCTCCAGGCCTCCAGCACCCTCACAACAAACAACTTTCTCCTCCTCTTCAGATGGAACCTCCTAGGGTCCACTTTGTGCCCACTGCCCCTTGTCCTGTCCCTGGGCACCACTGACAAGAGCCTGGCCCCAGCTTCTTGCCCCCCACAGTTCCTTCAGCTCTTGCTGAGCATTGCTCAGATGCCCTCTGGGGCTGCTCTTCTCCAGGCTCAACAGCCCCAGGGCTCCCAGCCTTTGCTCCTCACAGAGCTGCTCCAGGCACCTCAGCAGCTTTGCAGCTTCCACTGGACTCTCCCCAGCAGTTCCCTGTCTCTCTGGAAATGGGGAACCCAGAACTGAACACAATCACTCCCCTTTGTGTTTCACCATCTCAGCTATGCAGCCTTTAGTCCTTCATGTTGGATGGAACTATGTGCAGACTGGAACAGGCACAGCAAGCCTTCTCACAGCACTCAGGACCCTTCAAAACCCATTAGCCTGTTTGTAGTGAGTAAGCTACATGAATTCTCAATAATAAAACAAAACTTGTGCAGGAAGTACTTCTGCTCACAATACTCTGGGTTGTATTTTTTAGCACAGGCAGAATTCCACGTTGCTGTGCTCTGAAACACAATTCCTGCTCATTACACTGCTCAGCCAAGCGGTCACAAGATCTCCGTTTACAGCAGGATGAAGCTGTAAAAATGCCTCTGCAACTTCCTTGCTCTTGATTTCACCACACAGCACCTGATGGGATGGCATACAAAGCAATTCCTAGCAGGGACCAGACAGTCCCCTGCCTCAGGGCAGAAGGTGTAGATGCCATGGTGAGTGATCATAGATTCATAGAATGGTGTGAGTTGGAAGGGACCTTAAGGATCATCCAGCTCAAATCCCCCTGCTGTAGGCAAGGACACCTCCCACTGGCCCAAGTTGTTCAGGGCCTCATCTAACCTGGCCTTAAACACCTCCAGGGAAGGGGTATCCACAACTTCCCTGGGGAACCTGTTCCAGTGTCTCACCACCCTCACTGGAAAGAATTTCTTCCTCATCTCCAGTCTCAGTCTCCCCTCTTCCAGCTCAAAGCCATTGTGCCTCATCCTGGCACTCCCAGCCCTTGTCAAATGTCCCTTCCCCCTTCAGGTACTGGAAGGTTGCTCTAAGGTCTCCCTGGAGCCTTCTTTTCTCCAGGCTGAACAGCCCCAACTCTCCCAGCCTGTCCCAATAGGGGAGGTTCTCCAGCTCTCTGGTCCTCTTTGTGGCCTCCTTTGGACCCTCTCCAGCAGCTCCAGGTCTTTCTTGTGCTGGGAGCACCAGAACTGGAGGCACATGGGCCCTTCTCCAAGTTATCCTAATCATAAAATCACAGAGTGCTTTGGGTTGGAAGGGACCTTAAAGATCATCCAGTTCCAATGCCCCTGCCATGCACAGGGTCACCTCCTACCAGATCAGCTTGTTCAAGGCCTCAACCAGCCTGGCTTGGAACATTTCCAGCCTTGGAACCTCCACAACTTCTCTGGGAAACCTGTCCCAGTGCCTCACCACCCTGATGGGGAAAAATTTCCTCTTAAGGTCCAATTTAAATCCAGCTTCTTCCAGCTTGAAGCCATCACCACATCCCTTTGTCAAAAGTCCCCCCCAGCTCTCCTGTAGCCCACTTCAAACCCTGGCAGGCTGCTCTAAGGTCTCCCTGAAGCCTTCTCTTCTGCAGGTGGTTTCTGAGCAGAGCAGAATCCCCTCCCTGTGCTTCTGCTCTCCCTGCTTTGGATGCAGCCCAGCACACAGCTGCCTGCTGGGCTGCCAACAACCTCATGTTGAGTTTTTCATCAACTGACACTCCCCAAGGCCTTCTCCTCCAAACTGCTCTCGAGGTCCTGCAGAGGTCCTGGTCCCTGCTGCCATGGACAACTGACCTTCCTCCACAACAAACTGCACCCTGCTTGTGAGGCCCCTTCCCAAAGAGGCAGAGCAGTCAGGGAGATTATCCACTGCAGGTGTAGGAAGAAAAGGTTAGGCAGTGGATTCTTTTTCTCCTCATCCTCCAGAAGCCCCCAGGTGCATTATTTACTCAGGCAGCATAGAAAGAGCTGCCAGCCAACCAGCTCCAGGAGCACAGGAGAACATTAACTCCATGCACTGTGGATTTTTGTCCTCTTATGGACTCTTCTATGGCTAAAATGGAACATTTATCCCCTGAGGGATGAGTCTTCTGGACCTTCTCAGCCTTGCCTTCACTGGGGGCACCAGTGTGGTCACTTTTCCCTATCTCACTGAGTTTTTAATTCAACTTCTAGGGCAGTAATTGCTTTAAGAACCTGTGCCTCTATCAACTTGATTCATACTCGTTTTAAAGCTTGTTCAGAAAGGTGGGAGTCTCCATGGCAGACCCTTCTCCAGAAAACCAAGCTCTTACTAAAAACAGGTTGTAAATATTTGATGTTTTGCAAGGTGAATGGAAGAGAGGTTTTTTTAACCTCCTCCGAAGCATAGCATAAAAGGTTTTCTTCAGGTCAGGGTGAATATCATCTACTCTGGTTTGATTAAGGTCATGAAGTTCAACAAAGCCAAAGGCAAGGTTCTGCACTTGGGTTTAGGGCTGGGTGCAGGCTGGGTGGAGAATAGATGGAGAGCAGCCCTGTGGAGAAGGGCTTTGGTGTGATGCAGGGTGCAAAGCTGGACAGGAGCCGGCACTGAGCACTGCCAGCCCAGCCCTGCCTGTCCTGGGCTGATCCCCAGCAGTGTGGGCAGCAGGGGCAGGGAGGGGATTCTGCTGAGACTCCCCCTGCAGCGCTGGGGCCAGCTATGGAGTACTCAGCACAGACAGGAACCTGTTGGAGCAGGGCCAGAGGAGGCCACAGCAATGCTGGGAGGGCTGGAAGCCCTCTGCTGTGAGGCCAGGCTGGGAGGGTTGGGGTTGTGCAGCCTGGAGAAGAGAAGGCTCCAGGGAGACCTTAGAGCAGCCTGCTAGGGTTTGAAGTGGGCTACAGGAGAGCTGGGGAGGGACTTTTGACAAAGGGATGTAGTAACAGGATGAGTGGTGATGGCTTCAAGCTGGAAGAAGCTGGATTTAAATTGGTCCTTAAGAGGAAATTCTTCCCCATCAGGGTGGTGAGGCACTGGGACAGGTTGCCCAGACAAGTTGTGGAGGCTCCAAGGCTGGAAATGTTCCAAGCCAGGCTGGTTGAGGCCTTGAACAAGCTGATCTGGTAGGAGGTGACCCTGTGCATGGCAGGGTATTGGAACTAGGATGATCTTTAAGGTCCCTTCCAACCCAAAGCACTCTGTGATTTTATGATTAGGATAACTTGGAGAAGGGCCCATGTGCCTGAAAACCTATTAGCCTTTGTAGCTTTATGAGCTGGTCTCTTCCACCGTTTCCCTCTTCAGAACTTCCTTCTTGCCTGATTACAGACCCTGGTCCACTCTCACTAGGTCTCTCTGAGGAAGTCCTGAGCCATTGAAGCAGCTTCAGATTTCTAGTAGCTGAAGCTAGTGGAAGAATTCAATATGAACCTCCACACGTACCTGCTGCTGAATTTATTGATCTGAAATAGGCCATTTGAAAACAGCCAGTCTTTTGGTTTAGAAAATTCATGTTGCAGACTTAACAATCTTTTGTTTTGTGGTTTTTTTTTTGGGGGGGAGATGTTTTCTCTTGAGGTTAAATCCCTAGCCCAGGCCATGGCAAGTCTAAATAGCCTCCTTTCAGCAATGTAGTCTCAACATGAGTCAGAATTTTGCCCACGGGAGCTGCTGTCAGTATTAATAACAGCTGCTCTTGAGAAACATCCCTTTACTATTTCAGCAAATTCACCTGATGTTGATTTTGTGTATGTGTGTGTTTGAATAATCTATGCATGAGACAACAGTCTGGGAGCTTTTCTTGCTGCTTCACCCTTTTACAACTTGAAATTCCTGCCTGTTTATTAGCAAGACCTCTGTGGCTATTTCTCATGTGCATTACTTGGTGTTGTTCTTTCGTCACAGGAGGACTCAGCATGACTTCTTCTGGGCAAATTCCTTTTGCCAAGGGTTTGTTGAGGCACTGGGTGCTTGAATGTCTTGCCCATGGTCAGAGGCTGTCATAGACAGAGAGAAAAAAAATACAAATCAAGATATCCAAGCAAGCATCCTCCCCACTGCAGCATCCTCCTCTGCAGACACTGCTGAAGAAGGCAGCAATAATTGGGCTGGATTTGCTCTGACTGTATGAACAAAAGTTATTGGTCTCTTTTGCATTTAAAGCACAAGCCCTGGGAAACTTCTCAGCCTCAGTGCTTTCATGGCTGAATCAGTTGCATTTGGTTTCTGCTTACCACCCCTTCATTGCTTCAGTGGCATTCAGAATCCTGATTCACTCCTTTATCACCCAGAAAATGGGAACAGAAAATTCACTTGGAATTTTTTTCCCCTACACATTGCCTCTCTGCTCTGCCCTAGTGAGGTCACAGCTGGAGGACTGAGTCCAGTTCTGGGCTCCCCAGCTCAAGAGAGACAGCGAACCACTGGGGAGAGTCCAGTGGAAGCTGCAAAGATGCTGAAGGGCCTGGAGCTGCTCTGTGAGCAAAGGCTGAGAGCCCTGGGGCTGTTGAGCCTGGAGAAGAGCAAACCCAGAGGGCATCTGAGCAATGCTCAGCAAGAGATAAAGGACCTGCGGCAAGAGGGCAAGAGGATGGGGCCAGACTGCCCAGGGACAGGACAAGGGGCAATGGGCACAAACTGGAACCCAGGAGGTTGCATGTGAAGAGGAGGAGAAAGTTGTTTGGTGTGAGGGTGCTGGAGGCCTGGAGCAGGCTGCCCAGAGAGGTTGTGGAGTCTCCTTGTGTGGAGAGCTTCCAACCCGCCCTGGGCATTGTGCTGCTGGGCAAGCTGCTGTGGGTGCCCTGCTTGAGCAGGGGGTTGGACTGGGTGATCTCCAGAGGTCCCTTCCAGCCCCCACCATGCTGGGATTGTGGGATCCTGTGAAACTGTAGTAATGGGATGAGCAATTTTGTGCCTTTTATGTAAAATTTAATCATATCTAAACTGATCAGTAACAAAATTTCAGGTGTGGCTTCAGTACAAGCAGGAGAGGATCCACCAAGATCTATATAAGGCTGACCAAGGAGCAGATCCCCTCCTTCCTCCCCCTTTATCCCCCAACCCCAAACCAACAGGGCTCAGCACTTGGCAGGACTGATCCCATGCTGGCTTCCTCTGCAATCCAAGAGTGTAGAAACCACAAAACCAGTACATGAACTGTAATGAGGAGACACCACCCTCCACCTCACACACAGCACTGGATCTCCGCTCTGCCTGTGGCTGGGTGAGGAGCAGATCCCCTCTGTTAGAATCTGTATGGAGCAATCATTTCTAGAATGCAGAAATATCCAACAAGTATTTCAGGTTCATAGGTTCTCTGGTAGAGAACTAAGAGGTTAGGCTCTAAAGTGACCATAATTTCACAATAAATACACCCAGGGGGCATTTATTACTAACCAACAGTTTCTCTCCCCCCCCTTTCCTTGCTGCACAAACAACTCCTCTCATTTACATCTCGACACAGTGACTTAAGTATTTTAAGCACCTCTCACCTATTTTCGTTTCCACCTGCTAAAACTCGGCAGCTCAGCTCCACTTTTCCCATCGTTCAACAGCCACACCGCTGAGCTGAACATCCCCAAGTACACTATCACTAATGAAACCTTGCAGAGCAGTAGCTCACAAGCACCTGCAGGTACAACTTCACAGCGTGGAAGTCCTTTATAAATATTGATAAGGGTTCTCCAGCATCCAGCATTTGCAGGTGTAGGGCTGTCCAACAAAATGAGCTGATTAACGTTCCCCAGAGCTCAACGGCAGCAACTCCTAAAGTGTCTTGAGCTCCTTAAAGATGATGGAAGTTCTCCTTTGATCTGCTGCACTGCCTTGTGAAAGCAGTTAGGACTCGGAGAGCTTCTGACAAGCCTTCTCCTGTGATAGCGCAACAGGGCTGCACGTACCAGTTCCTGTCACTGCAGTACTTCTTCATGTTGAGCCTCCTCGTTACTTCCTCGGCGTTCAAAGCCCCTGGCAAATCCTGCTTGTTCGCCAGCACCACCACGGGGATGCCTTTGAGTGATTCAGTCTTTAAAATGACTTCAAACTCTTTCTTTGATTCTTCCAGGCGTTGCTTATCAGAGCTGTCCACCACGTAGAGCAGTCCGTTGGCCGTCTCCAGGAAGCTGTACCACGACTGCCTCATTTTCCGTTGTCCTCCAACGTCCCAGAAGGTCAGGGTGAAATCCTTCTGGGTTTCAATCATATCCACGTTAAAGCCAATTGTTGGACTTGTTAGGAAAAGTTCATTGTACCTGAACTTGTACAACAGTGTTGATTTCCCTGCAGAATCAAGTCCCAACATCACTATATTGGCTTGCTTGATTTTGGAGTGCTTGGTGTTCTGGAGGCCCATCGATGCCGTGGTGTTCCCTAGGACAGCTGGAATTCTCTGTCTCCCCTGAAGCCAATTCTTGGCTTCCCACCTGAAGTGAAGCACAGAGAGCAAAGAAGAGGAAGGGGAAGAAGCAGCTTGGTGCTATGAAAAGTAAGTAACAGCTCTGTCCAAACACGCTGCCTTTTATCAACGTGATAACACGCAAACAGAATGAAGGTGCAGTGCTGAGTGCCAAGCCCGTGGGTGGAACAGCTGTGAGTAACCTACCAATTGGTCACAGGCACAAAGGTTACAGTCCTCCAACGTGTCTCAACGGTGAACCTCACTTCCAGAACCCTTTCTGTAGTAAATGGTGTGTACCAAACCAGCAGCAGGGTTATTCTCCCTAATCCCCTGGTCCCAGGAACCACTAGCTGCCTGCCCTGCTCCAGAGGTGAATCCCTTCACCACCACCTCCCTTTGGAAAAGGAATGAGACACAAACACAGCCAGGGGGGAGAGGAAGGTATGAGGTTTGTCCAGAAAACGACAAGGTACCTGATTTATTGGTGCAGCTCATCTTCCAGCCACAAGCTAACCTCAAGGGGTTTCTAACATGAGTCTGCATGGGCACGTGGACTCCACCAGCTCACAGAGGTCCACGTTAAAACGTGCCCTGCTCTAAGCAGACTCCCTCAGGGACTCCTTCTGCCTGCTCACACATGGACTTGGCTGGTTTGGGTTGTAAATTTGGTGAGTGTATGAACAAGTTTAATGCACTCTGCCTAGTGGAGACTATATAAGGTTATTGCTGGGATTCAGCCACCTGACATTAACAATTTCTGTTAGCATCATTACTCACAGGTTGCATCATGTTGGAAGGGACCCTCAAAGGTCATCTGGTCCAACCCCTGCAGTCAGCAGAGGCACTTCCAACTAGATCAGGCTGCCCAGGGCCACAGCAAGTCTGATCTTGAATGTCTCCAGGGACGGGTCTCAACCACACCTCTGGGCAGCCTGCTCCAGTATTTTACTACTCTCATTGTGCAGAACTTCCTCCTGATGTCCAAGCTAAATCTCCCCTGCTCCGGTTTTAAACCATTGCCCCTTGTCCTATGCCCACAAGCCCTTCTAAACTGTCCCTGCCCAGCCCTCCTGTAGGTCCCCTTCAGATATTGAAATGCAGCTCTAAGGTCTCCCAGCGCCTTTTCCAGGCTCCATACTCCTGATGCCTGCTGATGTACGATCAAGGTTTACTTCAGGAAAGGAATGAAAAGAGGTAAAGCAATGAAGGGTTTGGGGTTTTTTTTGGGGGGAAGGGAGAGTAGAAAATTTATTCTCATGTAATTTAATGCACATTGAGGCTCCATTCTGTGGTCAGTTAGCAGACTTATGCTGACTGGGTTGATTAGCAGACCCCACACATACCCAGCATCACAACACTCACTCGCCCTTGCACCCTTATGCACGAGGATTACTTATCTCCACTTGTCTTTGCTTCAGAAAGTCCCTCATCAGCAAAAGCACATTAAGGTCTCCTGGGCAGTGAGCTGCTGACTGATAGGTTAATCAGTCTGATAATTATGGCACTAGCTGCTCAGATATTACACACATGGCATAAAACAAACCTCAGCCTTGACAGACAGGTTCTAATCTGGTTTCCCTCAGAGCTAAAAGGGTTGTAGCAGAACTAATTGGGGGCAACACAAGGTGGCAGTGACACACTCACTGTTGTAGGTTTTTCATACTTAATAACATAGATTAAGTTCAGGGTTGGAGGGTTTTCAGCAGCAGGTCACGATGTATTAAGTCAGATTGCTTGCATTTCTTTCTAAGTAATGCAGGGAAACAAACTGGAAGATGGGGAGAAAGGAAACTGTGCAAAACCCAGTCCAATGAATCATAATTCCCTGCAACACAGCCTGCCATCCCTTGAAATATGGTTCTCTGGATCCAAGGGCAAAACCTGCCCTCTGTGTGAGCTGCGACAGGACGGACGGACAGATGGATGGATGGATGCTCTGGGTACTGGGCAGTGCTGTGATGTCAACATTACTCACAGTTCTCTGCTCTGTGTGCTTGCTCCGACCCTATTTGATGTTTATGATCTCCGCTGTTGTTTTATTACATCAGACTTATCAGTTTGAAGAAGCAATTAAGCAATGTCTGGCTTTTTACAAGCTAATTCCATTTATTTCCAGCCAGCTTCTGAAGTCCCCATGGCTTTGTGGTGTTTAATTACACCCAGACCAAATATGAATTTGGTTCAGCATAAGATTTTCTTTTGCAGGGCCACTTCCTGCAATGATTTCTCCACGTTACTTTGGAGTTTATGTTCCCACCAAAACCGAGCCCAAGTCTGTGGCACAGGACAACAACGTGATGCAGCCTCCTGCTTGCAGGTTCTAAAGCTCCATTTGCCCTGAGAGATGAGTGTTTGAAGGAGCGAGAAATCTACCTTTTGGTTGTCCAAAGGTGTATTTGCTTTGCTGGGGTGAGGCTATCTTACTTGTGTGGGGTTCACCTATATGTTCCATTTTAAAACCTTGGGAGTAATAAACCTGTGCTGATTGACAGCTGATTTACCATCAGTTAACCCCAACTCAAACTTTGCACAACAAACCTTTCATCACCTGGGTAGGTTTACCTAAACTATGCCGGTTTACTGAAACTATGCAGGTTCCTAAATTGTCCAAGATGGATATTCCACTACAGGCTTTCCAGTCCTCACCACCATCAGCTGCAGTAGCTGCACATTTGAAAGCGCCTGCCTTTTCTTCCTGCCTTAGGAAGAATTATTTCACTGTGAGGGTGACAGAACACTGGAACAGGCTGCTCAGAGGGGCTGTGGAGTCTCCTCCCTAGAGATATTCAAGACCTGCCTGGATGAGTTCCTGTGTGAGCTGGTATAGGCGATCCTGCTCTGGTGGCGGGGCGTTGACTGCATGACCTCTCTCGGTCCCTTCCAGCCCCTGACATTCTGTGATTTTCTTCCCTGGAATCCATAAACTATAACCTCACACCAAACCATGATTTCTGAAGCAGGGACCAGCTGGAGCGGCCAGGGGACCGGCAGGCACGGAGCCGTGCTGCAGCGGAAGGCCAGCGGCCGCCATTGGCTGGCGCTGCAGGGCCTGTGCCAGGCGCTGTCTGAGGCCTTGCCGGGGCCCTGCCGCGGCCAGCTGCCCTGGCAGGAGGCGGAGGAGGAGGCGGGCATTTCCCGGTGCCCCCCGCGGCCAGCCGGAGCCCGCTTCCCTTCCCGAGCCGTGTGGGGCACCGACCGCTACGCGTGGGAAGCGGAACGGGACGGGGCGGGACGCCCTGCCCTGCCCTGCCCTGCCCTGCCCTGCCCTGCTCTGTCCTGCCCGGCCGGTCACCGG
The DNA here is from genome assembly GCA_015227895.2 of Colaptes auratus. Lineage (NCBI taxonomy): Eukaryota > Metazoa > Chordata > Aves > Piciformes > Picidae > Colaptes > Colaptes auratus. Next base: position 21,504,613 of record CM026889.1, read on the forward strand.
GCGGCACCGCAACGATAACGAAAGGGAAGGGTGAGTGGAGGGGGGTATATCGCGGCTCCACGGGGCCGACATTGGACGCCGTGGCCCCCGCCCAGCGGTTGTGCTGAGGCGGTGGGACTTGAGGAAGCGGGGAACGGTTACGGGTGGGCGGGCGAGGGAGGAGAGGGAGGGCGCTGGAGGCTGCTTGAGGGGAGAGCCGGGTGCGGGACGCGCTGCTGGCAGCCTGCGTTTAACTGGAAGCCAGTGAAATGGCTTCGCGTTTGCCACTGGTTTCAGCAGAGGGCGGCACATTTCCTCCTAACGAACGCTTACCTCTGAGCTGTCACCTTTCAGTGCATCCAGGCGCTGCGAAAGTTTCCTCCGAACGAACTCTTACCTCCCTGCTGTCACCTCTCTGTGCATCCCGGCGATGCGAAAAGTTGCCTACAAGGGAGCATTAAGGTTGCTTGGGCAATCTGAAGATTTAATGGTGTCAAAGATGTTTTGCTGAAGATCTTGGGGATTTTTTTAACATTTTTATTTTTTGCAGAGGTGAGGTTTGTGGAGGGGAAGTCTCCAAGGTGAAAGCTGTGAGAGTTCCTCAGTGCTCCTCTCTGGGACGCAGCTGATTCGCTGTCTGTGTAACAGCTGGAACAGTGACTGTGGATTTGTCTTTGTTCTGTTGCAGCATGCTTTCAAGTGACACTTCAGACAACAGAAGGCAGACAAATGTTTGAGTAATAGCATTCTGGAAACTACTTTTTCACTTCTTTTCCAGCAAGGAACATGCGTCAGGGTCTGTGCTATGGATGTTGAAGGTCCCCGAGGCACTTCTGCGGAGGAGTTACTGCCCTGCGCCAGTGAATATCATGCACATGAGAAGGCTGCAGTGGATTTTTTTGTTTCTCCTTGCCTTCTCTGTCCTGGCTCTCTGGTATGTCATGTTCCCTTCTGATGCTGGGAGTGAGCAGCTCAACCTGCTGTATTTCTACGACCACGAACCGCTTCACAGGCAGCGCTACCTCTTCACGCTGCGGGAGCGCCCCGAATGCAAAGACATCCATCCCTTCCTCGTCATCCTGGTGGCTTCCAGGCCTCAGGATGTGAAGTCAAGGCAGGCCATCAGGATAAGCTGGGGATCTCGGCGCGTCTGGTGGGGACAGCGGATTCTAACCCTCTTCTTACTAGGCGAGGACGCTGAGGGGGCGGACGCCGCTGCAGCGCTGTCGGTGGAAGATGAGAGCATCCTGTATGGTGACATCATCCGCCAGGACTTCATGGACACCTACGACAACCTCACCTTGAAAACCATCATGGCCTTCCAGTGGCTCACCGAGTTCTGCTCCAGCGCCAGGTTCCTCATGAAGACCGACGACGACGTCTTCATCAACACCCCCAACCTGGTGAAGTTCCTCCTGAGGCTAAACTCCTCAGAGGATGTTTTTACTGGCTATCCTCTCCTCGACAACTTTGCCTACAGAGGCTTTTACAGGAGGAGATACATCTCCTACCGCGAGTATCCCTTCAGGCTGTACCCTCCCTACTGCAGCGGCATGGGTTACATCCTGGACGGCAGGCTGGCTCTCAGGGTTTACGAGCTGATGAGTCACGTCAAGCCCATTAAGTTTGAGGATGTTTATGTTGGCATCTGCTTAAATCTGCTCAAGGTGAACGTCAGTGTTCCAGGAGAGAACCAGTTCTTTCTTTATAAAATCAGGTTTGATACCTGCAGGTACAGGCAGCTGATCGCAGTACACGGCATTACGGCCAGGGAAATGATCAGCTTCTGGCAGGATTTGTCCTCACACACTGCAGTTACCTGCCTTTGAGTCTGTCTTTATGTATAAGCTTCCGCCTGTTTGGGGTAAAAATGCTTAAAATCCAGGGCAACACAAATGTGATGGGTTGAGGCCCACCCCCTCCCCACCCCGGGCAAAAATGAGACTCGGGCAAACGGACTGCAAAAGTGGTGGAAAGTTTAAATGGAAAGCAGTGAATGTTTACAGGGAGCCAGAAGCATAGTGACAAAACAGATCCCAAAGCACACCCAGAAATATCCCATCCCCACCTGAGGGTACACCCAAAACCCCCAGGGCTCTTTCTTCCCCCCACCCCTCCTCCACAGTTAGGCTAATCTCAACTGGCCAGATCTGAGATTGCCCTTCCACTCAGCCTTGGGCCTAGCCCCAATTACCAGGTGGCGGCAAGGGAAGAAAAGAGCAAGTGGCAGGACCCCCACTGTAATCTTATAGGGGATCAGGGCATTATGGGATGAAATACCTGGCTTCCTGTGCCCACCCACTGGGCTGGACTCCTTCAGGACACAGGAAGCGTTCCTCACATGGACATAGCAGGGGGCACCTGGCCCAAACTGCTACAACACAAAAACCAGAGCTCCTGCAGCGGAAGGAGGGCTGTGCTGCTGGGGCAGAACTGCCACCACAGCATGTCTCTGGGATGGTCTGATGTCCTTAGATAAAAACCCCAGGAAATCACACAGCATTTTTCCATGTCTGTATCCTACACATGCAGGATACTTGGGAATACACTGTCCTGGCTTCTCTAACACTTGTCCATGTGGTCTGGTGGAACCACAGGACTTCCACCTGGAAGTATCTGCCTGTCAGTGAGGAATTCTGTTTATACCACATGTGCTTCCCACATTCCCACTTGGATTGGGTTTTTTTATTGTTTCTTTGCAACTGCATTATCCTTGGCCACTCTCAAGTAGTTGTTCTGTGCCTGGCATAACCATTCCCATGACTTTTCTATCAGTTTCACCTCTGAGCCTGTTACACCTTCTTATGTAAACACATCACCTCCATCAGCACTCTCCAGTGCTACAAACTTGTGGCTCTTGGAGGGAGAGCAGAAGCTGTGGGAAGTTCTGAATGAATGATGCAATTTCTCTGTGTGTGCATGTACATATTTATATTTACATAATATAAACCAGAATTGCTTTGGTGGCTTTGCTCACACTCATGTTCACAGACTGCCAGAGGGATACATCAGTGCAATTCAGTTATGAGACATCTCTCATTCATCAGGATAATCAAAACCCAGGCATGTACACACATGCCTGTACATACTGAAGAGTCTCCAAAGCTCTGGGACCAAGCAGGGAATCACAGAATCCTGGCATGGTGGGGCTGGAAGGGACCTCTGCAGATCATCCAGTCCAACCCCCTGCTCAAGCAGGGCACCCACAGCAGCTTGCCCAGCAGCACAATGCCCAGGGCAGATTGGAAGCTCTCCACACAAGAAGACTCCACAACCTCTCTGGGCAGCCTGCTCCAGGCCTCCAGCACCCTCACAACAAACAACTTTCTCCTCCTCTTCAGGTGGAGCCTCCTGGGTTCCAGTCTGTGCCCACTGCCCCTTGTCCCTGGGCACCACTGAGCGGAGCCTGGCCCCAGCCTCTTGCCCCCCACAGATCCTTTGTCTCTTGCTGAGCATTGCTCAGCTCCCCTCTGGGGCTGCTCTTCTGCAGGCTCTCAGCCCCAGGGCTCTCAGCCTTTGCTCCTCACAGAGCTGCTCCAGGCCCCTCAGCAGCTTTGCAGCCTCCCCTGGACTCTCTCCAGCAGTTCCCTGACTCTTGAACTGAGAAGATTCAAAAGGATCCATTTATATCACGACTTTAGTCCTGAAACTGTTTCCTTCCTTCAAACATTCACATGAGACAAGGAAGAAATTCTGAGCTTTTGTACTCCTTAAAGACAAGAAACTCTGGTCCATCTGTAAAGACAGGGATTTGAATCACTTTATTCATGTCAGCAAGGCCAAGTTTTCAGTAGTTTACACTTCTCTAACAGACAACAACACAGGGTTTGCAACTGCATTAACAGAGTTATTCTTGACACACCCACTACACAGTGAAGAGAGAATGGTTACATCCTGTACATGGAGCATGGCAGAGCACTGCCACCTTACCTGTGCTACAGCTAAGATGTGGTGGCATATTTACATTTGGCTGTCTTGCAGATAGTCTCTTAGAGACAAATTAGAAGAGGTGCAGAAACCTCTAAGTACCATGGTTGAGGTTTCCCCAGGTTTCTTTGTTTTTCACCTTGTGGTTATGGTCACTGTTGGATTTTTGCTGTGTTTTCTGCAACTGCACATGGGTTTGGGATGCTTGGATATAAAAATGAGGTCTTGGGGAGAATGTTCTCAAGGTGTTTCAGATGTTGGTGTTCTAAGGGCGGATGAAGAAGGTCAAAGATTGGCAAAAGGAGATTATTTTGTTGAACTAAAACCACTAAAGAGACATTACAGAGAATCCCAGCGTGGTGGGGGTTGGAAGGGACCTCTGGAGATCATCCAGTCCAAGCCCCCTGCTAAAGCAGGGCACCCACAGCAGCTTGCCCAGGAGCACAGTGGCCAGGGGAGTTGAGTCTCTCCACAGGAGGAGACTCCACAAGCTCTCTGGGCAGCCTGCTCCAGGCCTCCAGCACCCTCACAACAAAGAGGTTTCTCCTCCTGTTCAGGTGGAGGGTGCACCCTGGGAAGAGAGGTGACACTACAGCTGTTGGTCTGTGCTGAGATCCTGAGAGCTCTGTGAGAAGTTTGACTTTGATTGTTTCTGCAGTTTAAACTCCAAAAAACCTCCCCCATTTTTTTTTATCAGCCTGCCAGGTTAAATGCTTAAAAATGAATGATCTGTCACAAGAACACTGACACTGCAGCACACTTATATTGCTTTTGCCCAAACCCATGGATTCTGAAAGACTCTGCAGCCTTCAGCAACTGGATAATAGATCAAGCAGACAGTGCTCATGTGGAGAGAACCAGAGATGTGGATCAGGCTGAAGTGGCTGTGCAGGACTGTCACCAGGCAAGGTACCTCTTAGGTTTGTGCCCCACAATAAGGCTGATCATAAATCTGTACACAGTGATCTGTTCCTGCCACCTGAAACTGCCCCCTCCAGTGGCATCAGTTCTGCACAAACACTGTAAAACATTCCTGCTTCCCTCGGTTTAAAAAGCCAACTCATTTCCAGTCTGGTTTGTAGCTGAGTCTGACCTTATTATTGCTTAAAAGTCCATAAAAACTCATGCCTGAGCTGATGTTGCTGCTTAAAGCAAATAGCAGGGAAGATCCTAATGGGAAGAGGTGAAAAAAGCTTCAAGCTGTGAACTGGCATCAGCACTGGAGTCAGTGGAGGGAGCAGATTTTATTGCATCTGCCTAAACATTGTACTAAAACCAAAGTCTAAACCACAGCCTGAGCTTTAACCACATCCCAAGATGTGCAGGCACCTGGTCCAGAAAGGCAGCTTTGAGCAGAATTCCAAGCAGTTGTGATTTTGGTGGGAAAGTGGTGGGACTTTGTGACTGGAAGAGCCTAACAGTGATGCATTGGTCAGAGCTGTTTGGAAAGCCCTGCTGGGTGGATTGCAGAAGGAGCTGACAGTGAGCAATTTGAGTGCAATAAAAATCAATAACCTGACTTTGTCAGGTTCCTTTCAAACATAAACTCCTGATAGGTGTCTGGTTTTTTGCTGCTGAAGAAGTTTGGGGGCAGAGCTTGGCTTCAATGTTCATTCAGATCCTTTTTTATTCCTTCAGCTCCTTCTCTGTCCCAGCAGCGTGCACCACTTGGGTCATTTCTTTAGCACCTTGCAGTTTGCCTCAAAGGGAGCTGGCAGGGCCCAGGGACGTGAACCTTCCTGCATTCTCTGTTACATTAAGGTCACAGCTTTGGATGTTGTTACTGAGTTGAAAACCCCGCCCAAGTGCAGATGCTCCATGGAGGAGGGACAAAAACCAGATACAATGAAGCCCACCAGATCACAGAATCACGCAGTGGCAGGGGTTGGAAGGGAGATCAGCCAGCCCAACCCCCCTGCCAAGGCAGGGTCACCCAGGGCAGGTCACCCAGGAACACATCCAGGTGGGCCTGGAATGTCTCCAGAGGAGACTCCACCACCTCCCTGGGCAGCCTGCTTCAGGGCTGGGGCACCCTTAAATTACAGAAGTTGCTCCTCACGTTCAGATAGAACTTCTGATGTTCAAGTTTGTGCCCCTTACCCCTTGTCCTGTCCCTGGGCACCACTGAATAAAGCCTGGCCCCACCCTCCTGGCACCCACCCTTAAAGTATTGATCAGCACGGACTGATAAAATCTCCCTTCAGGCTGCTCTTCTCCAGGCTAAACAGCCTCAATTCTCTCAGCCTTTCCCCATCAGAGCTGTTCCTTTCCCCTCAGCATCTTTGTAGCACTTTGCTGCACCCTCTCCACCAAGTCCCTGCCCTTCTTGAACTGGGGAGGCTGGAACTGGACCCAGTACTCTGGCTGTGACCTCAGCAGGGCAGACCTCAGGGGCGACCTCATTGCTCTCTACACCTACCTGAAAGGTGGTTGTAGCCAGGGAGGGGTTGGCCTCTTCTCTCTAGCAACCAGCACCAGAACAAGGGGACACAGTCTCAAGCTGCGCCAGGGGAAGTTTAGGCTGGAGGTGAGGAGAAAGTTCTTCACTGAGAGAGTCATTTGTCATTGGAATGTGCTGCCCTGGGAGGTGGTGGAGTCACCATCCCTGGAGGAGTTCAAGAGGGGACTGGACGTGGCACTTGGTGCCATGGTCTAGTCATGAGGTCTGTGGTGACAGGTTGGATTTGACGATCTTCGAGGTCTCTTCCAACCTGTGTGATACTGTGATACTGAGTAGAGGGGAAGGAGAACCTCCCTAACCTGCTGGCCACCCTCTTCTTGCTGCACCCCAGGATGCCATTGGCCTTCCTGTCCCCAGGAGCAGATTGCTGGCTCGTGGCCGTCCCAGTGGCCACCAGGATGGTTTGCTTTGGTGGTGGGTTGTGTTTTTTTCATCTCATGTGTACTTGAGTCCACAACCTAAAATCTTGCAGAAACTTCAAACTGTAAACCAAACCCAAACCTAGCCCCCTCTGGATGGTGGGTTTCTACATCCAGGGGTGCTGGTGTTCAGCCCTGATGGGAGATGCAGCTAGAGAGAAGGGTCACAGTGCACAGGGGACAAAGGGCACTTCAAATGTCACCATTCCCCTCCTGAGCTATCGATTTTGAGGCCACTCTTTGGTTTCCATGCTCAGGCCACTAGACGGAGCTCCCATGCCACCTAACCAGGCTGCCACCTCCACTGGGACCCTCATAGCTGCTCCAGAGGGTGGACTTTTTGCAACAAGCCTTCCTTAAAGGCTACTTCTGAGTCTAGCAATCAGAATGCTACACTAATCAGTGTCTAGAATCCGAATGCAAAGCTAAATGGTAGCACCCTCACAACGTGAGGTGACCTCTTGGCTTGTAAAACCGCTGGGAAGAGCCCAAATTCTTTGAGGTGCTGGCTCAGCTGGCCTGTGACAAGCCACATTCTTTTCACACTGGACCATACCAAAAATGCTCTCTGGCAGCAACTCAACCTCTCAGTTTCCTGCCATTACAAACCATCATTAACCAGATGATTTTCAAAGTCCCTTCCAACCCAAACCATTCTCTGAATCTATGAATTACCTGATGAACACATCACTGATGGAGCCACCTGGGCTTAAGTGACAAAAACCCTCCACAAACACACCCAGCAGGACTCTGGGTGCTCTCAGATGGCTGCAAGCCCCCTTACCAAACATCTCCCTCGTTTTGGAGGGGTGCCCAGGCAGGAAGCAGCCCTGAGGATGGGGTGCTGGTAGGATTGTCTCTCTTCAGTGCTGCATCAGTTTCTCATGCTGCTCCAGTGTGCCTGGGGACACTTCTGGCAACTCTTTCCAGATGATTCTTGCCAGGGAGGGTGGGAAGACACTGGCACAGGTTGCCCAGGGAGGTTGTGGCTGCCTCCTTCCTGGAGGTGTTCAAGGCCTGGTTGGATGAAGCCTTGAGCAAGCTGGGCTGGTGGGAGGTGTCCCTGCCCATGGCAGTGGGGGTTGGAACTGGATGATCTTGAAGGTCCCTTCCAACTCAAAGCATTCCGTAAATCTCTGAATGTAGGATGTGTAATGAAGGCAGTGGAGGAGCTGCACAGCCAAGGTGTGCATTGCTTCATCTTTGCCATCCAACATCCAACATGACAGAATCTGGCACAGATCAGCACAGCTGGGAAGTTATCAATGTCTGGAGCTGAGTTAAAGATGGGGGACAAGCAGGCACTGGGCATGAGTGTGGGAGACTGCACAAAGCATCTCATCTCCATTACTTCCTCTTCAAACCTAAAGTAGCTGTAACTATGTTTGTAAAGTGATCAAATCCAAAGCCAACAACCCTAGCAGAGATTGCTGGCATGGAGGTCTTTGGCCAGGGAAGGGCTGCTGGAAAGTTGGCAGCGCTGCAGAGAGAGTGCAAGGTGCTGAACCAAGCACCAACTGTAACTGCAGGCACTTGGGGGTTGAAGCTGGGCGGATCTGGAGGCTGAGTGGCAGCCATGAGCTTTTTCTCTCAAGTGGTGTTAGCCTAGAATGAGTTTTGGGTGGGTTGTTGGGGTTTTTTTTAGTCACAGAATCACCATGGTTGGGAAAGACCTCTAAGATCATCGAGTTGGTATGGAGAAAAGTCTACCCCGAAAGGGCTCTCAAAGACTGGAACAGGCTGCCCAGGGAAGTGGTTGCATCCCCACCCCTGGATGTATTGGAAAATCCATCTAGATATGGTGCTCAAGGAAAGGTGCAGTAGTGGCCCTGGTAGAGTTAGCCAATGGTTGGACTTGATGGTCTCTGAGGTCTTCTCCAACCATGCTGATTCTACAATTCTGTGGAGACCAACCATTGCTGAACTCTGCCAGGGCCACTACTGCACCACGTCCTCAAGCACCTTGAGCTGAACTGTTCCAATCCCAACCTCTCCAATGCCCCTGAAGGATCAGCAGTGATGTCTCTCTCTAGGGTTCTGCAGGCTGCTGGCTCTAATTCTGCTTTTCCCTGGGCAGCTCTTTTGACAACCATCCATCCAGAGAAGCCAGCACAGCGGAAACTCCATCCGTGAAGGACAAAGTAAAGGCAAGCAGCCCATGCCCCAGGAGCTCTGCCTGCTGGAGCAGTGCTGAGGAGATGATGAAGCACTCCCATGAAGATAGCACAGGAGGTTTCCATTTCACAGCAGGCTGACCCCAAACACCTTCTGCCAGTGAAAGAACTGAAGCAGTTCTGAACATCCCCTGTCAGCTGCTCAGCTGAACTGCAAAGACATGTTTCAAATTCCCTGCATGTGCTGCTGCTCCAGACACTTACAAAGTCCTCAATGTCCTGTCCCCCACAGAAGGAGCAGTGCAGGCTGGGTGCTTGCTGCTTTCAGAGGGTGCTGGACACTTCCACACCTCTGTTTTCTCCTCAGAGTTGAGGGGCTCTACCCTGAGATCAGAAGAGGCTGCTAGAGGATCTGTATTTAACTGGAATCACCCTGGGAACAGCAACAGATCCAGTTAGGAGCTGTGATTATTTCCAGAAGAGCTAAAGCAGGGAAGCTTGTCAGGGAAGAGATGACCTAGGAACAAAAATGGAAAGGCTAAGATGGGAATTCCTCCTGGAGCAGGATTTGTGCTCTCTCCTTGGTGACTTCAGAGGCACACAGCCACCACACATCATGGTGCTTCAGGGACCAGCAAGCCACCTGCCCAGGAATACTGGAGGTGGGTGATGAGGAACAGGCAGCTTTTAATCAAGTGACATCACATCTTTACCAAGAACAAAACTGCTCTGAGCAGCCTGGGCTAGTGGAGGTGTCCCTGCCCATGGCAGGGGGGTTGGGCCTGGATGACCTTCAAGGGCCCTTCCAACCCAACCCAACCCATTCTGTGAATCTATGAACAATGTTAACCAATGCATTATATCCCTGATTCACCTCAGCACCCAGATACTGACACCCTCCAGCACCCTGAAGACTCCAGCAGGTCATCCAGGACCACATTCTGCAGGGAGGGGACTGTGGTCAAACAGGATATGGGTGAGGAAATGCTGACCTCCAAGCTCAGCCCCAGGCTCAGCTCCTCCAGCACGCATTGCCCCATCCTTCTGCTACTGCTGCCTCTCCATCATCGAGTTACCAGATGGAGATCAGACTGTCATCATTTGAACTTTGGAGCCACAGATGCCAAAATACAGTGAAATCCTGGAAGTTGGACCTATGTACGGTTTAATCTGGATTGAACACAAGCTCTCACCTCTGCAGTGCAGTGGCACTGCCTGGTATCCATACTTGGGACCAGACCTGGTTCTTAGGTGGCCTTCCCCTGGATTAACACCACATATGAAAAGCCTTTAATGGGCTTGATTCCCACCAAGGCAGCTCTAAGCAGCACCTCATTTTAATTAGATCTTCCAAACAGTTGCTAATGAAATTAATTTCACCTTCCAACACTTTCTTTACAGGCCCACAGAGAGTCCATGCCAAAAGCCTAACCTGTGGGTGAGCCTTGGTGAACCACAGACACTCTTCTCTCACAACAGACCTAGCTGCTGGTAGAGAAGGTGTTCTGCTGGAGCTTCACAGGACTTGGTTGGATACAGCATGGCACAGAGGGAACACTGTGAGAGTAATGCACAGAGTGAATGAATGTGGTTTCAGCTCATCCAGCAGCCAGACCTCATCACATGCTTGGCAGGGACTGATGTGAGGGGAGGTTCAGCAAAGCAAGGCAGCCAGTTCTGTGCTAGCAGGCTAACAATTGGCTCCTCTTCCTCCTTCACATCCACAAACCTTCTGCTGTACAGATGAAAAAACCCCACAAAACAAAAGAGAAAGAAAAGAGAAGAGAGGAGGAAGATGAGAGCATCGCTCTGGGGAGTCACAGCCAGGAGTGAACGCAGAGTCCCTGCCCTGCCCCTGCTCTGCACCTGAAGGAGCCTCTCGAGCATCAGAAATGAGAGGGGAGGGATCAGATGAGAAGTCTACAGAAGAGAATGGCAGGTTACAGTTAGTTTGTGAGGAGCAGGGGGGGCACAGGTGACAGGGAGGAGTGGACAAACCCTTTGCACTCAGAGGGGATGTGTTGTATTGCTCCTTTGTTAAGCCAAGGACAAAGCCCAGGGGGATCTCCTCCTCTTGGGTGGGATCTGAACGGCGTGACAAGAGCTTTCTACTAGGTTTAAAAGGTCAGAGAGTCTGTTTGCAGTCCAGCCTCTGGTCATCCATCACTGTTCTTCTGTTTTGCTGCTATTCCTGAACTTCACCACCATCACTGTGATGTTGTCAGGACACCCTCTGTAGAAGGACTGTAGGACTATGCTCTTGGCACCAAAGTGGGGCTCATCCAAGCGTTCCTTGATGAACCGGACGGCTTCCTCATTGCTGAAAGCATCCCACAGGCCATCTGAGGCCAGGATCATGAACTCTGGCTGCAGTTTGTCCAGGTCAAAGGTAAGAATGTCAGGGTCAGGAATGACAACGTTCAGGTTCTTCAGAGGGTAGTCTCCTAGGGAGCGGGACATGGCCAGGATGCCCTGGACGCGCCACGAGCCGTTAAAGCTGATGAAGCCACCTGGAGAGAAACAACAACACTGAGAGCAGGGCTTGGGAAAGTCAAACCATTGCTCTGCCTTCCTGCCACACCCTCCCAAATATTCAGCCTGCTGCATCCTCAGGTGTCACAGATCTTTCCAGTGAGGGTAGGGAGACACTGGCACAGGTTGCCCAGGGAGGCTGTGGATGCCTCCTCCCTGGAGGTGTTCAAGGCCAGGCTGGATGAGGCCTTGAGCAAGCTGGGCTGGTGGGAGGTGTCCCTGCCCATGGCAGGAGGGTTGGAACTGGACATCTTGAAGGTCCCTTCCAACACAAACCATTCTGTGATTCTATGCCATATGTAAATCACAGAACCACAGAATGTTAGGGGTTGGAAGGGACCTCTGCAGATCATTGAGTTCAATCCCCCTGTCAGAGCAGGACCACCCAGGCAGGTCACATAGGAATGCATCCAGCTGGGTTGAGAATGACTCCAGAGAAAGAGACTACACAACCTCTCTGGGCAGCCTGCTCCAGGGCTCTGTCACCCTCACCATACAGAAGTGTCTCCTCATGTTGAAGTAGAACCTCCTGGGTTCCAGCTTGTCCCTACTGTTCCTTGTCCTGTCACTGGACACCACTGAAAAGAGCCTGGCACCTTGACCCCCACCCCTCCGATATTGATAGACACTGATCAGATGCCCGCTCAGCCTTCTCTTCTCCAGACTAAACAGCCCCAGGCCTCTCAGTCTCTCTTTACAGCAGAGATGTTCCAGTCCCCCACTCATCCTTGTAGCTCTCCACTGGACTCTCTCCAGCAGGTCTCTGTCTCTCTTGAACTGGGGAGCCCAGAACTGGACACAGTGTCCCAAGTGTGGTCTCACCAGGGCAGAGCAGAGGGGGAGGAAATCTCCAGGGAAGAGCTGGATCGCTGCCACTGGTGCTGCAGGGAGAGCTGAAGCAGGGAATGTTTTGCTGCTGTTCCTCAATGGAATGGTTCTGCTTTCAAAGGAAGCAGCTTCATGCTTCTCTACTCCCCCAGAGGTCCTGAAAGGCCTGAATACAGCTGTTCCTGTACCACACAACTTCAAACTCACTTGCCTCAAGTCAATGTTAAGATGAGAGCCCTGCAAGCAACTCTTTATGTCCTGGTGTGAGCCAATCCCTTTGTTCCCTGCAGTTCCCCACTTCAGAGGAGGTGTGAAGCAAAGACCCCTGCAAACACCCTGCAGCAGCACTCACAGCTCACCCCCAGGCATAAAGCAAAGCAGCAAGTGAACAAAGCCCAAACATCTCTAGGCTGTTCTAGCAAACAGCCTGGAATGAGCTGGGTCAGAAAGGACCAAAGCACTGCTGGGAGCAAACCCAGCACAGTCTCAAGCTGCACCAGGGGAGGTTTAGGCTGATGCTAGGAAGAAATTCTTCACAGACAGAGAGATTGGCCACTGGAATGGGCTGCCTGTGGAGGTGGTGGAGTCACCATGCCTGCAAGTGTTTTAAAAGAGACTGGATGAGGCCCTTGGTGCCATGGTTTAGTTGATTAGATGGTGCTGGGTGATAGAATAGAATAGAATAGAATAGAATAGAATAGAATAGAATAGAATAGAATAGAATAGAATCATAGAATCAGTAAGGTTGGAAAAGACCTCAGAGATCATCAAGTCCAACCTGTCACCCAGCACGTCCTGACTAACTGAACCATGGCTCCAAGTGCCACATCCAAGCCCCTCTTGAACACCTCCAGGGATGGGGACTCCACCACCTCCCTGGGCAGCACATTCTAATGGCCAATCTCTCTTGCTAGGAAGAACTTCTTCCTAACATCCAGCCTGAACCTCCCCTGGCACAGCTTGAGACTGTGTCCTCTTGTTCTGGTGCTGGGTGCCTGGGAGAAGAGACCAACCCCCACCTGGCTACAACCTCCCTTCAGGGAGTTGGAGAGAGCAAGAAGGTCTCCCCTGAGCCTCCTCTTCTCCAGGCTAAGCAAGCCCAGCTCCCTCAGCCTCTCCTCACAGGGCTGTGCTCCAGACCCCTCCCCAGCTTTCTTGCCCTTCTCTGGACACATTCAAGTCTCTCAATGTCCTGCTTAAACTGAGGAGCCCAGGACTGGACACAGGACTCAAGGTGTGGCCTAAGCAGTGCTGAGCACAGGGCAGAAGGACTTCCCTGCTCCTGCTGGTCACACTCTTCCTGCTGCAGGCCAGGATGCCCTTGGCCTTCTTGGCCACCTGGGCACACTGCTGGCTCATGTTCAGCCCACTATCCACCACCCCCCCCAGGTCCCTCTCTGGCTGCTCTCCAGCCACTCTGACCCCAGCCTGTAGCTCTGCCTGGGGTTGGTGTGGCCAAACTGCAGCACCTGGCACTTGGACTTGTTGAATGCTATCCTGCTGGACTCTGCCCATAGGTTGCACTTGGTGATCTCAGAGGTCTTTTCCAACCTGGTTAGTTCTGTGATTCTGTGTGAAACTTCCAAGTCAGAAAAACACGAGGTGAGATTTGACTGAGTTGCATGGATTCAAGGAATTGGGTTGGGTTGGAAGGGACCCTGAAGATCATCCAGTTCACACCTTCCACCAGCCCAGGCTGCTCAAGGCCTCCTCCACTCTGGCCCTGAACACCTCCAGGGAGAAGGCATCCACAGCCTCCCTGGGCAACGTGTTCCAGTGTCTCCCCACCTTTAAAGGTCCCTTCCAACCCAAACCATTCTATGATTCTGTGTTGTTCTTGTCATCTTGAAAGTCACCTGGGGATAAACAGCTTGCAAAGGTAGGTCATGGAAAGGTACAACCACAAAGGGAGAACTGTTGGCTTCTGTTACCTCCACGCTGCCTTCTCCCCTGCTCTTAACAAATGTCTTTGCTGTTATCACAAGTTTGCAGCTCAGCACTTCAGCCCCCACATTATTTGTCTGTCACCTCAATCTTCTGACAGCCCTTCCATTCCTGGCTGCTTGATCTGATCTGTAAAGCCTTCTGCTTTCAGGTGAGGCTACATTTCATGTCATCATCCATTCCCCTTTAAAGCTTGAAGCTTCAGTTGTGTTCAGCCCAGCAGAAATCAACACTTTTTAGCTGGGTGTTTTCATGGACACTTCTGTGGAGCCTCTGTTATGAAGATGTCTCCTTCCATAGTCACTGGTGAGCCCACTGCAACTGCTCATCCAACCAGGAGGGTGGGCAGGATGAGAACGTAGTTTTTGAGGGTGTTGAAGGTGACACAGCCACCTACTCACCATCCCAGGGGGGCTGCATATGTGATGAAGACTCTAAAACCTGGAGTACAACCCTGGGTATCACTCAGCCTTCACTCTCATGTCACTCATTGTGTTGTTTACCTTGCAAGCCATGGACTGGGTTCAGTTCTGAGCCACTCACTCCAAGAAGGACATTGAAGGGCTGGAGCAGGTCCAGAGAAGGGCAACAAAGCTGGGGAAGGGTGTGGAGAACAGGGCTGGGGAGGAGCAGCTGAGGGACCTGGGAGTGTTTGGGGTGGAGAAGAGGAGGCTGAGGGGAGACCTCATTGCTCTCTACAACTCCCTGACCTGGGTGGTCTCTTCTCCCTGGTATCAGGTGATAGGACAAGAGGAAACAGCCTGAAACTGTGCCAGGGGAGGGTTTTCTTTGCTGCAAGAGTGGTCAGGGATTGGCACAGGCTGCCCAGGGAGGTGGTGGAGTCCCCATCCCTGGAGGTGTCCAAGGAAGGCGTGGCCATGGCACTTGGGGACAGGGTTTGATGGCCACGGTGGTGTTGGGTTCATGGCTGGACTGGATGATCTTAGAGGTCTCTTCCAACCAAAACAACTCTCTGTGTATGGGTTGGGATGCCAGGGAAGCAAAATGCACTTGGGAAGAGACATTTCTGAGTAGATGCTTTCCCCACAGTGAGGGCTCAGCAGTGCCTGTGCCTGCTGCTGCTCTTGCAGAGGACACAGCTGCTGCTGCTGGCTCTCTGTGCCAGGCCTGCTCCAGCCTGCAGGTCCAGCTTATGAGCACAAAGTGGTTCTTGGTGCCACTCTCAGAACTGCTGACAGCATAAGCTGGATTCCTGGGGTTTGCTGAAGTGTCAGCTGGCACCTCTGGTGTGTTCTCTTACGGAGCCACCCATGAAGAACACAGAAATGCTCCTGAAAAGCAGATACCCTGCAGCACTGGCTGTCACCAGAGGAGAAAAGGCATTAAAGGAAGAGAAGCCTTTTGGCAGCTGCACAAACATTTGGTGTGTCAGCCAGAGCTGAGCTCAGAGGATTATCTCCAAGGTGAATGACTTGAATTCCAGTCCAGGCCACTCACCTGCTGGCTCTTCCTCAGCAGCCACACCAGGGCTGTTTCAAGGCCTTATGCTGGTGCTACAAACACAGCTCAGGCTCCTCATCAGGAGTTTGCTGGGGAAAACCAGGCCAGGCTGAGGGAGATGGGGTGGTGTGGCCTGGAGAAGAGAGGGCTCCAGGGAGACCTGGTGGCCTTGCAGTGCTGAAATGAGCCAATTAGAAAGCTGGGGACAGACTTTTGAGCAGGACCTGTTGTAACAGGACAAGGGGGGATGGTTTGAACTGAAAGAGGAAGATTCAGGCTGGAGAGAAGGAAGAAATGTTTTTAAGAGGATTCTGATGAGAGCCTGTCCCAGGTTGCCCAGAGAGGTGGGAGCTGCCCCATCCCTGGAACCATTCCAGGTCAGGTTGGTTGGGGCTGCAAGCAACCTGCTTTAGTTGGGGGACATCCCTGATGACTGCAGGGGATTGGACTGGATGACCCTGAAAGGTTCCTTCCAACCCAAACCATTCTGTGAGTCTATGCAAGCAGCATCCTTGTACCATGGGATGTGCCTTGCCCTGTCCCACAGGGGTGGAGCAGAGTGGTAGGACCTCTGTCCCAAGACAAACAAGACAAGAGCAGCACAGCACTCAGACCTGCTGACCACTGCTGTCACCTGCCACAAGACCTGAGTGATGGCTTCTGGGCAGCCAGAGCTGCCTGAGCCATGTTGGACTGACAGATGGAAACATTTTCCAGGCTCTGGGTTGGCCAAGACTTTGGAGACAGCTTCTGGGAAGCAGGAAGAGAGAGAGACTGAATTCCTTCTCCATCCATTGACAGCAGCAAGCAGTGAAGGTCCTGAAGATCCAGCATGGCAGTGAAAAATGAGAGGTTAGCTTAGAGTTGTCATCCTGATGATAACAGCCTGCTGAAATGCAGAGGACACCTCAGGCTCTGCTCTGAGCTGCTGCTCTGGGCTGCCTCAAACTGATTTCTGTCAGAGGGAGGCTTGAAGCAGAGCTTCTCAACTGTGACCACGAGGATTTCACTTTGAAATGAAGCCTCACCCTGCTAACAGAGAGGTGCAGGCACTGCAGAGCTGCCTGCAGGGGCCTGGGCAGTGCAGCTGGGTGGGGAAGTGTGAAGGTGGAAACCCAAAATGTATCAGAGGGCTGTTGATTCTCTGCTGTATTCCACATGACAAGGGATGGATGGTGGGAGTCAGGTCCCTCTGGCACAGCTGCGCTGCACGATGCATGGTTCAGCTCAGGCACTCTGCTTCAGTCTTACACTTACTGTATGGAAGGAAATTATCCAACTGTCCTGCTCTGAGCTGGCCCAGCACCAATTCTGCTCAGGGCTGAGAGTGCCCAGCTCAGGCTCTGCTCCCTCAGGCACTTGCTGAAGCTCAGGGCAGCTTGGCACAGCCAGGGGCTGCTGCTAGCAGGGAGAAGCTGAGGGGCAGAGCTCCTGACAAGGCCTGGGGGGCACAGCCTCTGCCTCAGACTTGCTGCTCTGCACAGCAAGGGCACTGCCACAGCTCTGCCCCACCTTGGGGGGCAGGAAGGCAGAGAGGGGGCAGCTGTGGGGAGGAGCAGACAGCACAGGGGAGCCTCAAGTGCCCCCCAAGGGATTGCAGCTCATGCAAGCTGAGGGATGCCCAGGCTCAAGCTTCTTCTTGCCTGGCTGCTGTCCCAGCAGGACTCTCTCCCTTCTGCCTTCCATCCCCATCCCTGTCTTCCTCAATCCAGCTCCACAATCCAGCTCCTGAGTCTGCTTCCCATCTGCTGCTGAGCCCAGGCTGGGACTTGCCCAGTGCCTGCCCCCAGCACCAGTGGTGCCAGTGGTGCCATCCTTGCCCTCAGGGCTTGGGTTCCATCTTGGTTTGTGTCTCTGTGTCTCTATCCCATGGCATTGTTCTTCTTCCCACCCCAGCTGGGTTAGTTTCTCTCCCAGCCCATCAGGCTCTCTCCCTTCTTCCCTTTCTCTTCCCTTAGGGAAGGCAGAGGGGTTCCTGGAGAGCCTCTGGCACTCCTCTGGTGCCCAGCCCTGCCCTGACCCTTGACAGCAGCAGCAGTGTCAACTGGTTTGTGTGTTTGTCACAGCACTGTGAGGCCCTGGCAAGATAAACCAACAGGGCCATGGCTGAGAGAGAAGCAAACTCATTAAGGCACTGGGCTGGAGAGAACTTCTCTAGCTGCAGGTGGTTTTAACATTCACCTGGCCATTAAAATTACTTTTTTCCCTAGTGGAAATTCCTCCCAAGCCCCAGGCCCATTCTCCATGCTGTTGTGTTACACAGCCTCACTCTCAGGCAAATCAAGCTCCCAGGGGTTTCCTTTCCTGAGGAACTGTAGAGCAGCCCTGGGAGGGCAACTGGCCAATGTGGTCCCCATCCACAAGAAGGGTCAGATGGAGGAACCTGGAGACTCCAGGCCTGGCAGCCTGACCTCAGTGCCAGGGAAAATGATGGAGCAGATTATCCTGGCAGCAATAACTGCGCACCTGCAGGATGGCCAAGGGCTCAGGGCCAGCCAGCATGGATTCAGGAAGGGCAGGTCCTGCCTCTCCAACCTGATCTCCTTCTATGCCCAGCTGACTGCCTGGTGGGTGTGGGGCAGGCTGTGGATGTAGTCTGCCTGGACTCAGCAAGGCCTTTGACACCGTCCCCCACAGCAAACTGCTGGCCAAGCTGTCAGCCCCTGGCTTGGACAGCAGCACTCTGAGCTGGGTTAGGAACTGGCTGGAGGCTGAGCCCAGAGAGTGGTGGTGAATGGTGCCACTGCCAGCTGGCAGCCAGGCACCAGTGGTGTCCCCCAGGGATCAGTGCTGGGCCCCATCCACTTTAATATCTTCACTGATGATCTGGAGGAGGGGATTGAGACAGTCATCAGCAAATTTGCAGCTGACACCAAGTTGGGAGCAGGGGAAGTTTAGGCTCGAGGAGAAAGTTCTTCCCAGAGAGAGTTGTTAGCCATTGGAATGTGCTGCCCAGGGAGGTGGTGGAGTGCCCATCCCTGGAGGTGTTCAAGAGGGGATTGGATGTGGCACTTGGTGCCATGGTCTAGTCATGAGGTCTGTGGTGCCAGGTTGGACTTGATGAGCTTTGAGGTCTCTTCCAACCTGTGTGATACTGTGATACGACGTTACAGCCAGCTCTGAGGAATGCAGAGCGGGAGCAGAGCCAGGCCAAGGTTTTGCTGCTCCTCCTGGGGACCTGCTGGCTTTGGCATGCCCTGAGGGGAAGGTAGCAGCAGGAAGCATCCCCACTGCTCTCACTGCTCCTGGGGGCTGCAGGCAAGCCGGGAGGGCAGCGCACGGATGGACGCCTGTGCTGCTGGCAGCCTGCTCCTGCCCCTCTGGGCTTTACAGATGTTTTGTACTCAGGGAAAAAATGTTTTATACTGAGGCAAAAACTCAGTCTTTGCACTCCCCAGGTGCAGCTGTGGAGGCAGAGCATGTCCAGAGGCAGTGCTCACTGGTAGCTGTAACACACACAAGAGCAAAACTCCTTGTCAAGTAATTTGCTGCTGCTGTGGGAGCCAAAGCAGAAATAGGTTCAAAAGAGGCTTCTGACATATCCCTGGAGAACTGGCTATCAAACTTTGATGATCCAAATGAAACTTCTAGCCCAGGAGGTCACTAAACTGACAAGTGATGAAAGCTGGAAAGATTTATTGCAGAAAGGTTGCTGCTTCTTGTTCCTTCCCTGTACTCCTACTACAGCTAACATGTAGGTGCTCGTTAGCAGCCACTGGGTGGGAACAGAACCCAGCTCTGATGAATCAGATTCATGCTCTGCTGCTTCTAGCAGCTCAACCTCATTCTGCTTCAGACCCAGCCTCTCACACTGCTGCTGCTGGTAGGGTTTGGTGTGAGAGGCCTGGAGTGCTGCTGCTCCTCTTTATTAATTTGCTCCCTGCAGAGGTCAGAAGGGACCTGGGCAGGGCAGCCACGTGGCTGCTGAAGATTCACAAAGTCACAGATTGCAGTGGCTTGGAAGGGACCCTCCAAGGGCATCTTGTCAGTCAGCAGGGTCACCTCCAACTAGCTCAGGCTGCCCAGGTCCACAGCAAGTCTGATATTAAATCTCTGCAGGGCTGGGGCCTCAACCACAACCCTGGGCAGCCTGTTCCAGTGTTTCACCACTCTCATTGTGCAGAACTCCTGAAGTCCAACCTAAACCTCCCCTGCTCCAGTTTCAAACCATTGCCCCTCATCCTATCCCCACAGCCCCTTCTGAACAGTCCCTCCCCAGCCTACCTCTAGATCCCCTTCCCATGTTGAAATGCAGCTCTGAGGTTTCCCTGGAGCCTTCTCTTCCCCAGGCTGAACAGCCCAAATTCTTTCAGTCTGTCCCCACAGCAAAGGTTCTCCAGCCCTCTGATCATCTTTGTGGAACCATCAGGTCCGTATCCTTCTTGTGCTGGACACAGCACTGCAGGTGAGGTCTCCCCAGAGCAGAGCAGAGGGGCAGGATCCCCTCTCTCCATCTCTGGCCACGCTGCTTTGGGTGCAGCCCTGGCTGCCGTTGGCCCATTGCTGGCTCCTGTCCAGCTTCTCACCCCCCAGCACCCCCAAGTCCTTCTCTGTAGGGCTACTCCTGCCCCTACACTGTCTCACTAAGGCATAGGCTTAGGCTTCCATTTCTCTGTCTGCAGCACCCCACCCCTCTGCCAAGTGCTGTATCAGTAACAGAAGAGTTTCCCTGTGGTGCCTCAGCCTGGCACTAGCCAGCCTCAGGGGGATTGCTCTGGGCAGAGCGGAGAGCAGCAGGGAGGTGACCCTTCAATCCAAAGCAAAGAGGTGAGGACTCACCAGCTCTCTTAATCCTCTTCCTCTCTTTCAGCTGGTAGGGCTTGTGGTCGTGGGAGAGGGGGATGGCATTGCCGTCCTTGTCACACAGGACCCCTCGGGAGTCTCCCACGTTGGCCACCGTCAGCTCCTTGTCCGACAGCAGCGCGATCAGACAGGTAGTGCCTGCACGGGAGAGAAGGCAAAGGCATGGGGGGGCACACACTACAACCACCAGCAGGGAAATCTTCCTGTTCATAAGGGCAGAGAGGGGCTGAAGCAGGAGGGGCACATCCCAGCCTCTGTCTGAAAGCCAGCGCTTCCTTATGGCCAAGGCAAGGAACAGGAGGAAAAGGCCAATTAGCCTCCACTGACAGCTCTGTCAGCTCCAGCTGCTGCAGGGGGATGAACCACAGCTCTCTCCCCTCAGGCCCTCGAGAACTGGGCTCTGGATTTTTAATTCTTCATTGGCAAGAGGAAAAGATCTGACATTTTAAATTACTTTAACCTCCAAATACACAGAGAATGCAATTAGTCACTGACCACCCAACAGGCTTCGGTTTGCTGGCTGAAGTGGCAGGAGAACAGTATCTGAGGGGTGGGGGTCAGGTGGAGGGGGCCAAGCTCTTTTTGGTGGTGTGCAATAATAAGCCAAGGACCCATGGATACAAACTTGAACAGAGAAGGTTTCAACTCAACATGAGGAGAAACTTCTTTAGAGTGAGGGTGCCAGAGCCCTGGAGCAGGCTGCCCAGAGAGGTTGTGGAGTCTCCTCTGGAGAGCTTCCAAACCCCACCTGGATGCATTCCTGTGCAGACTGCCCTGGGTGATGCTGCTCTGGCAGGGGGGTTGGACTGGATGATCTCATGTGCTGTAGCCTTGTGAGAACACCGGAGATATTGCCTGGGTTTTAAGGGCAAACACTTGAAATGAGAGCTTCATGTTCATCATGACTGCTGCTGAAGGGAAGGGGCTTCAGGGGCTTCACTTTTGAGGGTGCCAGGTAATGACAGGACTGGTGGGAATGGAACAAAACTAGAAGTGAGGAGATTCAGCTTGGATGTTAGGAAGAAGTTGTTGGCCATGAGGGTGGTGAGAGCCTGGCAGAGGTTGCCCAGGGAGGTGGTGGAAGCCTCCTGCCTGGAGGTGTTTGCAGCCAGGCTGGCTGTGGCTGTGAGCAAGCTGCTGCAGTGTGAGGTGTCCCTGCCCATGGCAGGGGGCTTGGGACTGGCTGAGCCTTGAGGTCCCTTCCAACCCTGACAATTCTCTGATTCTATGATTCAGAGGTCCCCTCCAACAGCCTCTGAATGTTGAGCAAAGCAGACCCCATTAATGCCCTGCCATTCCTCCCTGCTCCCCTCCCAGCCAGTGCCAGCTGCACTCAGGAACCCTCCAGCTCCTACCCAGATTCCTTGCACAGGCTTGGGACCAGATGGCACAATTTCCTTCGCCTTGACCCCTGGTTTTGCTCCTGAAGAGCTATATTAGGGTTTAAGCCTGTGCTCTGTGCTCTTTGCAGCTGCACTTTGCTGCCCAACCCTGCAGTTCCCAACTCTGCTGTGCTGTTCCCATGGCAGGAGCTGAGTATCCCATGGGTGGCATAAATAAAATAGCCAGGAATAAACAAGTTGTGTTTAGATGCACTGTGTTCTGCAGACTTATTTAGCTCCATGCTCTGTCTTGCAGGGCTGTAAAGTTCAGCTATTTTTGCACAAGGCAGGCAGAGATATTGAGATATTTTTATCATTTATTTACATTTATTTATTTATTTATTGGGCCTAATTTTTTTTTTCCTCCCTAGATCTGTTTTATATAAATATATCTTTTTTTTGTTTTTTTTGAGGGGGCCCACAACTGACTGACAGGCTGCAGACCTCCATGGATAGGATTTCCAGTTCCACAGGCACAGCTTCACAACTCACCCAAGGGCAGGACCTAATGAGGGGACAGATCAGTGCAGTGGGGGGCAGCTGGGTGACAAAAGCATGAGCAAATGGGATTCACAGATCCACAGAATGATTTGGGTTAGAAGGGGCCCTAAAGATCTTCTAGTTCCAACCCCCCCTGCCATGGGCAGGGACACCTCCCACCAGCCCAGCTTGCTCAAGGCCTTCATCCAACCTGGCCTTGAACACCGCCAGGGAAGGGGCATCCACAGCCTCCCTGGGCAACCTGTGCCAGTGTCTCCCCACCCTCACTGGAAACAATTTTGTCCACATCTCCAGTCTCAGACTCCCCTCTCCCAGCTCAAAGCCATTGTGCCTCATCCTGGCACTGAGAAGAAATGATCCCAACACCCTGGAAGTGAGGTGGAACCAGAGGTGGAACCACTGTAAAACCTTTGCATAGAATCCCAGAATGGCTCAGGCTGGGTGGGAGCTCAGAGCTCATCTGCTCCAAGCTCCCCACCATGGCCTTCAACACCCCCAGCAAGGAGGCAGCCACAGCCTCCCTGGCCAGCCTGGGACACACTCTCACCACCCTCACAACGAACAACTTCTGCCTCAGCTCCACTCTAACCCTGCTCTGCCTCAGCTTCAAACCATTCCCCCTTGGCCTGGCTCCAGACCCCCTCAGCCAAAGTCTCTCTGCAGCCTTCCTGCAGGATGCCTTCAGGTCCTGACAGGCAGCTCTGAGGTGCCCCTGGAGCCTTCTCCTCTGCAGGCTGAACACCCCCAGCTCCCTCAGCCTGTGCTCCCAGCAGAGCTGCTCCAGCCCTTGGATCATCTTTGTGGCCTCCTCTGGGCTCCTTGGATCCTCCCCAGTGCCTCCCCCTGGGTTCCTCCTCTAAGGCACCACTTCTCACCCACATTTTCAGCTTCCTAAGGACACTTTGTGCAAGGCCAAGCTGCTGGTGCTCATCAACACTTCTTTGTCCCTTCCCTGGCTCCTTTGTGGGTTACTGAAATGTGTGAATAGCTGCATCACTTCTTCTGGTGGAAGCAATGAATGTGACAGAAGCTGCAGTTACAGCCTCAAAAATACAACTGGGGCAAACCACTGGGCCAAGCAAACGAGCTGCTGGTGCCTCAGCAAGCCTCTCCAAACGTGCATTTTGAGAGCAGCCCTCTCCTTGCCCTCAGATGGACTCCAGGATCTTAGAGGGTCTTTTCCCACCCAAACAATTCCATGCTTCTGAATGTCCTCCTGCCAGCTGGATGGGGCTGAGGAGCCCACACAGCATGCAGGCAGCTGTCCCTGAAGAACCTCAGGGCTGCTGCTTCCTGCAGCTCAGCTGCACCTGCCCCTAGCTTCAGTGAAGAGAAGAATTCTGTCAAAGTCAATTCTGTAAGGAATCAGCTCCCCCCAAAAACCCAGTCTGAAAATGTCTGTCATTCCTTCAGCTTCTCAACACCACTTCCCCCTCAAACTGAAAAGAACCTTTCCATGATTCCATCATTCTGTAACTGCCTGTTAACACAGATTAAAAGAATAGAACAGAATACAGAATTAACCAGGTTGGAAGAGACCTCAGAGATCACCAAGTCCAGCCTATCACCCAACACCATCTCATCAACTAAACCATGGCACCAAGCACCCCATCCAGGCTCTTCCTAAACACCTCCAGGGATGGGGACTCCACCACCTCCCTGGGCATCAAATCCCAGTGGCCAATCTCTCTGTGAAGAACTTCCTCCTAACACCCAGCCTAAAGGGGAGGCAGGAGAAAATCTTTTCGATGGTGCAAGGCTGTGAAGCTGCTGAGGGGCCTGGAGCAGCTCTGTGAGGAGCAAAGGCTGAGAGCCCTGGGGCTGTTGAGCCTGCAGAAGAGCAGCCCCAGAGGGGAGCTGAGCAATGCTCAGCAAGAGACAAAGAAGCTGTGGGGGGCAAGAGGCTGGGGCCAGACTGCTCAGTGATGCCCAGGGACAGGACAAGGGGCAGTGAGCACAAACTGGAACTCAGGAGGCTCCATCTGAAGAGGAGGAGAAAGTTGTTTGGTGTGAGGGTGCTGGAGGCCGAGAAGGGCAATGAGGCTGGGGAGGGGTCTGGAGCACAGCCCTGTGAGGAGAGGCTGAGGGAGCTGGGCTTGCTTAGCCTGCAGAAGAGGAGGCTCAGGGGAGACCTTCTTGCTCTTTCCAACTCCCTGAAGGGAGGTTGTAGCCAGGTGGGGGTTGGTCTCTTCTCCCAAGCAGCCAGCACCAGAACAAGAGAACAGAGTCTCAAGCTGTGCCAGGGGAGGGTTAGGCTGGAGGTGAGGAAGAAATTCTTCCCAGAAAGGGAGATTGGCCACTGGGATGTGCTGCCCAGGGAGGTGGTGGAGTCACCATCCCTGGAGGTGTTCAAGAAGAGACTGGATGGGGTGCCTGGTGCCGTGGTTTAGTTGTTTAGGTGGGTTGGATTGGTTGATAGGTTACTTGACTAGATGGTGCTGGCTGATAGGTTGGACTTGGTGATCTCAAAGGTCTCTTCCAACCTGGTTAATTCTAATTCTAATTCTAATTCTAATTCTAATTCTAATTCTAATTCTAATTCTAATTCTAATTCTAATTCAGGCTGCCCAGAGAGGTTGTGGAGTCTCCTTGTGTGGAGAGCTTCCAACCCCCGCTGGGCATTGTGCTGCTGGGCAAGCTGCTGTGGGTGCCCTGCTGGAGCAGGGGGCTTGGACTGGGTGATCAACAGAGTCCCTTCCAACCCTCACCCTGCTGGGATCTGGGATTTTCTCTCTCTTTGGGGAAGTGTGGTGATGTTTTATTAGGTTGGAGGAGCAGCAGTTCCCAGATGCAGGAGGCATTGCAGCACCTCTCCACCAGGCATAAATCAGAGGTGCTTTTATGACTGAATTGAGCACAGAAGTTCCACCAAGCAGATACAACCACATTTGGGGGGTTGTTGGGTTTTTTTTGCTCTTCCTGAACGCAAAGCCACATTTATCAAGTGCTCCAACCCAGGTCCTGGAGGGTTTGTGTTGCTCCTGACGACCCAGCTGCT
The DNA here is from genome assembly GCA_015227895.2 of Colaptes auratus. Lineage (NCBI taxonomy): Eukaryota > Metazoa > Chordata > Aves > Piciformes > Picidae > Colaptes > Colaptes auratus. The sequence goes on from CM026889.1 coordinate 21,529,962, forward strand.
AGCTGACAAAGTGAAACAGCTAAATACCCACTTGAGAAATTGATGAGGAGGTGAAGAACGTTCCCCAGGCAAGCAGGCACCTGTCAAAGTGCTGGCTCTGCTCTCAGCTCCTCTTGAAAGGTTGTAATTACATGGGTGATAAAACCTGTGTCTGAACAGAGCTGGAGGATGCAGCATGCTCAGGCTGGCTTCAGGACAAGGCTGCTGTTTACAAACACTGCCAAGATTCCAGAAAGCTGGAAGACCACAGTGTGGGAGAGTGGCACAGTCAGCACTGAAGCTACTCTCTGAAATGGAGTTAAAGGGCGTTATGTGGACATCTCCTAACCAGAGCTGACTGCCTGGGGTTTACTTGTGAGCAGAAGCTGCTTCACAGAATCCAACAGGCCTGGCACCATGGGGTTGGAAGGCACCTCTGGGATCACACAGTCACAGAATGTTAGGTGTTGGAAGGGACCTCCAACCCCCCCTGCCAGAGCAGGACCACCTAGAGCAGGTCACACAGCACCTCAGATAGAATAGAATAGAATTAACCAGGTTGGAAAAGACCTTTGAGATCACCAAGTCCAACCTATCACCCAGCACCATCCAATCAACTCAACCATGGCACCAAGGAACTCACCCAGTCTCCTCTTAAACCCCTCCAGGGATGGTGACTCCACCACCTCCCTGGGCAGCACATCCCAGTGGCCAATCTCTCTTTCTATGAAGAACTTCTTCCTAACCTCCAGCCTAACCCTCCCCTGGCACAGCTTGAGACTGTGTCCTCTTGTTCTGGTGCTGGCTGCCCAGGGATCACCCAGTCCAGCCCCCTGCTCCAGCAGGGCACCCACAGCAGCTTGCCCAGCAGCACAATGCCCAGGGGGGTTGGAAGCTCTCCACACAAGGAGATTCCACAACCTCCCTGGGCAGCCTGTGCCAATCCCTGACCACTCCTGCAGCAAAGAAATTTTATCTCATCTTCAACTTAACCCTCCCCTGGCACAATTTCCTCTCCTTCTATCACCTCAGAGTAGCGAGAAGAGACTAACCCCCACCTGGCTCCAACCTCCTTTCAGGGAGCTGTAGAGAGCAAGGAGGTCTCTCTCAGCCTCCTCTACACTTAACACTCCCAGCTCCCTCAGCTGCTCCTCACCAGCCCTGTTGTCCAGACCCTTCCCCAGCTTTGTTGCCCTTCTCTGGACCTGCTCCAGCTCCTTGATGTCCTTCTTGGACTGAGCGGCCCAGAACTGAACCCAGGATTCAAGGCAGAGCAGGGAGCAGCCTTTCTGCTTTTGCAGTAAAGCAGTGCCAGTGAGTGAGCTCCCTCTCTGTGCTCTAGAGGTGGTTTCACCTCCTTGTGGGGAGCTGAAGTTCTGGCTTTTTACTTCCAGCCAGTTCTGGAGGTGAGCAAGTGCTGGGATTACCCTGAAGTAGCTATTGATGGAGCTCCTCGCCCCCCAGGCTTGTTTCACTGCCTGACAGAAGCACCCCTCAGGGTGCTTGGAGCAGTTGGGATGTTGATTTTCTCTCTCCAATGAGGCACTTTCCAGTGAAGGATAATGCTTGCTTTTCCTTCTGCCAGGAGGCACTCAGCTCCTCCACTGCATTTCCCTCCTCCCTGACAAACTCCTATCGATCCAAACACCTGCAGAGATGAAGTGACCGACCCAGGGAAAGAGATTGACATCAGCCACTGGACTGCTCAGTTCTGCTTCTCAGCAGAAGCAACAGAAAAGCAGCAACTTTGGTTTTGCCTGCAGCATTCCCAAACATGCCACTTGTGACTGCACAAATCTCCCCTGCCCTCATGCTAACTCCGCTGCCCTTTGAGCCTCTGAGCTCCTTAAGTAGGTGACTGTGGTCTGCAGACAGCTCTGAAGGGGCTGGGGAGTGATTGAGCTCAAAGCAGTTGAAGAGAATCAGACTTTACTGATTGTGGGCAAGGTCAGCAGCAGCCAGCAGTGTTCTCTTGTGGTCAAGGAAGTCGATGGACTCCTGAGGTGCATGCAGAAGAGTGTGGCCAGCAGGTCAAGGGAGGTTCTCCTGCCCCTCTGCTCTGCCCTGGTGTGGCCATAGCTGGAGTAGTGAGTTCAGTTCTGTGCTCCCCAGTTCAAGAGAGACAGGGAACTGCTGAGAGAGTCCAGGGGAGGCTGCAAAGCTGCTGAGGGGCCTGGAGCAGCTCTGTGGGGAGCAAAGGCTGAGAGCCCTGGGGCTGAGAGCCTGCAGAAGAGCAGCCCCAGAGGGCAGCTGAGCAATATCTAAAAAGGGGACAAGAGGCTGAGGCCAGACTCTGCTCAGCGGTGCCCAAGGGGCAGTGGGCACAAAGTGGAGCCCAGGAGGTTTCATGTGAAGAGGAGGAGAAAGTTGTTTGTTGTGAGGGTGCTGGAGGGCTGGAGCAGGCTGCCCAGAGAGGTTGTGGAGTCTCCTTGTGGGGAGAGCTTCCAACCCCCCCTGGGCATTGTGCTGCTGGGCAAGCTGCTGTGGGTTGCCCTGCTGGAGCAGGGGGTTGGACTGGGAGATCTGCAGAGGTCCCTTCCAGCCCTCACCATGCTGGGGTGCTGTGGTGGACACATGTTTACAGTTGATACCATAACAGAGCACTGTACCTCCCTGTCATTACCTCAGCTCACAGCCCTTTGAGCACCCTGCTCACACACTTTGCAAATAGCATTTTAAGATGCTTGAGCACCTTGGAGATCAAAGGAAGGTAAGAGAATCGTTCTGCCTGTGAGTGGGAGTCTGAGTGGGAGTCTGAACAAAGTTGGTAAGGAGTCTGAGTATCTGAAGTGCTTCAGGGCACTGCAGCTTCAGTACAAAGCAACAGGGCAGAATAACAGCAGCATGGTGGTGCTGGGTGTTCCAGGGAAACTCAGGTGTCATGGTGCCACAGAATCACAGAAACCTTCAGGTTGGAACAGAGCCTCAGCATCACCAACTCCAACCCAGAGCCCTGCTCTGCAAGGCTCACCCCTAAACCAGAGCCCCAAGCACCACAGCCAAACCACCTTGAAACACAGCCAGGCTTGGGGACTCCACCACCTCCCTGGGCAGCACATTCCAGTCCCTGACCACTCTTGATGGGGAAACCTATTTCCTACTGTCCAGTCTGAACCTCCCCAGGGGCAGCTTGAGGCCATTGCCTCTTGTTCTGTCACTAATGACCTGTGAGCAGAGACCAGCAGCAGCCTCTCCACAACCTCCTTTCAGGGAGCTGTAGAGAGCCAGGAGGTCTCCCCTCAGCCTCCTCTGTTTCACACTAACCATCCCCAGCTCCTTCAGTTGCTCTCCATCACATTTCTTCTCCAGGCCCTTCCCAGCTTCCCTGCCCTGCTCTGCCCTGGCTCCAGCACCTCCACATCTCTCTGGTATTGAAGTGCCCAACACTGGACACAGCACTCCAGGTGTGGCCTCCCCAGAGCTGAGTGCCAGGGGACAATCCCCTCCCTGCTGCTGCTGGACACAGCATTGCTGATCCCAGCCAGGAGGCCTTTGGCTTTCTTGGCCCCCTGGGCACACTGCTGACTCCTGTTCAGCTGCTTGTCCATTAGCACCCCCAGGTCCCTTTCTGCCAGCAGCTTTCCAGCCACACTGCCCCAAGCAGTGCCACCTAATCTAACCACAGAGTGATCCACTCCAGCTGGTGCCTGATAAACAGCATCCAAACAGGGTGAAAAGCCCAGGTGTGAGTCTGAGGCTTCTGCCTGAAAGAGCTGAAAGGAACACTCTGAGCTGAGCTCAGCATGGTCCCCAAGGGATTGGAGCAGCCAAGTCTAGTTGAGAGGTGTCTGTGCCCGTGGCAGGGAGGTTGGAGTAGATGATCTACACTGCTCTGCTGAGACCACAGCTGGAGCTCTGGGTCCAGGTCTGGAGCCTCTGTGCCAGGAAGGATCTGGAGGTGCTGGAAGGTGTCCAGAGAAGGGCCACGAGGAGGAGCAGAGGGCTGGAGCTGCTCTGCTCTGGAGACAGCCTGAGAGAGTTGGGGTTGTGCAGGCTGGAGAGGAGAAGGCTCCCAGGAGACCTTCTGGTGGCCTTCCAGGATCTGCAGGGGGCTCCAAGAAAGCTGGGGAGGGACTTTGAGGGTGTCAGGGAGGGATAGGACTGTGAGGGATGGAGCAAAAGTAGAAGTGGGGAGATTCAGCTTGGCTGTTAGGAAGAAGTTGTTGGCCATGATGGTGGTGAGAGCCTGGCAGAGGTTGCCCAGGGAGGTGGTGGAAGCCTCCTGGCTGGAGGTGTTTGCAGCCAGGCTGGCTGTGGCTGTGAGCAAGCTGCTGTAGTGTGAGGTGTCCCTGGCCATGGCAGGGGGCTTGGAACTGGCTGATTCTTGAGGTCCCTTCCAACCCTGACAGTTCTGTGATTCTAATTCTCTGAGGCGCTCTGATTCTGTGTTTCTAAGCCCTAATGCTGAGGAGCAGGGCTGGGAGGGCACAGAGCTGGGAGGGCGCAGGGCTGGCAGGGCGCAGGGCTGGGAGGGAGCAGGGCTGGGAGGGAGCAGGGCTGGGAGGGAGCAGGGCTGGGAGGGAGCAGGGCTGGCAGGGAGCAGGGCTGGGAGGGAGCAGGGCTGGGAGGGCGCAGGGCTGGGAGGGAGCAGGGCTGGGAGGGTGCAGGGCTGGCAGGGGGCAGGGCTGGCAGGGGGCAGGGCTGGCAGGGAGCAGGGCTGGGAGGGCGCAGGGCTGGGAGGGAGCAGGGCTGGCAGGGCGCAGGGCTGGCAGGGAGCAGGGCTGGCAGGGCGCAGGGCTGGCAGGGAGCAGGGCTGGCAGGGGGCAGGGCTGGCAGGGCGCAGGGCTGGGAGGGCGCAGGGCTGGCAGGGAGCAGGGCTGGCAGGGGGCAGGGCTGGCAGGGAGCAGGGCTGGGACGGAGCAGCGCTGGCAGGGAGCAGGGTGGGAGGGCGCAGGGCTGGGAGGGAGCAGGGCTTGCAGGCAGCAGGGCTGGCAGGGCGCAGGGCTGGCAGGGCGCAGGGCTGGCAGGGAGCAGGGCTGGGAGGGAGCAGGGCTGGCAGGGAGCAGGGCTGGGAGGGCGCAGGGCTGGGAGGGAGCAGGGCTGGGAGGGAGCAGGGCTGGCAGGGTGCAGGGCTGGGAGGGAGCAGGGCTGGCAGGGTGCAGGGCTGGCAGGGAGCAGGGCTGGGAGGGCGCAGGGCTGGCAGGGGCAGGGCTGGGAGGGAGCAGGGCTGGCAGGGTGCAGGGCTGGCAGGGAGCAGGGCTGGGAGGGAGCAGGGCTGGGAGGGAGCAGGGCTGGGAGGGAGCAGGGCTGGCAGGGTGCAGGGCTGGCAGGGAGCAGGGCTGGGAGGGAGCAGGGCTGGAGGGCGCAGGGCTGGCAGGGCGCAGGGCTGGGAGGGCGCAGGGCTGGCAGGGAGCAGGGCTGGGACGGAGCAGCGCTGGCAGGGAGCAGGGCTGGGAGGGAGCAGGGCTGGCAGGGGGCAGGGCTGGCAGGGCGCAGGGCTGGGAGGGCGCAGGGCTGGCAGGGAGCAGGGCTGGGAGGGCGCAGGGCTGGCAGGGAGCAGGGCTGGGAGGGCGCAGGGCTGGCAGGGCGCAGGGCTGGCAGGGAGCAGGGCTGGCAGGGGGCAGGGCTGGCAGGGAGCAGCTCGGTTTCATCCCCGGGCAGGCTGGAGGGGAGCACTGACATACCTGCCTCATCGTAGGACACCGTCAGCTTCTCCAGCATCTCCCGGTCGATGGAGAGGATCTGCTGCTCCAGGATGCTCTGGTAGGACAGCACACTGTTCTCCTTGTCCTTCTCGTAGTCCTGCAGGTGCTGCTTCAGCACTTCCGGCAGGCGGGACTTCACGTACTCTGCCGCCGACTGTGGGAGAAGCAGAGGTCTGATCAATGCACTGCCCTTCCAGGAGCTCCATGCACACCCCGAGGGACTGGATCTGGTTTGAACTGAAAGCCCTCCCCAGTAGACCTCCTCATGCAGCCCAGCAGGCCGCTGTGTGCTGGGCTGCAGCCAGAGGAGTGTGGGCAGCAGGGCAGCAGAGGGGATTCTGCCCCTGGGCTCTGCTCTGCTCAGACCTCACCTCCAATCCCACCTCCAGGTCTGGTGTCCCCAGCAGTGGTGTCCACAGGTGCATTCCACACACACAGACTCCTCTGCATTTGTTTCTCTGTTGCCACAAGGCACTAAGGGAGCAGGAATTGACACAAGGTGGCATGGTTGCACCGATGTTAGAGAGCCTCCTGCTCCATAGCAGTAACCACTGAAGGTGTCTGCCTCAGGAAAGGGGGCAGGCACCCAGGAACCATCCAGGTCTGGTGCCCCCAGCAGAAGAAGGACACAGAGCTGCTGGAGAGAGGCCAGAGGAGGCCACAAAATGCTCCAAGGGCTGGAGCAGCTCTGCTGGGAGCACAGGCTGAGGGAGCTGGGGGTGTTTAGCCTGCAGAGGAGAAGGCTCCAGGGGCACCTCAGAGCTGCCTGCCAGGACCTGAAGGCATCCTGCAGGAAGGCTGCAGAGAGACTTTTGCTGAGGGGGTCTGGAGCCAGGCCAAGGGGGAATGGTTTGAAGGTGAGGCAGAGCAGGGTCAGAGTGGAGCTGAGGCAGAAGTTGTTTGTTGTGAGGGTGGTGAGAGTGTGTCCCAGGCTGGCCAGGGAGGCTGTGGCTGCCTCCTTGCTGGGGGTGTTGAAGGCCAGGCTGGCTGAGGCCTTGAGCAGCTGAGTGGAGCTGAGAGGTGTCCCTGGGCATGGTGGGGAGCATGGAGCAGATGAGCTCTGAGGTCCCCCCTAGCCTGAGCTACTCTGATTTTATGATTCAGTCCAATTTTTAACCCTGCACTGCCAAGTCCTGAACCCCATCCCTAACACCACATCTACTGATGCTCAAGTTTCTCTGAGGCTTACACCAATTCCAAGTGCACCTCCCAGATGGTTGAGCTTTCTTCCCCTCCTGGGTGAGCAGCAGAACAAAACACTCCTGCTCAGTGCCTTCAGAACACGTCTGGATGTCATTAAAGATTTAAACCCCCAGGCCAGGATGAAACTGATACAAAGTCCTGTTGCAGGAGGAAAGGTGATCAGGCACAGCACTGTAATTACATCCCCAGCTGCACTGCAGAGATGAGGCAGAGCCTGCTTCATTCTGCTCTGCACAGAACTCATTTCATCTTGGTTTTAAGGAGTCACTTCCACTACCTGCAATATTGCACAAGAAGACTGTGAGGTGTGAGGGCATCTGTGCATTAAAGCAACCAGGAGGCTGAGTGCAGGGCTCTGGGTGAAAGGATCAAAAGAAGGCTCCAGGCAGACCTTAGAGCAGCCTTCCAGTACCTGGAGGGGACTACAGGAGAGCTGGGGAGGGACTTGTGACAAGGGCTGGGAGTGCCAGGATGAGGAACAATGGCTTTGAGCTGGAAGAGGGGAGACTGAGACTGGAGATGGGGATGAAATGTTTGAGAATGAGGGTGGGGAGACACTGGAACAGGCTGCCCAGGGAGGCTGCGGATGTCCCCTCCCTGGGGGTGTTCAGGGCCAGGCTGGATGAAGCCTTGAGCAAGCTGGGCTGGTGGGAGGTGTCCCTGCCCATGGCAGGGGGATTTGAGCTGGATGATCCTTAAGGCCCTTTCCAACCCAAACCATTCTGTGAAGAGGAAATGTCCTCAGGTTGCACCAGGTTTAGGTTGGACATGAGGAACAATTTCTTCTCCAAAAGGGTTGCCAAGGCCTGGGCCAGGCTGCCCAGGGCAGTGGTGGAGTCCCCATCCCTGGAGGGGTTTCAAAGCCCTGGAGATGTGGTGCTGAGGGCCATGGTTTGGTGGGGAGCTGGCAGGGCTGGGCTAAGGGTTGGTCTTCCTCTTACAGTTCTCTTCCAACCAAAAGGATTCTGTGATTCTGTGACAGCAGCCCTGGTGACCTGTGCATTGGTGGCACTTGAAACACTCCAGCAGGTCTCATTAAGTTGTGCCACGGACTGATAAACACCGAGTGGTGATGCCCTGGGCCTCAGCTTGCTGCTGGCCTCATGCTGGGCTTGGGGAGGAGGAGCAGCAGAGCATCAGGGCTGGCTCCTTAATTACAGAGCTTGCACACAGAGCTCCATGGGCAGGTGTGCAAACATGCACCAAGTGCCCTGAGTGACCAAATGTGCTAATGAAGACATCAAGTGTTAAGCAGCTCCACGGCCCTGTGGCAAGGGAGCAGAGCAGACAGGAGCTAGGGGAAGAGCAGCACAGGGCACAGCAAGCAACTGAAGAACCTAATTAGGTGGAATGGACATTACTGGTAACCACTGATCTCCAGCTTCAGACATGGGAGGTGGAGAGCTGATTGCCTCAGACCTGCACTCCCTGACCCCTGTGATTTACAAGGAGAGGAAGGGAAACCACAACTTCATGATCTGAATCGTCTTGAGACCATTCACTGTCTGCCCAGCTGCTGCAAGACCAGAGGAGCAGGCAGGAGGCATTGCTGAGTGTGGCACTGCTGGTGGGACACCCACAGCAGTGAAGGAGTCACCAACCACCCAGACCCCTCTGTCACACAGAATCATAGAACTGTCAGGGTTGGAAGGGACCTCAAGGATCAGCCAGTTCCAAGCCCCCTGCCATGGGCAGGGACACCTCACACTGCAGCAGCTTGCTCACAGCCACAGCCAGCCTGGCTGCAAACACCTCCAGGCAGGAGGCTTCCACCACCTCCCTGGGCAACCTCTGCCAGGCTCTCACCACCCTCCTGGGGAACAACTTCTTCCTCACATCCAAGCTCAATCTCCCCACTTCTAGTTTTGCTCAGCAGAGTGGAGCAGAGGGGCAGAATCCCCTCCCTGGCCCTGCTGGCCACACTTCTCTTGCTGCAGCCCAGGCTCTGCTTGGCTCTCTGGGCTGCAAATGCTCACTGCTGGCTTCTGTTGAGCTTCTCAACATCTTCCTGCCTCTGCTTTTCAGAGTCCCAACTCGGTGAGGGTGGGAAAGGACCTCTGGAGATCACCCAGTCCAACCCCCTGCTCCAGCAGGGCACCCACAGCAGCTTGCCCAGCAGCACAATGCCCAGGGGGGGTTGGAAGCTCTCCAGAGGAGACTCCACAACTTCCATGGGCAGTCTGCTCCAAAGCCTGAGAACCCTTTCTGTGAATCAGTTCTCCATAATACCCAACCTCAGCCTGCCCTGGCACAACTGAAGGCTGTTTCCTCTTGTCCTGTCCCTTGTGAGAAGAGACCAAGCCCCACCTCACTGCAAGAGAGCTGTAGAGGGTGATGAGGTCTCCCCTCAGCCTCCTCTTCTGAAGACTAAGCAACCCCAGCTCCCTCAGCCATTTCTCATAGGACATTGTGCTCTACACCCTTCACCATCTTAGTTGCTCTTGTTTGGATGTGCTTCAGCTCCTCCATGTCCCTCTGGGAGCAAGGGGCCCAATGTCTGTGAGACTCATGGAAGCCAAATGCTGGGAGTGAAAACTATCCCAGTGCAGAATAACCCTGGGAAGGAACCTGACTAAGTCAGAAGCTGCTCAGTGATCTGAGGAGGGCTGATTGAGCCTGGATATTGGAAGGAAACTCTTTCCAGTGAGGTTGGGGAGACTCTGGCACAGGTTGCCCAGGGAGGCTGTGGCCGCCTCCTCCCTGGAGGTCAGGGCTGGATGAGGCCTTGAGCAAGCTGGGCTGGTGGGAAGTGTCCCTGCCCATGGCAGGGGGGTTGGAACCGGTTCCAACCCAACCCATTTTGCAAAGCTACGAACCTCAAGCTCCAGAAGGACACCTCTGCACAGGTGGAACACTCTGTGAATACCAAAGAGCAGCAAACAAATGGAGACTGAAGGGAAAAAAAATTACTTGGGAGGCAGCGAAGGCAGCAAGAAAAGGTTCTACAAGTCCATGTGCCAGGAGAAAAGCCCAGACAAAACACTGCGTGCTGCTCAGCAGAGCAGAAAAGCTCCTGACAGAGGATGCCATGGAAGCTGAGGTGTTTCTTGTATTATCCTTTGTTTTGGTTGCCCCAGACCTCGCCACCTGTACCTTGCAGCTAACACAAGAGGCAAATCACCGCAGTCCCAAGGCAGCGCAAGGCAAGAGCACGTTGGCAAGGGCTGATAAAGATGAGGGATTTTCCAGCTGGCTGGGCCAGGTGAAATTCCCTCAGCTGCACAAAGCTAATGGGCTGAAACAATCTCCTCAAGGACCTCTGTCACTGCAAACCCACGGAGGCTGGCCCGGTGCTGGCTGCGGAGGGCAGAAGTCAGGGGCACCTCTGGAACAGCACGGGGGGAGAGGAGCAGAGCTGCAGCCTCGGCAGCTAGCTCTGGTGCCTCAGGAACGGGATTAAAGAGCAAACCATCTCCAGCACATGGAAGTACTGAGAGCAAAGCGGCTCTCTGGGGGTAAGCAGACCCCACCTCGTTGAGGGCCTTCCCTACAGCTCCCTGAAGGGAGGCTGGAGTGAGGAGGGGACAGCCTCTGCTCCTTGGTGGCAAGGGACAGGAGCAGAGGCAATGGTTCCAGGCTGCAGCAGGGCAGGTTCAGGCTGGGTGCTAGGAAATCTTTCTTGCCAGAGAGGGCTCTGAGCCATTGGAATGTTCTGCCCAGGGCAGTGCTGCAGTCCCCATCCCTGGGGGTGTTCCAGCAGCTGTGGAGCTGGCGCTTAGGGCCATGGTTTGGTGCTGACCCTGCAGTGCTGGGCTGAGAGTTGGCCTGGATGAGCCTGGAGGTCTCTTCCTACCAGATGTTTTCTGTGACTCTGATTCTGTGAAATGGCCTCAGGTTGCAGCAGGGGAGGTTTAGGTTGAACATGAGGAACAGTTTCTCTTCCCCAAAAGGTTATCAAGCCCTGGAACAGACTGCCCAGGGCAGTGGTGGAGTCCTCATGTGCGGAGGGGCTTCAAGGCTTGTGGCTGTGGTGCTGAGGAACGTGGGAGTGGGCATGGTCATGTTGGGTAATAGTTGGACTTGATGGTCTTAGAGGTCTTTTCCACCCTGAGCATTGCTGTGATTCTGTGATAGCTGCAGGTGAGGGAGGAAGTGCTCCCAGCTCATTCCAGCAACCCAGCCCCTGCTTAACCATCTCAGTGCCACGGATCACATCGGCAGCACAGACAAAGCTCCCATGCTGTTCTCCTAAGCCTTGAGGGATCCAGAGAAAGAGCCTTCAGTGAGGATGCTGAATCCCACACAGATGAAGCCTTTTGGAGAATCAGCAGAGTCCTCTTGGACCCAACTGGCTGTGAGCAAGCTGCTGTAGTGTGAGGTGTCCCTGCCTATGGCAGGGGCTTGGAACTGGCTGATCCTTGAGGTCCCTTCCAACCCTGACAGTTCTGTGATTCTATGATCCTGTTGACACTGCAGTGCAGGAAGGACTGCTGCTGATTGAAGCAGATACACAAAGTGTGGCCCCAGGCCCACAGGAGCCACTTGGACCGATTCCAGAGGAGCCTGGGCCCAGCAGCCCTGCCTCACACTTGGTGTTCAGGATCAGATGCCTCTGCTGCAGCAGCATGAACCATGAATAACTCTGAAGTCAGTGGGATTGTGCTGAGGCAAAGCTCTTGGACTAAGGACATGAAGCTATGAATAGCTACTCAAAAGGAAAACACAGGAGAGCAAAACCTAATCTGCTCCCCAGAGGATAAGACAAGGTCTGCAGATGGCACCAGGACAAACGTCCTGCCCTCTGCAGCAGGAACTACTTAAGGAGAAACACCAACAGAAAGCTGGCAATGGAGTCTTCCTGTAGTGCAGGCTTCAGGGACATTGACAGGGGCAGGGCAGGGCTGGGCACCAGCTGAGTGCCAGAGGCTGGGGTGGGAAGAAGAACAATGCCATGGGATAGAGACACAGAGACACAAACAAGATGGAACCCAAGCCCTGAGGGCAAGGATGGCACCACTGGCAACACTGGTGCTGGGGGCAGGCACTGGGCAAGTCCCGCCTGGGCTCAGCAGCAGATGGGAACCAGACTCAGGAGCTGCATTCTGGAGCTGGATTGAGGAAGACAGGGATGGGGCTGGAAGGCAGAAGGGAGAGAGTCCTGCTGGGACAGCAGCCAGGCAAGAAGAGGCTTGAGCCTGGGCATCCCTCAGCTTGCTGCTGAAGATGCCATGCATAGGCTGCAATCCCTTGGGGGCACTTGAGGCTCCCCTGTGCTGTCTGCTCCTCCCCACAGCTGCCCCCTCTGCGTTCCTGCCCCCAAGGTGGGGCAGAGCTGTGGCAGTGCCCTTGGTGTGCAGAGCAGCAAGTCTGAGGCAGAGGCTTTGTGCCCCCCAGGCCTTGGCAGGAGCTCTGCCCCTCAGCTTCTCCCTGCTAGCAGCAGCCCCTGGCTGTGCCAAGCTGCCCTGAGCTTCATCAAGTGCCTGAGTGAGCAGAGCCTGAGCTGGGCACTCACAGCCTGAGCAGAGCTGCTGCTGGCCCAGCTCAGAGCAGGAGAAGCCCACAACTTCTCTGGATTTACTTCCCCAGCATCTCCATTGTAGTCAATCATTCACTGGTGATGATGATGATGATGCTGGACCCGAGGGAAGCCAACCTCACAGCATCTCTCACCAGGCCATTAGCAGAAGCATGATACCTGAACCCAGAAGTTCTCCCTAGGACTTTCAACACCAAGCACCACTCTGTGCAATCCTGGCACAATTCATTTCTGCAGAAGGAGAAATATTAGCCTGACAAACACCTTTAGTTAATCAGAAGCTCTATAATCAGGGGGAAATTAACCTGATTCCAAGGAGCTGGAGAAAGTTCACATCAGTATTCAGAGTGGAGTGTGACAGATCTATCAAATCCATAATTACAGCAATCCACAGCTGCTTCAGCTGCACCAAATAATGAATGGCCCACTGAGAACTGGTGTCCATGACATGGAAAGGAGAGACCAGCTGCTGGGGAGCACTCCTCTGACTTCATGCTTTGGGAACGGAGGGCTTGATCTCCTTTGACACACTCTGTGTGTGGAGCTCTGTCTGTGAGGGATCCAAATCACAGCATCACAGCATGATACAAGCTGGAAGGGACCTCTGGAGATCATCCACACCAACCCCCCGCCCCGCCAGAGTGGGGTCACCCACAGCAGCTTGCCCAGGATCACAATGCTCAGGTCTGGAATCTTTCCAAAGGAGATTTCACCACCTCCACAAAGGGCTTGCAGCAAAAGGCCCAGGGGCAATGGTTTGGAACTGGAGCAGAGCAGAGTTAGGTTGGACATCAGGGGGAAGTTCTGCACAATGAGAGTAGTCAAACACTGGAACAGGTTGCCCAGGGAGGTGGTTGAGGCCCCAACCCTGGAGACATTCAAGATCAGACTTGCTGTGGCCCTGTGCAGCCTGCTCTAGTTGGAGGTGTCCCTGCTGCCTGCAGGGGTTTGGACAAGATGCCCTTGGAGGCTCCCTTCCACCCCAGTGCCATCTGTGAATCGCCCAGTCCAACCCTCTGCTTGCCCAGCAGCACCATGCCCAGGGGGGGTTGGAAGCTCTCCACACAAGGAGACTCCACAACCTCTCTGGGCAGCCTGCTCCAGGGCCTCCAGCACCCTCACACCAAACAACTTTCTCCTCCTGTTTAGGTAACCCCAACTAACCCCAGCAGCAAACAGAAAGGGGTAAAAATAAAAAGCCATGATGATCTATGGCTTGAAATTATGCACTCAGGTTCCTTCCCTCTGACAGCAGCTGTCACTCACTGCTCTAACAGAGGCATTTAAATGTCCTAGAATGAGAAGCAAGTAAATCAACAAGATCTGGAATGGAAAAATTGCCTCTCTTCTTCTCCCTCCCACCTTCACCCCCCAGTATTAGTCACAGAGGAAGGTGTGGCATTGGGCTGAGCACCCAGGGTCACCACATGGCCCTCCTTGACCCAGGGCATGGGTCAGGAGAGATGAGAATCACAGGCTCAGGCTGGAAGGGAGCTCAGAGCTCGTCTGCTCCAAGCTCCCCACCATGCCCAGGGACACCTCTCAGCTCCACTCAGCTGCTCAAGGCCTCAGCCAGCCTGGCCTTCAACACCCCCAGCAAGGAGGCAGCCACAGCCTCCCTGGCCAGCCTGGGACACACTCTCACCACCCTCACAAGGAACAGCTTCTGCCTCAGCTCCACTCTGACCCTGCTCTGCCTCACCTTCAATCCATTCCCCTTGGCCTGGCTCCAGACCCCCTCAGCCAAAGTCTCTCTGCAGCCTTCCTGCAGGATGCCTTCAGGTCCTGGCAGGCAGCTCTGAGGTGCCCCTGGAGCCTTCTCCTCTGCAGGCTGAACACCCCCAGCTCCCTCAGCCTGTGCTCCCAGCAGAGCTGCTCCAGCCCTTGTGGCCTCCTCTGGCCTCTCTCCAGCAGCTCTGTGTCCTTCTGCTGCTGGGGACCCCCGAAGTGGAGGCAGTATCCTCCAGTGCTGGAGTGGTTCGTGAGGTGCAGGTACAAATCATACTTCGAATGGCTCATTTTAATTAAGGGACTGGAGTTCACACAACCATGCTGCCCTGCCGGCCCAGCAGTCCATTCTTCCACACACAAGGGAGGAAACAAAGCCCTGGGATGGATCTGCCAGGGGTGCTGCTGCGGTTGGCAGGGCTACCGGCAGAGCTCTGGAATCCTCGGTGCCTAATTACAAGATTAATTATCTCCAGGCAAGAGGGAGCGTTATGATTATCTGCCTGGCATCTTGAACCAGGAGCACAGGACCTCTCTGTCTCACTGTTTGAATGAGTAAGTCCTTTGAGTAGCAAGCTGGGCTCCCTCTCAGCCACAGAGCCTCTTCCCTTGCCCCTGCAAGTCCATTATCTTCCCCGCCGGGGGATAAAGCCAGGTGCCACAGAAAATGTTCACCGTCATTTCCAGCCTGATCTGCTCTTATCAGAGCCATTCAGCCACTGAATCGAGTGAAGTCTGCTCACCTACATTCCCCTTTCTCATGTAAATCCATGCAAATGGCTCCAATCACCTCATTATTGTCTCATTGATGAACTCCATAGCTGGAGCTCGCTGCAAAGCACAGCACAGCTGCCCCCCTCCCCCTGGCACAGCACCCTGCCCCCCTCCTCACCTGCTCAAGCTCTGTATGGGTCTGCTCTGAACGCCCCTGTGTTCCATCTCTGCTCCTCAGGGGTTACCAGCAGAGCAAGGCAACACAGCAGCAGAGAACCCCTGCACGGTGGGGTTGGAAGAAACCTCTGGAGATCACCCAGTCCAAGCCCCTGCTCCAGCAGGGCACCCATAGCAGCTTGCCCAGCAGCACAACACCCAGGGGGGTTGGAAGCTCTCCACACAAGGAGACTCCACCACCTCTCTGGGCAGCCTGGTCCTGGCCTCCAGCACCCTCACAACAAACACTTTCTCCTCCTCTTCACATGGAACCTCCTGGTTTGCAGTTTGTGCCCACTGCCCCTTGTGCTGTCCCTGGGCACCACTGAGCAGAGCCTGGCCCCAGCCTCTTGCCCCCCACAGCTCCTTTGTCTCTTGCTGAGCATTGCTCAGCTCCCCTCTGGGGCTGCTCTTCTCCAGGCTCAACAGCCCCAGGGCTCTCAGCCTTTGCTGCTCACAGAGCTGCTCCAGGCCCCTCAGCAGCTTCCCAGCCTCCTGTTGTCCCCCACCCTTTAGCTACTGATCAGCACTGAGATGCCCTCTGCCCAGCACTGGTGAGATCAGGAGTGCTGGGCTCCCCCGTACCCCAGGGTCAGGATGTACTGCAGTAACTCCAGTGAAAGGCCATGAAGATGATTGAGGGACTGAAGTCTAAGAGAGCTGGGACTGTCCAGCCCAGTGACCAGAAGCCTCAGAGGGATCTCAGCCATGTGTACAAACACAAATGATGGAGCAAGGTTCCTCCCAGTGGTGCCCAGTGAATGGCAATGGGCACCAGCTGGCAATCCTGTTTAAACCTAAAGAAGCCTTTCTATAGGGTGAGGATGGTCAAATGCTGCAGCAGAGGAATGAGACTAGAAGGAGTTATTCCCCTTAAAGGGAATGAATTAGCACTTCAGTTGCATATGCACAGGCACAGACCCTGAATCTTAATTGTGCTGGGAAGCCAATTACTGCTCCTGCCCTTTTTAGGAGAAGAATTAAGATTAGTGGGTAAATTAAACTGAACATTAGCCCCAGACAAAGCAATTGTTTTATAACCCTCCTGTTAGGTTTAGCAGATAGGTAGCTGGAGCTTACTGCAAAGGTGATGTGGTCCAGGAAATCCCAGGGGACACAAAACCACCAGCACAGAGCCCAGGCAGGAATTAGGATTTCCATATCCTCATGGCCATAAGAAAAGGGCCTTGCTATTTGGCACGTGGCACTGGCAGCTCTGCTTGCCAAAGGTGTGGCTGGGCTAATGGAAGGAAGCAGAATGTCTCTGGGTGAATTGGTAATAAGGAACAAAAAGAATCCCAGAATGGCTCAGGCTGGGAGGGAGCTCAGAGCTCATCTGCTCCAAGCTCCCCTCCATGCCCAGGGACACCTCTCAGCTCCACTCAGCTGCTCAAGGCCTCAGCCAGCCTGGCCTTCAACACCCCCTGCAAGGAGGCAGCCACAGCCTCCCTGGCCAGCCTGGGACACACTCTCACCACCCTCACAACGAACAACTTCTGCCTCAGCTCCACTCTGACCCTGCTCTGCCTCACCTTCAAACCATTCCCCCTTGGCCTGCTCCAGACCCCCTCAGCCAAAGTCTCTCTGCAGCCTTCCTGCAGGATGCCTTCAGGTCCTGGCAGGCAGCTCTGAGGTGCCCCTGGAGCCTTCTCCTCTGCAGGCTGAACACCCCCAGCTCCCTCAGCCTGTGCTCCCAGCAGAGCTGCTCCAGCCCTTGGAGCATCTTTGTGGCCTCCTCTGGCCTCACTCCAGCAGCTCTGTGTCCCCCTTCTGCTGGGGACACCAGACCTGGAGGCAGGATTGGAGGTGAGGTCTGAGCAGAGCAGAGCCAAGGGGCAGAATCACTCACAAGAGAAATTATTTAGGTCATAGAATCATTTGGGCTGGAAAAGACCTCTGTTGCCAAGGATCATGAAGTCCAACCATTTCCCCAGCACTGCCAAGCCCACTGCTGAGCCTAAGGCTTAGGAATGTTTCCAAAATTAGACTTAACCTCTTTAGTAAAAGCCTCAGTGGGACAGGGCTTGGCTGTTGGGCTCCAGGGGACAGCATCTGTTCGAAGCTGCTGCTCCAGAACAGGAGCAGGTGCTGTGGAGTTGCAGTGCTCTGGGTGCTGGGTCTGGGGGGGGGTGAGGTGCTGAGATTGGTGAGGGTGGAAGGCAGAATATCAGTGCTTCATGTGTTGGCAGTCCACAGGGCATGCCAATCCCTGCCAGTGCCCATCCCTGCCCATTTTGCACTTGTTTGGAGTTTGGAAGGAGTGCTGGATTTGGACTGGATGTTGGAAGCAAGTCTTTCCCGTGAGGGTGGGAGACAATGGGACAGGTTGCTCAGGGAGGTCATGGATGCCCCCTCCCTGGAGAGCTTCCCTATCCAGGAAACCTTTCCCATCTCTCTTGGAAGGGCTATTTCTGGAGGCTTCACAGGATGCTCACCCCCAGCTAACTCCTTTCTCCCCCTGATGTGTTCCAGCCCAGGCTGGATGAGGCCTTGAGCAACCTGGGCCAGTGGAGGTGTCCCTGCCCGTGGGGTTGGACCTGGGTGGTCTTTAAGGTGCCTTCCAATCCAACCCATTCTGTGAATCTGTATGTGTGGATACTTCCTGGGGAGCAGTGGGCTCAGTACTGGGGCAGGAGCAGCAGGAATTCCTGGGGGAAATGCCCCCAGAGCCTCAGAGTGGGAACCAGTCTGATTCTGATCCTGAGCTTCCCTGCCTGAAGTCACAGGGTCACAGAAGCACTAATTCTTTGTGTTCCAGCCTAGCTCAGATCTTTCCAGTTCTTGTGATGCTTTCTGCTTGGCAGAAAGGGATGTCTCTAAATCAGGAGAACCATGTAGACTGAAATATGCCTCTGCACTCACTCTGTCTCTGCTTGGAGGGGGAGGACAATGGCAAGGAAGAAGAATGCTTCTTGCTGTCTCGTGGAGGCCAACAGGCTATAAATACATTTTGCCCTCACTCAGGGAGCAGAGTGAAAGGCTGCTGGGAGCACTGGTTCTTCACAAACCACCTCCTGTCCCACTGCTGAAAGGAGAAGCATCTGCACAGAGCCACCTCCAAAAATGGAGCAAAACCAGAGGTGGGGAGATTCAGATTGGATGTCAGGAAGAAGTTGTTCCCCAGGAGGGTGGTGAGAGACTGGCACAGGTTGCCCAGGGAGGTGGGAAGCCTCCTGCCTGGAGTATCTAAGGCCAGGCTGGATGTTAGGAAGAGCACTTCACAGAAAGAGATTGGCCACTGGGATGTGCTGCCCAGGGAGGTGGTGGAGTCTCCATCCCTGGAGGTGTTTAAGAAGAGCCTGGATGGGGCCTTTGGTGCCATGGTTGAGTTGATTGGATGGTGCTGGGTGCTAGGTTGGACTTGGTGACTCTCAGGTCTTGTCCAACCTGGTTAATTCTATTCTATTCTATTCTATCTATTCTATTCTATTCTATTCTATTCTATCTATTCTATTCTATTCTATTCTATTCTACTGCCTTGCCACATGCTTAAAGCACATCTACAGAATCACGTGGCTCAGCTGCCTTGTAATAACTTGTCAATTCAGCTGCTTGTCTGGCCCCTGCTGCTCTGCTGTGACTTACCCAGTCAGGCACAGGCACACGTAGAGGGCCACTAAAAGCTTGTGGAGATAACAACTCTGAGAGGCACTGAGTCCTGTTTAAAAGCAGTTCTGGCTCTTGTGCTGAGCTCCTCTCCTGGCTTTATGTCTGAAAGGCCAGTGTAAAGAGGGAGCTGGCAGCTGGTGAGGAAAGCTCCGGGGTCAGTGCTGCTGTGAGAGCGATGCAGAGCCGCTCCGGAGTAGAGTGAACTTTGCTCCCCTCCCCTGGGTGCTGCCAGGAAAAAGATTGTCCTGACTGTGGGATCAGGTGGGCTGCTAAGCAGCTGAAATGCAGGATTGGGGCAGCATGTGGTGTTTGAAAATGCTGCTGGACCCCTGAGGTTTTGAAACAGAGGAGTAATAATGATGGGTTGGAGTCAAGTTACCATGAGGTTGGCAAGGGAAACTGGCCTGGGTCTTACAGCTGCAGCTGGAGAACCAGGAGATCAGGGAACCCCTGACTGGAGAGATTCCAACCCCCCTGGCCATTGTGCTCCTGGCAAGATGCTGTGGGTGCCCTGCTGGAGCAGGGGGTTGGACTGGGTGATGGAGTCCATCATCAATAAGTTGCAGATGACACCAAGCTGGGAGCAGGAGTTGATCTGTTAGAGGGTGGGAGAGCTCTGCAGAGGGACCTTGCCAGGCTGGACAGAGGGCCAGGGTCCAACAGGATGGCACTGAACCAATCCAAGTGCCAGGTGCTGCACATTGGCCACAGCAACCCCAGGCAGTGCTACAGGCTGGGGTCAGAGTAACTGGAGAGCGGCCAGGCAGAGAGGGACCTGGGGGTAGTGGTTGATAGTAGGCTGAACATGAGCCAGCAGTGTGCCCAGGTGGCCAAGAAGGCCAATGGCATCCTAGCCTGCATCAGCAATAGTGTGATCAGCAGTTCTCAGCACTGGTTAGGCCACACCTTAAGTCCTGTGTCTAGTTCTGGGCTCCTCAGTTTAAGAAAGATGTTGAGACACTTGAAGGTGTCCAGAGAAGGGCAAAAAGCTGGGGGAGGGTCTGGAGCACAGCCCTGTGAGGAGAGGCTGAGGGAGCTGGGTTTCTTAGCCTGGAGAAGAGGAGGCTCAGGGGAGACCTCTTGCTCTCTGCAACTCCCTGAAGGGAGGTTGGAGCCAGGTGGGGGTTGGTCTCTTCTGCCAGGCACCCAGCAACCAGAACAAGAGGACACAGTCTCAAGCTGTGCCAGGGGAGGTTTAGGCTGGAGGTGAGGAGAAAGTTCTTCCCAGAGAGATTGGTCACTGGGATGTGCTGCCCAGGGGGGTGTCCAAGACAGGCTTGGATGTGGCACTTGGAGCCATGGTTTAGTTGTCAGGAGGTGTTGGGTGTTAGGTCATAGGTTGGACTTGAGGATCTCTGAGGTCTTTTCTAACCTGGCTGATTCTGTGATCTCCAGAGGTCCCTTCCAACCCCTCCATGCTGGGATTCTGTGTACTGTCTCTTGGCTGTGTGGGGCACACATCTTTGCTTCCTGAGCCCAAATGCCTATGGGGAGCACTCTGTGCAGGGGCATCTGCAGCGTGGGAACCACCTTGCACTGGGGTGGAAAGCAAAGAGTGAGGAGTGAGGTGTGGTGGCTTGCCCAGGCTGGTGGGATGGAAGGGGCAGCATGGCACAGAGCAGAGCAAAGCCATGCCCTTGGAGCCATCTCACCTGGTAAAGGCAGTGGCAGTGGATCCCCACTGTGCAGGAGATCAGGAGAAGCCTCTGGGGCTTTCCAACTGCTTTTTAATAGAATCATAGAAATGTTTTGGTTGGGAGAGACCTTTAAGACCATGCAGTCCAAGCCTTAGCCCAGCACTGCCAGGTCTCCACTAAACCATGGCCCTCAGCACCACAGCCACACAGCTCTGAATCCCCTGCAGGGATGGAGGCTCCACCACTGGAGAAAGAGAAAAG
The DNA here is from genome assembly GCA_015227895.2 of Colaptes auratus. Taxonomy (NCBI): domain Eukaryota; kingdom Metazoa; phylum Chordata; class Aves; order Piciformes; family Picidae; genus Colaptes; species Colaptes auratus. Next base: position 21,550,430 of record CM026889.1, read on the forward strand.
GGAATGGCGTAGGAAAAGGAAGGAGAAACCAGGGCCAGGCAAAGAAAGTCACCATTTAAAGGAGAGTTTCCTGGGACACAGCTTAATTAAATATGACACTACACAGCAATTTAGTTTCTCCAGCTCATTAGGACAAGGGTTGTTAACCACACTTATTACCAAGGCAGAAGGTCAAGTGGATTTCAGGCTGCTTTCATCACTGGATAGGTGGAGAACAGAACTGGGAAATCATCCAGCCAAATGTTTATGGCTGGGATGAGGACCCAGTGCTTCAGCAAACCCCTCACTCCCTGCCTCAGCTGCCACTTCAGGGTCACAGAATGGTTTGGGTTGGAAGGGACCTTGAAGCTCCTCCAGTTGCTGCCACTTCAGGGTCACAGAATGGTTTGGGTTGGAAGGGACCTTGAAGCTCCTCCAGTTGCTGCCACTTCAGGGTCACAGAATGGTTTGGGTTGGAAGGGACCTTGAAGCTCCTCCAGTTTGCTGCCACTTCAGGGTCACAGAATGGTTTGGGTTGGAAGGGACCTTGAAGCTCATCCAGTTGCTGCCACTTTCAGGGTCACAGAATGGTTTGGGTTGGAAGAGACCTCAAAGCTCATCCAGTTCCAGCCCCCTGCCATGGGCAGGGACACCTCCCTCCAGCCCATGTTGCTCAAGGCCTCATCCAGCCTGGCCTTGAACACTTGAACTCCAGGCAGGAGGCAGCCACAGCCTCCCTGGACAGCCTATGCCAGAGTCTCACCACCCTCACTGGAAAGAATTTCTTCCTCATCTCCAGTCTCAATCTCCCCTTCAGCTTCCACCCATTCCCTCTCATCCTATCAGAAGCCCTGCTCAGAAGTCCCTCCTGTCATCACCCACACACACTACTAAAGAACCAAACTAAAAGAGCTCCTGAAATGTGAGCAAAAGCAGTGAGTAAGCAGCACTCTGCCCTGAGGGAGCCAGGCCATGCCACCTCTCCTCTCACCTGGACCCCAAACACATGCTCTGAGCTTTGGGACACCCTTGAAGACCACCTTGCAGTCACCATTCAGGAGAGTTCATATCTCTCTGTCCCACACTAAGCTGGGGCAGCAGCATTGCACTCAGAGCTGCATTTGTGACCAGCTTTGCTCCAAGCTGGGACAGAACCAGCAGATTTAGAGTTCTAGAATCAGTTTGGCAGGAAAACACCTTTAAGATTATTGAGTCCAACCATTCTCTAGCTCTACCAAGGCTGGTGCTAAGCCATGGCCCTCAGCACCACAGCTCTGCCGCTTTGAAACCCCTCCAGGGATGGGGATTCAACCACCTCTCTAGGCAGCCTTTCTGAGAACCCCTTCAGGGAAGATTAGTTTCATCTCACATCCAAGCTAAACCTTCCCTGGTACAGCTTGAGGCCATTTCCTCTTGTCCTTACCACTAGAGAAAAGACCCCAACCCCAGCCTGAGGCTCCAGCCTCCTTTCAGGGAGCTGTAGAGAGCCAGAAGGCCTCCCCTCAGCTGCTTTTTCTCCAGACTGAACAACCCAGAGCCAGAAGGGCTCTCCTCAGCCTCTTTTCTCCAGGCTGAACAACCCAGAGCCAGAAGGTCTCTCCTCAGCCTCTTTTTCTCCAGGCTGAACAACCCAGAGCCAGAAGGTCTCTCCTCAGCCTCTTTTCTCCAGGCTGAACAACCCAGAGCCAGAAGGTCTCCCCTCAGCCTCTTTTCTCCAGGATGAACAACCCAGAGCCAGAAGGTCTCTCCTCAGCCTCTTTTTCTCCAGGCTGAACAACCCAGAGCCAGAAGGTCTCTCCTCAGCCTCTTTTTCTCCAGGCTGAACAACCCAGAGCCAGAAGGTCTCTCCTCAGCCTCTTTTTCTCCAGGCTGAACAACCCCCATTCCCAAACTGCCAAGTTGAGGCTGACGAAATGTTCAAGCAGCCTCTTTCCCCACTGCTTCACTTGGCAATTTCTTACTGCTTCTGAGGCAGCCCCAGCATGGATTGAATGCCCATGACATCACACTTGAAAAAACCCACCCCAGCCTTCAAAGACACAACTGGAAGTTTTTCTGCTTCTTGCATTAGAACCTCCCTGGAAAAGCTCCTGGTCAGGAGAGATAACAGCAGAGCTTTGATTTGAAGCCTTTCGTGTTGCTCAGGGTGTTTGTGAGTTAAAGTGACACAGCCCCAAGTTGCCAGCTTCCAGGGCCAGCCTGGAGATGCCAGAAAGCAGTCCCTGGTTTAGCAGGAGTGGGGGAATGAAGGAACTTCTGCCACACAACTGAGTATTTTGGAAGGCTCCCTCCCCAAACAAAACGAAATGAAACAAAACAAAACAACCTTTAACTTGCAGGAGCTGCAGCAGCAATGTAAGGAGAGCTGAGCCAACATCTCTGCAGCAAAGCAGATCTGCAGTTCAGACAGAGACAGTCTTGGTTGTGCTTTCATTTCATCAGGAGGTTGCTGCTTTGCAGCCAGTGCCCCAGAAGATGGACCCACAGGCTCACAGCTCACAGGGGTTGGAAGGGACCTCCAGAGATCTGCCAGTCCAAGCCCCCTGCCAGAGCAGGAGTAGAGAATCCAGCACAGGTCACACAGGAACACATCCAGACAGGGCTGGAAAGGCTCCAGAGCAGGAGACTCCACAACCTCTCTGGGCAGCCTGCTCCAGGCCTCTGGGACCCTCAGAGTGAAGAGTTCTCTCCTCATGGTGAGGGAGCCCTCCTGTGCTGGAGTTTCATCCATTGCTCCTTGTCCTGTCCCAGGGCACAACTGAGCAGGGCCTCCCCCTCCCTCTTGACCCCCCAGCCCTCAGCTATTGATAGACATTGATCAGATCCCTCTCAGCCTTCTCCTCTCCAGGCAGTGCTATTGAGTTCCTGAGGCTGGAATAGACCGCTGAGCTCACCAAGCCCAGCCTATGACCTAACACCACCACCCCCCCAGACCATTCTGTGATTCCATGATTCTATGAACTGAACTCACAAAGGGAATGGGACTGAAGGTGAGCTCCCATGGAAAAGACAGGGGGTGATGGGGACAAGTTGCTGTGGGGAGATTCCCATTGGACTCCAGAAGAAAAGTTGTCCCCATGAGAATACTTAGAGATTGGAATCATCTCCCAAGGGCAGTGGTGGATTCCTCACCACTGGAGTTTAAGACACAGCTTGGCAGAGTGCTGAGCCAGCTCTTTGCAACTGCACCATCACCCAGACAGGTTGGAGCAGATGATCCCTGGGGTCCTTTCCAACCTGGCAGTCTGGGACTCTATGAACTTCATGGAGCTGTGGTGAAACCAGAGGGGGAGAGCAGGTGGGAAAATATCTGCTGCTTGAAGTGTCATAGAATCACAGAATCCACCAGCTTGGAAACACCTCAGAGATCAAGTCCAACCTATTACCTAATCCCTAACCACCTCCTGACAACTAAACCATGGCTCCAAGTGCCACATCCAAGCCTTTGCTGAACTCCTCCAGGATGGGGAACTCCACCACCTCCCTGGGCAGCACATCCCAGTGGCCAATTACTCTTTGGGGAAGAACTTTCTCCTCACCTCCAGCCTAAACCTCCCTTGGCACAGCTTGAGTCTGTGTCCTCTTGTTCTGGTGCTGGTGCCTGGCAGAAGAGACCAACCCAGCTGGCTACAACCTCCCTTCAAGGAGTTGTAGAGAGCAAGAAGGTCTCCCCTGAGCCTCCTCTTCTCATAGAATCACAGAATCAATAGGTTGAAGAGACCTCAGAGATCATCAAGTCCAACCTGTCACCCAACACCTCAGGATTACTAAACCATGGCTCCAAGTGCCACATCCAATCCCCTCTTGAACACCTCCAGCTAAGCAAGCCCACTCCCTCAGCCTCTCCTCACAGGGCTGTGTCTCCAGACCCTCCCCAGCCTCGTTGCCCTCCTCTGGACCCTTCAAGTCTCTCAATGTCCTTCTTAAAGGAGGAGCCCAGAACTGGACATAATCACTCAGGTGAAGTGATCTGTCTGGACAGATCAGGATAAAATGTGAGCCAATACTTTCAAGCAGAAGGCTGCTGGAGTCAAGGTTTTCTGCAGCAGAGCCAAACAGAGAAGTGGACTGTTTCCTGGAGACTGAAGTTGGGACACAAACAGAGAATGAGGCAGGGGGGAGGGGGGGGGAAGATAAAACCAGCGTTGTGAGCATGCCTAGTGAAATGGTGCCAGAACCAAAAGGATAAAAGAGGACTTGGAATGTCGTGGGTGTGACAGAAACAGATCTAAATAGAGCAAAAATCAAATCCCAGCAGGAAATGCAGGTGGGAAATCCTGGCAGACACAGGCCCCGCGCAGGACCGGTTTGGAGCCAAGAGACTGCAGCCAAAGCACAAGGAGGTGGCTTTGGGAGAGGGGAGTTGCAGGGAGGGAGAGGGGAGGTAAAGGGAAGGCCAGGCACCACAAAGCTTGTTACAGAAACCATGCATTCCAAAAGCCCCTTTAAAGATGGCTTGAATGAGAAGGGAAAGGAACCTAAGAGGTGCTGGAGGCACTTTGTACATCAGAGAACACCATCAGCTGCCTCAGTGGGGACTGATCTGACTTTCACCCTCAGGCCTTGCAATCACTCCCCAGGGATGCATGCACCAAGCTACAGCTCCACACAAACATCACCACGTTGCCCCAAAGAGAAAGAAAATCCCAGAACCCCAGCATGGAGGGGTTGGGAGGGACCCCTGGGGATCACCCAGTCCAACCCCTGCTCCAGCAGGGCACCCACAGCAGCTTGACCAGCAGCACAATGCCCAGCGGGGTTGGAAGCTCTCCACACAAGGAGACTCCACACCCTCTCTGGGCAGCCTGCCCAGGCCTCCGCCCCTCACAACAAACAACTTTCTCCTCCTCTTCACATGCAACCTCCTGGGTTGCAGTTTGTGCCCACTGCCCCTTGTCCTGTCCCGGGCACACTCAGCAGAGCCTGGCCCCAGCCTCTTGCCCCCCACAGCTCCTTTGTCTCTTGCTGAGCATTGCTCAGCTCCCCTCTGGGGCTGCTCTTCTGCAGGCTCTCAGCCCCAGGGCTCTCAGCCTTTGCTCCTCACAGAGCTGCTCCAGGCCCCTCAGCAGCTTGGCATCTGGACTCTCCCAGCAGTTCCCTGTCTCTCTTGGAGGGGGAGCCCAGACCTGACACACTCCTGCAGCTGTGGTCTCACTGGGGCAGAGCAGATGAGACATCATCTATGCTGCTGCTAAGAGCATCTCCAATGTCTGGGAGGTTTGTGCAGGCCATCCCCCAGGCTCTGGCATGACTCAGTGCCCTGACGGTATTAAGTCCCTGCACAAACTCAGAGTCTATTGATTCCCTGTTTCCTGAGGAAAGCTTATTTGGTTGGGATAAGCACTGATAAGAGCACTAAGCTGGCTTGACTCAAAGGGAAACTTGCAGTTCAAGGTGGCTTTGCCAGCTGCAAAGCAACATAAAAAGCCTGGTGCCAATCCCTCTCCTGGTGTCTATGCCAGCTCAGTACTTCAAAAAACCAGATTAGTTTGCCTTGCTTGGCTTGTGATTGAATCTTGGCTATTTTTAATCTGTCCTGTTATAGAAAGGAGAAAATCCCCTGCAGAAGAAATGCTGAGAATGAGCCTCACCTTAAGGAGCTCTATGGACACCTCCCTAGAAACCCCCAAATATCCCAGAACGAAGAGGTATGGATCTGAGGGCACAGGGACCTGAGGAGCTGAGCCACAGCCACGTGGTGATTTTCACAGGATCACAGCTCACAGGATGTCAGGGGTTGGAAGGGACCTCCAGAGATCATCCAGTCCAACCCTTTCTGCCAGAGCAGGAGCAGAGAATCCAGCACAGGTCACACAGGAACACATCAGACAGGGCTGAAAGGCTCCAGAGCAGGAGACTCCACAACCTCTCTGGGCAGCCTGCTCCAGGCCTCTGGGATCCTCACAGGGAAGAAGTTCCTCCTCATTTGAGGTGGAACCTCCTGTGCTGCAGTTTCCATCCATTGCCCCTTGTCCTATCCCAGGGAGCAACTGAGCAGAGCCTGTCCCTGTCCCTGTCCCCTCCCTCTTTGCTCCCAGCCCTCAGCTATTGATAGACATTGATCAGATCCCTCTCAGCCTTCTCTTCTGCAGACTAACAGCCCCAGGGCTCTCAGCCTCTCCCCCAGGCAGTGCTGCAGTCCCTTCAGCATCCTTGGAGCCCTCCCTTGGACTCTCTGCAGCAGATCCCTGTCCCTCCTGACCTGGGCAGCCCAGAGCTGGATGCAATATTGCAGGTGAGGTCTCAGCAGGGCAGAGCAGAGGGGGAGGAGAACCTCCCTGGCTCTGCTGGCCACACTCCTCTGAATGCAGCCCAGGACCCCCTTGGCCTTCTGCCCCCAGGGCTCTTTGCTGTCCCCTGCAGCACTTGCTGGGTAGGTAAAACTGCTCTGTAAGGAAACCTCCCCACAAAACAGGACAGAAAAGAAAAGAAAAGGGAAAAAAACCAACAACAAACCCAACCCAACCCCCCGAAATTTCATCTGGGCTACTTCTGAGCTTCTTATCTCAATTGCTCAGCCCATAACTTCTTTTAAGTTGCATGTGGATGGAATATTTTCAGACAGCATTTTAGTGGCCTGGTAAATCCAATCAGCAAGAGCAATGCCTGTAGGAATCATGATGAAAGGCTGACACTGCCTGACAGGCCAGAGGATCAATCCCCTGTGCTCAAACAAACCCTGCTGGCTCTGAGCTTGGCAAGCAGCTCTGCTGCTGGGAAATGGGGGGGGTGGGGAATTCAAGGGGATGAATGGGGATCTGTTAGAGGGTAGGAGGACTCTGCAGAGGGACCCTGCCAGGCTCGACAGGGTTTAAACAACTCTGAGTGTCAGGTTCAGCACTTTGGCCACAGCAACCCCAGGCAGTGCTGCAGGCTAGGGTCAGAGTGGCTGGAGGGCAGCCAGGCAGAGAGGGACCTGGGGGTAGTGGTGGATAGGAGGCTGAACAGGAGCCAGCAGTGCCCAGGGCCAAGAAGCCAAGGCTTCCTGGCCTGCATCAGAACAGTGTGGCCAGCAGGAGCAGGGAGGTCATTGTGTCCCTGTGCTCAGCACTGCTCAGGCCACACCTTGAGTCCTGTGTCCAGTTCTGGGCTCCTCAGGTTAGGAAAGATGTTGAGCTGCTGGAAGGTGTCCAGAGAAGGGCAAGAAAGCTGGGGAGGGTCTGGAGCACAGCCCTGGGAGGAGAGGCTGAGGGAGCTGGGCTTGCTTAGCCTGCAGAAGAGGAGGCTGAGGGGAGACCTTCTTGCTCTCTGCAGCTCTGAAGGAGGTTTGTAGCCAGGTGGGGTTGGCCTCTTCTCTCTAGCAACCAGCAGCAGAACAAGAGGACACAGTCTCAAGCTGCACCAGGGGAAGTTTAGGCTGGAGGTGAGGAGAAAGTTCTTCACAGAGAGAGTCTTAGTCATTGGAATGTGCTGCCCAGGGAGGTGGTGGAGTCCCCATCCCTGGAGGTGTTAGAAGAGCCTGGTGAGGCCCTTGGAGCCATGGTTTAGTTGATTAGATAGTGTTGGGTGATAGGTTGGACTTGGTGATCTCAAAGGTCTTCTCCAACCTGGTTAATTCTGTGACTCTGTGAATTCAGAAGCAGCAGTGTGTCAGGAGTGTGTTCATTAGCCAGGATTAGGAGACACTGGATTTGTAGGGACCTGCAGATTCAGCTATCTGAGCCTGAGACCTTTAATCCCAGCAATTAAAGTAATAAAGAAACTAACCTCAATTTGGCTGCATTTTATTGCCCTGGGTCAAATGCTGCTCCACCAGCAGACACTTCATCACCTACAACTGGGGAGGCACCAGTACAGACTGGGGATTGTCCTGCTGGGAAGCAGCTCCATGGAGAAAGACCTTGGAGTGCTGCTGGGCAGCAAGTTCTGCATGGGACAGCCATGTGCCCTGGGGGCCAAGAGAGCCAATGGCATCCTGGGTGCAGCAAGCAAAGTGTGGCCAGCAGGGCTGGGGAGGTTCTGCTCCCCCCTGCTCTGCCTGCTCAGACCACAGCTGCAATCCTGTGCCAGCGCTGGGCTCCCCAGGTCAAGAGAGACAGAGACCTGCTGGAGAGAGGCCAAGGGAGAGCCAGGAGGATGCTTAGGGGACTTGAGCATCTCCCCTGTGAAGAGAGACTGAGAGCCCTGGGGCTGTTTAGTCTGGAGAGGAGAAGGCTGAGAGGGATCTGATCAATGTCTATCAATAGCTGAGGGCTGGGGGTCAGGTGGAGGGAGCCAAGCTCTTTTGGGTGGGGCGGAACAACAGGGATAAGCTTAAACATAGAAGGTAGCTGAGGGCTGGGGGTCAGGATGAAGGTGCCAGGCTCTTTGTTATGGTGCCCAGAGATGGGACAAGGAACAACAGGGACAAGCTGGAAACCCAGGAGGTGCCACCTCAACATGAGAAGACACTTCTGTATGGTGAAGGTGAGAGAGCCCTGGAGCAGGCTGCCCAGAGAGGTGTGATCTCCTTGTGGAGAGCTTCCAACCCCCCCTGGGCATTGTGCTGCTGGGCAAGCTGCTGTGGGTGCCCTGCCTGAGCGGAGGGGTTGGACTGGATGAGCTCCAGAGGTCCTTTCCCATCCCTACCACGCTGGGGCTCTGTAAGGAATGAATGACAGGAAAAAATCTGTGCTCTTTCACACTCCTGCCCAGGCCTGCCAAGGGAGCAGAGCCCAGGCTGCTTCTGAAGGACTAAGACCTGACCTTTGAAAGGGGCTTCACAAAATAATTTCCTTGCAACTTTAGCTGAGCACTCACCTGCAGAAGGAGGCAGAGATATGACAGGGAGTACAGGGTGAACCACAACTTGAACATGAGGCTCTCCAGCATCCTTTGAAACACAACATTTTGCCCTTTCAGAGCACAGCAAGAAGTGTCATAACCACGAAGGAGGGAAGCAAAGCTTTTCCTGGAGGATTTCCACGGCTTTGGTGAACCTTCTCAGATTCATGGTGCATTTCTGATGGCCTGCAGCAAAGTCCCAGGTGTGACCCAGCATGTGCAAAGCCTGCTCTGGTTCTGGGGCTAAAGTTTCTGCACCTTGGCAACGAGAGAAGGAAGGAGAGAGGCTTGTCCAGGGGCAGTGAGCCCAGCAGGGTCCCACCACTGGGAACTAAGCTGATGGGATGGCAGCTGGAAATCTTTGGGGTTGCATTTTGTGTTACTACACACTGCCCTCTGCTCCACTCTGCTGAGACCACAGCTGCAGCTCTGGGTCCAGGTCTGGAGCCTCTGTGCCAAAGGATCTGAGGGGCTGGAAGGTGTCCAGAGAAGGGCCACGAGGAGGAGCAGAGGGCTGGAGCTGCTCTGCTCTGGAGACAGCCTGAGAGAGTTGGGGTTGTGCAGGCTGGAGAGGAGAAGGCTCCCAGGAGACCTTCTGTGGCCTTCCAGGATCGCAGGGGGCTCCAAGGAATGGGAGGGACTTTTGAGGGTGTGAGGGAGGGATAGGACTGGGGGGGATGGAGCAAACTAGAAGGGGGAGATTCATCTTGGATGTGAGGAAGAAGTTGTTCCCCATGAGGGTGGTGAGAGCCTGGCAGAGGTTGCCCAGGGGAGGTGGTGGAAGCCTCCTGCCTGGAGGTGTTTGCAGCCAGGCTGGCTGTGAGCAAGCTGCTGTAGTGTGAGGTGTCCCTGGCCATGGCAGGGGGCTTGGAGCTGAGCTGAGTCTTCTTCCTGTCCCCTTGACACTTCAGCCTGATCCATGATAGATCATTCAGTTCCACAGGCAGTGGCTGCTTTGCAGCACTGTTTCTGTGCAGCAAATAAGAAAGCCAACAAAGAATCTAAGAAGTGTTTGGGTTTATTTTGTCCCAAGGAATGGGTTAGTACTGGAAGGGAACAAGCAAACATTTCCCCCCCTCCTAGGCCTAAATCTCACTGTAGCTGCACATCTCCAAAGGAAAGCCTCAGCTCTGTGTTCTCTGGCAGAAATCCAATGCATTTTGTGCGATCTGTCCTGCTCTGCTGCCTTGGCTGAAATGCTTTAAAGACTTCTGCTGGATTTTCAAGCAGAGCATTTTGGCCTGCCTGAGGGCTCTGTGGCATATTGTAGCCCTGCTCTTGAGCTGCTTATTGCTGGTTTGCCTCATTCTGTGAATTAAAGAGCTCTCAGCCAGGTCACAGGAAGAGAAAACCAAGGCCTGTAACTAAATCATTGTCCTGCACACAAGTTACACTTGCCAAAAAAGCCCCATGGGGTCATCAATGGAAATTTCAAGGAATATTGATTATGGGCAGGCAGAGAGCAGGGGGGTGTGGATGAAAGCCTGACATATCCCTACAGCCCGGGAAAGGAGCAAACCTCTTTGGGTGCACAGGACAGGATGAGCAAATAATTACAACAACTTGGGGGAGTAATTTACACCTTGGCAGAAGCAGGAACAGCCTCTCTGTACTGCAGAGAGCAGGATAACAAATAACAACACAATTGGGGGGGGGAATTTATACCTTAGTAGAAGCAGAAAGCAACCTCTGTGTACTGCTGGACACGTGCTAAATAAACACAAGTCTATTTGGGGGTGGTTTGCACCTCAGGAGAAGCAGGAAATGACCTCTCTGTCCTGCACAGGACACCATGCACCAGCTTCTACAAGGTGTTTGGAGCTATCCCAACCCAGGGATTCTGAGGAATCACAGAATGGTAGGAGTTAGAAAGGACCTCCAGAGATCACCCAGCCCAACCCCCCTGCCAGAGCAGGCTCACCCAGGGCAGTCTGCACAGCAGTGCATCCAGTGGTTTGGAATCCCCCCCACAGAAGGAGACTCCACAACCTCTCTGGGCAGCCTGCTCCAGGCTCTGGCACCCTCACCATACAGAAGTGTCTCCTCATGTTGAGGTGGAACCTCCTGGGTTCCAGCTTGTCCCTGTTGTTCCTTGTCCTATCTCTGGGCACCATGACAAAGAGCCTGGCCTCTGCAACCCCTGCCCTGACCCCCAGCCCTCAGCTATTGATAGACATTGATCAGATCCCTCTCAGCCTTCTCTTCTCCAGACTAAACAGCCCCAGGGCTCTCAGTCTCTCTTCACAGCAGAGATGTTCCAGTCCCCCACTCATCCTTGCAGGTCTCCCATGGACTCTCTCTCCAGCAGGTCTCTGTCTCTCTCTTGACCTGGGAGCCCAGAGCTGGGCACAGGATTGCAGCTGTGGTCTGAGCAGGGCAGAGCAGAGGGGAGCAGAACCTCCCCAGCCCTGCTGGCCACACTTTGCTTGCTGCACCCCAGGATCCCACAAGGGCAGGATGATTTAATGACTTCTTTCTCAGCTGCAAGTTGGATGTAGAGCTGAAGGAAGGGAAAGCTGCTTCTCAATCTGCCTCAAGCTTGATAAATCAAACTAAACCCCACTGTGTTTGGACTGCTGGCACAGAAGATGGTTTGTAAATAGAGAAAGCCCAAAGCTGAGAGGTTCCCTGTCAACAAGGAAGCAACACAACCCATCCTCCAGGCCAACACCCTACCCAGGCCTTTGTTTTAGTTCAGAGGGGGTGGCAAATATTTTGCAAGGTTGCTCTTTGATGTCTGCCTTTTAGCATTATCTTCAGAGGGACTTTTTGTTTTCTGGTTCTGGGTGCCGTTTTCCTCACTGAGGTGGGCAGGATGTTTGTACACTCTGTGTTTGAAAAGGGGATTATCTGTCCCCTGGAAGCAGCAGCAGCAGCAGCAGCAGCGTGTGATGTTCTGAACACAGCCCTTTCATGCCAGCTGCCAGGAGAGAAGCTGGAATGGCATTCAGCTCATCATGACTGGAGGGGGAACAAACCATTCCCGGTCCAAAATCCAGCCTCTGGTAGTTTTCAGAGTGCCACTGACATCAAAGGCTACAGGAATGCACAGGCACAGCTGGGACCTTGGGAAGCATGAGTGCTGGACTGAGAAAAGCATCTTGATAGAAGATTGGGAAGAGAACGAGCTGCAAATGACTGCAAACCCCAGAACCTCTTAAAGTCACAGGATCCTAAACCCACTGAACCCTAAATCAACTCCTAACCCACTGAACCTAAACCACAAATCCAACCACTGAACCCTAAAATCAGTCTCCTAAACCCACTGAATCCTAAAATCAGACTCCAAACCCACTGAACCCTAAAAACTCTCCTAAACCCACTGAATCCTAAATCAGACTCCTAAACCCACTGAACCCTAAAATCATCTCCTAAACCCACTGAATCCTAAAATCAGACTCCTAAACCCACTGAACCCTAAAATCCTAAACCCACTGAATCTTAAAACCAGACTCCTAAACCCACTGAACCCTAATATCAGACTCCTAAACCCACTGAATCCTAAACTCAGTTCATTCCATCCCCCCTGGTCCTGTCACATCAGGCCCTGCTCAGAAGTCTGTCCCCAGCTTTCTGCTCAGCTCCTTTCAGCACTGCAAGGCCACCAGAAGGTCCCCCTTGTGCCTTCTCCTCTGCAGGCTGAACACCCCCAGCTCCCTCAGCCTGTGCTCCCAGCAGAGCTGCTCCAGCCCTTGGATCATCTCTGTGACCCCCTCTGGCCTCTCTCCAGCAGCTCTGTGTCCTTCTTCTGCTGGGGACACCAGAGCTGGAGGCAGGCCTGGAGGTGAGGTCTGAGCAGAGCAGAGCCCAGGGGCAGAATCCCCTCTGCTGCCCTGTTGCCCACACTGCTCTGGCTGCAGCCCAGTGAAGGTAAGCGACCTCCTCCACATGCCCACATTGTTATTCTCCTCACAGAGAGCCTCCCTGAGCTTGTTGAAATTCCTGTGTTGTCCCTGTGCTAGATGTGGCGTTGGCAAAATAATAATGGAAGGTGACAAATGAAGTAAATTATCCCCAAACTGTGGCTAGAAACTGGGGAAGGAGAGGAGAGGAGAGGAGAGGTTCAGAGAGGAGAGGTTCAGAGAGAAGGGGAGGGGAGGGGAGGGGAGGGGAGGGGAGGGGAGGGGATGGGAGGTTTCGGAGAGGAGATGTGGCGGAGAGAGGTTCGGAGAGGAGAGGTTCGGAGAGGAGAGGAGAGGAGGCAGGGAGGGAGGGAGGGGGAGAGGCTGTTTGCTCCATGTCTGATGTACTAAGGCCTTTTCAAGCCCAGGAAGTTCAGAGGTCTAGCCAGTAACTACAATGCACTCACCAGGCTGGGGGAACATCATTCTCAACTCTGCCACAACCCCCAACAGCAGCTCCAGAGAAATGTACCTGAGCCTGGCAAAGGGCAGAGCCCCCTCAAAGCCCTTCCAGAGAAAGACTGCAGGAGTCAAAATGTAAGGAGCTGACTCACTCCCCAACAAGGACACTGAGGGGCTGGAGTGGGTTCAGAGAAAGGCAACCAAGCTGGGGAAGGGTCTGGAGGACAGGGCTGGTGAAGAGCAGCTGGGGGGGGTTCAGTCTGGATAAATGGAGGCTGAGGGGAGACTTTCTGGCTCTCCACAGCTCCCTGAGAGGAGGCTGGAGCCAGGTGGGGGCTGGTTTCTTCACTCAAACATCAACTGATTGGACAAGAAGGGGAGAGAGCACCAGAGATGGTTTAGATTGGACATCAGAAGCAATGTCTTCGCTGGAAGGCTCTCAAAGCCAGGCCCAGGCTGCCCAGGGGGGTGGCTGAATCCCCATCCCTGGAGGGGTTTCAGAGAGGCAGCGATGTGGTGCTGAAGGACATGGCTTAGCAACCAGTGGATGGTTGGTCTCAGTGACCTCCAAGGCCTTTCCCAGCCACAGCAAGGCCATGCTGCCACTGATTCAAGCAGCGCCTTTGTACCAGCCCTTTGCAAGGCTGCGGCTGGCCGCCGCGGCTCGCACTCCGCTCACAACTGCTTCTGTCTACGACTCCGTGATTCTGTGGCTGCTCACAGAGGATGTGGAATCGCTCAGAAGTCCAGGCTTGCTCCAATCAAATCACCTCTTAATTCTGAGCTCTGAGTGAGAAGATTAAAACCTTGAGGAGGAGATGCAGTCCAGCTGGGAGCTAAGGAGGCTGCTCAGAGCAGCGGAGCTGAACGTTTGGTGATGGTGATGATGATGATGATGATGCAGGTATCAATCCTGGTCTCATTACAAACATCTCCACCCAGCTCCTGGCTAATCACAGAACTGATGGCACTAATGTGCTAAAAACCAATTACACCTTCTCCTGCCTCCAGCAGGCAGATCTACACACAGTTGGTGCTTATCACTTACTCTCCACCTCATTAGACGTGAGTTACTCTGCAAAGGAAAAGCAGCACTGCCAAGCCCTGTCTGCACCTCACCCACTCCCAGCTGCAGGGACCACAGGGAGCACAAGTTAGGCACCAGAACTAAAACACAAAGTGCTTGGCACAAGGCAGGCAAAGGTCAGGGCTATTGCTTGCTTTTTTTGAAGGGATGGTAGGAACAGGGGGATGGAGCAAAACTAGAAGTGGGGAGATTCAGCTTGGATGTGAGGAAGAAGTTGTTGCCCCTGAGGGTGGTGAGAGCCTGGCAGAGGTTGCCCAGGGAGGTGGCGGCAGCCTCCTGGCTGGAGGTGTTTGCAGCCAGGCTGGCTGTGGCTGTGAGCAAGCTGCTGCAGTGTGAGGTGTCCCTGCCATGCAGGGGGGTTGGAGCTGGCTGATCCTTGAGGTCCCTCCCAGGCCTGGCAATGCTGTGATTCTATGTCACCCAGAGAGACCTGGACAGGCTGCAGAGGTGAGCCCAAGCCAACCTCATGAAGTTCAACAAGGCCCAGGGCAAGGTCCTGCACCTGGGTCAGGGCAATCCCAAGCACAAATCCAGGCTGGGTGAGGAGTGGCTGGAGAGGAGGAGAAGGCCTTGGGGGTGTCAGGTGGTGACAAACTCCCCAGGAGCCAGCAGTGGTGCCTGGCAGCCCAGCAGGCAGCTGTGTGCTGAGCTGCAGCCAGAGCAGGGAGAGCAGCAGCACAGGGAGGGGATTCTGCCCCTCTGCTCTGCTCTGCTCTGCCCCCCACCTGCAGCACTGCCTCCAGCTCTGGGGCCCCCAGCACAAGAAGGACCTGGAGCTGCTGGAGAGGGTCCAGAGGAGGCCATGAAGATGATCAGAGGGCTGGAGAACTTTTCCTGTGGGTAGAGGCTGGGAGAGTTGGGGTTGTTCAGCCTGCAGAAGGCTCCAGGGAGACCTCAGAGCAGCCTTCCAGTACCTGAAAAGGCTCCAGGAGAGCTGGGGAGGGACTTGTGACAAGGGCTGGGAGTGACTGGATGAGGGACAATGGCTTTGAGCTGGGAGAGGGGAGATTGAGACTGGAGATGAGGAAGAAATTCTTTGCAGTGAGGGTGGGGAGACACTGGCACAGGTTGCCCAGGGAGGCTGTGGCTGCCCCTTCCCTGGAGGTGCTCAAGGCCAGGCTGGATGAGGCCTTGAGCAAGCTGGGCTGGTGGGAGGTGTCCCTGCCCATGGCAGGGGGGGGGTGGATGATCTTTAAGGTCCCTTCCCACCCAAACCATTGCATGACTCCATGAACTGTTTTCCTCCCCTCACTGCAGCTCCTGCAGACACCTCCTGGCTGCTGCACAGTTTGTGGAGCACACTCTGTGCAAGGCATCAGAATCGTTAATCATGGAGGGGCTGTTTTTTTTTCTGCCTTGCTGACAAAAAGCTAAAGTGGCCAAATTGCTGCTGACATCTGGCTGGCCTGTCAAGGAGGTTTTTTTTCCCTCCCTAAATTTACACCAGCATAAATATTTAATAAATAAATTCCTGAAGCCTGATGAAAACCTCAGAGCAGAGCTGAAGGTGCTGTCAGAGAGTGAAGATTTGAATTTCAGATGCACTCCCTGCTTCAGCTGTGACTGCCAAACCCACCTCTGAATGCAGAATGGAGGAGCTGGGATGCCTGAGCAGCCCTTCTCCATGTGAATGAACTACAAAGGGAGGGCAGAGGCTGTGCTCTGGATGCTCCTGCAGAGTGCTGCCCGTGCAGGGCTAAGGAGCCACCACCCAACTCTCATCTCACCTGCAGGATTTGTTTCCACTCCAGAAATCCTCCCTGCTGAAGGGCTCCCTGTGCCCCCAGGTCACTCTGTCACCCTTTGGTGGCCAGGAGGAAATGGATATTATAGAACTAAGCAGGTTGGAAAGGACCTTTGAGATCAGCAAGTCCAAACTGTCACCCAGCACCATCGAATCAA
Organism: Colaptes auratus; assembly: GCA_015227895.2. Classification (NCBI taxonomy): domain Eukaryota; kingdom Metazoa; phylum Chordata; class Aves; order Piciformes; family Picidae; genus Colaptes; species Colaptes auratus. The sequence goes on from CM026889.1 coordinate 21,566,465, forward strand.
CTCAACCATGGCACCAAGGGCCTCACCCAGTCCCTTCCTAAACACCTCCAGGGATGGGGACTCCACCACCTCCCTGGGCAGCACATCCCAGTGGCCAATTACTCTTGCTGGGAAGAACTTTCTCCTCACCTCCAAACCTAAACCTCCCCTGGCACAGCTTGAGACTGTGACCTCTTGTTCTGGTGCTGGGTGCCTGGGAGAAGAGACCAACCTCCACCTGGCTACAACCTCCCTTCAGGGAGTTGGAGAGAGCAAGAAGGTCTCCCCTGAGCCTCCTCCTCTCCAGGCTAAGCAAGCCCAGCTCCCTCAGCCTCTCCTCACAGGGCTGTGCTCCAGACCCCTCCCCAGCTTTGTTGCCCTTCTCTGGACACCTTCCAGCAGCTCAACATCTTTCCTAACCTGAGGAGCCCAGAACTGGACACAGGACTCAAGGTGTGGCCTAAGCAGTGCTGAGCACAGGGCAGAATGACTTCCCTGCTCCTGGAATCAAGCAGTGATGGTGACACAGGAGAGAGATGAGTGTCATACCTCAGATACTGGCTTCTGTTTTGGGTGCCTCACTCCAAGAAGGACATTGAGGGCTGGAGTGTGTCCAGAGAAGGGCAACAAAGCTGGGGAAGGGTCTGGAGAACAGGGCTGGGGAGGAGCAGCTGAAGGAACTGGGACTGCTCAGCCTGGGGCAAAAGAGGCTGAGGGGAGACTTCATTGCTCTCTACAGCTCCCAGAAGGGAGGTTGGAACCAGGTGGAAGCTGGTGTTTTCTCTCAAGGAGTAGGTGGAAATGGCCTCAGGTTGCCCCAGGGGAGGTTTAGGTTGGACATGAGGAACAATTTCTTTCTCAAAAGGGTTGTCAAGACCTGGGCCAGGCTGCCCAGGGCAGTGGTGGAGTCCCCATCCCTGGAGGGGTTTCAAAGCCCTGGAGATGTGGTGCTGAGGGCCATGGTTTGGTGGGGAGCTGGCAGTCTGGGTGAAGGGTTGGACTCCATGACCATGAAAGTCTCTTCCAACCCAAAGAGTTGTGTGATGCTGAGTTACTGTGTCCAGGGCTCAGCAGGGCCCTGGCACAGATGATTCTGACAGCACAGTGCCACCCCTGGGTGCCAGCACAGGCAGGATGCCCTCAGGATCTCTGACACAGATGGATCCTAACAAAGCCACCCCAGGAGCTCAGCCAGGACTGGCAATGGTAGGAGACGCACAGCCCCCCCAAGAAGGGCTGCAGAAGGAGGGCCAGGAGCAGCTTTGGTGCTTTCAGGAGGAAGTAAAGCAGCTTGCTTTGTGGCTTCTGAGACAGGAGGAGTAGCAAGAAGGAGATGATTTGTTTGGGTAAGGTGGGGGTTGCTGTGTTTTGGAGACTTGACGTTCCCTCCTTGCAGGCTGATGCAAATCTGAGGCTGGCAGTGGCCCAGAGAAGATGATTTGTTGTCCCAAGGCAACATCCATCCCTAGCTGGTGCCTGAACCACTCGGAGGAGGACAATTTGCTTTGTCTCTCATTGTGCTGACACTGCGCTATCGATATTGATGGCTGTGATGGGACCAAGGCAAACATCACCTCCTGCTAAGCTTTCATCTCATTTAGAGGGGCCCTGCGAAAACAAACCGATGGGCTTCCAACCAGGAGCTGAACGGCAACAGGACAGGCCCTGTGTACACAGCAGCACGGCCACAGGAACACCACCTTGAGCATGGACTGAGCTCAGGAGCTCTGCAGCAGTGCAAGGCCAAACAGGGCAAGTGTGGGGGCCTGCAGCTGGGCAGCAATAACAATACAATACAATACAATACAATAAATCCAGGTTGGAAGAGACCTTCAAGATCATCGTGTCCAACCTATCAACCAATCCAACCCACCTAAACAACTAGATCATGCATAACCTCCTGCAGCAGGACAGGTGAGGGGAGACCTGCAGGCAAGCAGCTCCACACAGAAGGACCTGGGAGTGCTGGGGGACAACAAGGTCACCATCAGCCAACAAGGTGCCCTCAGGGCCAAGAAGGCCAATGGGGTCCTGGGGTGCATTGAGAGGAGTGTGGGCAGCAGGTCAAGGGAGGTTCTCCTCATCCTCTACTCTGCCATAGTGAGGGCACAGCTGGAGTACTGGGTGCAGGTCTGGGCTCCCCAGCTCCAGAGAGACAGGGAACTGCTGGAGAGAGTCCAGGGGAAGCTACAGAGGTGCTGAGGGGCCTGGAGCAGCTCTCTGTGAGGAGCAAAGGCTGAAAGCCCTGGGGCTGAGAGCCTGCAGAAGAGCAGCCCCAGAGGGGAGCTGAGCAATGCTCAACAAGAGCTAAAGGAGCTGTGGGGGGCAAGAGGCTGGGGCCAGACTCTTTGTCAGTGGTGCCCAGGGACAGCACAAGGGGCAGTGGGCACAAAGTGGACCCCTGGAGGTTCCATGTGAAGAGGAGGAGAAAGTTGTTTGTTGTGAGGGTGCTGGAGGGCTGGAGCAGGCTGCCCAGAGAGGTTGTGGAGTCTCCTTGTGTGGAGAGCTTCCAACCCCCCCATGGCATTGTGCTGCTGGGCAAGCTGCTGTGGGTGCCCTGCTGGAGCAGGGGTTGGACTGGGTGATCCCCAGGGGTCCCTCCCAACCCCTCCATGCTGGGATGCTGGGACTTTGCTATTCTGTAGGCCTGGCATTGGCTTTACCATCCTCCCATTCTACACAGACACACAAATAAATCACCTTAACAGTCATGCTCCTTAGCTTTACACCCTACCACTGATGTGGTTCCACCACCTCAAGGCTGAGGATGAATTAAGGGGGCAGCAGACACCACTACCCAGATGGACAGGGGTGAAGTGTCCAGAGATGTGATTTCTATCATCACTGATCAGCTTTTGCCACCAAACCTCTCCCCCCTCTGAAAGCCTGAAGGGTGTCATGAAGCTCAGCCCCCAGGACGTGCTCCTTTCACGTCCACCCTCTCACATGAGACAAAGCAACGCTTGTGAAGCCTCCACTGCACCAGGGAGCTCTATCAAAGCAAACACTTCACTGCACAAACAAGTCCCCACCTGCAGAAACCATTCAAAGGGAAAGGAGAGCTGCACTGGACTGTAACCCAATCCTGCTGGCCTCCACCTAGGACAAGAGGACAGGAACTTGTAAGGCATGAAATATGTGTGCACACAGACTGAACTACTGAGAAACCACTCTCTGATTAGTCTGGAAGCCAACAATCAGTGCCAAGAAGACTACAGGCTCTGGAGAAATACTGCTGGTATGATGCTTGCTCCAAACCAAGAGAAAGAGCTTCCTGCAGAAGCACAGATTCACATAGTTGGGGTTAGAAGAGACCTTAACCATCACCTGGCCACTCGGCCATGGGCAGGGTCACCTCCTACCAGCCCAGCTTGCTCCAGGCCCTGGCCTTCAACAATTTCCATTCTTGGAGCCTCCACAGCTTCCCTGAGCAGCCTGCTCCAGTGCTTCACCACCCTCAAGGGGAAAAATTTCCTCCTCCTGTCTCATTTCAATCCAGCTTCTTCCAGTCTGCAGCCATCACCACTCATCCTGTCACTACCTCACAGAAGCACAGAACTGTCAGGCCTGGAAGGGACCTCAAGGCTCAGCCAGTCCCAAGCCCCCTGCCATGGCCAGGGACACCTCACACTGCAGCAGCTTGCTCACAGCCACAGCCAGCCTGGCTGCAAACACCTCCAGGCAGGAGGCTTCCACCACCTCCCTGGGCAACCTCTGCCAGGCTCTCACCACCCTCATGGCCAACAACTTCTTCCTCACATCCAATCTCAATCTCCCCACTTCTTGTTTGGCTCCATTCCCCCCATTCCCTTTGTCAACAGTCCCTCCCCAGCTTTCCTGTAGCCCCTTTCAGATACTGGAAGGCCACAATAAGGTCTCCTGGAGCCTTCTCCTCTCCAGGCTGCACAACCCCAACTCTCTCAGCCTGGCCTCACAGCAGAGGGCTTCCAGCCCTCCCAGCACTGCTGTGGCCTCCTCTGTTCCTGCTTCAACAGGTCCCTGTTTGTGCTCAGGACTCCAGAGCTGCCCCAGCACTGCAGGGGAGGTCTCAGCAGAGCACAGCAGAGGGCAGAATCCTCCCCCCATGCCCCTGCTGCCCACACCGCTGGGGATCAGCCCAGGACAGGCTGGGGCTGGGCTGGCAGTGCTCAGTGCTGGCTCGTGTTGAATTCCAGGCTTCAGGCAGGCTCCTGCTTCTGCCTTCATCTTGCAGTCTGTAGGCTTCCAGCTGCTTTTGCCTCATCAAAAGCCTTTCAGAGCAGAGAAGGCTGTCTCAAACTAGTATCACTTAGTCACCACGGCACAGATGCATTTTCAGTGACAAGGAGCACCGTGATTGCCGTCAGCTGAGAGCTGATGGCTTGCCAAGAGCCCAAACCCCCACACCTCTCACTTCCTCAAGCCACTCTCTCTAAACTTCCAGACCTCCCTAATTAACTCCTACTTTCCTATCTGAAGCATGCTGCTCAGCAGCTCCCATTCCAGTGGGATGCTGTCCTTCCAGGAGGAAACTGTCAGCCTGCTGAAGGTGGATGTGAAATGGAGACTATTAATAACGCCCAAGGGGGGGACTGGTGCTGAACAGAAACTGCCAGAGCTGCTCCACGGAATTGGAGGACTCCAAACTCCTGCCACAAACAGGATCAACAAAGGGATGCTCCCCTTCCATTCTCAGCAGCCAGGAGAAATGCTGAGGCAGGAAGAGGGAAGCAGAGCAGCAGGAGGTATCACAGGATCGCACAGAGAATGCCTTGGGTTGAAAGGGACCTTCTGAGGGTTCCATTGTCCATGGACAGGGACGTCTGCAGTGAGCAGATCACAGACCCACAGGGTCATAGAATGGCTTAGGTTTGAAGGCAGCACAGAGATCACCTACTTTAACCTCCCTGCCAGAGGGACACCTCTCAACTAGTCTCAGCTGCTCAAGCTGGCCTTGAACACCCCAAGGGAGGAGGCAGCCACAGCCTCCCCAGGCAACCCATTCCAGTGTGTCACCATCTCCAACTACCTACCTAACAGCTCAGAGCACCTTTACCCCTTTTCCTTGCTGGGAAAACAGGGGGAATAAGCTCTCTCCTCCCTCTCTGTGACAACCTGGCTGAGAAGGGCTGCAAAGAGGAAAGAAAGCCTAGGACAGGACGGTTGAAGGCAAAGGTGATCTTGTGATAAGCTAAAACCCATGCACTAGGTCCCAGCTGCACAGGCTGAGGCAGCACATGATGCAGACCATGATATTTCTACCACAGAAATCAACAACTGCCTGCCAGATGTATCACTAGGTGTGCACCACAGCAGTGCTGCAGCAGCCACCCAGAGGAATGAACAGGCCAATGAAAAGAATAGCTAAAAGGCCAAACTATGAGGATATCCCAGGAGCCCAACAGGGTGAGGGCTGGAAGGGACCTCTGCAGATACCCAGTCCAACCCCTGCTCCAGCAGGGCACCCACAGCAGCTTGCCCAGCAGCACAATGCCCAGGGAGGGTTGGAAGCTCTCCCCACAAGGAGACTCCACAACCTCTCTGGGCAGCCTGCTCCAGGCCTCCAGCACCCTCACACCAAACAACTTTCCCCTCCTCTTCACATGGAGCTTCCTGGGTTCCACTTTCTGCCCACTGCCCCTTGTGCTGTCCCTGGGCACCACTGAGCAGAGCCTGGCCCCAGCCTCTTGCCCCCCACAGCTCCTTTGTCTCTTGCTGAGCATTGCTCAGCTCCCCTCTGGGGCTGCTCTTCTCCAGGCTCTCAGCCCCAGGCTGGAATAATTTCAGTGCAGCCTGGAGGCTTTGAAGTCTCTTTTGCAAATGTGAAGTTCTGGTAATGCTCTGCTGCCTGTGGTGCTCCAGCTGCTCCCCTTAGGAGCACACTGCCTCCCATCTTCTCTATTAGTACCTTCAGTAGAGCTCAATAAACCTCATCCATCACAGTCAGCCTGACAAGACAGATTGTCCTGCAGCACATGCATGAAAGACAAGGGACACTTTGTCATAACTCTGCTTTATGGCCACACCTCCTGAAAGCACCCTGAATAATGTACTGGACTGTGGTCTTCAGCAGAGACTCACAGCTCAGCTGCAAAGGCAAGGCAGGGGTGGGAGTCATCACCTGCAAGCAGCTTTGGGACAGAAACAGCGACTGGAAAGAGTTGGCCCAGAGAGGCCACAAAGGGCAACCAAGCCGGGGAAGGGGCTGGAGAACAGGGCTGGTGAGGAGCAGCTGAGGGAGCTGGGAGAAGAGGAGGCTGAGAGGAGACCTCATTGCTCTCTACAGCTCCCAGGGAGGAGGTTGCAGTGAGGCAGGGATTGGCCTCTTCTCAGGCGATAGAAGGAGAGGCAATGGCCTGGAATTGTGCCAGGGGAGGGTTAGGTCGGAGATGAGGAACCGTTTCTTTGCTGCAAGAGTGGTCAGGGATTGGCACAGGCTGCCCAGGGAGGTGGTGGAGTCCCCATCCCTGGAGGTGTTCAAGGAAGGTGTGCTCATGACACTTTGGGTGTCCATGGTTTGGTGGCCATGGTGGGGTTGGGTCAGTGGCTGGACCCAATGATCTTCAAGGGCTCTTCCAACTCAACCAGCTCTGTGATTCTGTGACTCCCTAAAGCCAGGGCAGCCACTGCATCTTGAGATAAGCACTGGGCTCTCTTCAACACTGCTGTTGGGGCTCAGCAAGAGGAATTTCTGCTTAAGGCAGCAGTCAGTCCTGGTCAGCCCATGTGAGGACTCTCCATACATCCACATAAATGGTCTTCAAAGACACAGCCTGAGCTGCACACAACCCCGGATGTTTGTCACCAGCAGAGAGTTTGGCAATCATCTGAAAGCTATTTCAGGAGCCCAACTCTTCTACAGTCTCAGTACAGGGTTGAACTTATAACCCTACAGCAGGGTTAGATATCAGACAATGGCATCTGGGCGTGGATTAGAAGCACTGGGGTGAGTAGGTCCAGCTCCTTCTACTCTGCCCTGGTGAGGCCACATCTGGCATATTGTGTCCAGTTCTGGGACCCTCAGGTCAAGAAGGACCTCAGGGGACTGCTTGAGAGAGTCCAGCACAGAGCCACAGAGCTGCTGCAGGCAGTGGAACATCTCCCTACGAGGCCAGGCTGAGGGAGCTGGGGCTTGGAGCAGAGGAGCCTGAGGGCTGCCCTCATGGCTGGGGATAAAGATGTGCAGGGCTGGAGCCAGGCTCTGCTCAGGGATGGCCAAGGACAGCACAAGGGGCACTGGGGGCAAGCTGGAGCAGAGGAGGTGCCAGGGGAAGAGAAGGGAAAACTTTGTCCCTGCGAGGGTGCTGGAGCCTGGAGCAGGCTGCCCAGAGAGGTTGTGGAGTCTCCTGCTCCGGAGACTTTCCAACCCCACCTGGATGTGCTCCTGTGTGCCCTGCCCTGGGTGCCCTGCTCTGGCAGGGGGGATTGGACTGGATGATCTCTGGAGGTCTCTTCCAACCCCTCACACTCTTTGATTCTGTGATTTGGTGCTGGAATAATGGTTGAAAGATCCTTTCCTACCCCATGCCCTGCCCTTCCAAGCCCTGGCTGTGGACAGTGACAGGGCTGAGCAGGAGCCACGTCCCAGCTTCCAGCGCAGTCCAAGCCATTCCCAGAAGTGCTTCCCTCAAGAGCACAAAAATAGCAACATGTTCCACCTCTTGCAAGGAGATCCATCTTGCATGGTCAGCAAACACTTGGCTGTGTTCCTCTGCCTCACCTCCAGACTAATGGAGTGATCCCAAGGCACTCTCCCTTTCTGCCTTCTCAGCTCCTCCAGGATAAATATTAATGGCAGAGCATGGAGCAAACACTCCACTGACTCCTCTGCAGCTACTTCAGGCTCACTGAAGCTCTTGAAAGGATTTTTTTTCTTCCCCCAGCAGATCTTCTCCTCTGAATGTTTTCTGGGCTTTGCTTGGGTTCTTCCTCAGTGACATTTAAAGGCTCTCTCTCTCTAAAAATGGGTTGGATGCTGTGCAAAAGCTGCCAGGCAGCTCTGCAGCCTCTGTAGCCAAAATGTGCTGGGGAAGTAAACTGCAATTTGTCTGCAGCATTTGGGCTTTGATTTTTCCCCTCTCTGGAGAGCTTCTCCCACCTCTCTGGGCAACCCTGGGCCAGTGTCCCAGCTTACACTAAGCAGTTTTAATCCAGTATCCAAGACTGCCACCTTGGAAGGGACCTCAAGAGCATCTGCTCCAACCTTTCCAGGTGATGGTGGTGCTGCAAAGAGCTGGCCCAGCACCCTGCCAAGCTGAGTCTTCAAACTGTCCAGTGCAGGGGATTCCACTGCTTCCCTTGGGAGATGATGAGGTCTCAGAGGAGACCTTATTGCTGTCTACAACTCCCTGAAGGGAGGTTGTAGCCAGGTGGGGGTTGGTCTCTTCTCCCAGGCAAGCAGCACCAGAACAAGGGGACACAGTCTCAAGCTGTGCCAGGGGAGGTTTAGGCTGGAGGTGAGGAGAAAGTTCTTCCCAGAGAGAGTTGTTAGCTGTTGGGATGTGCTGCCCAGGGAGGTGGTGGAGTCCCCATCCCTGGAGGTGTTCAAGAGGGGATTGGATGTGGCACTTGGAGCCATGGTTTAGTAGTCATGAGGTCTGTGGTGACAGGTTGGACTGGCTGATCTTTGAGGTCTCTTCCACCTCACTGATTCTATGATTGTACAATTCCAATCTCCAACTGCTCCCACGGTGACAAACTTCCCTCTGGATTCCAGTGGGAATCTCCCCAGCAGTAACTTGTCCCCATCACCCTTTGTCTTTTCCATGGCACTCCTTGTACAAAGCGAGTCTCCACCCTCCTGGGAGCCACCTTTCATGTCCTGGTCCGTGGCAATAAGGTCTCCCCTCAGCCTTCCCTTCTCCAGGCTGAACAAACCCAGCTCTCAGCCTTCCCTCCATGGCTGGGCTGCCAGACCTCTGATCATTACCTCTAGTGCCAGCTGCCAGTGCTCCCTGTTCCCCAGGCATCCTGGTCACTCCTCCACAGCCCAGCTGCTGATGGCACTGCCAGATTCCTTGGTGCTGTTGCTCAGCAGCAGCAGTTCCTCACATAGTGTTGGCTTTCCATCTGTTTACCCAGTAAACAGCTAATCATTCCCCACAGAATTCTCTGCCATAGACAATGGCTGCCCTCTAAGTCCTCCTCTTTGAGAACAAACAAATCCACAGGTGCCAGAGGAATGCTTCTGACCCTGGAGCTGCAGTGAGAGAAGAGCCTTGTGGATGAATATTGTTTGAGCTGTCTGAAATCTGTCTCTTGGAATCTCTGCCTGTTCTTATCAGGTGCTCAAAAGTGACACAGAAGTCTTCAGCTACAGGGCAAGAAAATCAAGAGGATGGTTAAGAGAGGGGATCCTGCCCCTCTGCTCTGCTCTGCTGAGACCTCACCTGCACTGCTGTGTCCAGCTCTGGAGCCCCCAGCACAAGGAAGGACATGGACCTGATGGAGAGGGTCCAGAGGAGGCCATGAAGATGATCAGAGAGATGGAGAACCTCCCCTGTAGGGACAGACTGAAAGAGCTGGGGCTGTTCAGCCTGGAGAAGAGGAGCCTCCAGGGGGACCTAACAACAGTCTGCCAGTACCTGAAGGGGGCTGCAAGAAGGCTGCAGAAAGACTTTCCAAAGGGCTGCAGCAAGTAGACGAGGGGCAATAGTTTGAAATGAGAGCAGAGCAGATTTAGACTGGATGTGGGGAACAAGTTCTGCACCATGAGGGTGGTGGAAGACTGGAACAGGTTGCCCAGGGAGGTGGTTGAAGCCTCATCCATGGAGATATTCAAGGTGAGGCTTGACAAGGCCCTGAACAACCTGATCCAGTGGAGGATGTCCCTGCTGACTGCAGAGGGTTGGACTGGATGACCTCTGGAGGTCCCTTCCAACCCAGCCCATTCTGTGATTCTATGACTCTGTGCTTCATAGGTTGTACTTGATGCTCTTGAAGGTCTTTTCCAACCTGGCAACCTCTGTGATCCTGCATCACAGAATTTCTCCTCCACCATCACCAGCAGAGATTAATTCTCAGGTGCTTGTAGAGTGCTGGAGAGGTGTCCCCTGCTGACAGGAGAGTTTGGGAGGATGCTCCTCTATTGTGTTGAGAGTTTGGAGGCTCAGCTCTGCTAAGTCAAGTCTCCATCTCTCACTTTGACCTGGTACAAGTGTTGGTGAAGAGTATTGTGAGGCTCCCACTAGGTGGCTTCCCTTCCCTGCATGTCATTCAGAAATGCCCTCTCCTGCACAGAACCACTGGAACAAGGTCAAACATGGGCACAGGCTGCCCAGGGAGGTGGTGGAGTCACCATCCATGGGGGGGGTCAAGAAAGCTGAGGCCATGGCACTTGGGGACACGGTCTCGTGGCCATGGTGGTGTTGGGTTGAGGGCTGGATGTGATGACCTTTGAGAGCTTTTCCAACCTTAGTGATTCTATGATTCAAGGAGACACAGTCCCATTTCAGAGCTCCTTCCCAGAGGAGCCCCAAATCCCAGGTGTCCTCTTTCTCCCTTGATTTGCCTCTACCCTATCCCAATTAGTTGTACACAGCTGTCTGGCTTGCTCTGTGGCCTGAACTGAAGAATGAGTGCTTGATCTATTGATTTTGGGTCCCACTTCATCCAAGTTTAAGTCCAACATCTTGAGGTGGAAACAGCAATTTTAAGTTTATGGGTTGTTCTTTTTACAGTATCACAGTATCACCAAGGTTGGAAGAGACCTCAAAGATCATGGAGTCCAAACTGTCACCACAGACCTCATGACTAGACCATGGCACCAAGTGCCACATCCAATCCCCTCTTGAACACCTCCAGGGATGGGGACTCCACCACCTCCCTGGGCAGCACATCCCAATGACAAACAACTCTCTCGGTGAAGAACTTTCTCCTCCCCTCCAGCCTAAACTTCCCCTGGGGCAGCTTGAGGCTGTGTCCTCTTGTTCTGGTGCTGGTTGCTAGAGAGAAGAGACCAACCCCCACCTGGCTACAACCACCTTTCAGGTAGTTGTAGAGAGCAAGAAGGTCTCCCCTGAGCCTCCTCTTCTCCAGGCTAAGCAACCCCAGCTCCCTCAGCCTCTCCTCACAGGGCTGTGCTCAAGGCCTCTCACCACTGCATCACTGAATGGTTTGGGTTGGAAAGGGCCTTAAGGATCATCCAGTTCCAACCCCCTGCCATGGGCAGGGACACCTCTCACCAGCCCAGGTTGCTGAAGGCCTCATCCAGGCTGTCCTTGAACACCTCCACGATTTTGACAGCAGCTGCTGGGACCAACTTGCAGGAGCAGCTGAAGCTGCAGCTTTGGACCTGCTGTGGTTCTGTTGAGAGAGGTGAAGAGGCAGTTTTCCTTGGCTTAGTACAAACAGCAGGATAAATATAGCCTGGTTTAATTGGCCTGGCTTGATGAACAGCATTGCAGTTTTTCATCTACAAATTGCCAGGGCTTAGCGTGTTGAGTTGTTGGAATAATTGTGGCTTTCAGAAGAAAAGAATAAATGAAAAGAGAATGGCTTTTTAAGACTGTTATTGTGCAAAGCCTGTGGGAAGAAGCAACATTGCTGTTAGAGGCCTTTTTGGTGCTTCTATTATATAAATGCTCCCTGTTCTTTAATTTGTTGTGAGTGGAATAATCTGACTTGTTAATGCTCACCGACAGCTTCAGTGCTCAGGAGCACATCGGCCTGGAGAGGTGGCACAGAGTGGATGGGGCTGGAAGGGACCTCTGGAGCTCACCCAGTCCAACCTCCTCCTAAAGCAGGGCACCCACAGCAGCTTGCCCAGCAGCACAATGCCCAGGGAGGGTTGGAAGCTCTCCACACAAGGAGACTCCACCACCTCTCTGGGCAGCCTGCTCCAGGCCTCCAGCACCCTCACACCAAACAACTTTCTCCTCAGCTTCAGAGGCAACCTCCTGCCTTCCACTTTGTGCCCTCTGCCCCTTGGCACCACTGACAAGAGTCTGGCCCCAGCCTCTTGCCCCCCACAGCTCCTTTGTCTCTTGCTGAGCATTGCTCAGCTGCCCTCTGGGGCTGCTCTTCTGCAGGCTCTCAGCCCCAGGGCTCTCAGCCTTTGCTCACAGAGCTGCTCCAGGCCCCTCAGCATCTCTGTAGCCTCCCTTGGATTCTCTCCAGCAGTTCCCTGTCTCTCTGGAACTGGGGAGCCCAGAGCTGCACCCAGCACTCCAGCTGTGGCCTCACTATGGCAGAGTAGAGGGGGAGCAAAGAAGTGCTTCCTCCCATTATGCAGAACTCCCTTAATTCCAGTTCCTGCCCAGCGTCCCAACTCGTGGCTAGGAGATAGGTGCTTAAGGAAAGCCTGGATGAGGCACTTAGTGCCATGGTCTAGCTGATTAGATAGGGTTGGGTCACAGGTTGGAGTTGATGATCTTGGAGGTCTCTTCCAACCTGGTTGATTCTGTGAGATTGCTTTCCTAAGCCAAAAGGTTCCCTGAGGTTGTGTTTTCCTTTGCCCTGGGTACAGACCCGCATTCCCCAGCAGCTCCTCTCTGGTGCTCCGTGTCTCCCGCAGCTGCTGAGACGTGTGGCTGTGCCCTTGCTCACACCAACTCGCTGCCTTTGCCTTCAGCTCTGTTGTGTGACACAGCGCTGCCTGACATTTCTTTGTGCTATTTATAGCCCAGCACTCATTGAGTCACAAAGCTCTGCTTTTGAATGACACACTCCTAACGACTTCTTTTTTCCCTGTCCAGCTTCACGTGCAAGGAAGCAATTAAGGCTTTGGGTACTTAGCCGTCAATTAAATCATAAGTCCTCTTCAACTGCTTCTGAGGAAGTGGGAGTTAAACTCAGCAGGGAGGGAAATTCAGCAAGCAACAGCAGAGTTTCACAGAACCCCAGAGCTAACCAGGTTGGAAAAGACCTCGGAGATCACCAAGTCCAACCTATCACCCGGCACCACCCAATCAACTAAACCATGGCACCAAGGGCCTCATCCAGCCTCTTCTTAAACACCTCCAGGGATGGTGACTCCACCACCTCCCAGGCAGCACATTCCAATGGCCAATCTCTCTCTCTGTGAAGAACTTCTTCCTAACATCTAGCCTAAACCTCCCCTGGCACAGCTTGAGACTGTGTCCTCTTGTTCTGCTGCTGGCTGCCTGGGAGAAGAGACCAACCCCCACCTAGCTCCAACCTCCCTTCAGGGAGCTGCAGAGAGCAAGAAGGTCTCCCCTGAAGCCCCTCTTCTCCAGGCTGAGCAACCCCAGCTCCCTCAGCCTCTCCCACCTTAAAGAGGAGGTTTGTTGCCACAGAGGTCAGCCTCTGGAAGATGAAATCAGAGTTATCAGCACAGCCTGGCACGTGTCTAAACCACCCCTCCAGCTTCGTCAGCACTAATTGCCATGATCAATACTATGCTGTGATTGCAAGGAAAAGAAGTTCCTAAGTACCTTGGTGAATCAAAGAGGTGTCAGAGATGCCCAGTGATAGGACAAGAGGCAATGGGTGCAGGCTGGAGCACAGGAGGTTCCATGTGAACATGAGGTAAAACTTTTTCACTGTGAGGGTGACAGAGCCTTGGAGCAGGCTGCCCAGAGAGGTTGTGGATTCTCCTTCTCTGGAGACATTCAAAACCCAGCTGGCTGCTTTCTGCTGTGACCTGCTCTAGGTGACCCTGCCCTGGCAGGGGGTTTGGACTGGATGATCCCTCGAGGTCCCTTCCTATTCCTAATGCTCTGAGATTCTGTGTCCTCTTTAAGTCAGTTTTTCAGGGTTTTGTTTTTTTGTGTGTGGGGTGGGGTGGGAGATTTTCCCAGGCACCAGAACAAGAGGACACAGTCTCAAGCTGTGCCAGGGGAGGTTTAGGCTGGAGGTGAGGAGAAATTCCTTCCTAGAAAGAGAGATTGGCCACTGGGATGTGCTGCCCAGGGAGGTGGTGGAGTGCCCATCGCCAGAGGCGTTCAAGAAGGCTTGGATGTGGCACTTGGAGCCATGGTGTTAGGTATTAGATCATAGGCTGGACTTGATCTCTGAGGCCTTTTCCAACCTTATTGATTCCATGATTCTATATCTATCTTGCTCTAAACCAATTGGTTTGTGTTTATACCTCTCCAAAATGAGAGAGGCAACATCTGCAGCAGGTATTTATCTGCCTCTGATTTTTTCACTGAAGCCTCTCAAAACCATTTGGTTGCCCACAATGCTTGGGCAGCCTGCAATACAAACCCATTATGGATGTCCTATGTGAGACATCTAAAAGGCCAAGGGCACAGTGTCCACAGCTTGCAATGATTCTGGGGTTGGTTTGGTTTCTTTTCCTTTCAAATCATATCCCGGGCTGCAGCAAGAGAAGTGTGGCCAGCAGGGCCAGGAAGGGGATCCTCCCCCTCTGCTCCACTCTGCTGAGACCACAGCTGCAGCTCTGGGTCCAGTTCTGGAGCCTCTGTGCCAGGAAGGATCTGGAGGGGCTGGAAGGTGTCCAGAGAAGGGCCATGAGGAGGAGCAGAGGGCTGGAGCTGCTCTGCTCTGGAGACAGCCTGAGAGAGTTGGGGCTGTGCAGGCTGGAGAGGAGAAGGCTCCCAGGAGACCTTCTGGTGGCCTTCCAGGATCTGCAGGGGGCTCCAAGCAAGCTGGGGAGGGACTTTTGAGGGTGTCAGGGAGGGATAGGACTGGGGGGGGTGGAGCAAAACTAGAAGTGGGGAGATTCAGCTTGGATGTGAGGAAGAAGTTGTTGGCCATGAGGGTGGTGAGAGCCTGGCACAGGTTGCCCAGGGAGGGGGTGGAAGCCTCCTGCCTGGAGGTGTTTGCAGCCAGGCTGGCTGTGGCTGTGAGCAAGCTGCTGTAGTGTGAGGTGTCCCTGCCCAGGGCAGGGGGGTTGGGACTGGGCTGAGCCTTGAGGTCCCTTCCAACCCTGACAGTTCTGTGATTCTATGACTCTAAACAGAGTTGCCTCCAGCTGATGATTTGCAAAACACAGACACCAGCAGCTCAGCAAAGCCACTTCCAAAAACTCAGGCTCAGGGCACAGACCTGGTGCAGCACAGGGGATTGATGAAGCCTGGAAGGGACAGGAGGGTTGTACCTCTTGGCTTAGGAAAGGTCTGAGTGCATCTGCTGGTCTTGAGGGGCTAGAGGTGCAGGCTGGGATGGAGGCCCAGCTGTGTGGAGGAAGCTGGGGAGCTGCAGGACAGCCATGGGCTGGATGGAGATAGTGGCAGCTTTGATGGCCATTGCTGGACCCTGAGGCTGCAGAGAGCAGCTCCACAACTGACCCCCAAGCCCAGAATGGTAGCTGGGGCTGCATTTGCTGAGGGGGGTGGATGGGATGCAGGGACAACATGGGGTGACCTAGGCTGATGGATGGAGCTGCTTCTGCTTCTTCCTTCTCTCCCAGCTGCTTCTCATGCATTATGCTGGGCTCAGCTGTCCTTGGCAGCTCAGTGTCCCCATCCCTCACGGACAGGCTGGGGACAGGAGGTGATCCTGCTCTCTGTTGACCCAGAGTACAGTCACTGGCAGGTGTAAGCACGTCTGTGAGCTGTGAATGGCAAGCACTGCCTCGGCACTTCTCCTGAATGTGGATGTGTAAAGCACTGCATCAACGACAGCAAATTAGCCTGAGAAAGGGAGCAGCGGCAGCAGTGCTGCTGAGAGGAGCTGACAGAGGCTTTCCCTTCCCGAGCAGCAGTGCCCCCAGCAAGATCGTTTGTCCAAATTGCAGAGTGTGTGCTGCCTACGTTTTAAAAGGCACTTCAATATTCCTAAACTGAGGAATTATTCATAGCAGAATGTACAGGCAACCTATATTTAGAATGTGCAGACTAGAGACTATTCATTTTACATTGACTTGGGGATTTAAGCTCTATTTTATACCCTGAGCCACGCAGCCAGTTCTTGCTTCTGATGTCTTGTCTGCTCAGAGCAGGAGGGAAGGAGAAAATCCTGGGGCTTGCTGTTTTCTAAGCATGCAGCTACTCTGGACACTGTGGAAGGACTCAGTCTATTTAATTAGTGTTCTACTCATTACAGGAAAGGAGGATATCACCTTCAACCCATCAGTGAAGGCTGAACGCTCTGAGATGCGACTCACCTTGCAAAGCCACTCCTCAGAGGGCATTTTTTTATGTCCAAGGGACAGGTAGTTGAGTTCCAGAATCACAGCATGGAGGGGTTTGGAAGGGACCTCTAGAGATCACCCAGACCAACCCCCTGGTGTATCACTAGGTGTACACCACAGCAGTCTTGCAGCAGCCATCCAGGAGGAATGAACGGGGAAATGAATAACTAAAAGGCCAAAATATGAGGATATCCCAGGAGCCCAACAGGGGGAGGGTTGGAAGGGACCTCTGGGGATCACCCAGTCCAACCCCCTTGCTCAAGCAGGGCACCCACAGCAGCTTGCCCAGCAGCACAATGCCCGGGGTGGGGGGGGAAGCTCTCCACACAAGGAGACTCCACAACTCCCTGTCCCTCTTGAACTGGGGAGCCCAGACCTGCACCCAAGACTCCAGCTGTGGCCTCACTAGGGCAGAGTAGAGGGTGAGGAGAACATCCCTTGACCTGCTGGCCACACTCCTCTTCATGGACCCAGGACAGTGTTGCCCTTGCTGGCCCTGAGGGTGACGAATTTTCAGTTTATCAAGGGCACACTGAAACACAGAATCAGGATAACAAACCTCTGCTGAGGTGTTGTGGATCCAATCTGAGGCTGCACACCACCTTTCCTGAGGAGATGCCTCCTGCAATTCTGTTTCTCCCCGCTGTGGTTATTAGTGGTTTAGGATTTCAAACCTCCTCAGTGTGTTTTAAGTTTCAAACTGTTACTGTGGAGTGCCAGGAGGAATCTGAAACCGTCTCAAGTGTTTTCTGACCTGCCCTCTGATGACAAGAAAGCTTTCAGTGCATTCCTTTGGGGCTGAGACATGGTGGTGGAAGGTTGGCTGCATGCAGGTGAGCAAACACTGCCTGAGAGCCCGGGGTGCATGGCTGCAGCAGCTCCTGCTGTTGCTTAGGGCACCATTCCTGCTGTTGTTTACCTTCATCCTAAAACATTTGTTGTGATAATGAAACAGCAATGTCTGAATGTGTTCATGCCTGTGTTAGGGTTAAGAAAAATACTCCAGCAGGTGGAAGGATGTTCTCCTCCTCTGCTCTGCCTTAGTGAGGCTGCAGCTGGAGAGCTGGGTGCAGGTCTGGGCTCCCTAGTTCAGGAGAGACAGGGAACTGCTGGAGAGAGTCCAGGGGAGGCTGCAGAGATGCTGAGGGGCCTGGAGCAGCTCTGTGAGGAGCAAAGGCTGAGAGCCCTGGGGCTGAGAGCCTGCAGAAGAGCAGCCCCAGACAGGAGCTGAGCAATGCTCAGCAAGAGACAAAGAAGCTGTGGGGGGCAAGAGGCTGGGGCCAGGCTCTGCTCAGTGGTGCCCAGGGACAGCACAAGGGGCAGTGGGCACAAAGTGGACCCCAGGAGGTTGCATGTGAAGAGGAGGAGAAAGTTGTTTGGTGTGAGGGTGCTGGAGGGCTGGAGCAGGCTGCCCAGAGAGGTTGTGGAGTCTCCTTCTCTGGAGCCTTTCCAGCCCTGTCTGGATGTGTTCCTGTGTGACCTGTGCTGGATTCTCTGCTCCTGCTCTGGCAGGGAGGGGTTGGACTCAATGATCTTTGGGGGTCCCTTCCAACCCCTAAGATCCTGTGAGCCTGTGACACAGCCTGTTAGGAAAGAAAGGCTGAAGCTGACAAAGCTGTGGGGAGCATCCTGCTCCTGTGATCATTTACTCCACATTTCTGGCGGCTCCTGGGGAGCTGCCTGCATGACAGCCAGAGGGTTTTCATATCTTCTACAAAAAAAGAGGACCCACATCCAAGTGAAAAGCCATGAAAGGCTTCATTCCCAGACTGGGAGTAAAGTCTTGTACTCATCATGATCATGATGCTTTGTTTCACCACAGAAGCCCAAAGTGTTTGCTCTTCACATCGTGAGGCCACTGGCGTGACAGGGAAATGCCACTCAGTGGTGCTCTGCTCCTCAGCTTCCCATGCCTAGGGGAGAGCTGCTTCTTAATATTTGCTATCATTAAACATTTAGCTCAACACTTACATGGCCCTCAACCCTGTGATGTCTAATTTGTGCCCATCTGTCTGGAAATGATTAGGGCCTAATCTAGTGAATTCATTTGGCTTGTACTAGGCTGGCTCTGAGTTATGATGATCAAACATCAGCAAGAGCTGGAAGATGCGAGGTGGTACTGGGGAGAGTTGCAGGAGGGGGAGGGGGGAGGACAGACAGCCCTGATGGAAGGAGCAGGAGCTGGGCTGGCTCTAGTGTGGGGAGTTCCCCACAGCTACCTGGCACTGGCTGCATATTTCAGTATTGATTTTTTTCCTCCCAGCCTTCAAACACTGCAGAGGTGTGGCTGTAGGCTGCCCTCCCCTCAAAGCTCACCAGATGGTGTTGGACTGTACGGGGGTGTAAATAAAACAGCACTGGACCCGGCTGCGCTGCACACAGAAACTGACACCAGGATGAATTTACTCCTGTCTTCTCTGAAGACCTCGGGGAAAAGCAAGTTTTTAAGCAACCAAAGCCTCTTTGCTCCATGGAGGAGGACCTGGGAGTGCTGGGGGACAGCAAGTTCACCACCAGCCAGCAACGTGCCCTCACGGCCATGAAGACCAATGGTGTCCTGGGTGCATGAAAAAGAGTGTGGCCAGCAGGTTCTCCTCACCCTCTACTCTGCCCTGGTGAGACCACACCTGGAGTACTGGGTGCAGGTCTGGGCTCCCCAGTTCCAGAGAGACAGGGAACTGCTGGAGAGAGTCCAGGGGAGGCTGCAAAGCTGCTGAGGGGCCTGGAACAGCTCTGTGAGGAGCAAAGGCTGAGAGCCCTGGGGCTGAGAGCCTGGAGAAGAGCAGCCCCAGAGGGGAGCTGAGCAATGCTCAGCAAGAGCTGAAGGAGCTGTGGGGGGCAAGAGGCTGGGGCCAGGCTCTGCTGAGTGGTGCCCAGGTACAGCACAAGTGGCAGAGGGCACAGACTGCAACCCAGGAGGCTCCACCTGAAGAGGAGGAGAAAGTTGTTTGTTGTGAGGGTGCTGGAGGCCTGGAGCAGGCTGCCCAGAGAGGTTGTGGAGTCTCCTGGTGTGGAGAGCTTCCAACCCCCCCTGGGCATTGTGCTGATGGGCAAGCTGCTGTGGGTGCCCTGATGCAGCAGGGGGTTGGACTGATGATCCCCAGAGGCCCCTTCCAACCCTCACCCTGCTGGGACTGTGCATACTGACAATTCACTATAAAGCTCTTTTGTCACAGTCCAGGGCTGCCACTGCAGCAGCAGAATAAGGAGGTGAGGAGAGGCAGGGCTGTGCAGTGACAATGGCTGTCTATGAAGACAGCAGGCAAGGCAGAGCTGGGGGTCGGGGGGGGGGGGACGTGGGGGTGTGTGTGCTGCTGTGTTTTGCTGTTTTTCATTTCACACACACACACCACATTGTTCCTCTTTGCTTCCCTTCCTTTTCTCCAAGTGCTGCTGCCTGCTGGGGAAGGGCCTTCCTGTGAGGAGCCAGTTTTGTTCAGCCAGCTGTGGGACAGCACTTCATCAGACCAGCCAAGCATTGCTTACAGCCAAGGAACTAATTCCCAACCCACAAAGTGACAAAGCACTGCAGGACAAGTCACAGAAGCATAGAATCATGAAGGTTGCAAAGGACCTCTCGGGCTCATCGAGTCCAACCTTCTACCCAGCACCTCCATGACCACTAGGCCATGTCTTTATGTGCCACATCTACTCGTGTTTTTAACACCTCCAGTGATGGGGACCTCCCTGGGCAGCCTATTCCAATGCCTGACCACTCCTTGCAGCAAAGAAATTCTTCCCCAGAACCAGTCTAACATCCTAAGAGCCAATTCTCCCTCACTCTCTTCCCACGTGAGGGCTGCTGAACACCAAACACTTGGACACAGAGTACAAGCAGATCACCTCCATGCCCAAAACTTTACAAATAGCTACAAAGAGAACTTCCCAAAGGGCTACAAGTGAGGGACTTACACATTTGGTATCACATAAACCACATCTAACTACACTGTTTACTCCCCTCCTCTCATTGAGCAGCTGAAGAGGAGCCAGCAGTGTGCCCAGGGGGCCAAGAAAGCCAAAGGCCTCCTGGCTGGGATCAGCAATGCTGTGTCCAGCAGCAGCAGGGAGGGGATTGTCCCCTGGCACTCAGCTCTGGGGAGGCCACACCTGGAGTGCTGGGTCCAGTGTTGGGCACCTCAATACCTGAGAGATGTGGAGGTGCTGGAGCCAGGGCAGAGCAGGGCAAGGAAGCTGGGAAGGGCCTGGAGAAAAAATCTGGTGGAGAGCAACTGAAGGAGCTGGGGATGGTTAGTGTGAAAGAGAGGAGGCTGAGGGGAGACCTCCTGGCTCTCTACAGCTCCCTGAGAGGAGGTTGTGGAGAGGCTGCTGCTGGTCTCTGCTCACAGGTCATTAATGACAGAACAAGAGGCAATGGCCTCAAGCTGCCACTGGGGAGTTTCAGACTTGATGGGAACAGATTCTTCCTACTGTCCAGAGTGGTCAGGGACTGGACAGTGCTGCCCAGGGAGGTGGTGGAGTCCCCAAGTCTGGCTGTGTTTCAAGGTGGTTTGGCTGTGGTGCTGGGGCTCTGGTTTAGGGGTGAGCCTTGCAGAGCAGGGTTCTGGGTTGGACTTGGTGATGCTGAGGCTCTGTTCCAAGCTGACTAGTTTTGTGATTGTGCTTCACATCTGTGTTCCTAAGTGAGGAACTACTATACAGTGAACCTAGCCAGGCAAAGAACAATGCCTCTGGCAGTGAAGCAGTAAATCAGGGCTCAACAAGCACAGCCAGTAAGTTGCTACAACAGTGAGTAGTTAATGTGCAAAGCTGACCAAAACAGCAAAATATTTGAATGTGTTGTGCAGTGGCTTAAAAAAACTATTTCCTGATACCACTGTTAGCAACTCTTGCTGTATCACACCATGCTCCCTGCACTGCACTGCAAGGCTTCACTCTCATCCTATTAAATTAAACCAGTTTACTGGAATAAACCCAGAAGAATCTCTTCCCAAACCCATACAGGTTGTGTAGAAATACTGCACAGAGATAAGGACGAGGCAATGGGGATACAGGATTCTTTCCCATCAGGAAAAGCACAGCAGGTGATCATGACAGACAAGACATGAGCAGGATCTAAGCAGAGCCTCAGGAGCTCAACCACAGAATATAACTCAGTGTTAACAGCAGGTCTGGAAACACAGTGGAGCCAAGAACCTTTTGATTCACAGAATGGTTTGAGACTACTGAATGGCAGGGACCTTAAAGATGATCTAGTTCCAGCCCCCTGCCATAGGCAGAGACACCTCCCACCACAGCCCAGGTTGCTCAAGACCTCATCCAAGCTGGCCTCGAACACCTCCAGGGAGGGGTTTGAAAAATAGAAAGCCTCCCAAAGGTCCATCTGTCCATAAAACTGAGTGTGAGGTTGGGATAGCAAATGCTAGGCCATTTATGTGGCTGCACCTGTGTGATTTCTGCACCCTGGCTGGAGAGCCCACTGTGACAGGGAAACAAAATGCTGAGAATTGAATAGAAACTGGAGCTGCAAACCTGAAGAGATTTCTGCTTTGCAACATGAAAACCATGAAGTTCATCCAGTTCCAAACCCTTGCCATGGGCAGGGACACCTCCCACTAGCCCAAGTTGCTCAAGGCCTCATCCAACCTGGCCTTGAACACCTCCAGGGAGGGGACATCCACAGCCTCCCTGGGCAACCTGTTCCAACCTGTTCCCCACCCTCACTGGAAAGAATTTCTTCCTCATCTCCAGTCTCAATCTGCCCTCCTTGAGCCTCATTCCCTTCCCTCTCATCCTGTCACTACAAGCTGGGCACAATGACGCTGGACACACGGCTGGGGATCTAAACAGACCTGAGCAGCTCCTTTGATGGCTGTGAAGAAATTGTTTCATTTGGTTGTGGTTACAGCTGAGATCTGCTGGGGGTTGGTCTCTTCTCCCTAGTAAAAAGTGACAGGATGAGAGGAAGTGGCCTGAAGTTGCACCAGGGGTGGTTTAGATTGGACATTAGAAGAAACTTTGTCCTTGAAAGGGTTCTCAAAGCCAAGCACAGGCTGCCCAGGGAGGTGGTTGAATCCCCATCCCTGGAGGGGTTTCAAAGAGGCAGAGATGTGGTGCTGGGGGCCATGGTTTGGCCCCAGCCTTGGCAGAGAACGGTTGGACTGGATGAGCTTAAAGGCCTTTTCCACCCAAAACCATTCTGGGCAAGCCGTTCCAGCGTCTCACCACCCTCACTGCAAAGAATTTCTTCCCCATCTCCAGTCTAAATCTCCCCTCCTCAAGTTTCATTCCATTCCCTCTCCTCCTACAAGCCCCCTACAAGACCCTCCCCATCTTTCTCGTAGGCCCCCTTCAGATGACTGGGAGCAGACCGGAGAAGCTGCCTCACTACTTAGAGCAGCTGCACTTATTAACCAGTTGAGGAACATCACCACACACATCAAAACCAACAAAAAAAGGCAAATCACATCTAGTCCAGGGAAATTGATGAGTGTGTGTCAAGGTGTTGCAAAATTTAGCCCTCAGATATATAGGCTGTCAGTCAAGGAAATTATAGTGGTGACAGTGACAGACGATCAGGACTTGGCCTTGAGCCTGACATCGCGGCTCAGAGAGAACAGAGGGTGAGAGCTGCACAATCTACTGCTGGCTGCAGAAGGAAAACTGGAAGGGCTAGGAGGACACTTTCCAGGGACTCTCCCAGAGCATGGGGAGAGAAGGATCCAGCCAAAAAACCAGTAGCACTAAAAAAGCAGCATGAAAGAGAGGAACGAGATAACCTGGGGCCCAGGAAAAGAGGAGACGGAAAAGCACCAGGAGGTCTCAACTCAAAGTCAATTCAGGACAGGAGATCAGAGATAGCTACAAAGAAAATCAGAGAGCCTGAAGTTGTAGGAAGAAAAATGCTGGCAAATGTGTAGTAATTTGGAGATCCTGCATGAAAACAGGAATGAGAGCACTGAGGTGGAAGGGAAGGCTTTGCTATGAAACTCCTGTCCCCAAACCAGGCTATGGAAAGGACAATGATGAAGAAAAGCTACATGAAACCTGATTTGGTTTTCCTCTCATATGGAAGATGAAAACCTCCTGGGTTCCACTTTGTTCCACCCAGTCCAACCCCCTGCTCCAGCAGGGCACCCACAGCAGCTTGCCCAGCAGCACAATGCCCAGGGGGTTTGGAAGCTCTCCACACCAGGAGACTCCACAACCTCTCTGGGCAGCCTGCTCCAGGCCTCCAGCACCCTCACACCAAACAACTTTCTCCTCCTCTTCAGGTGGAACATCCTGGGTTGCAGTTTGTGCCCACTGCCCCTGGTCCTGTCCCTGGGCACCACTGAAAAGAGCCTGGCCCCAGCCTCTTGCCCCCCACAGCTCCTTTGTCTCTTGCTGAGCATTGCTCAGCTCCCCTCTGGGGCTTCTCCTCTCCAGGCTCTCAGCCCCAGGGCTCTCAGCCTTTGCTGCTCACAGAGAGCTGCTCCAGGCCCCTCAGCATCTCTGCAGCCTCCCCTGGACTCTCTCCAGCAGTTCCCTGTCTCTCTGGAACTGGAGAACACAGAACCAGACCCAGTACTCCAGGAGTGGCCTCACCAGGGCAGAGCAGAGGGGCAGGAGCAGCTCTCTCAACCTGCTGGCCACGCTCTTCAAATGAGTATTTAAATCCTAACCGTTAGGACCTCAAGCTATTGCCGAGGGCAGCGTCCTTCACCCACCTTACAGCGGCAAATCAACGGCGAACACATCAAAGCACAGCACCAGAAACAGTTTCTTTCCCTCCTGCAATTTTCATGCACATTTATAGCACTCAGGGTTGGTGTTTTTTTTTTCCCTCTTTTCCCCAACTGCTAAAAAGAGCCTTCACAGATGTAATTCAGTTCCTATGCCTACAGTGTCTGTTTCATTACTGCTGCTGTAGCAACGTGGTGCTTTAATCCCTCTCGCTCTCTCATTCTCTCTCTCTCTCTCTCTCTCCAAACACTTCACAAAATGATATGCTTACAACATGTTCTAATCCTTATTGACAAGCCACCTATTAAAAGCAAGATTCTACTCCCAGGAGGTTTTGTATGGAAACAATAAATTAAGTTTCTGTAGGCTCTGGGAAGGAACCTCCTAAAAATGACAACAATAAACCCACGTTATTACTCCTAGGCTGGTGGAGGGACTGGTGCAAGGCTAATTGATTCTGCAGCAAATCCATGGGGAAATTAGAAGTTCATCATGAATCTTAACCTCTCCAGAAATATTGCCTCCTATCAGGTGGAATGAATTTGAAGAGAACAGCAGCTGGAATATCAAATCGCACTTGGAAGTCACAGGATCACAGCTCACAGGATGTTAGGGGGTTGGAAGGGACCTCTGGAGGTCTTCCAGTCCAACCTCCCCTGCCAGAGCAGGAGCAGAGAATCCAGCACAGGTCACACAGGAACACATCCAGACAGGGCTGGAAAGGCTTCAGAGAAGGAGACTCCACGACCTCCCTGGGCAGCTCTGCTCACAGGGAAGAAGTTCCTCCTCATATTGAGGTGGAACCTCCTGTGCTGGAGTTTCCATCCATTGCCCCTTGTCCTATCCCAGGGTGCCACTGAGCAGAGCCTGTCCCTGTCCCCTCCCTCTTTACTCCCAGCCCTCAGCTATTGATAGACATTGATCAGATGCCTCTCAGTCTTCTCCTCTCCAGACTGAACAGCCCCAGGGCTCTCAGCCTCTCCTCCCCAGGCAGTGCTGCAGTCCCTTCAGCCTCCTTGGAGCCCTCCCTTGGCCTCTCTCCAGCAGATCCCTGTCCCTCCTGACCTGGGGAGCCCAGAGCTGGATGCAATATTGGAGGTGAGGTCTCAGCAGGGCAGAGCTGAGGGGGAGGAGAACCTCCCTGGCTCTGCTGGCCACACTCCTCTGAATGCAGCCCAGGACCCCCTTGGCCTTCTTTGGCCCCCAGGGCACAGGTTGCCCAGGGAGGCTGTGGCTGCCTCCTCCCTGGAGGTGTTCAAGGCCAGGCTGGATGAGGCCTTGAGCAAGCTGGGCCGGTGGGAGGTGTCCCTGCCCATGGCAGGGGGTTGGAACTGAATGATCTTTAAGGTCCCTTCCAACCCAACCCCTTTCTGTGATTCCATGATTCTATGGAACATTTACAGTGCAGATGGGCAGTGCAATCTATTTTGGAGCTAAAAAACACACCCAAAACTCGATGCTTTGATGGCAGTGCTGGTTGGAATTGTCAGCACTGGCCTGGAGTGACTTTCTGGAGTGCAGATGAGGTAGAGAAACCCAGCAAATATTGTGCTCTGAAGTGGGAATAATAAAGTAGCACGTTAAGAAATCCATCTGCTGAGCTGTTTCTAAAGCTTCTCACCACACACTCTTGCCATGTCTGGCAGGATGAGCAACCACACTGCTCCTCAGCTAGGTGGAGGAAGAACTGATGACACTGAGGGTTTATGTAACTCCTGAGGGTTCTCAAGTGAACTTGGTCGGTGTGAAGCACTGCATTTCCTGGCTGAATCTTTGCACTGCTGCTGCCAAACTCTGACAGAGCCACACATCTTCATCTCAAACCAAACACTCTTGCTCTGGGATGCCCCAGCTGTCTCCAGCGACTCTGCAAGGCACCCAGCGAAAGGGGGAAACTTCTCCTATGGCAGAAGTTCTCCCCTCCTCCTTCTCCCATGACCTCTGTGATGGGAACTCTCCTCACCACAGGAAGATCAACACTAGAATAGAATAGAATAGGTTGGAAGAGACCTTCAAGATCATCGTGTCCAACCTATCATCCAACACCACCTAATCAACTAACCCATGGCACCAAGCACCCTGTCAAGTCTCCTCCTGAACACCTCCAGTGATGGTGACTCCACCACCTTCTTGGGCAGCCCATTCCAATGGGCAATCACTCTCTCTGTGTACTCTCTCTGGACATGCTCCAGCAGCTCAACATCCTTCCTAAACTGAGGAGCCCAGAACTGGACACAGGACTCAAGGTGTGGCCTAACCAGTGCTGAGCACAGGGGCAGAATGACCTCACTGCTCCTGCTGGCCACACTATTCCTGATGCAGGCCAGGATGCCATTGGCCCTCCTGGCTGCCTGGGCACACTGCAGGCTCATGTTCAGCCTCCCATCAACCAGCACCCCCAGGTCCTTCTCTGCCTGGCTGCTCTCCAGCCACTCTGACCCCAGCCTGTAGCACTGCCTGGGGGTTGGTGTGGCCAATGTGCAGAACCTGTTGGAGCAGGGCCAGAGGAGGCCACAGCAATGCTGGCAGGGCTGGAAGCCCTCTGCTGTGAGGCCAGGCTGAGAGAGTTGGGGTTGTGCAGCCTGGAGAAGAGAAGGCTCCAGGGAGAGCTTCTGGTGGCCTTGCAGTGCTGAAAGGAGCTCAGCAGAAAGCTGGGGAGAGTTTTGAGCAGGGCCTGATGTGACAGGACAAGGGGGGGATGGTTTGAACTGAAAGAGGGAGACTCAGGCTGGAGAGAAGGGAGAAGTTCCTTATGATGAAAGTGATGAGACTCTGTCCCAGGTAGCCCAGAGAGGTGGGAGCTGCCCCATGGCTGGAACCATCCCAGGTGAGGTTGTTTGGGGCTCTGAGCAACCTGCTCTAGCTGCAGCTGTCCCTGCTGGCTGCAGGGGGTTTAGATTGGATGAGCTTGAAAGATCCCTTCCCACCCTAACCATTCGATGATGAGGATTGTATGATTTCCAGACAGAATAATCTCAGCAGCATTCTCTGTCTTATTAAGAAGATTGGTTTTATTCTGGAGTCACTGCCCCTTTTGGTGTGCTCTGCCTGTTGTTAATCCCAGCTCTGAAGCAATCAGGAATCTTTAGTCCCAGTTACTGAACTCCTGCTGCTCATCCACGGAACTCAGACCGAATCCACTGAAGAGGGAAACTGTCTTCACCACACTTAAACAGACAAAAAGTACCTTCAAAGGACCCAGCCTAGACAATTACTGACAAAAATAAATAACCCCCAAACGAAGCAGTGAGCAGCTTCAGTCCCTTGGGGCTGAAACTCATCAGATCCATGCTGATTGCCACCTACCACCAAGGTTCTGTTTGCAGCAGAGGACCAAAACTAATTAACCCACCTTTATTACTACAAGAAAACACAGTGTTCAAGGCCTTATTTATAAAACCAGCAGCTATTATTAGGTAATCTCTGACTTTTCCCTCTTAATTTTCACTCTGCTGAAGCAGCAGCACAAAGGAAACACCAAACAGAAGGGCTGCTCTTACATGAAAAGGAATTAAATATTAATGAATAAGGCTGAGGTGATGCCAAACAGGTCAAGCTGCATGAAAACCCTCTTGGAATCACAATGGTTTTTCCATAGCAAGATGAAAATAGAGCTTAATACTGAGAATCTGTGACAGGCAGGCAATGAGATCAAGAGAATCGTCACAGAATGGCTCAGGTTGGAAGGGAGCTCAGAGCTCGTCTGCTCCAAGCTCCCCACCATGCCCAGGGACACCTCTCAGCTCCACTCAGCTGCTCAAGGCCTCAGCCAGCCTGGCCTTCAACACCCCCAGCAAGGAGGCAGCCACAGCCTCCCTGGCCAGCCTGGGACACACTCTCACCACCCTCCCAAGGAACAACTTCTGCCTCAGCTCCACTCTAACCCTGCTCTGCCTCAGCTTCAAACCATTCCCCCCTTGGCCTGGCCCCAGACCCCCTCAGCCAAAGTCTCTCTGCAGCCTTCCTGCAGGATGCCTTCAGGTCCTGGCAGGCAGCTCTGAGGTGCCCCTGGAGCCTTCTCCTCTGCAGGCTGAACACCCCCAGCTCCCTCAGCCTGTGCTCCCAGCAGAGCTGCTCCAGCCCTTGGATCATCTTTGTGGCCTCCTCTGGCCTCTCTCCAGCAGCTCTGTGTCCTTCTGCTGCTGGGGACACCAGAACTGGAGGTGGGGTGTGAGCAGAGCCGAGTCAAGGGGGCAGAATCACTCCCAAGAGAAATGATTTAGGTCACTGGCCACCCATGAGAGAAACCACTTAGATGACAGAATTGTTTAGGCTGGAAAATACCTTCAAGCCCCTGTGCGCTTCTTACGGTGGGGTGTGTGGGTTTGGACATTAAACTGCTTATGGGTTAGAACGTCAGCCTGGGAAGCCTTGGGAGGAGATATTGGTTCTTCACAAGTGGTAGAGAAGTGTGGGAGACTCCAGTGCTGCTTTTCTGCGTGGTTGTTGTAAAAGTAGAGCAGCAGAAGCCAGCCCCAGTTCGTGTCTCGTGAAAGAAGCTGCTCCGTGGGCAGGAGGCAGGAGAGGTAACGAAGGTGGTGCTGGAGTGCAGGGTTTGTGTGTGCATCCATTGTGCTGGGGCACAATGAATTACTTGTCTCTGATATGATAAACTGTTATTGCAGATGTAAAAGTGCTTCATAATATGCAAGGCATAGTAGAGACAGAACAAATCTCCCCAAAGGCTCTATTAATATTCATTACAGAGTTAACAGCATTACGACGCTCCACAACAGACATAATACAGGGAGCAGAAACTTGGTGGGGGTTGAAGCTGAGGACTCTCTGATCTAAAAGTAGCTGCCACACTCTGGGAACCGAGGAATCTTGGCAGCAGGAGTAACAGCACTTCTCTCCTGCCATTAAAAGAGAAGTAAAATACAGCATTGCACAGCCTTCGTGGTTGGAGCTCCATAAAATCAGCTGGGAAAGAGACACAGGGCTGCTGGCAGCAGCTCCAGAGAGCCTCTTGAGAAGCCCACAGGAGCTCCACTGATGTGCCGCAGCCTGGCACTTCTGGGGTCTCTTAAAACCAGCTTGCAAAACACCTTTGCTATCAAATGCCTCCCTCTGTGTGCATGTCTCCTGTTCCAGACTGAGTCTTCTGCTCTGAAACCACTGCTCTGGTTAAAAGCTGGTCTCTGTTTAACTCAGTATCACTAAGGTTGGAAGAGACCTCGAAGATCATCGAGTTCAACCTGTCACCACAGACCCCATGACTAGACCATGGCACCAAGTGCCACATCCAATCCCCTCTTGAACACCTCCAGGGATGGTGACTCCACCACCTCCCTGGGCAGCACATTCCAATGGCTAACAGCTCTCTCGGTGAAGAACTTCCTCCTCGCATCCAGCCTGAACTTCCCCTGGCACAGCTTGAGACTGTGTCCTCTTGTTCTGGTGCTGGTTGCTGGAGAGAAGAGGCCAACCCCTTCCTGGCTACAACCTCCCTTCAGGTAGTTGTAGAGAAGAATGAGGTCTCCCCTGAGCCTCCTCTTCTCCAGGCTAAGCAAGCCCACTTCCCTCAGCCTCTCCTCACAAGGCTGTGCTCAAGGCCTCTCCCCAGCCTCGTTGCCCTTCTCTGGACACCTTCAAGTGTCTCAATGTCCTTCTTAAACTGAGGGGCCAAAAATGGGCACAGTACTCAAGGTGTGGCCCAACTAGTGCTGAGTACAGGGGCAGGATGACCTCCCTGCTCCTGCTGGCTAGGTTATTTCTGAAGCAGGCCAGGATGCCTGTGGGATCCTCAGGAACCTGCTGGGCCATTATTTCATAGGGGACATAATCCTTCTCCTTCCTGCATCTCATGCAAGAAGAACATACTCCATTTCCAAAGAGTCCATAAGGACCTCTACCTTGCCACTAAAGAGTTCTGTGTTTGAACAAACTCAGAAAAGAAATGAAGTTCTGCTGCTTCGTTTCAGTTTTCCCATTGGTGATGCTGAACATCGAATCACAGCTTCACAAGGACAAGAATTTCTCTTTGGAGTCTTACCTGAGCTGCAGTGGTTGAGCCTGGCTGAGGAACAGATCTCAGAGTGCTCCCAAGGGACTGCTCTTGTTTTGTCCAGACTTGGCTGCTCTTGCTAGTTTGGTGAAAGGCTTCAGGTGCTCAGAAGCAAAACTTCTGTGAATGTGTTCATAGCACTGTGAGGGCTACATAGACATTCCCAGAGGTTTTAGAGCAATGCTTTTGTAATTGAAATCTCTTATTGGCTAAGAAAAAAGTGAATTAAAATTTCACATAAGGAATAACATCAGTCTTGTCCCTACCTGACCGGGGGGCCACCAGGCCCCCCGGCCTTTGTTGTCACCACCACCATCACCCAGTGTGCACCATGGACTCACCAGAGATGAGAGGAGGATCCTCCAGCCCCGAAGGGCTCAGCTTAGGGCTTTGCCTTTCCTGGAGGGGATTAAATAGGGGAGTGGGTGGGGAGGGCAAAGTGGCCACACCTGGGGAGGGCAAAGTGGCCACACCTGGGGAGGGCAAAGTGGCCACACCTGGGGTGGGAGGAGACTCTCCTTCTACTCCTCCCTGTTGAGACCCCACCTAGATTACTGCATCCAGTTCTGGAGCCCCTAGTGCAGGAAGGATCTGGAGGTGCTGGAATGTGTCCAGAGAAGGGCCACAAGGATGATCACAAGGCTGGAGCACCTCTCCTATGAGGACAGACTGAGGGAGTTGTGGCTATTCAGTCTGGGGAAGAGAGGGCTCTAAGGAGACCTAATTGTGGCCTTCCAGGATCTGAAGGGGGCTACGAGAAAGCTGGGGAGGGACTTCCCAGGGTGTCAGGGAGTGACAGGACTGGGGGGATGGAGCAGAACTAGAAATGGGGAGCTTCAGATTAGATGTTAGGAAGAAGTTGTTCCCCATGAGGGTGGTGAGACACTGGCACAGGTTGTCCAGGGAGGTGGTGGAAGCCTCCTGCCTGGAGATTTTTCAGGTCAGGCTGGGTGTGGCTCTGAGCAACTCTCAACTGGTAGGGATCCCAGCCCCGGAGTGCAGCGGCTGGGATCCCAGCCCTGAATTGTTTTCTATCCAATCCCTGAATTGTTTTCTATCCCATTCCTGAAGTAAAGTGGCAGGGGTAGGAACCAGATGATCTTTCAGGTGCCTCTCAAGCCAAGCCAGTCTGGGATTCCCTGAGAAGCTCCAGAAGGTTTTCTTTTGCTTGCTGCTTCGCTCTGGTATGGCAGGCTAGAAACAACAAAAGCAAACCCCACAACTCCCTCTCTCCCCCCAGCTTTTTTTTGTTGAGGAGCAGCATCACCACCCCAGCTGCATAACCCAACCTCATTTCAGCTGAGCTGGCTGCCAGGGGGCTGGGTTTTTTATTAGGACAGTACCCAGGGGGGACTGTGGAATTAGGGATGTCCCCCTTTTTTATAAGCACAGGGAAGCTGTGGAGGAAGCAAAGTCCACAGAGAGTTCATCTAACACAGACAGGCAACTTTTAACTGCAGTGCTTTGAGTGACCAGAGAAAGAAGCAAACCAGGAGGGTAGGCAGAAGACAGCCACATCACTTTAAGGGGTGAAATAAGACAAGCTCTGTGTGTGTTGGAGCAAAGTAATTTGGTGCAAACAAATTAAATGTCAATCTGCTGGCACCTCTGCATAGGGCTGAGCTTAAGGAAAATGTGCTCTGGAGGCAATGTGCTCTTGTGGCCAGGAAGGCCAAGGGCAGCCTGGGCTGGATTAGAAGGGCTGTGGTCAGTAGGTTGAGAGAGGTTCTCTTCCCCCTCTACTCTGCCCTGCTGAGGCCACAGTTGGAATCTTGTGTCCAGTTCTGGGCCCCTCAGGTCAGGAAGGACCTCAGGGAACTGCTGGAGAGAGTCCAGCACAGAGCCACAGAGATGATGAAGGCAGTGGAAGATCTTCCTCATGAGGAGAGCCTGAGGGAGCTGAGGGCTCTGGAGCTTGGAGAGGAGGAGCCTGAGGGTGACCTCATTGCTGGTGCTAAAGCTGTGCAGGGTGAGTGCCCAGAGGCTGGAGCCAGGCTCTGCTGGGGGATGCCCAATGCCAGCACAAGGGGCAGTGGTGGAAGCTGAGGCAGAGGAAGTGCCATGGAAACAGGAGGAAGAATTTTTTTCCCTGTGAGGGTGACAGAGCCCTGGAGCAGGCTGCCCAGGGGGGTTGTGGAGTCTCCCTCTCTGGAGAGGTTCAAAACCCACCTGGATGAGTTCCTGTGTGATCTGCCCTGGGTGCCCCTGCTCCGGCATGGGGGTTGGGATTCCTTCTTTTTAAAGAAGGTACAAGGTGGTCCCTTTCAACCCAGGCCATTCCATGACTCTCTAATTCCACACTGAGAGCCACCCAAAGATGCCTATTCACCACATTCAAGGAATTCCAAAACCTTCCAACAAATGTTTTAACACAAAGAAATTCCCAATTATTATGGCATGTTTCTTTCTACCAGAGATTCAGAGATCCATGGAATGGTTTGGGTTGGCAGGGACCTAGAAGGTGATGTAGAATCATAGAATTATTATGGTTGGAAGGGACCTCAAGGATCAGCCAGTTCCAAACCCCCTGCCATGGCCAGGGACACCTCACACTACAGCAGCTTGCTCACAGCCACAGCCAGCCTGGCTGCAAACACCTCCAGGCAGGAGGCTTCCACCACCTCCCTGGGCAACCTCTGCCAGGCTCTCACCACCCTCATGGACAACAACTTCTTCCTCACAGCCAAGCTGAATCTCCCCATTTCTAGTTTTGCTCCATTCCACCCAGTCCTATCCCTCCCTCACACCCTCAAAAGTCCCTCCCCAGCTTTCTTGGAGCCCCCTGCAGATCCTGGAAGGCCACCAGAAGGTCTCCTGGGAGCCTTCTCTTCTCCAGACTGCACAACCCCAACTCTCTCAGGCTGTCTCCAGAGCAGAGCAGCTCCAGCCCTCTGCTCCTCCTCGTGGCCCTTCTCTGGACACCTTCCAGCACCTCCAGATCCTTCCTGGCACAGAGGCTCCAGAACTGGACCCAGAGCTGCAGCTGTGGTCTCAGCAGAGTGGAGCAGAGGGGGAGAATCCCCTCCCTCGGCCTCCACCAACCCCCACCTCCCACCAGCCCAGGTTGCCCAAGACCTCATCCAAACCTGACCTGGAACACCTCCAGGGAAGGAGCATCCTCAGCCTCCCTGGGCAACCTGTTCCAGCGTCCCACCACCCTCACTGTATTTTCTTTGTAATATCTCTGTCTGACACCAGCATCAAAGCATTCCTGCTGCAGGTGTTTCTCATCCTCAGAGAGCACCAGGGCCACATGAAAGCCTCTCAGATTCTCCTCATGATGCTGGCACTGCTCTGTCATGCTGATTGCTACATCTGCTTGTTTTCCTCATAGACTCACTGAAAGCTTTGGGTTGGAAGGGACCTTGCAAGGTCATCCAGTCCAACCCCCTTTGCACTCAGCAGGGACAGCTGCAACTGGAGCAGGTTGCTCAGAGCCCCAAACAACCTGACCTGGAATGGTTCCAGCCATGGGGCAGCTCCCACCTCTCTGGGCAGCCTGGGACAGGGTCTCTCTGAGCATTAAAAAAATTCCTTCCTGCACCTAGCCTGAATCTGAACCAGTTTAAATAATTCTGCAAGACTTCTGAGTTGTTTTTTTTCCCCCCCTCAGCTGCAGCTCTGGGTAATATTGGAGGTCTATTGGAATAACAAGCCTTAGTTTTTTTATTATTATTATTATTATTATTTTCCTTAACTGAACTGTTGAGCACTGAAAAAAAAAACCAACCCACAACCTGCTGGTGTCCAGGAAAAACACTGCCAAATTGCTGATGGCTTCTGAGACAACTTCTGTTCTCATTTCCATCCAACCCCCCCCCCCCAAGCCAACAAATCCATTCAAATGTCACATGAATTCAATTTCTCTTCACAGAGAGACCTGCTCTGCTAGCAAGGATCCTTCAGTCTGCATCACAGCTTTTGGGTCCTGTCTCTCAAGCTTAGAGCAAGAGGTTATCCTGCAGCTCAGCTGCTCAGGAGACAAAGCAATGGTTGCACAGAAGAGGCTTCCAAGCACAGCTCCATTGCTGCAGGATTCCAGCAAAGAGCCTTTATAATATGGCAATTTCCCCTCTTTTTTCCCCCCACTTTCCCTGCATATGCAAAGAACTGAAAGGCAGCTCTGCAAACTTAACTTTTCACAGAGAAGATCTGCTCTGTATTCTAGAGGACACCACTGCAATCAATATTTGCCATGGGATCTCCATTACTTCCAAACCACACTAAAGCATCTCAGGGACAAACAACAATTGGTTTGGATTTAGGATAATCAAATCATCACAGAGCACTGAGTGTGATTACATGGGCCTGGAGCAGCTCTGGGAGCAGCAAAGGCTGAGAGCCCTGGGGCTGAGAGCCTGGAGAAGAGCAGCCCCAGAGGGGGAGCTGAGCAATGCTCAGCAAGAGACAAAGGAGCTGTGGGGGGCAAGAGGCTGGGGCCAGACTCTGCTCAGTGGTGCCCAGGGACAGCACAAGGGGCAGTGGGCACAAACTGCAACCCAGGAGGTTCCACCTGAACAGGAGGAGAAACTCCTTTGTTGTGAGGGTGCTGGAGGGCTGGAGCAGGCTGCCCAGAGAGGTTGTGGAGTCTCCTTGTGTGGAGAGCTTCCAACCCCCCCTGGGCATTGTGCTGCTGGGCAAGCTGCTGTGGGTGCCCTGCTGGAGCAGGGGGGTTGGACTGGGTGATCTCCAGAGGTCCCTTCCCACCTCCACCATGCTGGGATATCCAGATTGTCACACTGCATTATTACTCTGAAGAGAGGTCACAGGTGCAGGTGGGATTAGTTTAAGATGGGACTAATAAATCCAGTGAGAAAGAAAGACATTATTTTGAATTCTGATGTTTACAACAGACACCAAAACTATTTTGAAGGCACAAGATGACTTCCACACTGAAAGGAATGTGAAGTGGGGTTTTTATGTATCTCCACTCCATTTCAGTGGCAGCTGCAACACAGACAGCAAGTACTCAAACTCTGACCTAAGACAGCTTAGTAGAGCTACTGAAAAATGCTTCCCAGATTTTCACTTAGAACTGTTTAAAAAAGAACCAACTTTTAGAACTCTCTTGCCTAATAGAGTCCTAAACACCAATAATGCTCACAGATTCTCTATCCTAACTTTGCCATTCACAGCATTTGGCTGTGACAAATTTTGGCTATGAGCAGCCACAGAATCACCAAATCCTGAAATGGCTCAGGCTGGGAGGGAGCTCAGAGCTCATCTGACCCAAGCTCCCCACCATGCCCAGGGACACCTCTCAGCTCCACTCAGCTGCTCAAGGCCTCAGCCAGCCTGGCCTTCAACACCCCCAGCAAGGAGGCAGCCACAGCCTCCCTGGCCAGCCTGGGACACACTCTCACCACCCTCCCAACAAACAGCTTCTGCCTCAGCTCCACTCTGACCCTGCTCTGCCTCAGCTTCAAACCATTCCCCCTTGGCCTGGCTCCAGACCCCCTCAGCAAAGTCTCTCTGCAGCCTTCCTGCAGGATGCCTTCAGGTCCTGGCAGGCAGCTCTGAGGTGCCCCTGAAGCCTTCTCCTCTGCAGGCTGAACACCCCCAGCTCCCTCAGCCTGTGCTCACAGCAGAGCTGCTCCAGCCCTTGGATCATCTTTGTGGCCTCCTATGGACTCACTGCAGCAGCTCTGTGTCCTTCTTCTGCTGGGGACACCAGACCTGGAGGCAGTACTGGAGGTGGGGTCTGAGCAGAGCAGAGCCAAGGGGCAGAATCCCCTCTCCTGCCCTGCTGCCCACACTGCTCTGGAGAGCCTTCAAGGAGCAAAGTTCCAGTTCGCCCTCTTGTAAGAACATGTTGGTGAATTACAACATTTCCTTCAAGAATTCCTACTTCTGGCTAAAGAAATCTCTACCTATTCTTTAAGCTGGCCCAGAGCTGTGCTCCTGGGGTTGTCTCTCACCCTCCACACGTGTCACAGCCCACGTCTGCCTCCCCAGCACGTGTTACTTCAGCAGCCTTTGAACAAGTTCCCGCAGAGCCAGCCCCGCCGTCCACTCAAGGCGTTCCCTTGACGTAAGGAATAGTGATCATTCCACTCATCTGCTCTCATCTCCAAACATGGGCTGAAAACACCAGCTGGGAGAATCACAAGAGACCACACCACGAGCCCTGGCCACCCTAACAAAAAGCAGAGATGAGCTGGATGCAGCTGCACAATGCCTCGGCTCTTAGAAGCGCAGAACTGCCAGGCCTGGAAGGGACCTCAAGGACCAGCCAGTCCCAACCCCCCTGCCATGGGCAGGGACACCTCACCCTAGGATCAGGTGATAGAAGGAGAGGAAATGGCCTGAAATTGCGTCAGGGGAGGGTTAGGTTGGAGATGGGATAAATTTTTTTCACAGCAAGAGTGGTCAGGGACTGGCACAGGCTGCCCAGGGAGGT
This sequence comes from Colaptes auratus, assembly GCA_015227895.2. Classification (NCBI taxonomy): domain Eukaryota; kingdom Metazoa; phylum Chordata; class Aves; order Piciformes; family Picidae; genus Colaptes; species Colaptes auratus. The sequence continues at coordinate 21,602,573 of CM026889.1, forward strand.
GCTGGAGCCCCCATCCCTGGAGGTCTTCAAGAAAGGTTTGGCCATGGCACTTGGGGACAGGGTTTGATAGCCATGGTGGTGTTGGGTTGCTGGATGGACTCAATCATCTTAGAGGTATTTTCCAACCTTAATCACAGAACTGTCAGAGCTGGAAGGGACCTCAAGGATCAGCCAGTTCCAAGCCCTTTGCCATGGCCAGGGACACCTCACACTACAGCAGCTTGCTCACAGCCACAGCCAGCCTGGCTGCAAACACCTCCAGGCAGGAGGCTTCCACCACCTCCCTGGGCAACCTCTGCCAGGCTCTCACCACCCCTCATGGCCAACAACTTCTTCCTAACAGCCAAGCTCAATCTCCCCACTTCTAGTTTTGCTCCATCCCCCCCAGTCCTATCCCTCCCTCACACCCTCAAAAGTCCCTCCCCCAGCTTGCTTGGAGCCCCCTGCAGATCCTGGAAGGCCACAAGAAGGTCTCCTGGGAGCCTTCTCCTCTCCAGACTGCACAGCCCCAACTCTCTCAGGCTGTCTCCAGAGCAGAGCAGCTCCAGCCCTCTGCTCCTCCTCGTGGCCCTGCTCTGGACACCTTCCAGCACCTCCAGATCTTGTCTTCTCTTTGCTATTCTTCATCTCTTTCCTCTCAGACTTGCACACACTGAAGCTTTTTCACTCTCAAAGTTCTGTTTCTGCTTGATCTAGCTGAATGCCTTTGCCACTAAACAAGTCTGGAGAACTTTAATCTGCAGTGGGAAAGACAGTGGTGGTATCAGGATTCCAGGCAGGGAGTGATGAATTATTCAGCCAACATAAAGCTTCTGTTTTCACTGTATGGGCAAGGTAAAAAATTGATGAATCTCACACTTAGGGCAATTTTGAGCAACTTCTATGGAGCAAAAAAGAGTTACTTCAACCAAGTCTCTCATCTCCTCCTTTGCTGAGCCCACTGTGCACTGACATTGGCATTGAACAAGTCAGGTTCTGCACTGTGGCCACAACAACCCCAGGCAGTGCTACAGGCTGGGGTCAGAGTGGCTGAGAGCAGCCAGGCAGAAAGGGACCTGGAGGTAGTGGTGGACAGCAGATGAACAGGAGCCAGCAGTGTGCCCAGGCAGCCAAGAAGGCCAAGGGCATCCTGGCCTGCAGCAGGAACAGTGTGGCCAGCAGGAGCAGGGAAGTCATTGTGCCCTGTGCTCAGCACTGCTGAGGCCACCCCTTGAGTCCTGTGTCCAGTTCTGGGCTCCTCAGGTTAGGAAAGAGGTTGAGGTGCTGGAAGGTGTCCAGAGAAGGGCAAGAAAGCTGGGGAGGGGTCTGGAGCACAGCCCTGTTAGGAGAGGCTGAGGGAGCTGGGCTTGCTTAGCCTGCAGAAGAGGAGGCTCAGGGGGAGACCTCATTGCTCTCTCCAACTCCCTGAAGGGAGGTTGTAGCCAGGTGGGGGGTTGGTCTCTTCTCTCCAGCACCCAGCAGCAGAACAAGAGGACGCAGTGACAAGCTGTGCCAGGGGAGGTTTAGGCTGGAGGTGAGGAGAAAGTTCTTCCCAGAAAGAGTAATTGGCCACTGGAATGTGCTGCCCAGGGAGGTGGTGGAGTCCCCATCCCTGGAGGTGTTGAGAAAAGGCTTGGATGTGGCTCTTGGACACATGGTTTAGTTGTCAGGAGGTATTAGGTAATAGGTTGAACTTGATGATCTCTGAGGAAACATCCCTTCTCTTGAACACCTAGAATAGGTTGGATTGGAAGGGACCTTAGAGATCACCCAGCTCCAATGCCCCATCTGGCAACCACCCTGCCTCTTGGGCAACCAAGTCCAATTAAGAGGTGCCCCTGCCCATGGCAGGGGTTTGGAGTAGATGATCTCTGAGGTCCCTTCTAACGTGAGCCATTCTATGACCTTCTGCTGGCCCAGGTTGCTCAAGGCCTCACCCAACCTGGCCTTGAACACTTCCAGGGAGAGGGCATTCACAACCTCCCTGGGAAACCTGTTCCAGTGTCTCACAGGTATGAAAACAGGTTTCATTTCAAAATTACCTCTCTGTGCTGTTAGCAAACCTCTATTAAACAGACTTCCAGGATGTGAAACCTTTAGGGTAGTTCAGGCAGGGGAGGTGGGTTGAGGCCCCATCCCTGGAGATATCCAAGGTGAAGCTTGACAAGCCTCTCAGCAATCTGATCTAGTGGAGGGTGCTCCTGCTGACTGCAGGGGGGGTTGGACTGGATGACTTTGGAGGTCCCTTCCAAACCATTCTATGATTATCTGCTTTTAACTGAAAGAGAGTAGCAACGTGTTGGAGCCTGACCTCCTCCTGCTTCCTATTCACAGTGACCTAACATGCAGGCTGTTTATCCCCACAGTTACTCACTGAATGAATCAAGTGCAGAAGAAGAGAATCACAGCTCACAGGATGTCAGGGGTTGGAAGAGACCTCTGGAGATCTTCCAGACCAACCCCCCTGCCAGAGCAGGAGCAGAGAATCCAGCACAGGTCCCACAGGAACACATCCAGACAGGGCTGGAAAGGCTCCAGAGAAGGAGACTCCACAACCTCTCTGGGCAGCCTGCTCCAGGCCTCTGGGACCCTCACACCAAGGAAGTTTCTCCTCATGTTGAGATGGAACTTCCTGTGCTGCAGCTTACATTCATTGCTCCTTCTCCTATCCCAGGGAGCAAGTGAGCAGAGCCTGTCCCTGTCCCCTCCCTCCTGATTCCCAGCCCTGAGATATTTACAAACATTTATTAAATCCCCTCTAAGTCTTCTCTTTTCCAGACTAGAAAGCCCCAAGGCTCTCAGCCTCTCCTCCCCAGGCAGTGCCCCAGTCCCTTCCTTGGACTCTCTCCATCCCTGTCCCTCCTGACCTGGGGAGCCCAGAGCTGGATGCAATATTGCAGGTGAGGTCTCAGCAGGGCAGAGCAGAGGGGGAGGAGAACCTCCCTGGCTCTGCTGGACACACTCCTCTGAATGCAGCCCAGGACCCCCTTGGCCTTCTTGGCCCCCAGGGCACACTACTGTCCCATGCAGAACTTCTTGTCCCCCAGCACTCCCAGGTCCTTCTCCTTGGGGCTGCTCTCCAGCAGATCCCCTCCCAGCCTGTGCTGCTGCAGTTTATTCTTCCTTCCCAGCTGCAGGACTCTGCACTCCTCCTTCCTGACCCTCACTAGGCTCCTCTGTGCCCAGCTCAAGAAGCATTACAGACAGCTGAAAGCCAGGTAGAGTGGTGGCTGGTGCTGTGCAAGCTTCCCTGTCCACCTCATAGAACCATCTAAACCCAGGCTGCCAAGTCCACATTGGAATTCCATTTTCAAGAGGGGATATGAGGATTTCGAGTCTGAACCTAAAAAGCTGTATATGAAATATCAAATGCTAATATCCCTACAAGGAGTACTTAGCACTCAAGTCTCTCATACAGCAGAAGCTGTCCCTGTCCTGCAGCAGCTGTCCCACTCTACTCACCACTGGATTCAAGTTTGAGGCCCTCACTCCAAGAAGGACATTGAGAGGCTGGAGCAGGACCAGAGAAGAGCAACAAAGGTGGTGAAGGGTCTGAAGAATAGGGCTGGGGAAGAGCAGCTGAGGGAGCTGGGGGTGTTCAGCCTGGAGAGGAGAAGGCTGAAGGTCTCTTAGACTGCCTGAAAGGAGGCTGGAGAGTGAGGTGAGCTTGTCCTCATATCAGGTGATACAGAACAAGAGGACATGGCCTGAAATTGCACCACAGGAGGTTAAGGTTGGACATTAGAAGAAACTTCTCCACTAAAAGGGTTCTCAAGGGCTGGCACAGGCTGCCCAGGGAGGTGGCTGAATCCCCATCCCTGGAGGGGTTTCAAAGAGGCAAAGATAGAACGGAACGGAATGGAATGGAATGGAATGGAATGGAATGGAATGGAATGGAATGGAATGGACCAGGTTGGAAGAGACCTTTGAGATCATCAAGTCCAACCTATCGCCCAGCTCCATCTCATCAACTAACCCATGGCACAAAGGGCCTCATCCAGGCTCTTCCTAAACACCTCCAGGGATGGTAAATAAATAATACAATACAATACAATACACCAGGTTGGAAGAGACCTTCAAGATCATCGCGTCCAACCCATCAACCAATCCAACCCACCTCAATACAATACAGTACAATACAGTACAATACAACCCACCTAAACAACTAAAAAACTCCACCACCTCCCTGGGCAGCACATCCCAGTGGCCAATCTCTCTTGCTGGGGAGAATTTCTTCCTAACATCAGCCTAAACTTCCCCTGGCACAGCTTGAGACTGTGCCCTCTTGTTCTGCTGCTGGCTGCCTGGCAGAAGAGACCAACCCCCACCTGGCTACAACCTCCCTTCAGGGAGTTGCAGAGAGCAAGAAGGTCTCCCCTGAGCCTCCTCTTCTGCAGGCTAAGCAAGCCCAGCTCCCTCAGCCTCTCCTCACAGGGCTGTGCTCCAGACCCCTCCCCAGCTTTCTTGCCCTTCTCTGGACACCTTCCAGCAGCTCAACATCTTTCCTAACCTGAGGGGCCCAGAACCAGACACAAAATTATGTGGTGCTGAGGCACATGGCTTAGCCCCAGACTTGGTAGAGTTAGAGATGGCTTGCCCCAATGATCTTAAAGGTCTTTTCCATCCACAATGATTCCAGGATTCTGTGATCTGCAGCAGCAGTTGTACTTCCTCTCACTAGCTAGAAACCCAGTTCCACCCTACTGAACAAGGACCTGGTTCTGTGCACAAATCCCAAGGATTAGCTCCTGCAACAGCCAACAAATGTTTCTCTGAAGCACTTAAACATTTCAACTCTGTTGCAGAGGAATTAAGCAGGCCTGGTGGAAACAGCAGAAGATGTATTTATAGTGAGGATAATCCAAGCTACTGTGCTCATGTTGAACAGCTCCTCTGCATATTGCTAGTGTGTGGCTGCTTGAAGGTGCCTTGACACATGCTCAGGGGCTTGGAGCAGCTCTGCTGTGAGCACAGGCTGAGGCAGCTGGGGGTGTTCAGCCTGGAGAAGAGAAGGCTCCAGGGAGACCTCAGAGCAGCCTGCCAGGACCTGAAGGGGGCTACAGGAAGGCTGCAGAGAGACTGTTTGCAAAGGCCTGCAGGGACAGGACCAGGGGCAAGGGCTTCAAACCAGAGCAGAGCAGATTGAGATTGGATGTGAGGAACAAGTTCTGCACCAGGAGGCTGCTGGAACACTGGCACAGGTTGCCCAGGGAGGTGGTTGAGGCTCCATCCCTGGAGCTATTCCCAGGTGAGGCTGGAGAGGGCTCTGGGCAACCTGATCTAGTTGGGGATGTCCCTGCTGAGTGCAGGGGGGTTGGGCTGGCTGAGCTTTGGAGCTCCCTTCCAGCCCAGACCATTCTATGACTCTCTGATCTGTGTTCAGTCTCAGAGTGCTGCAACAGCTACACAAGCCATGGCTGTCCAAACAAGCTTGCACATGTCCCAGCACTGCAGGGATGCTGCTAAGGGCATGCCTCAGCCTCCAGAAAAGGGCTACAGTTGTGCACTCTACTGCAATAGTTCTTCTGTTCTTAAGCAATATTTCAATTGAGTGTTAAATCCAGCACAGCCTCAGGCTTCTGCACAAGTTGCTCTTCTTCCTGCTTCAGCACTCAGGAGGCAGTGCAGGAGAACCTGCCCAAGGGGCTTGGAACTAGATGATCTTTAAGGCCCCTTCCAGCTCAAACCATTCTGTGACTCTGTGAGTTGGCTCTTGGCAAATCTTGCAGTACATTACAAAACCACAGAATTGGTTAGCTTGGAAATGACTTTTAAGATCATCAGGTCCAACCTGGCTTTCTTGAAGGCCCCCTTCATATCCTGGCAGGCTGCTCTAAGGTCTCCCTGGAGCCTTCTCTCCAGGCTGAACAGCCCCAACTCTCCCAGCCTGTCCCCATAGGAAAGGTTCTCCAGCCCTCCAATCATCTTCATGGCCTCCTCCAGATTCTCTCCATCAGGTCCATGTCCTTCTTGTGTTGAGGGCCCCAGAGCTGGACACAGCAGTGCAGGTGAAGTCTCAGCAGAGTGGCAGAATCCCCTCTCTTGAACTGTAGCAGTAGTCCTTTTCTGTCTACAGTGACCAGTTTCATGACAGGCTCTTTGATCCTGACAACTGAATCAGTGCCTGGGGATTATCACTCTAACAGCTGAAGCAGAAAAGGCACTGGGGATGCATTGAGAAAGTGTCTACTGGAGACCTACTCCAGTACCTGAAGGGGGCTGCAAGAAGGATGGTGAGAGAGTGTTTGCAAAGGCCTGCAGGGACAGGACCAGGGACAATGGCTTCAAACTAGAGCAGAGCAGATTGAGATTGGATGTGAGGAACAAGTTCTTTACTGTGAGGGTGGTGGAACACTGGGACAGGTTACCCAGGGAGGTGGTTGTGGCCCCATACCATATTCAAGATGAGGCTGGACAGGGCTCTGGGCAACTTGATCTAGTTGGGGATGTCCCTGCTGAGTGCAGAGGGGTTGGACTGGATGAGCTTTGGAGCTCCCTTCCAATGCAGACCATTCTGTGATTCTTTGATGCTATGAATCTCAGTGGTCTGGCAACTCAGTGCTTGGCCTTTAGCTCATTCCTACCTTTACCTACTTCTCCCTACAAACTGTTTCTGCATTTGCTCCTTCTGAGCACACATCATGGCTCTCTTGTTTGGAGTAGCTCACTAATCCTTGCTGCATACCAAGGGGGAATAATACAATACAATACAATACACCAGGTTGGAAGAGACCTTCAAGATCATCACATCCAACCCATCAACCAATCCAGCCCACCCAAACAACTAGACCATGGCAGCAAGCACCCCATCAAGTCTCCTCCTGAACACCTCCAGTGATGGTGACTCCACCACCTCCCTGGGCAGCCCATTCCAATGGGCAATCACTCTCTCTGTATAGAACTTCTTCCTAACATCCAGCCTTAACCTCCCCTGGTGCAGCTTGAGACTGTGTCCTCTTGTTCTGGTGCTGGCTGCCTGGGAGAAGAGACCAACCTCCTCCTGGCTACAACCTCCCTTCAGGTAGTTGTAGAGAGCAATAAGGTCACCCCTAAGTCTCCTCTTCTCCAGGCTAAGCAAGCCCAGCTCCCTCAGCCTCTCCTCAGAGGGCTTGTGTTCTGTTTGAAGCTGAGGCAGAGCAGGGTCAGAGTGGAGCTGAGGCAGAAGTTGTTCCTTGGGAGGGTGGTGAGAGTGTGTCCCAGGCTGGCCAGGGAGGCTGTGGCTGCCTCCTTGCTGGGGGTGTTGAAGGCCAGGCTGGCTGAGGCCTTGAGCAGCTGAGTGGAGCTGAGAGGTGTCCCTGGGCATGGTGGGGAGCTTGGAGCAGATGAGCTCTGAGCTCCCTTCCAGCCTGAGCCATTGCAGGATTCTATTACTGGTGTTGTTAAGCTCTCAGCTTCAGGCAGCACCGTGTTCAGCTGGGATAGTCACACCCTCTCTTCTCTTGGTTCACTTGATTTCCTCTCCTCATGTGGCTACACAGAGGCACAGTAAAACACAGTCACCCTATTTCCATTTTAATGCATTTAATTTCCTTTCATTTTTTCCCCCAGCTCATTCCCCTTCACCTTGAAGCACTCCTCACTGCTCAGGGCAGCGTGCCTGTGATACAGCACTTGAATCCCAGAAAGATCAGGCAGTCTTAAATGTTTTATTAACCTGCCTTTGAAAGCCAAACCCAAAACCACTTTACTAGCTCTTCTGGGGCATTTTCATGAATAGAAGCAGCAGCTCTCTGTTTCCCAATTTAACTTTTCTTTCTTGGTTTAAATAACAATGTAAAAAACCCAACTCAAACCACTCCCCACACTCACTCCCAGCCTCCTCACTGCTGCTGGGTTCAGCCTCACAGAAGTTGGGCTCTTGGATCAAAAGCTTCCAGGAGATTTTAGCCTGCCAGGGCATTTATTTAGGTCTCAACACCAGAACATAAGCAGGAAGAAAAGAGGGGTGCCTCAGGAACCCAGGCTACAACACCACCTGCAGCAGTCAAACTGCAACAGAGTGCTTGTGGGGACTCTTCTTTTTCTTCCTCAAGAGAAGACAAAGAAGTTTCCAAGTCTTGCCATTAGCTCCCTGCACAGAAAGGGAACACCAGGTGCCCCCTATGGAGAAGCAGGTGAGCAGAGATGGTGTTCAGCTTCTCCCCATGCACAACAGGCACAGAGAAGGGCTGGAAGCTCTGGGATTTAATTGGTTACATGGTTGAGGCTCCTCAAAGTGCTTAGCAAGCCCCCTCCAGCACCAGAAAGGTGCATCAGGCTTACAGGTGTGATGAGTTCAGGACATCCACAGTGAGTTCCAGCTATCAAATCAGCCACAGCAACTTGGAGGTCACTTGAGAAACCAGCTGTGCTCCTCCACCTTGGCATGTCCCACAGAGCAGGTCAGGGACCACCCAGCTCTAACAGCAGGCCAGCTTCTCGCTCATGCCTTGCTGCTTAGATCACTTTTTAACCCCAAATTCCATTTCATATCAAAAGGTTGAAAAAATGCATTTCAAAGATGAGAAACAGCAGCACAGAGGTTGCCACGGGTTCAAAGCAGGGTCTCTCAGGGGAACAGAGACACATCAGAGCATCACAGGATGGTTTAGGTTGGAAAAACCTTCTAAGATCATCCAGTCCAACCCTCAACCCAACACCACCATGGCCATCAAACCATGTCCCAGAGTGCCATGGTCACACAGTTCCTGAATACCTCCAGAGATGGGGACTCCACCACCACTCTGGGCAGCCTGTTCTAGTGCCTGAACACTGGCAGGAATGAAATAGCCAACATAAACCAAACCCATCCAAATGATACCCAACAGGAACCACCAACACCCAAATTATACCCAACAGGAACCACCAACACCCACATTACATCCAACAATATCCTCTCTGGGCAGCCTGCTCCAGGCCTCTGGCACCCTCACTGTAAAGAAGTTTCTCCTCATGTTGAGCTGAAACCTTCTATGTTTAAGCTTATCCCTGTTGTTCCTTGACTTATTACTCTGCCCCACCCAAGAGAGCTTGGCCCCCTCCACCTGACCCCCAGCCCTCAGCTATTGATAGACATTGATCAGAGCCCTCTCAACCTTCTCCTCTCCAGACTAAACAGCCCCAGGGCTCTCAGTCTCTCTTCACAGGGGAGATGCTCAAGTCCCCTAAGCATCCTCCTGGCTCTCCCTTAGACTCTCTCCAGCAGGTCTCTGTCTCTCTTGAACTGGGGAGCCCAGAGCTGGGCACAGGATTGCAGCTGTGGTCTGAGCAGGGCAGAGCAGAGGGGGAGCAGAACCTCCCCAGCCCTGCTGGCCACACTTTGCTTGCTGCACCCCAGGATGCCTTTGGCTCTCTTGGCCCCCAGGGCACATGGCTGTCCCATGCAGAACTTGCTGCCCAGCAGCACTCCAAGGTCTTTCTCCATGGAGCTGCTTTCCAGCAGGGCAGCCCCAAACCTGTCCTGGTGCCTGCTGCTATTCCTCCCCAGCTGCAGGACCCTGCCCTTGTCCTTATTGACCTTCATGAGGTTTGCCTGCACCCAGCTCTCAGCCTGTCCAGCTCTGGTTGGATGCCAGCACAGCCTGAGGGGTGTCAGCCACCCCTTCCCCCCATTTTTTTATCATCAGGAACTCGCTGAGGGTGCCCTCAATGCCCTCAGCCAGGTTGTTGATAGAGATATTGAACAGAACTGGACCCAGTACTGATCCCTGGGGAACACCACTGGCCACAGGCCTCCAAGTTGACTCCGTGCCACTGCTGACACCCCTCTGGACTCTGCTGTGGAGCAAATGATGTCAGGGTCTGCTGGAAAGGAAAGAGGAGCAGTTCCACCTGGGAGAGGACGAGAGGGGGGCTGTAAGCATCTATTTTGAGTAGTGTTGTGGAGTGTCTTAGAGCAGACAAGGGGCAGCAGCAGAAATGCAAGCCTGTAAAGTGATCTGGAAACACCTGTTCACGGAGGTGTGAGATGGGTTTGTGACACATTCCAAACACAAGCACCAAGGGGTCGGCTTAAAGCCACCCTGGCAGGAAACAAAACACTAAGTTCTCCATTTGTGTGTCAAAAGCCACCAATTAAAGAGTGCCACTGCCCCTGGGTTTTGCTCTCCTGTCAGCTGGCAGTGCTGGGAAACGCAGGGACAAAACATTCCAGTAAGAAGTCTCTCTCTTCACTGTAAGAGGTTTGAGGTTATGGCCTCCCCTATTATTCATCACCATGATTTTCATCTCCCTTCACCAGTCAGGTTTTTCCTTAATAAGAAAGGCACAACCTGCATGCCAAAAAAGCTTTTAAAGCCTCCCTCTGAAGGAGCTCATTCCAGTATGCAGCTGGATGCTCTTTCTTTTGGCTCTCCTGCCAGGGCATCATCATCTTGTTTATCATTTGCTACCAGCAGCTGCTGGAACTGCCACTCCTGAAAGGCTCCAGGAGTGCTCCAGAAGATACAACCTCCCCCTCAGCAGAGCAGGGTGCAGTGCAAGACCCAGGCAGAGCAGCTTCTCCTCTGCAGGAACAATGAGGGGAGGCTGAAACGGTTGACTGTCCTATTGACTTCTTATTGACTATTGACTTGAGGAGGGCAGATTGAGACTGGAGACGAGGAAGAAATTCTTTCCAGTGAGGCTGGGGAGACACTGGCACAGGTTGCCCAGGGAGGCTCTGGATTCCTCCTCCCTGGAGGTTTTCAAAGCCAGGTTGGATGAGGCCTTGAGCATCCTGGGCTGGTGCACCAAGTGCCACATCCAAGCCTTTTCTGAACACCTTCAGGGATGGGGACTCCACCACCTCCCTGGGCAGCACATCCCAGTGGCTAACAACTCTCTCTGTGAAGAACTTGCTCCTCACCTCCAGCCTAAACCTCCCCTGGCACAGCTTCAGACTGTGTCCTCTTGTTCTGCTGCTGGGTGCCTGGCAGAAGAGACCAACCCCCACCTGGCTACAACCTCCCTTCAGGGAGTTGGAGAGAGCAAGAAGGTCTCCCCTGAGCCTCCTCTTCTGCAGGCTAAGCAAGCCCAGCTCCCTCAGCCTCTCCTCACAGGGCTGTGCTCCAGACCCCTCCCCAGCTTTCTTGCCCTTCTCTGGACACGTTCAAGAGTCTCAATGTCATCTCACCCATGGCAAGAATGGCTGGTAAAGACTGCTCTGCTTTTCAGAACCAATGTGAAATACAAATAATGTGAAAATTGTCATCTCAGGGTGCATGAAAACATCAAAGCAGCAGAAGGATTCAGCTTACTTGCTGAAAATTATTTGTCAATTGAAACCCTCACAGAAAACGCTCATTTAAGGCACTGATTGAAATCATTCCACCCCAAAGGCAGGAGATTGCTCCTGCCCTCAAAGTTAAAAATAATATCACCATTAACCTCAGCCATGATTTTCTAATTGCCAGAGATTGCAAATCTTTCATGCAGCAGTCAGCCTCGGAGAGCACACTCACTCTGCTCTGCCTTCCAAAGCCACTGGCTGGCACAGGAGTAAGGAAAGCCACAGAATGGCTCAGGTTGGAAAGGACTTCAGAGCTCATGTGCTCCAAGCTCCCCACCATGCCCAGGGACACCTCTCAGCTCCACTCAGCTGCTCAAGGCCTCAGCCAGCCTGGCCTTCAACACCCCCAGCAAGGAGGCAGCCACAGCCTCCCTGGCCAGCCTGGGCCACACTCTCACCACCCTCCCAAGGAACAACTTCTGCCTCAGCTCCACTCTAACCCTGCTCTGCTTCACCTTCAAACCATTCCCCCTCCAGACCCCCTCAGCCAAAGTCTCTCTGCAGCCTTCCTGCAGGATGCCTTCAGGCCCTGGCAGGCAGCTCTGAGGTGCCCCTGGAGCCTTCTCCTCTGCAGGCTGAACACCCCCAGCTCCCTCAGCCTGTGCTCCCAGCAGAGCTGCTCCAGCCCTTGGGATCATCTCTGTGGCCTCCTCTGGCCTCTCTCCAGCAGCTGTGTGTCCTTTTTCTGCTGGGGGCACCAGAACTGGAGGCAGGGTTGGAGGTGAGGCCTGAGCAGGGCAGAATCCCCTCTCCTGCCCTGCTGCCCACGCTTCCCTGGCTGCAGCCCAGCACACAGCTGCCTGCTGGGCTGCACAGCTCCCAGCTTCTCTGCTGTGTTTTAGATGGAAACACCAAACACTGTGCAATGAGGCTGCCATGCTCACCACTCTGCATGGAGAGAGCACCTCACACTGCTATTTCTGCACGAAAGGTGAGCAGGAAGAGGGGCTGCTTGCAGCTCTCCCCTGCCATGTTGATGCCCCTTGGCACTAAGAACCTGGCAGCTGGTCCTGCTGTTTGTTCTCTGAATCCTGGGCAATAACGACTGCTGTTAAGTGCCAGCAAACCAGTGACCACCAGCAGAAACAAAGAGCCAATGTTTAGTCTCCAGAGGATCCAGGCTTAGAAGCTGCTGGCACTCTTGAAAGAGCCAAAAGGCACACTCCTGGTCCCCGTGTCCCTCAGACCTGCTCAGAGATAAAACAGTGCTGGGATACCCTGCAGCATGGAAATGAGCCTGGCACAGCCCTCTCCTCAGGATGGACCACAGGCAGTGTGGAACATGGAAACTGAGGGCAGTGTTCCTGGGGATCTGAGGCAGCAGAGAGCCTGAGGACTGCCCTCAGTGCTGCTGCTACAGATGTGCAGAGCACTGTGGGGAGGACAGAGCCAGGCTCTGCTCAGGGATGGCCAAGGACAGCACAAGGGGCACTGGGGGCAAGCTGGAGCAGAGGAGGTGCCATGGGAAAAGAAGGGAAAACTTTGTCCCTGTGAGGGTGCTGGAGGCCTGGAGCAGGCTGCGCAGAGAGGTTGTGGAATCTCCTTGTCTGGAAACTTTCCAACCCCACCTGGCTGTGTTCCTGTGTGCCCTGCCCTGGGTGATCCTGCTCTGGCAGGGGGGTTGGACTGGGTGATGTGTGGAGGTCCCTTCCAACCCCTAACACTTTGTGATGCTGTGACCTTGCTAGGACAGTGTCATTAAGCACATCCAGTCCTACAGCAACCTCCAACGAAGCCAAGCTAGGATGCAAAGCCACACAGCTTCCTCCCTTTTTGCCTCTGCTCACATTCTTGCCTTCCAGTCCCAGGCTCCGCTTCTCATCCTCCTCATTTCATTCCTGCTTTGGAGCCTCTGTGCCTGTGCCCTCTCAGAGAGAAGGTCTCTGGGCAGCCTCCTTTTCTCCAGGCTGAACAGCCCCAGCTCCTTCAGCTGGTCCTCACAAGACCTGTGCTGTGACCCTTCCCCAGCTTTGCTGCCCTTCTCTGAACCCACCCCAGCCACTCAATGTCCTTCTTGCAGTGAGGGGCGCAAAACTGAATCCAGGATTCCAGCTGTGGCCTCCCAAGTGCCCAGGCCAGGGGGACAATCCCTGCCCTGCTCCTGCTGGCCACACTCTTGCTGATCCAGGCCAGGATGCTGGTGGCCTTCTTGACCACCTGGGCACACCCTGGCTCACCTTCAGCTGCTGCTGGTCAGCACTCCCAGGCCCTTTTCCACCAGGCAGTTTCCAGCTACTCTGCCCCAAGCCTGCAGCATTCCCAGGGCTTTTGTGCCCCAAGGGCAGGACCCAGCCCTTGGCCTTGTTGAACATGGCTGCTTTCAACTGCACTGCCAGGAAAGTGCACATCAGCTTTTTTACAAGCAGTTAGTACAAATTTACTTTCCTTGTCATGGTTGAGAGTTGCCTGCATCACCAAGCATACCTTCAGCTGTCTCCAGCAGCACCCTGCCCACACACAAGTGGGCTTCATCCTCACATCAGCAGCTGTGAGTTATTTTCCTGCTCCTCCCTGTGTGATTTCCCTCTTCTTCCATACCAACAAAGAGCCAAACTAGGATGAGCAGCAGCAAATATCTAATGAACACACCAGTTTGGGTCAGCACCATCATCCAGCCTCTTGTCCAACTTCCCACATGATGTCATTTAACAACAACATCCAACAGGATGGCATTCAACAAGTCCAAGTGCTGGGTGCTGCATTTTGGCCACAACAACCCCAGGCAGTGCTACAGGCTGGGGGTCAGAGTGGCTGGAGAGCTGCCAAACAGAGAGGGACCTGGGGGTACTGGTGGACAGCAGCTGAACATGAGCCAGCGATGTGTCCAGGGGGCCAAGAGGGCCAATGGCATCCTGGCCTGCATCAGGAACAGTGTGGCCAGCAGGAGCAGAGAGGTCATTGTGCCCTGTGCTCAGCACTGCTGAGGCCACACCTTGAGTCCTGTGTCCAGTTCTGGGTTCCTCAGGTTAGGAAAGATGTTGAGCTGCTGGAAGGTGTCCAGAGAAGGGCAAGAAAGCTGGGGAGGGGTCTGGAGCACAGCCCTGTGAGGAGAGGCTGAGGGAGCTGGGCTTGCTTAGCCTGGAGAAGAGGAGGCTCAGGGGAGACCTTCTTGCTCTCTCCAAACTCCCTGAGGGGAGGTTGCAGCCAGGTGGGGGTTGGTCTCTTCTCCCAGGCCCCCAGCAGCAGAACAAGAGGACACAGCCTCAAACTGTGCCAGGGGAGGTTTAGGCTGGAGGTGAGGAGAAAATTCTTCCCAGACAGAGTAATTGGCCATTGGGATGTGCTGCCCAGGGAGGTGGTGGAGTCCCCATCCCTGGAGGTATTCAAGCAAGGCTTGGATGTGGCACTTGGAGCCATGGTTTAGTTGTCAGGAGGTGTTGGGTGTTAGGCAATAGGTTGGACTTGAGGATCTTGGAGGTCTTTTCCAACCTTATTGGTTCTGTGATTCCCTGCTTCTCAGCAGAAAAAGAAACCCACAATAGTATCACTGGAACCACCCTGAATGTGTCAGCTGAAACAAACCCCCACACTGAAAGCACATCCCACATTCTGAAAAAGACCTAAGTCATAATGGAATAAGAAAGGTTAGGAAAAAAGAGGGGGATGGAGGGTTGGAGGAGAGAGGGGAACCCCTCCACGTCCACCTTGGAATGCTGGGAAGTAGAAGGAAGCTAATGTGTGTAACCATTCAGAAAACTAAGGAGAGAAACCTGTTTCATCCTCCCCTTCCTCCCACTCCCACATTCCACCACTTCCACTCCTGCAGCACAAAGCCTTTGACAGACATTTTAGCTCATGCTGCTCAGGTACCTCAAAGCCTAAGCCTCAGGGAAGGTTTGGAGGAACAAACACCTCAGGGAAGGTATACAAGGTCCTGAAGGTGGGTTGGGGAAGTTCCAAGCACTAATCCTGGCTGGGCACAGAGTGGATAGAGAACAGTGATAAGGAGAAGGACTTGGGGCTGCTGGATGATGAGCAGCTCAACATGAGCCAGCACTGAGCGCTGCCAGCCTGTGCTGGGCTGATCCCCAGCAGTGTGGGCAGCAAGGAGGGGATTCTGCCCCTCTGCTGTGCCCTGCTGACACCTCCCCTGCAGTGCTAGGGCAGCTCTGGAGTCCTCAGCACAGACAGGGACCTGTTGGAGCAGGGCCAGAGGAGGCCACAGCAATGCTGGCAGGGCTGGAAGCCCTCTGCTGTGAGGCCAGGCTGGGAGGGTTGGGGTTGTGCAGCCTGGAGAGGAGAAGGCTCCAGGAAAGACCTTAGAGCAGCCTGCCAGGGTCTGAAGGGGGCTACAGGAGAGCTGAAGAGGGACTTCTGACCAAGGCATGGAGTGACAGGATGAGTGGTGATGGCTTCAAACTGGAACAAGTTAGGTTTAGATGCAACATGAGGAAGAAACTGAGGGTGGTGAAGCACAGGAACAGGTTGCCCAGGGAACTTGTGGAGGTTCCAAGGCTGGAGGTGTTGAAAGCCAGATCTTGAGCAAGCTGGGCTAGGGGAAGGTGTCCCTGCCCAGGGTAGGGGATTTGAACTGGGTGATCTTTAAGGTCCCTCTCAAGCCAATCCTGTCTGTGACTCTATGAATTCAGTCCATGTGTAGACTACAACTACCTGCCAACAAATGCTGTTCTACCTGCCAACAAACCCTGTGCTCATGCAAAATGTAGGTTTAAAGGAGTGCCAGTGAGCCGAGGCACCCCAGGGAGCTGTGTTATGGGCCACACACTTTCCCTTATCAGAAGAAATGTTTCATGCCCTGCAGCAGTTTTCTATCTGGTAAAGAATGAAAAAGTGAAGAGCTTGATGCCATTAAAACCCAACTGATTGAGGGCAGGACTGTACAACAGGTTCCAGCTATTATAAAACACAAGCTAATAAAAGCAAATGTTTACCCCTGAAGGGGCTGCTGAAGAAAAGAAAATAAAGAAAGAAACCTTTCCAGCATTTGGGATGATGAGTTAAAAATGTGTCAAGGGCTCACAGCGCAGTGCTGAAGGGAAGCACAGAGGGAGGGGATGCTCCCACTCTACTCTGCTCCACTCTGCTGAGACCACAGCTGGAGCTCTGGGTCCAGTTCTGCAGCCTCTGTGCCAGGAAGGATCTGGAGGTGCTGGAAGGTGTCCAGAGAAGGGCCACGAGGAGGAGCAGAGGGCTGGAGCTGCTCTGCTCTGGAGACAGCCTGAGAGACTTGGGGTTGTGCAGGCTGGAGAGGAGAAGGCTCCCAGGAGACCTTCTGGTGGCCTTCCAGGATCTGCAGGGGGCTCCAAGAAAGCTGGGGAGGGACTTTTGAGGGTGTCAGGGAGGGATAGGACTGGGGGAATGGAGCACAACTAGAAGTGGGGAGATTCAGCTTGGGTGTTAGGAAGAAGTTGTTGGCCATGAGGGTGGTGAGAGCCTGGCACAGGTTGCCCAGGGAGGTGGTGGAAGCCTCCTGCCTGGAGGTGTTTGCAGCCAGGCTGGCTGTGGCTGTGAGCAAGCTGCTGCAGTGTGAGGTGTCCCTGCCCATGGCAAAGGGTTGGAACTGGCTGAGCCTTGAGGTCCCTTCCAGCTCTGACAATTCTGTGATTCTAAGTGCTGGTTTCTATAGGGCAGCTCTGAGGTTCACCAGCAGGCCCTGCCCTGGCTAACTGCATTGTGGTTAGCAGTTCAGCCAGGTCCTGTGATGGGCTGGTGGAGATGTGTGAGCTGGTGCTCACACAGCTGGGGATGGGGCAAGGTCAGGGGTGATGAGAGCCAGCAGCATTGGAGCCCTGATCAATTTGTATCAGTGGCAGCAGGGCTGGCACTCCAGGCTGCTCTCACCAGCTCCTTACAGCACCCAGCCTCAGAGGAGCACTTCCTCCTCCTTCTCCTCTTGCTGGCAGCACACAGCAACTTGGAGTCTGCTCTCCATGGAGCGCTGAGCTCAGCTCAGAGCCTTCTGCAACCTCCCAGCAGCCACTTTTCTGGAAGAAGAGCAAAGAAAGGTAGATCCTTCCCTTCAGATCAATGCAGAACCATGGAACTGCAGAGGTTGGCAGAGACCTTCGAGATCACCAAGTCCAAGCACTCTCCCAGAGCTCACAATCCCACCAGGACTGCTGAGCTACCACCACTAAACCATGTCCCAAGTGCCATGTCCAGATGTTTCTTAAAACCCCTCCAGGGATGCTGACTCCACCACCTCCCTGGGCAGCCTGTGCCAGTGCCTGAGAATCCTTGCTGGGAAGTTTAATATCCAAGGTGATGGCCTGCAAACGACCCTAACCTTCAAAGCCTTAAGTACTTTCGGCTCTGTTTATTTCTAGACTGTGGTCACCATAGGTCACTTAGATCAGGAACACCTTTGCCACCTGAAGATCAGCCCTTATGGCATAACTGCAGCCATTGGAGGGCAAGAGAGATGATTCTGCCCCCTGACTCTGCTCTGCTCAGACCTCACCTCCAACCCTGCCTCCAGGTCTGGTGTCCCCAGCAGAAGAAGGACACAGAGCTGCTGCTGGAGAGAGGCCAGAGGAGGCCACAGAGATGATCCAAGGGCTGGAGCAGCTCTGCTGGGAGCACAGGCTGAGGGAGCTGGGGGTGGTCAGCCTGCAGAGGAGAAGGCTCCAGGGAGACCTCAGAGCTGCCTGCCAGGACCTGAAGGCATCCTGCAGGAAGGCTGCAGAGAGACTTTGGCTGAGGGGGTCTAGAGCCAGGCCAAGGGGGGAATGGTTTGAAGCTGAGGCAGAGCAGGGTTAGAGTGGAGCTGAGGCAGAAGTTGTTTGTTGTGAGGGTGGTGAGAGTGTGTCCCAGGCTGGCCAGGGAGGCTGTGGCTGCCTCCTTGCTGGGGGTGTTGAAAGCCAGGCTGGATGAGGCCTTGAGCAGTTGAGAAGTGTCCCTGGGCACGGTGGGGAGCTTGGAGCAGATAATCTCTGAGGCCCTTTTCATCCTAAGCCATTCTGTGATGGTAACTGGGCAGCATTTAACCTACACACTCTCCCCAGCCCCCAACACTTGCCCTGACTCCAGCACTCATTACTACTGTGACATCTGCAAACCTTTTTCCTTTCCTGCTATAACATGTGGAGGTTCTAAAGCTCTGCTGCTTTCCAGTGAGAGCTGCACATGTTGGCAGGAAGTTTTAAACCAGTAGCTGAAGTGTTTAACTCAAATACCAGCAGCAAAGCACACAAGCAGCCCCAAAATAAACAAATAGTCCAACTGATTTTGGACACAGCTTGTACTGGCCTGAAGAATCACAGACACCTCTGTCATGAGGGAGCTTTCCTCCTGGACTTGCATTATCTGTCATCTTTGTTGTCTCATTACCTGCAGGGTGAACTGAAACTCCACAGGGCTAATAAAGACAAAAGGGTCATTAAAACTTCATGACCTTCTTTTGCATGGCAGATCTCTCAGGCTGGCCACCAGCCAGACAAACTAGTCGGTCCAGCTGGACTGGTACCCAGCAACAGAGTCACTGATGGTGGTAACACAAACACTGGTGATAATGTGAGCCTTGGAAACAAGGTGAAAGCTGATGGTGAAGTGGACCTGATTAGGAAGCCAGCAGCTGAAGGGAACCTGTAGTTCCAAAGCTGTTCTCTAAAGACTCACAGAAGCATTTTGGTTGGCAAAGCCCTTTAAGATCCTTGAGTCCAAGCATTCTCCAACACTGCCAAGCCTGGTGCTCAGCCATGTCCCTCAGCACCACCATCCACATGCTTTTTGAACACTTCCAGGGATGGGCACTTGACTACTTTGCTGGGCAGCCAGTTCCAGAGCTTGACAATCCTTTTGGGAAAGAACATTTTCCTAGTAGCCAGCCTAAACCTCTGGTGCAGCTTGAGGCCATTCCCTCTTGTCCTATCCCCTACTCCTTGGGAGAGGAGCCCACTGGCTCCTACCTCCCTTCAGGGGAGAAGATCTCCTGTCAGAAGGTCTCCTGTCCAAAGGAGATAGAGGTCTCCCCTTCGAGAAGAGCGAGCCTCACTCATACCTCCTCCCTATTTGAAAGGAGGTGGCACAGGACCTCCATTCCTGACCTTCCTCCAGAGGTTTTCAACCTGGGGCTGGCACACATCCCTGTGAAAATGCAGATGACAATAACCAGCAGGGATGTGCCACACGGTGTGACAGCAGCTCACAGCCCTGCATCCTGCCCGAGATGTAGGCTCAGCACCCAGCACTGCTGCACAGCACCTCCCGGGTCTGCCTGGGGCCCAGGACACCCACAAGCACCTCCCCAAGGGCTGAGGTGGGCAAACAGAGCACAGCTTGTGGAGGTGGTGCAGCAAAATGTGAGGTTCCTGGGATGCTCAGGTGACAAAAGTGCCTGGAGAGCAGGGGCCATGGATGTGTGGGAAAGGAAGGTTGTTCTCTGAGGGCACAGTATAGGGAGGATGGCAGCAGGGTCCAAAGGGTGGGTGAGCTCACTGCAACTCATAGATTCATAGAATGCTTTGGGTTGGAAGGGACCTTAAAGGTCATCCAGTTCCAACCCCGCAGGTTGGAGGGGGTTGAGCAGGGACACCTCCCACCAGCCCAGGCTGCTCCAGGCCTCATCCAACCTGGCCTCTTCTCAGTGGTGTCCAGTGACAGGACAAGGGGCAGTGGACACAAACTGGAACACAGGAGGTTCCATGTGAACATAAGGGTGGCAGAGCACTGGAGCAAGCTGCCCAGGGAGGTTGTGGAGTTTCCTTTGCTGGAGACATTCCAAACCTGTAAAGGTTTTAACAAATCTTACAGTGAAGATGTGGAGCTAGAGCCATGTGAGTCTCTCTGCATAATTAGAGCAGCTGCTGCCCTCAAATTAGTTTTGGGAACTCTCCTTTCAAGGGCATGGATTCAAAGCCAAGGGCACCACAGAAGAAGCACAGAAGCATTTTGATCCTGTTTCCAGAGCTAACAGTATTTAGGACAAGGGGTGATGGCTTCTAACTGGAAGCAGCTCAATTTAGATGAGACATTAGGAAGAAATTCTTCCCCATGAGGGTGGTGAGGCACTGGAACAGGGTGTCCAGAGAAGCTGTGGAGGCACCAAGCCTGGAAGTGTTGAAATCCAAGCTGGATGAGGCCTTGAGTAAGATGGTCTGGAGCTAGATGATCTTTAAGGTCCCTTGCAAACCAAACCAGTCTGGGATTCTATGATTTATGCTGTTTGAATTGAAGAGCATGGCCTTGAGACCCAAGAAACATTAGTGCCAGCCACCTCTGGATCACCTCTCTTGGTGACAAAACTTGACCTGTCTCACCTGGGCCCACTGCCCAAGAGATCAGCTGCTGAGGATGGGGAAAGCTGCAGCGCTCTACTGCTACTTGCAGTTCTGTGCAGGCAATACCTCTCTGGAACTAGACAGGTCAGATGAAGAGGGACAGGGAAGCAAGGGAAAAAGAGCAAGGGAAAAATGCAGAAGTGCCAGATCCAGGCCATGAGAAGCCAGGAACCATCACAGGGCCAGGACTGCTGCCGAAAATTGCAGCCAGCGGCAAAAAGGAGGCAGCAGCAAAACAAAGCATCCCTGTGCCAGGAGATGCTTTAGAAAGTGAAACTGCCAGAAGCCAAAACTCAGCTCTGAGGAACAATTTACACCACAAATATTGAGATCTCCAACAACAAGGAGGAAGGAGAAGTACAGTTCTGGTCCAAAAGAGCTACTGCAAGCAGGGCACTTGGGGATCTAGAGCTGTCTGAACTAACCCCACGTGACAGAACACTCCACATTTGCTTTCCCCCACCCTATGAAAGACAGAAACGTCCAAGTTCTTGACATGCAGAAGGGAAGTGATCAAACCCTGCTGCCCCCAGACTGTATTCCAACTAACCCCACGTGACAGAACACTCCACATTTGCTTTCCCCCACCCTATGAAACACAGAAATGTCCAAGTTGTTCACAGTATCACAAAGGTTGGAAGAGACCTCAAAGCTCATCGAGTCCAACCTGGCACCACAGACCTCATGACCAGACCATGGCACCAAGTGCCACGTCCAGTCCCCTCTTGAACACCTCCAGGGATGGTGACACCACCACCTCCCTGGGAAGAACATTCCAATGACAAATGACTCTCTCAGTGAAGAACTTTCTCCTCACCTCAAGCCTAAACCTCCCCTGGCACAGCTTGAGACTGTGTCCTCTTGTTCTGGTGCTGGTGCCTGGGAGAAAAGACCAACCCCCACCTGGCTACAACCACCAAGTTGTAGAGATCAATGAGGTCTCCCCTGAGCCTCCTCTTCTGCAGGCTAAGCAAGCCCAGCTCCCTCAGCCTCTCCTCACAGGGCTTTCTGCTCAAGGCCTCTCCCCAGCCTTGTTGCCCTTCTCTGGACACCTTCAAGTGTCTCAATGTCCTTCCTAAACTGAGGGGCCCAGAACTGGACTCAGGACTCAAGGTGTGGCCTAACCAATGCAGAGTACAGGGGCACAATGACTTCCCTGCTCCTGCTGGCCACACTGTTCCTGATGCAGGCCAGGATGCCATTGGCCTTCTTGGCCCCCTGGGCACACTGCTGGCTCATGTTTAGGTGGCTGTCAACCAGCACCCCCAGGGCCCTCTCTGTTTGGCAGCTCTCCAGCCACTCTGACCCCAGCCTGTAGCTCTGCATGGGGTTGCTGTAGCCAAAGTGCAGCACCTGGCACTTGGACTCTTGTTGAATGCCATCCTGCTGGACTCTGCCCATCTGTCCTGTCAGTCGAGGTCCCTCTGCAGAGCCCTTCTACCCTCTAACTGACCAACATCTGCTCCCAACTTGGTGTCATCTGCACATTTGCTGATGACTGTCTCAATCCCCTCATCCGGATCATCAGTGAAGATATTAAAGAGGATGGGGCCCATGCAGAAGGGAAGTGATCAAACCCTGCTGCCCCCAGACTGTATTCCAGTGCTTGTTATTGACGCTAGGTTAAGCAGGACCAACCAATGAATCTTTACCACTGTGCCAAAGAGGCTCAGCAGCATAAATCAGCACATCCAGCCCTGGAGAAGCTGCAGAGCACTGGCCACAGGACAAGAGCAGGCACACAAACACCATTGCAGAATGGGTTGGGCTAGAAGAGCCCTTAAACATCATCCAGTTCCAAGCCCCTGCCATGGGCAGGGACACTTCCCACCAGCCCAGCTTGCTCAAGGCCTCATCCAGCCTGCCGTTCAACACCTCCAGGGAGGGGACATCCACAGCCTCCCTGGGCAACCTGTGCCAGTGTCTCACCACCCTCACTGCAAAGAATTTCTTCCTCATCTCCAGTCTCAATCTGCCCTCCTGCCCTCTGTGCACAGAGTCACAGATTGCACTGGCTTGGAAGTGAGTCTCAAAGGTCGACTTGTCCAACCCCACTGCAGGCAGCAGGGACAGCTCCAACTAGAGCAGCCTGCACAGACATCAAGTCTGACCTTGAATGCCTCCCAGGGATGGGGCCTCAAACACATCCCTGGGCATCCTGTTCCAGTATTTTACTACTCTCATTGTGCAGAACTTCTCCTGATGTCCTCCCCTGCTCCAGTTTCAAATCACTGCCTCTCATCCTATCCCCACAGCCCCTTCTGAACAGTCCCTCCCCAGCCTTCCTGTAGGTCCCCTTCAGATACTGAAATGCAGCTCTAAGGTCTCCCTGGAGCCTTCTCCAGGCTGAACAGCCCCAACTCTTTCAGCCTGGCTTCACAGCAGAGGTGCTTCAGCATTCTGATCATCTGAGTGGCCTCCTCTGGACTCACCTCAGCAGGTCCATATCTCTCTTGTATTGCATGAGCCATAGCTGGATGCAGTACTGAAGGTGAGGTCTCACCAGAACAGAGTGGCAGAATCTCCTCTCTTGATCTGCTGGCCACGCTCCTTTGCTGCAGCCCAGTATCCTCTACCCCCTCTGCATCGCAGGGAGCAGCCCGAGTTACTCAAGTTGACCAAGAAACTTGAGAACAACTTTCATGACCCAAGAGCATGGAAGAATCAAAAGGGACTGCATGAAAGCAGTGGCAGACCCTGTGCTGCCTGGGTGCCCAAACACACAGCCAGGCTGAGCTGGAAGACTGCACGTCATGTGAATTGACTTCTTGGTTTCTGTAAGAATGGAAAAGGCCTCAATGTTACACCAATGGTACAGCTGAGAAGGGCAGTGAGAGGAGCTCCCATGCCCAAGTACATATTTTTATGCCATTTCAATCAATTTTAAGCCACAGTTTTGTGCATTAGAAGAGCATGAAGTGTAGATCTCACCAGCCTAGAGCCAGATGTGGCCTGGGCTGATCCCCAGCGGTGTGGGCAGCAGAGGCAGGGAGGGGATTCTGCCCCTCTGCTGTGCTCTGCTGAGACTTCCCCTGCAGTGCAGGGGCAGCTCTGGAGTCCTTAGCACAGCACAGACAGGGACCTGGTGGAGCAGGGCCAGAGGAGGCCACAGCAATGCTGAGAGGACTGGAAGCCCACTGCTGTGAGGCCAGGCTGAGAGAGTTGGGGTTGTGCAGCCTGGAGAGGAGAAGGCTCCAGGGAAAGCTTCTGATGGCCTTGCAGTGCTGAAAGGAGCTGAGCAGAAAGCTGGGGACAGACTTCTAAGCAATGCCTGTTGAGAGAGGACAGGAGGGGATAGTTTGAACTGAAAGAGGGAGCCTCAGACTGGAAAGGAGGAGGAAATTTTTTATGCTGAGGATGGTGGGATCCTGGCCCACGTTTCCTGCTTTGGTGGGAGCTGCCCCATCCCTGGAACCATCCCAGGTCAGGTTGTTTGGGGCTTTGAGAAACCTGCTCTAGTTTCAGATGCTCCTGCTGACTGCAGGGTGGCTGGAATGGATGACCTGGAAAGGTCCCTTCCAAGCCAAACCGTTCTGTGACCTCCAAAACTCAAGTAATTTTTGGCAGGGTGGGAATCACAACCTCCTAAACACGACAGCCACGGATCAAAACTTGGACAAAACTGAGCAAAATGCCAGAGGTACCCCCGTGGATCACTTGGGGCTGCATTTTGGGCCACTGGTGGAATTTAACAAGTAAATTTACGACTTGCACATCAACATGACCTCACCTATGTAAATATTTATCCAAACATTCAGGCTTCTAAATCAGAGACTGAAGGAAATGACTATAAAAGGAGAAACCGAGGCCAGCCGTTTCCTTTTACAAACTGCAAAGCCTCAAAGGGTTCACCTTACAACCAGGCTACAGCAGCCATAAAACCTCCAAGCTGTTGTTTGATTTATTCCTCTGTGTGATAAAAATTTCAAGCCATTAATCCTTAAGGGCTTTTACTCAAAAGCACGACAGCTAAATTTGCAGCCCTAAGTTTGCTTAAGTACTTCAGTGTCAGAGGAACAGGTCTGGAATTAGAATGAGCAGGCCTGGAGGTCCCCTCCAACCTAAGCCATTGGATGGAAACTAAAAGTTGTTTTCTCTTTCTCTTGCTGGTATCCTGATGTTTGGTAATTTGGGGGTAGTTTACCTGGGGGTAGTTCAGCCTTCACTGAGGACTTAATCACAGGATTGAACAACTGCAGCAGGAGAAGTGTGGGCAGCAGAAGTGTGGGCAGCAGGGCCAGGGAGGGGATTCTGCCCCTCTGCTCCACTCTGCTGAGACCACAGCTGCAGCTCTGGGTCCAGGTCTGGAGCCTCTGTGCCACGAAGGCTCTGGAGGTGCTGGAAGGTGTCCAGAGAAGGGCCACAAGGAGGAGCAGAGGGCTGGAGCTGCTCTGCTCTGGAGACAGCCTGAGAGAGTTGGGGTTGTGCAGGCTGGAGAGGAGAAGGCTCCCAGGAGACCTTCTGGTGGCCTTCCAGGATCTGAAGGGGGCTCCAAGAAAGCTGGGGAGGGACTTTTGAGGGTGTCAGGGAGGGATAGGACTGGGGGGGGATGGAGCACAACTAGAAGTGGGGAGATTCAGCTTGGATGTTAGGAAGAAGTTGTTGTCCATGAGGGTGGTGAGAGCCTGGCACAGGTTGCCCAGGGAGGTGGTGGAAGCCTCCTGCCTGGAGGTGTTTGCAGCCAGGCTGGCTGTGGCTGTGAGCAAGCTGCTGTAGTGTGAGGTGTCCCTGCCCATGGCAGGGGGCTTGGACTGGATGATCCTTGAGGTCTCTTCCAACCCTGGCAATTCTGTTGGAAAATACCTCTAAGATGATTGAGTCCATCCAGCAACCCAACACCACCATGCTATCAAACCCTGTCCCCAAGTGCCATGGCCACACCTTTCTTGAACACCTCCAGGGATGGGGGCTCCACCACCTCCCTGGGCAGCCTGTGCCAGTCCCTGACCACTCTTGCTGTGAAGAAATTTTATCCCATCTCCAATCTAACCCTCCCCTGACGCAATTTCAGGCCATTTCCTCTCCTTCTATCACCTGATCCTAGGGAGAAGACCAGCCCTCACCTGACTCCAACCTCCTTTCAGGGAGTGGCAGAGAGCCAGAAGGTCTTCCCTGATCCTCCTTTTCTCCAGGCTGAAAACCCCCAGCTCCCTCAGCCGCCCTGTTCTGCAGACCCTTCCCCAGCTTCACTGCCCTTCTCTGCACCTGCTCCATGAGACTCTCACGTTCACAGCAGGAGGACAATCCACACGCTCAGCAGTTCAGCTTGTTCCCTTCCCACCCTAACCTGCTTTCTTGCAGCAGGCCTGCAGAGGACAGCAAGTTCTGCCCTGTGCATCAGTGAGGGCTTCATCCTGCTTCCCAATGCTTGCATTTCAAATGCACAGCAGCTCGTTTAAACAGGGCTGGCAGGGTGCCCTCTCCTCCAGGCCCACCTCAGCAGTCACGTTTGCATAGTGTCACACAAGCTTCTGAAGGACTCTCCTCTATCTTCTTTCTGACCTTTCCCTTTCTCTCTCTCCCTGTCAGTTAATCAGTAACCAGAGACTTCAGCCAAGCGTTCCTGCCACCCATTTCGAGGTCCTGTGGCAGAGGGAGTGTTCTGTTGTCTGCGCTTGCAAGCAGCCACCGTTCCTACGGCCAAGTCCTTCCCTCCACTTTTAAGCTCCCCAATCTTTCCCCCTTTGCTGTGGGCAAAACTCAGGTGGTGTATTTTGCAACCTGAAACACTGCACCAGCAGCTCTGAAACCTAAACATGTCAAGGGAAACGCTCCACAGCGACAGCTCGTGAGGGACAGAAGCTTTGCCATCTTCCTCGTCGAAGGAGGCCAAGGCAAATAAAAGGAGCAAGACATTTTTTATGAGACAGTTACTGGGCTTTAATTTCCCACCATCATTATCCACACCACTTTATGCCTGCAAAGGAGCAGAGGCACTACAGAAGGCACCAGCTATTACTTAGCATTATTTTTAAAGGCTGCACTTCACAGGGTCAGGAAAAACCAATGATATGCAACAGAGCCATAACCATAAAACTGCAGATGGCAACTGAGCTACTTTGTTCTTGTCTAATATTGAGATCTCATTCAACTGAGTGCTTAAGCCTTACATATGGGAGGAAAGAACCTGGTTGTAACTGCTGGTTAAAAGAGTTAAATCATTTTAAGGAAAAAAAAACACCTCTTTTGCGTGGGCTGATGGAGCCCTGGAGTAGTAGGCACAAAGTGGAACCCAGGAGGCCACATCTGGAGTATTGTGTCCAGTTCTGGACTCCCCAGTTCAAGAGGGACAGGAACTACTTGGAGAGAGTCCAATGAAGGCTATGAGGATGATGAAGGCACTGGAACATCTCTGTGAGGAAGAAAGGCTGAGAGCCTGGGGCTGTTTAGAAGACAGAGAGGAGATCTTATTGATGTCTATAAATAGCTGATGGGTGGGTGTCAGGAAAAAAGGGCCAGGCCCTTTTCAGAGGTACCAACTGACAGGACAGGGGGCAGTGGGCACAAAGTGGAACCCAGGAGGTTCCATCTGAAGAGGAGGAGAAAGTTGTTTGGTGTGAGGGTGCTGGAGGCCTGGAGCAGGCTGCCAAGAGAGGTTGTGGAGTCTCCTTGTGTGAAGAGCTTCCAACCCACCCTGGGCATTGTGCTGCTGGGCAAGCTGCTGTGGGTGCCCTGCTTGAGCAGGGGGTTGGACTGGATGATCCCCAGAGGTCCCTTCCCACCATGCTGGTATCCTGATTAAGCATCCACCCTTTCCTTGGCTCAGCTTCCAAGCTCACTGTTTGCCATTTCAGCATTTAGATAGTTTGACATTTCTCCATTTCTCCAGTCTAGCCAGCCTGTAAACTTCTAAATAAAGGAAAGGGATGGGGGAAAAAAAAACCCAAAATAACAGAACCAGTCAAGCCATCTTTGAGCCTCATAAAGAAGCTAATGAGAGACCAGACCAACACCACCTTCTCTATTCTTTTGACACAAATTGGATCACTTTGAAGACTCCTTTGGCCAAAGCCATTCATTCAGACAACAGACAGAAAGTTCTTTCTAAGTCTACCTCTGTGCCCTCTACCTGTCCTGCTTTATATATTATTATTATTATTATCATCATCACCGTTATTATCACTATTATTAGCATTGTTATAATCATTATCATCATCATTATAATCATTATTACCACCATGGTTATTAATACCAATATCATAATTGGGATTTATTTATCATCATCATTATTATAGAATCAAACTAACTTTTTATCCAAGGCAGACTGCACTCCCCTCCATGTATTGAGTTCTACCTCTGGAAGATCCTTGCCTCCCAGAACCAACACAGCAGCACACCACATTTTTTTAAGCCCTGAGAATTATTTCTCCCCTTTATTGCTTCCTCATCAAGGCAGCCACAGAATGGAAGTAAATGGCTGCCAACCTAGTTAGGCTAAAAATGTGAGAGAGAAGAGGAAATGACACAACAGAAAAGTGGAATTTATGCAAAAGGTTGGCAATGCTGAAGCAGACCCCAGAAACCTTCATAAATTAGCACTGCACAGTAATTGATGTTACTTGAATCATGCTCCTCTACCCTTCCACTTCACCAGGGGATGGCAGGAAGTAATTAATGGAGACACACTCCCTCGAATATAGCTGGAAAGAGTTCATCCAGCATCTCCTTTGTGGCATTGCCTGTTTGGAAAAGCAGGGTTTCCCCCCTCCATGTAGACGAGTTTGTTTCACACACAACTCCAGAGATGAGCAGTGCATTGTTCTTTAAACACAGAGAGCTAATGGCAGCCCATAAGGACAGGTGAATTTGTAGAAAGGCTCTGCTACACAGGTAGGTAAAAACGTTCCACACAATCCTTCCTCTTAAAAGCACACAAAAATAAACCAGGAAAACCACTTCAAATAGACCTGAGATTCACTATCACCTACCAGGGATTAAATAAGAGCATTAAGTTCTGCTTTGTATTCTCCTTCCTCTCTTTCCTACTCAAAACTACAAAACCTTCTGGGATTAAAAACCTGGTTTGTGTTTGGTTGGTTTCCCCCCCCCTCCCCCAGTTTATTTTGTGCTGCATGCCCAGCACACAGCTGATGCTTTTCCCATCAGTTTAACATAAAATCTCCAACTAAAGGCTGGTGATGTCTCCTGCTGATTAGGCATCTATTTTTGCAAGGGTAAAGGTCACCAAGTCCATCTGGGCATTTCAGTCAAGAGGTCAGGAAGAGATGTTAGACAGATACATTTTTGTGCTATGGTTTTACCAGCCTGGAGAAGAGGAGGCTCAGGGGAGACCTTCTTGCTCTCCACAACTCCCTGAAGGGAGGTTGTAGCCAGGTGGGGCTTGGTCTCTTCTCCCAGGCACCTAGCACCAGAACAAGAGGACACAGCCTCAAGCTGTGCCAGGGGAGGTTTAGGCTGGCGGTGAGGAGAAAGTTCTTCACAGATTGGCCACTGGGATGTGCTGCCCAGGGAGGTGGTGGAGTCACCATCCCTGGGGGTGTTCAAAAAGGGATTGGATGTGGCACTTGGAGCCATGGTTTAGTTGTCAGGAGGTGTTAGGGATTAGGTAATAGGTTGGACTTGATGATCTCTGAGGTCTTTTCCAAGCTGGCTGATTCTATGATTTTAGTCAGGTTTAGTGTGAGTCCTGCTAACCTTTTCAGAATGAGAAGCTCTCTTACATAAAAGCCTCCTATTTTGCTTGCTGAATCAATTAGAGCAAGTTCTCTGAGGACTCAGAATGCAAAAGCCAAACGAGCTTCCCACAGATCCAGTCTCGGCATTAACGTATCTCATAGATGGAATTCCAAGATCCACAGTGAGCTCTCTCACAGCTGAAATTCCAAGCTCCACCACAAGCCAAAACCAACCCAGGGCACGCTCGTTGTCATGTCTCTGTTCTCAGCGCTGGTTTGGGGTTATTTCATGCCCTGAGTTGGCAGCCAAGTGCAGGGCAAACCAGACAGAGAGAAAACTAAAGAAAGAAATCAGATGGCATTTCACAACACCCAAGCCTAAGAGTGCTCAGCACATCTCTGTCCTTAACCACCTCAGAATGCTCTTTGAAACATCACACAGGTATTTCTGCAAACCTGCTTTTGCCTGATCAGCCTCAGACGAGGAAAACTCTCAGGAGTCGGCAAAGGGGAAGAAGGCAGAGCACAAGGCACCTTCTGTCCAAAGGCTCTGAACACAAGAGCCAGATGTACCAAATCCACTGCTGGCAGCTAGTATTCCTCCAGGAGATGTGCACTGCCTGGTGACACACAAACATTTCTACCTCTGTTCCTCGAAGGCCAAGGGACAGTCAACTGCCACAGCTATGCCAGGAGAGGCTGGCAGAGCTGTGCCCCGGCTAAAATCAGGCACAGAAAGGAAAACTGGCTTCGGGAAGCTGATGACTTTCAATATCCACAGTATCTGCTGTATTTTCAGGGGGCAAAACGCCCTGAGACAGCAGCAGGACAGACAGCTGCCTCCCTTCATGAGCCTGCAGGCAGCAGGGGAGCAGCTTTTTGATTCTGTGCCTAAGGCCTGGAATTTTCAGGCGGCACTCACCGGTTCAGAGGGACAACAGCTGCCACCCTTATGCTCCATTAGTGTCTGGTCACTGCCAGTGCTCTTCTAGGAAGCGCTCTTGACTCCCTGATCCGTGAAAGCAGCTGGAGGAAGATGCCAGCTCCCTCGCTGCCTTACCCCTGCTGCTTGGCAGGAGTGCTCCCGTGAACAACTTCCCCATTTCTCTGCAGCTTCCACCAGCCCAGCCAGAGCCCTACGGTTATCTCATAGCCAGCATAATGCTTGCTGGAGCTGATTTGTCACACAAGGACAAATTCTTTGTCCCTTTCCCCCGTTACGAAACGTGCGCTTTGTGCTATACACGACAGCACCGCAACCCTCAGCCAGGAGGCAGCTGGAGTTTCCACCTTTGCCATCTGAAAGAAAAGCCAAGCATCCCACCCAGCTGCAATGCTAATTACGCAGCACAGAAGGAAATCGCCCTGCCTAGGCAAACAAACAAACAAAGCCCCAACAAGGCACACAGCAGCCGAGAGGCTAAAGACCAGAAAGTTTCAAACCGAGTTTTGCTGGTCTTCCTCTGGGGGAGAGGGAAGGGGACAAGCAAAACAGCAGGGCTGTAACGACTACAAAACTGCCTGCAATTCACAAACACAACACTCCGCAACTCGCTGGTCCCCACTCGAGTGAAGTGCTGGGAGGAGAAGTTTCGCACACACTGCCTTTAGGGCTGCACACACGCAGGGCTCCTCTCTACCCGCCGCTGACAGGAGCCAGAGGAACAGCCCCGTGCCAAAATCGGATCACACCACACTTGGCTGTAACAAAAGATAACTCCGGGGAGTTTGTGCTCGTTATCGTTATTCCACGCACGTAAGAGCCCCATCCAACGGCTCCGACTTCAATTAAACCTTTACTACTGTAAAGGGCAGAGGGGTTACAAACACATTCATACCATGCCGGTCATGGAAGGGAAGGAAGTGAAGGAGACGAAGGGAGGGATGGAAGCAGGGGGGAAGAGAGAGACGAAGGGAGGGATGGAAGCAGGGGGGAAGAGAGAGACGAAGGGAGGGATGGAAGCAGGGGGGAAGAGAGAGACGAAGGGAGGGATGGAAGCAGAAGAGAGACGGGATGGAAGCAGGGGGAAGAGAGAGACGAAGGGAGGGATGGAAGCAGGGGGAAGAGAGAGACGAGGGAGGGATGGAAGCGAAGGAGAGGAAGATGGAAGCAGGGGGGAAGAGAGAGACGAAGGGAGGGATGGAAGCAGGGGGAAGCAGGAGGGGGAAGAAGAGAGAGACGAAGGGAGGGATGGAAGCAGGGGGGAAGAGAGAGACGAAGGGATAGAAGGGGAAAACAGAAATGAAGGGAATGGAATATTTCTTAATCCTCATTTAGAAACCTCCCCCTACCCCTCCAAAAAAGAAATCTCCCCAGACAATGTCTCAAGATAACCACAGAAACCTCGTGGGTGTGAACATTGCCCTTCCTTGCTCTGTGACCATCCTCCCCCTCCCCCCCCCCCCTTTGGTTTAGTTCCCCCCCACTTAGCACTTGCCTCTCCTCCGTGTCCATCAAATATCCCGAAGATGGAGGGATGAGTCTTGTTCACCAGGTCGGTGATTACTTCGAACCTGTCCTCCATGTGATCCCTCCGGCCTTGGATGGAGTAGACAGCCACGTTGTGGCTCTTGAACTCCCACGTCTTGGAGAACTCTGCGTCCAGCACGTCTAGCCCCCCGAGCCTGTCATTCTGCATGATCTCGGCCACTTTGCCCTTCACCATCTTCACCGCATCCCTGCTGGACTTCACAATGGTTTTCACCTCATCCGTGTGGAAGAAATAACTCCACAGGGCCAGGCTGATGCACAGCAAGAACAAGGTCTCCGGTCTAAGCAAGAAGTAACGCATGATCCGACCCAGCAGAGACAGCAAAGTCATTGTATCCTCTATCATTTATTATCGCGACCGTGTAGCCCCACACCATGCAAGGCGCTCGCCGGCGGCAGGGAAGGCTCCGAGCCGAGGCAGCCACTCAGTGCATGCTCCAGCGGGGCGCAGCCGGCGGGCGGGCACCGCCGAGCCCCGCTCCCCGCCGCTCCCTCCTACGGGGTGGGGGGCGTCGCTCCTCGCTCCGCCGCTGCCGGCTACCGGGCTCGTCCCGGCCCCGCCGGCTCGGCTCGGCTCGGTTGTGCTCGTCTGGGCAAAGGAAGGCTCCGCCGGTGCCGCACCTCCAGCGGCCGCGGCCCCCCCTGGAGCGCCGGAGCCCCGCTGCGGGCGCCCTTAGGCCGCTGCTCCGCCTGCGGGCCCCGCGGGAGGCCGCCGCGCTCCGCCGCTCTCGCCGCTCGCCCCGCCACGTCGCGGAGCACAGCGCCCGGTCGCAGCGAGGAGGTGCCGGGCAGGGCCACCGCCGGATACCTGTCTCCCGTGTCCCCCGCGCCTTGCGCCGTCCCTCCCCCGGGGCGGAGCGCGCCCGCCACCGCCTCCTCGCCCGGCCCCCGCCGAGCGACTACAGGCACCGGCGGCCAGCGCGGGAGGGCGCGGCGGCTTCTGGGAGTCGTAGTACGGCCGCGACCGGCGACTGGCAACGGGCAACCGGCTACCGACTACTGGCAACGGGCAACCGGCTACTGGCTACCGACTACCGACAGTGGGCAACCGGCGACTGACAACGGGCAACTGGCTACCGGCAACCAGCTACGGGCTACTGGCTACCGACAAGAGGCAACTGGCTACCGGCAACAGACAACGGGCAACCGGCTGCCAGCAGCCGTCGAGAGGCGGCGGCGGCGCGGGGGGGCTCCGTGCCGGGGGCAGGTCGGTGTCACAGCGGCAGGCAGAGCAGCGCGGCCGGCTCCGTTACAGCCAGCCCAGCACCCCCGCAGCGAGCACCGCGGACAGCGTTCGGCAGCCGCTGGCTACCTCGCAGGGGCTGGAGTGACCCTGCCAGGCACCCCAGCAAGTGCAGGGTAGGGTCCCGCAGCTGGGCAGGAAGACCCTCCTGCACCAGTGCAGGTGAGGGGAGACCTGCTGGAGAGCAGCTCCGCAGAGAAGGACCTGGGAGTGCTGGGGGACAACAAGGTCACCATCAGCCAGCAAGGTGTCCTTGGGGTCCAAAAGGCCAGTGGTGTCTGGGGTGCATGACAGAGTGTGGCCAGCAGGTTGAGAGAGGTTCTCTCCCACCAATACTCTGCCCTGGTGAGGCCACAGCTGGAGTATTGGGTGCAGGTCTGGCCTCCCCAGTCCAGAGAGACAGGGAACTGCTGGAGAGAGTCCAGGGGAGGCTGCAAAGCTGCAGAGGGGCCTGCAGCAGCTCTGTGAGGAGCAAAGGCTGAGAGCCCTGGGGCTGAGAGCCTGCAGAAGAGCAGCCCCAGAGGGAAGCTGAGCAATGCTCAGCAAGAGACAAAGGAGCTGTGGGGGGCAAGAGGCTGGGGCCAGGCTCTGCTGAGTGGTGCCCAGGGACAGCACAAGGGGCAGTGGGCACAAACCCAGGAGGTTCCATGTGAAGAGGAGGAGAAAGTTGTTTGGTGTGAGGGTGCTGGAGGCCTGGAGCAGGCTGCCCAGAGAGGTTGTGGAGTCTCCTTGTGTGGAGAGCTTCCAACCCCCCCTGGCATTGTGCTGCTGGGCAAGCTGCTGTGGGTGCCCTGCTTTAGCAGGGGGCTGGACTGGGTGATTTCCAGAGGGCCCTTCTGATCTGTGCCATGCTGTGGTTCTGTGAGTCTGTGACAGTCCAACCACATATTGTCTTTCTGTGCCCCATTTCTGTAAGTTGCAGGTTGTCTGCTCTCTGATAAGCACTGAGAATTACAATCTGTGACTGTGTGAGCAGAAGTTTGCTGCAACATAAACATTTCAGCCTAGTGCCTGAGCTGCAGATGAGACCAAGTGATTTCCAGCCAGCTGGCAGCCTGGGGGTCTAGAAACTGACAAACTCCATCTCCCCACCTCCGAGAGTGTGACAGCTGATGGAACAGTCAAAGATGGAAGAAGGGTGTTGAAAAGGAATTGGCAAACCACAAAACTGGCCTGAAAATTTGAGGGGAAAATAGAATAAGCTGCCTTTTGAGTGAAAAATACAACAAGCTGCCTCTCAGCCAAGGTTCAGCTATGTGCTGTCCAAGCAGCTCCCACTTCTTTTGGACTTTTGTTATCATTCAAGTCACACAGAAACCTCATTATTTCCCTCATCTTTTTCTTTTCCCCCCAAAGATCATGAGCTACATAAACTTAAACCCAAAGTTACTGATTTAAGCCTTTTTCTGTCTAATGCTTGCATCCAGCTCTGAGAAGCAACCAAGTTCCTGATAGCTGTTGTGTGTAAGGCTGATACTGCTTTAAATCCTAGAGGTATGTAGCACTTCATTAGCATGCATTAATTAGTATGATGCTGAGTGAACAGCCAACTTCAGGAGTGCTTCCAGGAACCACAAGACTCATTGTGGCTGCAACAAACAGCTGTAGCCATGAAATCATGGCTTTGCTGCCACAAACTTCACCTGGCCTGAAGCTTGCTGGTCAGACTCAGCCCACAGAGCTTTCCCAGCAGAACTTCTCACTCTAAACACAGCTTCAGTTTTGGTCTCTCAAACGGTACCTTGGCATGCCTGGGACACTGGCATTACAACACACATCCCTCAGCACAATCCCTCCGTGGGCCCTTGGCTGATTTCTTCTCCCTGCCTTTTTGTTGTGTCTGACTCTCCCTTGAGCTCTTCATTCTGCTGGCTGGAAGCAGTGTGTGGCCACTAAGGGAAAACAGCTCCAGAACCACAAAGTCATCATTTAGGCTAGAGGAGACCAACCATTAACCCAGCACTGCCAGCTCACTGCCAAACCATGGCCCTCAGCACCACATCTTCATGGCTTTGAAACCCCTCCAGGCATGGGGACTCCACCACTGCCCTGGGCAGCCTCTTCCACGCATTGACAACCCTTCTGGGGAAGAAATTATTCCTCACATCTATCCTAAACCTTTCCTGGTGCAACTTGAGGCCATTTTCTCTTGTCCTATCACTGCTTCCTTGGGAGAAGAGCCCAAGCCCCACCTGGCTCCAGCCCTACTTTCAGGCAGTTGGAGAGAGCCAGAAGGTCTTCCCTCAGACTCCTTTGCTCAAGGCTGAACAACCTGAGTTCCCTCAGCTGCTCCTCACCAGCCCTGTTCTCCAGATCCTTCCCCACCTTTGTTGCCCTTCTTTTGACCTGCTCCAGCCCCTCAATGTCCTTCTTGGAGCGAGGGGCCCAAAGCTGAACCCGGGATGTGAGGTATGGTAATGGCTTCTTTTAATTCTGTTGAGTTTTATGTTTAATTAAAGATAAGGTAAACATAAAACCAGGGGGAATCCTGCTCACTACCATCAACTACTTCACTATTTCTTTATAATTATCACCTTGATGAACTAGGTCCAGACAGGGAACAGTGACTTGTGTGAAAGTTGTGTTTCCCTGATGGCAGTTCGCAGTCAGACCGTGGGATTGCCCAGTGCAATAAAGTGGTTTCAAGCCAGCAAGTGCTCAAATCACTCTCCCAGCCACCAGTGCTCATTGGTGCTTCAGCTGCCAAGGACCACTATCTGTACACTGTCCAACAACTGATGCAAATCCAGGCTCCTCTCTCTGCTCAGTACCCTCAAGAGCAGAAGATGCTCCATAGTAGCTTGGAGCAGTCTGTTAGCACAGTGATTGTTGTTGCCTGCCTTCCATTAGACATCTTTCATACTGCAGGAGAGTTTGAGTTGGTTCCAAATGCATCCCTGCTGTGAAAATGGGGCCTGGAAACCACATTAGCCCAGCAAAACCCAGCAGATGAGCCAGTGGGGAACAAGCAAAGTCTTGCTCTGCTAAACACAGGCAATGGGGCAGCAGCTGTCATCGTGGCAGGCTCATCCCAAAGTAATCTATGTAAATGCTCAACCTTTGGAAAGGATGCTGATAATCCAGGTATTATGGCCAAGGTGTACACCAATGTGCCATTAAGTGCAAAATTCAAAGCAGCATTGAGCCAGCCCAGTGGTCTGAGCCAGAGGGAGCCAACAGCCTCACCGGTGGGTTTCATTCTGCACCCCATGGCTGGATCCTGCAGTGCTTCCTCCAGCAACCCTCCCCAGCAGAGAAACACAGCTTCAAGGGCCAACCACATTCCTTCAAGCACTGGAAATCAGTAGTGAGGACCTCATAACTATCTGGGAGATGAGCTGTCAGCCAGAGATTCCGTTTTGGTTTGGCTGAGGGAGAGGACCTTTGTTCCTTTGTCACAGGAATGAAAGTGATCCCTGCGTCAGCATCACAAATTAGCTTGCTAATTACACACCGTGTGAGGAGCTGGGCCGTGGAAAACCATTCCTTGCTCAACAGCTCCTTCTGCTGCTTACACACAGCAAGAAGCTGTGGAGCACAGTACCAAAGAATCGGAGAATGCTTTGGGTGGGGAGGAAGCTTTAAAGGTCATCTGGTTGGTCAGTGCCAACTGTATGAGGTTCAGCAAGGCCGAGGGCAACGTTCTGCTGCTGGGTCAGGACAATCCCAGGCACAGATCCAGGCTGGGTGCAGAGTGGCTTGAGAGCAGCCCTGAAGAATGAGACTTGAGGTGTTGGTTGCTGAGCAGCTCCCCAGGAGCCAGCAGTGTCCTCCTGCAGCCCAGCAGGCAGCTGTGTGCTGGGCTGCAGCCAGAGCAGTGTGGGCAGCAGGGCAGGAGAGGGGATTCTGCCCCTGGACTCTGCTCTGCTCAGACCTCACCTCCAATCCTGCCTCCAGTTCTGGTGTCCCCAGCAGAAGGACACAGAGCTGCTGGAGAGAGGCCAGAGGGGGCCACAAAGATGCTCCAAGGGCTGGAGCAGCTCTGCTGGGAGCACAGGCTGAGGCAGCTGGGGGTGTTCAGCCTGCAGAGGAGAAGGCTCCAGGGGCACCTCAGAGCTGCCTGCCAGGACCTGAAGGCATCCTGCAGGAAGGCTGCAGAGAGACTTTGGCTGAGGGGGTCTGGAGCCAGGCCAAGGGGGAATGGTTTGAAGGTGAGGCAGAGCAGGGTCAGAGTGGAGCTGAGGCAGAAGTTGTTCCTTGTGAGGGTGGTGAGAGTGTGGCCCAGGCTGGCCAGGGAGGCTGTGGCTGCCTCCTTGCTGGGGGTGTTGAAGGCCAGGCTGGCTGAGGCCTTGAGCAGCTGAGTGGAGCTGAGAGGTGTCCCTGGGCATGGTGGGGAGCTTGGAGCAGATGAGTTCTGAGCTCCTTGCCGACCTGAGCCATTCTGGGATTCTCTGATGGATATTTCCTTGTAAAGATGCCACTAAAATCCTTAACATTTCTGTTCTCTTCTCTGGGAGGCTAAACTTCAGAGCCTGCTTCTGTTCTTACTCACTGGATTCCACATCCTGTTTCCTCAGGGTTCTGGGTTCAGAGAGTGTTATAAGCATCACCAGGACCTGTCAAGCAGAACTGCACACTGATGGAGTTTACCACAGGTTTGCTGCAAGTCATGACACTGAAGCTTCTGTCAAAACATGCCCTCCAGAGCCATCTCCTTTTTCTTCTGCCAATACAGAAAAGCATCATGGCAAAAAATTAGTCCCTCTGAGAACCATAAAACTGCCTTTTGGCACAGGTCAGGACTGAAACTGCAATGCAGTGAAACCATTTGTGGTTTTCAGGTGTTTCAAAGAAATAAACTCAGGCATTTCCAGGCTGTTCTTTGGCCCTGCCAGGCTCAGCTCTCCGGAGGAATCACAGCCCAGCAGCATCATAACCTGCTGGCTGTTGGAGGATTGATAACAGACAAACAGTTTCATTTTGTCTGCCAGTGCTTTGGATCCTGTCTTTTTGCTCTCAGCTGACAGGAACACCACTTCCTAATTGTGCTGCCTGCAATGCCAAGCACTGCAGCAGGGAACTTCTGCCATGAGAAATCTTATTAGAGGGATTTTGCTTCTCTTGCCCCTCTGCTGAAGAGGAACACTTGCAGATGTGGAATGAAAAGAGCTGCTCGGTTCTGTTTCCCATGACTTTCAATCCCCACCCCTCATTATAGCACATCTTTAGGTGCAGAGTCTGATGGTTGTGTATTTCCTGACAGGATGAAGTGACCTTAATGGCAGCCAGAAGGAGAGTCACAGGATGCAGGGAGAACCCCAGCATGGTGGGGATGGGAAAGGACCTCTGGAGATCATCCAGTCCAACCCCCTGCTCAAGCAGGGCACCCACAGCAGCTTGCCCAGCAGCACAAGGCCCAGGGGGGGTTTGGAAGCTCTCCACACAAGGAGACTCCACAACCTCTCTGGGCAGCCTGCTCCAGGCCTCCAGCACTCTCACACCACACAAGCTTCTCCTCCTCTTCAGATGGAACCTCCTGGGTTCCACATTGTGCCCACTGCCCCCTGTCCTGTCAGTTGGTACCTCTGAAAAGGGCCTGGCCCTTTTTTCCTGACACCCACCCATCAGCTATTTATAGACATCAATAAGATCTCCTCTCTGTCTTCTAAACAGCCCCAGGCTCTCAGCCTTTCTTCCTCACAGAGATGTTCCAGTGCCTTCATCATCCTCATAGCCTTCATTGGACTCTCTCCAAGTAGCTTCCTGTCCCTCTTGAACTGGGGAGTCCAGAACTGGACACAATACTCCAGATGTGGCCTCAACAGGGCAGAGTAGAGAAGAGGAGAACCTCCCTTGATCCAGCTATGGAAAAGGTTAATGAAGAACTTCAATGCCAACAGTGACAATGAAAGAGAAACACAGAGCTGAAGCTGTGTCTCCACTGAAGTCAGTGAGAGTTGGTGGGAGTAGGATCACAAAAGTTTGGTTCTCAGTCCACCCCTCGAGGAGGTGACACACCCTTGGAAACACTGATTCATGCTGAGGTGTCCCTGCTTAGTCTCTCAGGATCATAATTACTCAAACCACATTTTTCCCTGTCACTGTCCACAGATGAACTCACTGAGAACTCACAGGCACCAGGACAGGTTAGAGGCTGCCCTGCTGGAAAGCAGCTCCATGGAGAAAGACCTTGGAGTGCTGGTGGGCAGCAAGTTCTGCATGGGACAGCAATGTGCCCTGGGGGCCAAGAGAGCCAATGGCATCCTGGGGTGCAGCAAGCAAAGTGTGGCCAGCAGGGCTGGGGAGGTTCTGCTCCCCCTCTGCTCTGCCCTGCTCAGACCACAGCTGCAATCCTGTGTCCAGCTCTGGGCTCCCCAATTCAAGAGAGACAGAGACCTGCTGGAGAGAGGCCAAGGGAGAGCCAGGAGGATGCTTAGGGGCCTTGAGCATCTCCCCTGTGAAGAGAGACTGAGAGCCCTGGGGCTGTTTAGCCTGGAGAGGAGAAGGCTGAGAGGGATCTGATCAATGTCTATCAATAGCTGAGGGCTGGGGGTCAGGTGGAGGGGGCCAAGCTCTTTTGGGTGGGGCAGAGTAATAAGACAAGGAACAACAGGGATAAGCTTAAACATAGAAGGTTTCAGCTCAACATGAGGAGAAACTTCTTTACAGTGAGGGTGCCAGAGCCCTGGAGCAGGCTGCCCAGAGAGGTTGTGGAGTCTCCTTCTCTGGAGCCTTTCCAACCCCACCTGGATGCATTCCTGTGCAGCCTCCCCTGGGTGATGCTGCTCTGGCAGGGGGGTTGGACTGGCTGATCTCTGGAGGTCCCTTCCAACCTCTCATGTACTGTGGTACTGTGAACTGCAGCAGGCCTGATGTGTAACCAAAAAGCCCAGCAGATAGAGCTGGAGATGCTCCTGACTGCCATACCTGCCGCGTGAGCCAGCAGCACAGCTTTGCAACAGCAGTGTGAGTGAGCACCTTTGGAACTGCTTGTGAAGGCTTTGGTGCTGGATGAATGCATCACAAACCGAGCAGTTTGAGGCAGAACTCCAACAGCTGCAAGGGAGCTACAACTAGAAGCTGAGCAACCGAGAAGCACTCTGAATTAACTGCAACCTGGCAGCGTTCTGATTAAACCTCCCTCAGATTTAAACACAAATTGATGAAAACCAACAGCAAAGCAAGCTTCATTTTCTTCTTCATTAATTTCTGCCTTGCTGTAGCAGATGTATCATGTCCTTGTTGCAGCCTGTTTCATTTGTGTCACAAGGCACCACAAGGCTGTTTTACATTTAATTCCTTGCATTTCCACTTGGAGTCACAGACTCATAGAAGCATTTTGGTATAGAAGAGACCTTTAAGACCATCATTGGTGAGAGACTGGCACAGGCTGCCCAGGGAGGTGGTGGAAGCCTCATGCCTGGAGGTTTTAGAGAAGGGCAATGAGGCTGGTGAGAGGCCTTGAGCACAGCCCTGTGAGGGAGCTGGGCTTGCTTAGCCTGCAGAAGAGGAGGCTCAGGGGAGACCTTCTTGCTCTCTCCAACTCCCTGAAGGGAGGTTGTAGCCAGCTGGGGGTTGGTCTCTTCTCCCAGGCACCCAGCACCAGAACACGAGGACACAGTCTCAAGCTGCACCAGGGGAGGTTTAGGCTGGAGGTGAGGAGAAAGTTCTTCACTGAGAGAGTTGTTAGCCATTGGGATGTGCTGCCCAGGGAGGTGGTGGAGTCGCCGTCCCTGGAGGTGTTCAAGAGGGGATTGGATGTGGCACTTGGAGCCATGGTTTAGTTGTCAGGAGGTGTTGGGTGACAGGTTGGACTTGATGATCTCTGAGGTCTTTTCCAACCTTATTGATTCTATGATTCTATTCTATGATTTGAAGGCCAGGCTGGCTGTGGCTGTGAGAAACCTGCTGCAGTGTGAGGTGTCCCTGGCCATGGCAGGGGGCTTGGAACTGGCTGAGCCTTGAGGTCCCTTCCAACCCTGGCAATTGTATGATTCTATGATCCTGTGCAGTGCAACCATTCTCTAACTCTACCAAGGCTGGGGCTAAGCCATGGCCCTCAGCACCACATCTCTGCCTCTTGGAAACCCCTCCAGGGATGGGGATTCAGCCACCTCCCTGGGCAGCCTGTGCCTGGCTTTGAGAACCCTTTCAGGGAAGAAGTTTCTTCTAATGTTCAACTTAAACCTTCCCTGGTGCAACTTGAGGCCATTTCCTCTCATTCTGTCCTAGTGAGAAGAGACCAACCCCCACCTGGCTTCAACCTCCTTTCAGGGAGTTGGAGAGACCAAGAAGGTCTCCTCTCAGCCTCCTCTTCTCCAGGCTGAACACCCCCAGCTCCCTGAGCTGCTCCTCCCCAGCCCTGTTCTCCAGATCCTTCCACAGCTTCACTGCCCTTCTCTGGACCTGCTCCAGCCCCTCAGTGTCCTTCTTGGAGTGAGGAGCCCAAAACTGAAGCCAGCACTCAATGTGTGGCTTCCCCAGTGCCCAGTCCAGGGGCACAATCCCTGCCCTGCTCCTGCTGGCCACACCATTGCTGATCCAGGCCAGGATGCTGCTCATCTCCAGCTGCTGTTGAACAACACTTCCAGGTCCTTTCCACCAGGCAGTTTCCAGGCACTGTGCCTCAGGCCTTGAATGTTCATGGGGCTGTTGTGACCCAAGTGCAGGACCTGGCCCTTGGCCTTGTTGAACCTCCTCCCACTGTCCTTGCCCCTTCAATCCAGCCTGGCCAGGTCCCTCTGGAGACCTTCCCTACCCAGGTCCCTCAGAAGACCCTCCCTACCCTCCAGAAGGCCAACACTGCTGCTCAACTTGGTGCCATCTGCAGTCTCACTGAGGGTGCCTGG
Source organism: Colaptes auratus (assembly GCA_015227895.2). NCBI lineage: Eukaryota > Metazoa > Chordata > Aves > Piciformes > Picidae > Colaptes > Colaptes auratus. Next base: position 21,644,198 of record CM026889.1, read on the forward strand.
ATCCCCTCACCCAGATCATGGCTGCAGACATTAAAGAGCACAGGCCCCAGTGCTGAGCCCTGGGGAACACCACTGTGGCTGGCCACCAGCTGGAGGTAGCTCCATTCCACACCACACTCTGGCCCTGCCTGTTTCTCACCTGGTGAGGCACCCACCCAGCCAAGCCATCTGCTCTCAGATACACTGCTGTGCAAAACCTGGGCTGCATTCTGCACTAGACCCTGGGGTCAGCTGAGCTGGGCTTGCACCAGCACTGAGAGCTGAGCTTACAGGGACTAGACCCTGGGGTCAGCTGAGCTGGGCTTGCACCAGCACTGAGAGCTGAGCCTACAGGGACTAGATCCTTGGCCTTTCTTTGTGTCTTACTCAAGCTCTGAACTGTGGACTCAGCTGACTCCCAGATCCCAAGCTGCCTGCAGGTCCATGACTCTTTACAAGGTTATTTGCAGCCATGGTGATTATCAGAGGTGTAGCATCCAAGCCTGCCACCTCCCCTTGCCCATGCTATTGAAAATGAGAGCCTTTGGCAAGGCCTGAGGGACAGAAGGCAGCTTCTGGAGAGCACCTGGAGCAAGGGATGTGACCTGGCTTTGGGAGTGCTTTCTGGAATGGCATGAAGCAGGCAGGCTGAGTTCCCTTTGGCTCCAGGAACACCTGATGGATTCCCACCTGCTGCTTCATTTCCATATACAACCTCAGGGACAGCCTCCTCTTCCTCACCTCCAAACAATCTCTGGTTTTCCCAGATTTGGGTGCTGGGGGTGGGGAAGGGAAGGTTGGGGCAGATGGATTTCTTTATTGGAGTATCAAAATTATGGAAAAGGACTTGGGGGTGCTGGTGGGGGAGAAGCTGGGCAGGAGCAGGCAGTGGGAGCTTGCAGCACAGAAGGCCAAGGGCAGCCTGGGCTGCATCCAAAGCAGCACTGCCAGAGATCCAGAGAGCTGATTCTGACACTTGGCTCTGCCCTGCTGAGACCTCACCTGCAGTGCTGTGTGCAGCTCTGGAGCCCTCAGCACAGGAAGGACCTGGAGCTGATGGAGAGGCTCCAGAGGAGGGACACAAAAATGCTCAGGGGGTTGGAGCAGCTCTGCTGTGAGCACAGCCTGAGGGAGCTGGGGGTGTTCAGCCTGGAGAAGAGAAGGCTCCAGGGAGACCTCAGAGCTGCCTGCCAGGACCTGAAGGGGGCTACAGGAAGGCTGCAGAGAGACTGTTTGCAAAGGCCTGCAGGGACAGAACCAGGGACAAGGGCTTCAAACCAGAGCAGAGCAGATTGAGATTGGATGTGAGGAGCAAGTTGTGCACCAGGAGGCTGCTGGAACACTGGCACAGGTTGCCCAGGGAGGTGGTTGAGGCTCCATCCCTGGAGCTATTCCAGGTGAGGCTGGAGAGGGCTGTGGGCAACCTGATCTAGTTGGGGATGTCCCTGCTGAGTGCAGGGGGGTTGGGCTGGAGGAGCTTTGGAGCTCCCTTCCAGCCCAGCCCATTCTATGATGCCTCTAGGGCTGGAAAGGAAGAGACCCAGACTTGCTTTGAAGGCTCTGAACAGAGACTGAAGGAGCACTGCTGATGTTCACTGGATACAGCTAAAATCTTCCTCCAAGAGAAGTACACAAGAATGGAATGAAAACCAAAAGTAATGAAAAACCCCAGAAATGGTTGGTAGGGACAAAGCCTGAAGCTGTGAGGGACACTGCAGAGGAAAGCTTGAAAACCATTTTTGGTTAGGGAACAGGGAGAAGCTGCTTAGAGTTATTTAGATGTCTACATGGCAAGGGTCAGGGCCTGGCACTCAAAAGGAAAGCACAGGAGAGCAAAACCTAATCTGCTCCCCAGAGGATAAGACAAGGTCTGCAGATGGCACCAGGACAAACGTCCTGCCCTCTGCAGCAGGAACTACTGAAGGAGAAACACCAACAGAAAGCTGGCAGTGGAGTCTTCCTGTAGTGCAGGCTTCAGGGACATTGACAGGGGGCAGGGCAGGGCTGGGCACCAGCTGAGTGCCAGAGGCTCTGCAGGAACCCCTCTGCCTCCCCTAAGGGAAGAGAAAGGGAAGAAGGGAGAGAGCCTGATGGGCTGGGAGAGAAACTAACCCAGCTGGGGTGGGAAGAAGAACAATGCCATGGGATAGAGACACAGAGACACAAATCAAGATGGAACCCAAGCCCTGAGGGCAAGGATGGCACCACTGGCACCACTGGTGCTGGGGGCAGGCACTGGGCAAGTCCCAGCCTGGGCTCAGCAGCAGATGGGAAGCAGACTCAGGAGCTGCATTCTGGAGCTGGATTGAGGAAGACAGGGATGGGGCTGGAAGGCACAAGGGAGAGAGTCCTGCTGGGACAGCAGCCAGGGAAGGAGAGGCTTGAGCCTGGGCATCCCTCAGCTTGCTGCTGAAGATGCCATGCATGGGCTGCAATCCCTTGGGGGGCACTTGAGGCTCCCCTGTGCTGTCTGCTCCTCCCCACAGCTGCCCCCTCTGCCTTCCTGCCCCCCAAGGTGGGGCAGAGCTGTGGCAGTGCCCTTGGTGTGCAGAGCAGCAAGGCAGAGGCTTTGTGCCCCCCAGGCCTTGGCAGGAGCTCTGCCCCTCAGCTTCTCCCTGCTAGCAGCAGCCCCTGGCTGTGCCAAGCTGCCCTGAGCTTCATCAAGTGCCTGAGTGAGCAGAGCCTGAGCTGGGCACTCACAGCCTGAGCAGAATTGGTGCTGGGCCAGCTCAGAGCAGGACATTAACTTTTCTCTTCGCTCTTCTCTTTGTGGCCTCCTCTTGTTAACAGCCATTTGTCAGTGCAGCTTTTTCAGATGTAAAAATATCTCCTTTTCTACACATCCATCATTATGATTAATAACAAAACTCTACTGACTGGGCCCAAAAAGACAGATTCCTTTCAGAGGCTTTCATCCCATCTTCTGCTCTGATCTTAAACGAGGACATTTCCAGCCCATTCAGGAAGGACGAGGCACTGCCACTCCACAGAAATGAAACCCTGAGCCCACAGCCTAATTTAATCAGAAAAGAGAAGAAGAGGTGTGCCTGGCACATAATCATCACCTGAAGGATACCATCAGGACACCAGGAAGGCACAGCTCAGGAGGAAAATAAACTGTGCAGATACAAGATTGCTGCTGCTAGCAGTGTACCTGGAGACCTTCCCCAGCAGGAATTGTTCCCAGAGTCTACCTTCTCGATCACAGAATCACAGAATGGTCCAGGCCAGAGGGAACCTCCAAAGCTCAGCCAGCCCAACCCCCCTGCACTCAGCAGGGACATCCCCAACTAGATCAGGTTGCCCACAGCCCTCTCCAGCCTCACCTGGAATAGCTCCAGGGATGGAGCCTCAACCACCTCCCTGGGCAACCTGTGCCAGTGTTCCAGCAGCCTCCTGGTGCAGAACTTGTCCCTCACATCCAATCTCAATCTGCTCTGCTCTGGTTTGAAGCCATTGCCCCTGGTCCTGTCCCTGCAGCTCCTGTGTCTCTTCATGGATTTATCAACCAGGATCAATGAATTCTTTCCTGGCAGACAAAAAGTTTATGACCTTCCACCTAGCAAAGCACCACAAAAAAGAGGACTCTGCCCCCCCCAGAGGCAGGCACTGTCTCAAGACTTCCCAGAGTGACTATGAGAGCCCATTTCATGTTTCATTAACCTTTATCTCCAACATCCCTGCCTTGCTTTCCTGTCCCAGTGACAGACTGGATCGGTTTGGAGAGAGAAGCTCAATCCTTCCAGCCACATTTTCCTTATTAATGATGGAGCCCTAGAGAACCTCTGCAGAAGGTCCTTGTGGAGGGAGAGAAAACAAAGCCCATTCTGAAACTGAAAGGGCAGCGTTAGCCAGAGCCTGTCTGGGTGCTGCTGAGCACTGGAGATCATCCTGCATGCTGTTAATAGAAATGCAGCAGCTGCTGAGCACTGCTAAGGAACTGCTGGGGAGAGCCCAGGGGAGGCTGCAAAGCTGCTGAGGGGCCTGGAGCAGCTCTGTGAGGACCAAAGGCTGAGAGCCCTGGGGCTGTTGAGCCTGGAGAAGAGCAGCCCCAGAGGGGAGCTGAGCAATGCTCAGCAAGAGACAAAGGAGCTGTGGGGGGCAAGAGGCTGGGGCCAGGCTCTGCTGAGTGGTGCCCAGGGACAGGACAAGGGGCAGTGGGCACAAAGTGGAACCCAGGAGGTTCCAGGGAGCCCAGGGAGTTCAGGGGTGTGGAGTCCACATCCCTTGAGGTGTTCAAGAACGGTGTGGCCGTGGCACTGTGGGACATGGTTTGAGGGCCGTGGGGGCATTGGGTGATGTTTGCACTGGGTGAGCCTAGAGGGCTTTGCCAACACAGACAGTTCTGTGATTCTGGGGTTCCAGAAACATTCCCTCTGAATACATCCCATCCCATCCCATCCCATCCCATCCCATCCCATCTCATCATCCCATCCCATCCCATCCCATGCTATTCCGTGCTATTCCATGCTATTCCATTCCATTCTGTGCCACTTCATTCTGTGCCATTCCATGCCATGCCATTCTATTCCATGCCATTACTCCACTTGCTCCCTGACCCTTTGCTGGCTTCCTTTCCAGCAGCTGGAGGCAGCTGCCAGCCTCCCTGCCCCCTCTGTGCAGCCCCAGTGCCTGTGGCGAAGGCTGTGGGCGGTGAGGATGCTGAAGGCAGCAGAGCTGGGAGGGAGGAGAAGAGGTCTGAGCGTTGTTGTGCCACCACCAGCTCCACGTGCAGAAGTGAATCCTGGAGAGCTGAGAGCAGCAGCAGGGAAGCCCACAGCTGTTTGCAACTCATGCTCCCATCTGGTGTCAGCTTCACAGTCTGCTGCCTCAGGAGACCTGGGACTGATGTGGGAATCAGAGAGGGAACGGGGGGCAGGGGGGGTAAGGCAAACAGCTCCAAAAGCCAGTTCAGAGACAGGCAGCAAATTGTCTTGCAGTCAGCTGCTGTCCTCACTCAGCTCCTGTGCAGCAGCTCTGCAGCATGACCTAGCAGGTGGTGCTGTGCCATGTGCACTGCCCAAGGAGGGAAGGAAGGACAGACACTTCTGACAGCTGGAGCTACCAGCCCAGGAAGCTCCTTTAGTACAGCCCACACTGGGTGACCCCACCAGACAGACTGGCCACGGGGAAGTGGAGAGCAAACCAAAGTGTTTGGCACTGCAGGGAGCATGGACACCACTGAGAACAGCCCTGAGGGGCACTCCCCTTGCTGCTCCCAGTTCTTATCGACCCAAACCAGAACTTTCTGCCATGACTCAGTGGAGCAGAGTGTCTTGCTCTGAGCTGAACCAGCAGCAGTTCTGCTCAGGCTGTGAGTGCCCAGCTCAGGCTCTGCTCACTCAGGCACTTGCTGAAGCTCAGGGCAGCTTGGCACAGCCAGGGGCTGCTGCTAGCAGGGAGAAGCTGAGGGGCAGAGCTCCTGCCAAGGCCTGGGGGGCACAAAGCCTCTGCCTCAGACTTGCTGCTCTGCACACCAAGGGCACTGCCACAGCTCTGCCCCACCTCGGGGGGCAGGAAGGCAGAGGGGGCAGCTGTGGGGAGGAGCAGACAGCACAGGGGAGCCTCAAGTGCCCCCCAAGGGATTGCAGCCCATGCATGGCATCTTCAGCAGCAAGCTGAGGGATGCCCAGGCTCAAGCCTCTCCTTCCCTGGCTGCTGTCCCAGCAGGACTCTCTCCCTTCTGCCTTCCAGCCCCATCCCTGTCTTCCTCAATCCAGCTCCACAATCCAGCTCCTGAATCCACTTCCCATCTGCTGCTGAGCCCAGGCTGGGACTTGCCCAGTGCCTGCCCCCAGCACCAGTGGTGCCAGTGGTGCCATCCTTGCCCTCAGGGCTTGGGTTCCATCTTGGTTTGTGTCTCTGTGTCTCTATCCCATGGCTTTGCTCTTCTTCCATCCCAGCTGGGTTAGTTTCTCTCCCAGCCCATCAGGCTCTCTCCCTTCTTCCCTTTCTCTTCCCTTAGGGGAGGCAGAGGGGTTCCTGGAGAGCCTCTGGCACTCAGCTGGTGCCCAGCCCAGGTACACAGTGGCAGTCACCCACTGGCTTTGCACTGCTTTGGGTGCTAAGCTATCAATAATTGCTCTTTCCCCTGTTTCCCTCTTTTTTGCCTTGTGCACTTCTAGCACAGTTCTAATTATCTTTCAGGATGAATTTTTATGTGATTTAGGAATCACACTGAGAACAAATGCCTGCTTTTTATCCACACTCCTAGGGAAACTAGGGCAGATGTAAGGAAATATCTAAATAAAAAGAACTAATAGGCAGGCAAAGGCCCTGAACCTCTGTCAAACTAATATGAGTGAAGAAGCAGCAGCCCTGATTGTCTTGGCAGTGCAGAAGGGCAGGGGATTTGTTTCCCCATAGGAAATGCATAAAGATGAAGGAACAAAGTCTGCCTCAGATCCTCACTCACAACTCATCAATGTCATTACCCCCAAAATGCAGGGGGGAAGTGTAACCCCCTCAGAGGGGCTCCTGCCAGAGAGCATCCTGAAGGTTTGCAGCTCTTGCGTCCTGCAGGGCACTGAGCTGTAGCAAAGTGCAGCACAATCAGCACTTGTGGGGATTTTATCTGTCCAGGTGGATCCTGTTTCTGAGACAGAGAGACTGGGGGGTAAGTGACTGCAGTGAGAGGAGCCAATGCACCCGGAGGAGGCACAGATTGCATGGCTGGGTTAAAGCCTTTGCAGAGAATTTAAGCTTGGTTCAGAGATGTGAAGGTTTGGGTTTGAAACAGTAAGCAGCTGGTCCTCTGCTAGGGACTCTGTGAACAGGAGTTGCTGCATTCATAGAATCCCAGAGTGGTTGGAAGGGACCTTGAAGGTCATCCAGTTCCAACCTCCTGCCATGGGCAGGGACACCTCCCACCAGCCCAGGCTGCTCCAGGCCTCATCCAGCCTGGCCTTGAACACCTCCAGGGAAGGGGCAACCACAGCCTCCCTGTGCAACCTGTTCCAGCGTCTCCCCACTCTCACTCTAAAGAATTTCTTCCTCATTTCCAGTCTTAATCACCCCTCTCCCAGCTCAAAGCCATTGTCCCTCATCCTGGCACTCCCAGCCCTTGTCCAAAGTCCCTCCCCAGCTCTCCTGCAGCCCCCTTCAGGCACTGGAAGGCTGCTCTAAGGTCTCCCCGGAGCCTTCTGCAGGCTGAACAACCTCAACTCTCCCAGCCTGTACCCACAGGGGAGGCTCTCCAGCTCTCTGATCATCTTCATGGCCTCCTCTGGATTCCCTCCAGCAGCTCCAGGTCCTTCTTGTGCTGGGGGCCCCAGAACTGGAGGCAGTGCTGCAGGTGGGGGCTGAGCAGAGCAGAGGGGCAGAATCCCTTCCCTGTGCTGCTGGTCAGCAGTGAGGCAATCTGAGCTAACACCTTAGCAGAAGATAAACTCATAGCAACCTTCCCATTATTATCCCCAACCCACACCACCTTTCTCCTGTCAGAGGTCCAGGCAATACTCCTCTTCCCCACAGCTGCAAAGCACCAGAGATGGGAATACAATGGCAAGAGTGTAGGGATGAAACCCATCAAAGAAGAGTTTCAATAAAAATAGTTTCAATTTGATGCCATTGCTGAGGGTTTTTGCTTTTAACTTCGTTTTGGCTCAAGCACAGATGGCTGTGGCCCTGTGGAGAACAAAACATGTATTATTTGGGTGGGTATTCAGTGCTCCCTCCTTGCCTTGTCCTCACTTATTCCACTGTGCATTCAAATCCAAGAGGAAATCCCTGAGCTCCTTGGCCATCTGGTCACAGGATCACAAACCTCACAGAATGGTAGGGGTTGGACTGGACCTCTGGAGACCTTCTCACCCAGCCCCTCTGCTAGAGTAGATTTGCCTAGAGCAGGTCTCTTGGGAAGGCATTCAGGTGGGTTTTGGGGGTCTCCAGAGAAGGAGACTCCATAACCTCCTTTGAACTGTTAGACATTGGAATAACCTCCCAAGGGAGGTGGTGGATTCCCTACATTAGACAGTTTCAAGGCCCAGCCTGACAGGGTCCTGGGCCAGCTCATTTAAACTATATTCTTACCCAGGTGGTGTGTCCAGTTCTGGAGCCCCTAGTACAGTACCCCAGGCACTGATCCAGGCTGGGCAGGGACTGGCTGGAGAGCAGCCCTGAAGAAAAGGCCTTGGGGGTGCTGGGGGAGGAGAAGCTCAACAGGAGCCAGCAGTGAACACTTGCAGCCCAGAGAGCCAAGCAGAGCCTGGGCTGCAGCAAGAGAAGTGTGGCCAGCAGGGCCAGGGAGGGGATTCTGCCCCTCTGCTGCACTCTGCTGAGACCACAGCTGCAGCTCTGGGTCCAGGTCTGCAGCCTCTGTGCCAGGAAGGATCTGGAGGTGCTGGAAGGTGTCCAGAGAAGGGCCAGGAGGAGGAGCAGAGGGCTGGAGCTGCTCTGCTCTGGAGACAGCCTGAGAGAGTTGGGGCTGTGCAGGCTGGAGAGGAGAAGGCTCCCAGGAGACCTTCTTGTGGCCTTCCAGGATCTGCAGGGGGCTCCAGGAAAGCTGGGGAGGGACTTTGGAGGGTGTCAGGGAGGATAGGACTGGGGGGGATGGAGGACAACTAGAAGTGGGGAGATCCAGCTTGGCTGTTAGGAAGAAGTTGTTGGCCATGAGGGTGGTGAGAGCCTGGCAGAGGTTGCCCAGGGAGGTGGTGGAAGCCTCCTGGCTGGAGGTGTTTGCAGCCAGGCTGGCTGTGGCTGTGAGCAAGCTGCTGCAGTGTGAGGTGTCCCTGCCCATGGCAGGGGGCTTGGAGCTGGCTGAGCCTTGAGGTCCCTTCCAACCTGGTGTGAATTCCTTGTCCTCCCTCCTGAAACCAGCTCCCTGGGCCCCACCCTATGCTAATTCATCTCACAGCAGAGTGCACCAGCTTTGGAGGCTTCTTAGCTCTGGGTAAGTATCTGTTGAGAGCTGGGAGAGAGAAGCAGGCACACAGCTATTATCCTTTTGATGCTCCACAAGTGGAATGCTCCCTTGCATATTCCAAACCCCGTGCGCTGGTCCTTGTGGTTTCAGCCTGAGAGGGAGGAAGACTTCATGCTCCAATGATTTCAAATTAATTGTAGTCTGCTGTAAAGACCTCTTTGGGTTGGTGTGGTGGTTGTTTTGTGTTTTGTTCTGGTTTTTTTCTGAGTCATGGAGGCCTTGGGATTCCCTCAGTGCCTGGCAAAGGGACGCAGCATTAATGGAGCACAGTGGGACTGCAGCTGCTGCCATTCTGAGCCTGTCTGTAGACACCTACTCCACACACAAGTACAGACAACTGTGTTTGCTGGCAGCACGACTGAGGCTTGCAGCTGGGTTTCTTTGGTCACCTCTCAAGGCTTGGTTGCTGCAGGAGTGCTCAGGAGGCAGCTTCAGAGCTGTTCATTAAGGTGGAATTTCATTCAAGTTTGTAGCTTGGAATGTTTGCTCCAGCTGGGCACCAGAGGTGCAAAGAGCTCTGGTCTGAATCAGGAGGGGAGAAGGAAGAAGAGTGCAGGAGGATGACAGAATCACAGAATTGTTTGGGTTGGAAAAGCCCTTGAGCACATACAGTCCAACCAACAACCCAGCACCACCATGGCCACTGAACCACATCCCAAAGTGCCATGGCCATCACAGACTGGGCTGGGCTGAAAGGGACCTCCAAAGCTCAGCCAGCCCAACCCCCCTGCACTCAGCAGGGACATCCCCAACTAGATCAGGTTGCCCACAGCCCTCTCCAGCCTCACCTGGAATAGCTCCAGGGATGGAGCCTCAGCCACCTCCCTGGGCAACCTGTGCCAGTGTTCCAGCAGCCTCCTGGTGCACAACTTGTTCCTCACCTCCAATCTCAATCTGCTCTGCTCTAGTTTGGAGCCCTTGTCCCTGGTCCTGTCCCTGCAGGCCTTTGCAAACAGTCTCTCTGCAGCCTTCTTTTAGCCCCCTTCAGGTCCTGGCAGGCAGCTCTGAGGTCTCCCTGGAGCCTTCTCTTCTCCAGGCTGAACACCCCCAGCTCCCTCAGCCTGTGCTCACAGCAGAGCTGCTCCAACCCCCTGAGCATTTTTGTGTCCCTCCTCTGGAGCCTCTCCATCAGCTCCAGGTCCTTCCTGCCCTGAGGGCTCCAGAGCTGCACACAGCACTGCAGGTGAGGTCTCAGCAGAGCAGAGCCAAGTGTCAGAATCAGCTCTCTGGATCTCTGGCAGTGCTGCTTTGGATGCAGCCCAGGCTGCCCTTGGCCTTCTGTGCTGCAAGCTCCCACTGCCTGCTCCTGCCCAGCTTCTCCCCCACCAGCACCCCCAAGTCCTTTTCCTCAGGGCTCCTTTCTATCCCCTCCTCCAGCAGTCTGTGTGGACAGTGAGGATTGTTCTGGCCCAGGTGCAGAGCCCTGCACTTGCTCTTGTTGGAGCTCATGAGGTTCACCTGGGCACCACCCCCCTGGGCAGCCTGGTCCAGTGCCTGATCCCTGAGCAGTGCCAATGGCAAATGCCCAATTCCCACTGTGCCACTCTGTCATGGTGTCACTTCTAGCAGGGATTCCATCCAAGGACAATTGTCCAACCCTCATGAAGCAGCCCAGGATCACCTTGCAGGCTAGGTGAGTCTTGCAGCAGCCATCTTTGTTGTGTGTCCATGGGCTCTGGGGGAGGAACAGGATGGAAGGAGCAGGAGATCCTGATCCCACTGCCCCACTGCTTCTACTTTCATGGTGTTTTGAATCATAGACTCTTAGAATCAATAAGGTTGGAAGAGACCTCAGAGATCATCCAGTCCAACCTGTCACCCAACACCTCCTGACTACTAAACCATGGCTCCAAGTGCCACATCCAATCCCCTCTTGAACACCTCCAGGGATGGGGACTCCACCACCTCCCTGGGCAGCACATTCCAAAGCCTAACAACTCTCTCCGTGAAGAACTTTCTCCTCACCTCCAGCCTAAATCTCCCCTGGTGCATCTTGAGACTGTGTCCTCTTGTTCTGCTGCTGGCTGCCTGGGAGAAGAGCCCAACCCCCACCTGGCTACAACCTCCCTTCAGGGAGTTGGAGAGAGCAAGAAGGTCTCCCCTGAGCCTCCTCTTCTCCAGGCTAAGCAAGCCCAGCTCCCTCAGCCTCTCCTCACAGGGCTGTGCCCCAGACCCCTCCCCAGCCTTGTTGCTCTTCTCTGGACATGTTCAAGAGTCTCAACATCTTTCCTAACCTGAGGAGCCCAGAACTGGACCCAGGACTCAAGGTGTGGCCTAAGCAGTGCTGAGCACAGAGGATGCTGTTGTCCAAAGTCCAACATTCCATAACTGTTAATCTTCTATATTTTGGGGCTTAGCTGCCTTCAGACACAAAATTATTTCACCCCTGATGGGTATTTCAGACCAAGACAGCTGGTGATAGGTTTGCTTTAGCCATCCAACACCAACTCCTTTATTCCTCACAGTGAGACTGGCCAGGCTGCCCAGGGAGGCTGTGGCTGCCTCCTTGCTGGGGGTGTTCAAGGCTAGGCTGGCTGAGGCCTTGGTGTGAGGTGTCCCTGCCCATGGCAGAGGGGTTGGAACTGGATGAGCCTTGAGGTCCCTTCCAACCCTGACAATTCTGTGACTGTATGATTCACCTCCTGTTCCTTATGTGTCTGAACCAGGTTCCATCCTAAGCTTATGATGAGGCACAAAAAGAGCTGATGAGTTCTGGAGGCAGTAGGTAATTCTCTCTTCTATACAATGCTCTACTGGACGACCTTCAAGGCGTCTTCCAATCCATATTCCATGGATCTGTGACTCCATGAAGTGCTCACAGTGTACTAAGTGGTATGATGCCATCTCAGATCAAGTTGGAATAGGCTTTGCCCAGTGCTGCTGGGCCAGCTCTGTGCACTCCACGTGCTGTGGGAGCTCACCAGCCTCCATGCTTCTCACTTCTTTAATTCCCTGTCTTGCTGTAGGATTAAAAAGGTCCCTGAGCTGGTCCAGCCAGGCATGGAGGAGCATGCTGGGAAGCTGGGTAACTCTTGCAGCCAACAATATCATCACTATAATCTGTCATTTGCATTCCAAACAGCAGTGAGCTGGAGCCAAGACACATTCCTGGTGGAGGCAGGTTCCTCAGCTGGCTGTGAGGTGGTGTCACAGCCCCTGGTGATGCACCCAAGGCTGATGCCAAGCCAGACACAGCTGAATCTGCTGCAGGGCCTTGACACAAGGCACATCAGAGCCTGGCTAAGGAGGGGCTGCTTCTGCACCACAGGGCACTGCTGCAGCTTAGTCAATGAGGGTGGAAAAGACCTCCAGGAGGGGAGGCCTTAGAGCTGTATTTCAATGTCTGAAGGTGACCTCCAGGCAGGCTGGGGAGGGACTGTTCAGAAGGGGCTGTGGAGATAGAAGAGGAATAATGGTTTGAAACTGAAGCAGCGCAGTCTGGAGAAGAGAAGGCTCTGAGGTGACCTCATTGTGGCCTTCCAGGATCTGAAGGGGGCTACAAGAAGGCTGGGGAGGGACTTCTCAGGCTCTCAGGTAGTGATAGGACTAGGGGAAATGGAATGAAGCAGGAGGTGGGGAGATTCAGACTGGATATGAGGAGGAAGTTCTTCCCCATGAGAGTGATGAAGCCCTGGAATGGGTTGTCCAGGGAGGTGTCTGAGGCCCCGTCCCTGGAGGTGTTTAAGCCCAGGCTGGATGAGGCTCTGGCCAGCCTGATCTAGTGTGGGGTGTCCCTGCCCATGGCAGGGGGGTTGGAACTAGCTGATCCTTGTGGTCCCTTCCAACCCTGACTGATACTCTGATACTGAGCTTTGAAATGTAATTGTGTGGGCAAGATGATCAAGAGACCTGAAAGCCGGGGACCAGCCCCTCTGGGACAGGGTCACCCAGGGAAGTCTCTCCTGCTCTTCAGAGGAAGGTCTTTGCAAGGAAGTGCCTTCTGCTGCCTCTGCAGCCACCCACCAGTGTCCTACTGCATTCTGGGGCTTAGTGTTGGTCTCCTTCCTGTGTGGTTGTTTCTCTTTATCTTGAAGACAGTTCTCTGTGTGGGGAAAACCATCTTCTGTTAGAGCTAAAAGGACCTTAAAACGTTGGCATGTCAGGCAAACTGTGTGCTGTGAATTGGGAAAGATATTCACCAGGCCTTATCTCCCCTGAGGGTAGAAGCAGCAGGAGCAGAAAGTGAGGAGGAGAAGGAGAAGGAGGAGGGGGAGAAGGAGGAGGAGGAGAGGATGCCTGGGGGCTTTCCATAGCACCATCCAAGATGTGCTTAGAGCAGAGCTGCTTGCAGCGCAGATTCTGCTGACCCCAGCCTTGCCTTGCTGGGAAAGCTGAGCTGCTGCAGCACCACCTTGTGCTGTCACCATGCTGTCAGGTGTCTTGAAGCTCTGAGAAGTTCAGAGTCTCCCTCTCTGCTCTATTTCAGCTCAAGACATTTGTTGCTGAATGAAGTGGTGGAGAATTAATGAAGAGAATGGAAGCAGCTGCAGAGCTTTGCCCTTGAGAGGGGCAGCAGGACCTAGCCAGGCCTGCCTGGCTTGCATGCAAATGACAAACACTGGCAAGGAGATGATTCAGAGAGCACAGAGGTGACAGCCCTGCCTTGGGCTGCCTTGCTGCTGGCTGCTCAGCCACTGCACCTTGCTAAAGGACTCGGAAGAGCCTGAGCCAGCTGGCAGGGAAGGTGGCGAGTGACCCACCAGAGTACCAGGGAGCAGGGGTGCTGGCCTGCCCAGGGCATGGCCACTCTGGGGCTCCACTGGGGTTTAGCTCCTGCCTCCTGTTCCTCACCAACATTTTCATGGGAACCCCCACTAAAAAGCTCCTTGTCCCACCCCAGCCCTCCATCCTCCATTGAAATATGTAGCTGGAAACCATAGAATCACAGAGTGGTTGAGGTTGGAAGGGACCTTAAAGAACATGTGGTTCCAACCCCCCTGCCATGGGACAGCTTTCACTAGGCCAGGTTGATCAAGGGCTTGTCCAGCCTGGTTTTGAACACTTCCAGGCTTGGAGCCTCCACAGGGCAACCTATTCCAGTGCCTCACCACCCTCATGGGGAAGGATTTCCCCCTAATGTCTTCTCTAAATCCAGCTTCTCCCAGGTCAAAGCTGTTCTTCTTCATCTTGTCACTCCCAGCCCTTGCCAAAAGTCTCTCCCCATCTCTCCTGGAGCCCCTTCAGGTACTGGAAGGCTGCCCTAAGGTCTCCCTGGAGCCTTCTCTCCTCCAGGCTGAAGAGCCCCAACTCTCCCAGCCTGTCCCCATAGCGGCACTTCTCCAGCCCTCTGATCATCTTCACGGCCTCCTCTGGCCCCTCTCCAGCAGCTCCAGGTCCTTCTTGTGCTGGGAGCACCAGAACCAGAGGCAGTGCTGCAGATGGGGTCTCATGAGAGCAGAGAAGTAGAACCCCTTCCCTTGACCTGCTGCCCTGGCTGCTGGGGATGCAGCTCAGCCTTTTCATGTTTGGTTGGAAGTAGAAGCTCTTGAGACAATGAACCTGCAGCGCTGCTCCAGGGCTATCAGAGTCCAGGTTTGATGAGCCCATTCTCTAGACCCCAACCTAGGTTTTGTCTTCCAGATGGAGAGGGTGGTTCACCCCACTCAAGAGATGAAGTCATAGAGTCATAGGATCACAGAATGCTTTGGGTTGGAAGGGAGCTCCAAAGGTCATCCAGTCCAACCCCCTGCAGTCAGCAGGGACATCCTCCACTCGACCAGAGCCCTGTCAAGCCTGACCTTGAGTACCCCCAGGGATGGGACTTGAGTTACCTCCCTGGGCAACCTGTTGCAGTGTTCCAGCAGCCTCATGGTAAAGAACTTTCTCCAAAAATCCAACCTCAACCTACTCCACACTCCTCCTCTACTCCTGTGGCAGGGCCTGGCTCTGCAGGAGAAAGGTATAGCATGGGCCACACCAACCACTGCTGTCAGGGGCAGTGCTCCACCATTTCTGAGCCTCCTGTGGTGAGTGCAGAGCTTTTAAACAGCACTCTGAGCTGGGTTAGGAACTGGCTGGAGGCTGAGCCCAGAGAGTGGTGGTGAATGGTGCCACTGCCAGCTGGCAGCCAGGCACCAGTGGTGTGCCCCAGGGAGCAGTGCTGGGCCCCATCCTCTTTAACATCTTTATTGATGACCTGGATGAGGGCATTGAGTCCACCATCAGTAAATTTGCAGATGACACCAAGCTGGGGGCAGGAGTTGATCTGCTGGAGGGCAGAGAGGCTTTGCAGAGAGACCTTGCCAGGCTGGACAGATGGGCAGAGTCCAAGGGCAGGAGATTGAACACATCCAAGTGCCAGGTTCTGCACATTGGCCACAGCAACCCCAGGCAGTGCTACAGGCTGGGGTCAGAGTGGCTGGAGAGCAGCCAGGCAGAGAGGGAGCTGGGGGTGCTGGTTGACAGCCACCTAAACATAAGCCAGCAGTGTGCCCAGGCAGCCAAGAAGGCCAAGGGCATCCTGGCCTGCATCAGGAGCAGTGTGGCCAGCAGGAGCAGGGAGGAGGAGACTCAGGGGAGACCTTCTTGCTCTCTACAACTACCTTAAGGGAGGTTGTAGCCAGGTGGGGGTTGGTCTCTTCTGCCAGGCAACCAGCACCAGAACAAGAGGACACAGTCGCAAGCTGTGCCAGGGGAGGTTTAGGCTGGAGGTTAGGAGGAAGTTCTACACAGAGAGAGTGATTGCCCCTTGGAATGTGCTGCCCAGGGAGGTGGTGGAGTCACCATCACTGGAGGTGTTCAGGAGGAGACTTGATAGGGTGCTTGGTGCCATGGGTTAGTTGATTAGGTGGTGTTGGGTCATGGGTTGGACTTGATGATCTTGAATGTCTCTTCCAACCTGGTTTATTCTCTTCTCTTCTCTTCTCTTCTCTTCTCTTCTCTTCTCTTCTCTTCTCTTCTCTTCTTCTCTTCTCTTCTCTTCTCTTCTCTTCTCTTCTCAAGTTGAGTTTGTGAGAACCGTGGGGTTGGGAGTAGGTCAGCAGTGACTGGGAGGTGAGCTGAGGCTGTTGGGTAAGAAAGGGGAGAAGGAAGGTGAGGCTCAGATGCCTTAGACATTGCTGGTGGCATGTTCTGCCCAAAGGAAGCCACGCAGGCTGGGAAATGCTCTGACTGCAGGCAGATCGTTTAGAGCAGGAGCTGTCATGCAGATTTCTCCCTCATTTACTTGCCCAATTAGCTCCTTCACACGCCCCAGGCATTTGTGGCTGGGGCTGATTTGGTGGCATTTTAACACCAACTCACCACCCTGTCCTCACAGCAGGCTTGCCCAGCCGTGCCCCTTCTCCCCACCCTGGGCTCTCTGGGGGGAGATGTGTTCCCAGGGCTGGCAGGTCCCCCCCCAGAGAAGGCTGGGAGCTGTCTGCCAGTGCTGCTAATCAAAGGTTGCAGGAGGTGGTGGCTTCGCCAGAGACTTTCCTGTGACCCATTAATTGAGCTGCAGTTTTGAGGCCGCTGATCTCCAGCACCGTGGGTTTTGCATGGACATTTAATTGCAGCTTGCAGGGACTCTGGCATCCTGAAATCCTACAGCAGCAGAGATCTGAGATTTGGAAGGAGGGAAGGGCCCTAACTGTAAACATGTTTTGCTGAGTGTCCTTAGCAGGGTTGCAGCCTCCTGCCCGGCAGTTCTTCCCGAGCTGGGACGAGCCGAGCCCTCAGCGCTGCCAGGAGAGCCATGCCAGGGCCGTGCCAGAGCCTGTTGCATAATGCAGGCAGCCTTGGCCAGGGGAGGTGTGAGCAGCAGGGAAGGAGGGCGGGGTGTGGAGGCCACACTCTGTAATTGAGGATCAAAGTGAAGTGTTTCTGCTCCTCCATCTGCACAGCAGCTCTTCAGCGGTGCCAGGCAGCATCTCTCGGCCAGACCTCCTGTCGCCAGGGAGAAGGGAAGAGGTAAGGCTGGCTTCTGTCAAATCCTTTTTCTTTGGATAGAAGAGAAGCAGAGAATGCTTTGGGTTGGAAGGGACCTTTCAAGCTCTCCTAGACCCTGCCCCCTGCAGCCAGCAGGGACAGCTGCAGCTAGGGCAGGTTGTTCAGAGCCCCAGCCAACACGACCTTGAACGTTGCCAGGGATGGGGCATCTCCCAGCTCTCTGGGCAGCCTCCTGGCACTGTGGTCCATCACCCTCAGCATACAAAAGTGTACAATCTAGCCTGGAGAGTCTTTAAATCTAGTTTTGTAAGGAAAGTCTTTCCTGACATTGCATTTGGTGGTAAGAAGCAGCATGGAGAGGAGAAGGCTCCAGGAGGACCTTAGAGCTGAAGGCATCCTGCAGGAAGGCTGCAGAGAGACGTCTGCTGAGGGGGTCTAGAGCCAGGCCAAGGGGGAATGGTTTGAAGCTGAGGCAGAGCAGGGTCAGAGTGGAGCTGAGGCAGAAGTTGTTCGTTGTGAGGGTGGTGAGAGTGTGTCCCAGGCTGGCCAGGGAGGCTGTGGCTGCCTCCTTGCTGGGGGTGCTGAAGGCCAGGCTGGCTGAGGCCTTGAGCAGCTGAGTGGAGCTGAGAGGTGTCCCTGGGCATGGTGGGGAGCTTGGAGCAGATGAGCTCTGAGCTCCCTTCCAGCCTGAGCCATTCTGTGAGTCTATGATTAAGCAGAGCCTGCAGCCAGTAAGGCTGCCAGAAATGTGAGGGAATGTGCCAGACACAGTGAGGACCTTGCAAAAATCAGCTCATGATTGGTACCTCCAGGAGCTCTCCTTGGATTCTCACCTGCTGGGCAGAGGTGGGGAAGCTGTGGAAGTAAAGGGGAAAAGGGGAGGCAAAATATTCCTGAAAGCTTAAAATCATGGGATAAAATCCCACTTTCTGGAGACCTGGGCAGCTGCATCCCACTCCTGCTGAACAAGTTTTCTTCCCCAGATCTATCCACCACCAAAACCTCTCAACTGCCCAACTAGAAAGAGCAATGCCAGGCTCTGTTCTCTCCTCCTGTGTGCCAAATGACAGGAGCTGAACTCAGAGCATGCTAGAGGCTGGAAGGGATCTCCAGAGATCATCACCCTGTTTGCCCTTTACTTCTCCAGTCCTGTGTGCTGCTATCTAGAAATTAATGCTCCATAATTAACCATCAGCATTAATGAGAAGGCAAAGCTTTAATATGAATGTGCCTGCTTGCACTCTGGCAACAGAGCAGTTCAGTCTGGAAGCTGGATGGTCTCTGTGGAGCTTCCTCTCAGGGTGTGTGTGGCTTTCTGCATCCCAGTTAGCACAGAACCCACCCTGCAGCAGCACAAATCCGACTTCTGGCCAAGTTCTCTGTCAGAATCCACGAGTGGTGAAGGGTGGGAGTGGGGGGTGTGAAATGCTTTTTGGAGTAAGCTGCTTCGACAGCCTGAAATAATCCAGTGTGAGCCAAGGTTCACAGATTCATAGGAGGGTTTGAGTTGGAAGGGACCTCAAAGCTCATCCAGCTCCAACCCCCTGCCATGGGCAGGGACACCTCCCACCAGCCCAGCTTGCTCAAGGCCTCATCCAGCCTAGCCCTGAACACCTCCAGGGAGGGGGCATCCACAGCCTCCCTGGGCAGCCTGTGCCAGTGCCTCCCCAGCCTCACTGGAAAGAATTTCTTCTTCATCTCCAGTCTCAGTCTGCCCTTTTCCAGCTTCAATCCATTCCCTCTCATCCTATCACTCCCAGCCCTTGTCAAAAGTCCCTCCCCAGCTTTCCTGCAGGTATTGGAAGGCTGCAGTAAGGTCCCCCTGGAGCCTTCTCTTCTCCAGGCTGAACAGCCCCAACTGATACTAAAGCCACAAGTTATGAAAGCAGGGTTTGGCTTGGAGAGTTGGATTGCAGCAGTGATTGGGTAACCAGCTTGTGGGGAAAACAGACACTGTGGAGCCTCCTGGGGACAGAAGGGTGCCCAGTGCACAGTGGTCTGAGCCACTGTAGGAGGTGAAAATGGAAAGCAAAAGGAGCTGGGATGGAGAGGAGGAATGACTCTGCTGGGAAGGCTGCAGAGAGACTTTTGCTGAGGGGGTCTGGAGCCAGGCCAAGGGGGAATGGTTGGAAGCTGAGGCAGAGCAGGGTTGGAGTGGAGCTGAGGCAGAAGCTGTTCCTTGTGAGGGTGGTGAGAGTGTGTCCCAGGCTGGCCAGGGAGGCTGTGGCTGCCTCCTTGCTGGGGGTGTTGAAGGCCAGGCTGGCTGAGGCCTTGAGCAGCTGAGTGGAGCTGAGAGGTGTCCCTGGGCGTGGAGGGGAGGTTGGAGCAGATGAGCTCTGAGCTCCCAACCTGAGCCATTCTCTGACCACATTCTATGCTCTCTTTCCTTGGTAAGGTTTCTGTCTCTGCTAACTCCTCTGTTGTACCAGGGAGGGCTTTCAGCAGTGGTGCAGAGAGGAAGATGGACATTAGGAGCATGAAGAGCTACCTCTATTGGCTGTACTGCCAGTTTGAACTCATCACCTGCAGCTACCTGATGGAGCCCTGGGAGAAAGTGCTCTTCTACAGCTTCAACGTGGCCATGCTGCTGGCAGTGCTCTACACTGCCTATGTCTTTGTCCCTGGCCACATCAGCACAGCTCTGCAGTTCTTCCTGCACCTCTTTGGAAACCAGCATGACAAGCAGCATGTGTCTGTGGTGAAGTAACTCTGGGAGCCTGACCCTGACTGCTGGATCCAAGCAGCGTTGCCCTCAGGACTCCAGCTGTGTTTAGGGGCTGTGCAAACACAATTCCATTCTGCTGCATCCCCCCATGGTCTCCTGTGGTCTGGGACACCCTGACAGCAAAGGGTTCACAGAAACAATTTCCATCAGCCCTTGGTTTTATCCTCTGATTGCCTGCTTCCTAAAGAGCCCTGCAGAGAGTCCTACAATTGTTTGGGCTGGGAACCAGCTCAGCCAGTCCAGCCATTCTCTAGCTCTGCCAAGGCTGGTGCCAAGCCATGGCCCTCAGCACCACATCCTCACAGCTTTGAAAGCCCTCCAAGGATGGGGACTCCAACACTGTGCAGCCTGGGCCAGGCCTTGATAACCCTTCTGGAGGGAGAAATTATTCCTTATGTCCAACCTAAACCTCCCCTGGAGCGACCTGAGGCTGTTTCATCTTGTGCTGTCACTTGTTCTTTGGGAGAAGAGCCCAAGCCCCCACCTGGCTGCAGCCTCCTCTCAGGGAGTTGTAGAGAGGCAGAAGGTCTCCCCTCAGCCTCCTCCAGGCTAATCAACCCCAGCTCCCTCAGCTGCTTCTCCCCAGCCCTGTTCTCCAGACCCTGCCCCAGCTTTGTTGCCCTTCTCTGGACCTGCTCCAGCTCCTCAATGTCCTTGTTGGAGTGAGGAGCCCAAAACTGAACCCAGGATTCGAGCTGTGGCCTCATCAGTGCCCAGCACAGGGGCACAATCCCTGCCCTGCTCCTGCTGCCACACCATTGCTGATCCAGGCCAGGATGCTGGTGGCCTTCTTGGCCACCTGGGCACACTGCTGGCTCACCTTCAGCTGCTGTCAAGCAACACCTCCAGGTCCTTCTCTGCTGGGCTCCTTAACTCTGAAACTGGAAGGCCTGGCTGCGGTTATGAAGCTGCTTTGGTGCAGACACAGCTGTGCTGCCTGTGTGGCTATTGCAGGGAATGCTGCCTGGATATGGATTCTCCTCTGGAGAGGCTCTTGTGTGCCAGAGCTGACAGGGGAGATGTCTACACACAAGGTTTTGCACGACACAGCCCCCAGCTGCTTCCCTAAGCCTCGCCTGTGGCTATGTATAGAATCATTTTCTTATTTATTTCCTTGCCTCAGCTATTTCATACAAGGAATTCCTTGCCTGGCTCCTCATCACTCTGCCAGTGATGCAGCTGAGTCATTAACAGTGTGGGGATTTACTGCCATGAAAGCTGAGAATAAAACCCTTGTCTTCCTGGAGTGCAGAAGTGATTTTTGGGTTTGACTTTGACAAGGCAGGTGAAGCCTGCACGGCCCCCTGCAGAGCACAGCCAGGGGTGGTAGGGACATCTCAGCTGCAAAACCAGCAAACACTACCTGAAATATATCTCTCCTTTCCTCCTGACCCTTCTTCCCCTTCCTTTTGTGCTCCACCTGTCCAGCAGTGTCTGAAACAGGAACTCTTGGGGCTGTGCAGTCTGGAGAGGAGAAAGCTCCCAGGAGACCTTCTTGTGGCCTTCCAGGATCTGCAGGGGGCTCCAAGAAAGCTGGGGAGGGACTTTTGAGGGTGTCAGGGAGGGATAGGACTGGGGGGGATGGAGCAAAACTAGAAGTGGGGAGATTGAGATTGGATGTTAGGAAGAAGTTGTTGGCCATGAGGGTGGTGAGAGCCTGGCAGAGGTTGCCCAGGGAGGTGGTGGAAGCCTCCTGCCTGGAGGTTTTGAAGGCCAGGCTGGCTGTGGCTGTGAGCAACCCTGCTCTGGTGTGAGGTGTCCCTGCCCATGGCAGGGGCTTGGAACTGGCTGCTCCTTGAGGTCCCTTCCAACCCTGACAGTTCTGTGAGTCTCTTGAGACTGCAGGCTTTGGATCTCAGGTGTTGGGCACTCCCTAATTGTCTTTTTTTCAGAATCCTTGGGCTTTAAGTTTCACCCTCAAGATGCCTTTGCTGCTGGTGTGCTGCAGTGATGTGAGCTGGAGCTGGTCAGGGATGAACTACCCAACACAGTCAGCTTAGCAACTGGAACCCCAGGAGACTCATAGACTGTGGGGAGCAAGGGTGTGTACAGGGTGACATCCATGCACCTTCACTGCTCCCCAGCCTGAACTGAGTTCTCCTCCATCTTTCCAGCCCAGAGGTGTTCCTAGAATGTCCTCTCCTTCCAGAGAAGAGGATGTTATTAGTAAGTGGCAATCAAATGACTTGTGAAATGAGATCTGGTCACAGTGCTGACACTAATTGCCTTATTTGTCATCTGAAAATGAGATCCAGTTCCCTTCCTGATTTATAATTAGGGAAAATAGGGCATAAAAATAATCAGGGAAATGGGAGCAGCTGCACTTAAACTTAACATCTCTTTAGCTAAGTAATTCCTGAGCTTGTAAAGAACATCCCCCCAAAGCTTTCAGCTCAGAGCCCAGCTGTGTGTTTTATTAAAGGAACTGAATGGCCACAGCAGTGAAGCTCCCAGCAGCTTTGGAGCACTTACTGGTGATCAGCAACAGGAGAGGAAGGGAGAAGTTGCAGCTGTGGCAATTGTCAGACTACTCATGAAGATACAGCCCCAGACTCTCAGCATGGTGGGGCAGGAAGGGACCTCAGGAGATCATCCAGATGCTGGACAGCCCAGCAGCACCATGCCCGGGGGGGGTTGGAAGCTCTCCCCACAAGGAGACTCCACAACCTCTCTGGGCAGCCTGCTCCAGGCCTCCAGCACCCTCACACCAAACAACTTTCTCCTCCTCTTCACATGGAAGCTCCTGGGGTCCAGTTTGTGCTCACTACCCCTTGTGCTGTCCCTGGGCACCACTGAGCAGAGTCTGCTTTGCTCCCCACCCTTCATCTCTTGCTGATCATTGCTCAGATCCCCACTGGGGCTGCTCTTCTCCAGGCTTGTTTGACAACCACCAGTGTCTAGAGCAGATCTGTGCACAGAGGCCTGCAGATGCTGAATGCCCAGAAGCAGAGCTCAGTGGAGGAGCAGCCCCAGAGCTATGCTTGCCCTACATTCCAGGAGAGGACTGCAGACGCAGAGCCAGGCACCTGGCGACGTGAAGGAATCTGACATCAGCTGCCTCTGGGTGCGGTGCAGTTTACTGCTGCCCTCTCCACACCTCTCCCACTGGCTGTTTGTTGTGGCCACCTCTGTTGCAACAGCTGCTGTACAAACCCCTGGCTGCAGTGATAGGATGAGGGGGACTGGATTGAAGTACACAGAGACTGGAGATGAGGAAGAAATTCTTCCCAGTGAGGGTAGGGAGACACTGGAGCAGGCTGCCCAGGGAGGCTGGGGATGCCTCCTCCCTCCAGGTGTTCAAGGCCTTGAACAACTGGGCTGGTGGTGGGTGTCCCTGCCCATGGCAGGGTGCTGGGACTGGATGATTTGGAAGGTCCCTTCCAACCCAACCCAACCCATTCTGTGAACCTATGAAAATGTGTCTGTGGTGCTGCCCAGCTCCACAGCAGCCAAGATCCCAGCTCAGCTGTGGAGAACCTGGAGAGCACCAGGGCAGAAACAAGGAGCTAAACAGCAGCTGACAAGCCCCCAAATTCTGGATGAACTGCACACATCCCAAATCCTCCCTGCCTGTCTCCACAGCCCTCACCTGCAGAGGAGGATTTAGAGGCTCACATCCAAACTCACCTTGCAACTGGAGTTTCGAAAGCCAGGTGAGCGTGGGCAGGTTGCCCTCTGGAAGCTGGGCTGTGACCAGCAGCCCCAGGGGATGAACTGATAGAATAAGGCCAGGGCCACAGATCTGCTCGTGTCAGGCCTGTGCATGCTCACCTGGTGAGGTGAAGCTCACCCAGCCAGGCAGTGGCACAATCTGATGTCTATCAAACCAGCCCCCTGCACTCGACGTGCTGCTCCCAGCAGTGTGAGAACAGAGAATGCCTGAGGTGGAGCAGGGCTGCTGGAGCAGCCTGATGCAGCCCTGCCAGCCTTGCTCCAGTCAGCAGGGGCTGGGGCTGGTTTGTGGAGTCTGCAGTGAGTGCCACAGCACCTGAGTGTTTCTGCTCAGGCTGTGAGTGCCCAGCTCAGGCTCTGCTCACTCAGGCACTTGATGAAGCTCAGGGCAGCTTGGCACAGCCAGGGGCTGCTGCTAGCAGGGAGAAGCTGAGGGGCAGAGCTCCTGACAAGGCCTGGGGGGCACAGAGCCTCTGCCTCAGACTTGCTGCTCTGCACACCAAGGGCACTGCCACAGCTCTGCCCCACCTTGGGGGACAGGAAGGCAGAGGGGGCAGCTGTGGGGAGGAGCAGACAGCACAGGGGAGCCTCAAGTGCCCCCCAAGGGATTGCAGCCCATGCATGGCATCTTCAGCAGCAAGCTGAGGGATGCCCAGGCTCAAGCCTCTCCTT
This sequence comes from Colaptes auratus, assembly GCA_015227895.2. NCBI lineage: Eukaryota > Metazoa > Chordata > Aves > Piciformes > Picidae > Colaptes > Colaptes auratus. The sequence continues at coordinate 21,668,038 of CM026889.1, forward strand.
CCCTGGCTGCTGTCCCAGCAGGACTCTCTCCCTTCTGCCTTCCATCCCCATCCCTGTCTTCCTCAATCCAGCTCCACAATCCAGCTCCTGAGTCTGCTTCCCATCTGCTGCTGAGCCCAGGCTGGGACTTGCCCAGTGCCTGCCCCCAGCACCAGTGGTGCCAGTGGTGCCACCCTTGCCCTCAGGGCTTGGGTTCCATCTTGGTTTGTGTCTCTGTGTCTCTATCCCATGGCATTGTTCTTCTTCCCACCCCAGCTGGGTTAGTTTCTCTCCCAGCCCATCAGGCTCTCTCCCTCCTTCCCTTTCTCTTCCCTTAGGGAAGGCAGAGGGGTTCCTGCAGAGCCTCTGGCACTCAGCTGGTGCCCAGCCCTGCCCTGCCCCCTGTCAATGTCCCTGAAGCCTGCACTACAGGAAGACTCCACTGCCAGCTTTCTGTTGGTGTTTCTCCTTAAGTAGTTCCTGCTGCAGAGGGCAGGACGTTTGTCCTGGCGCCATCTGCAGACCTTGTCTCATCCTCTGGGGAGCAGATTAGGTTTTGCTCTCCTGTGTTTTCCTTTTGAGTGCCAGGCCCTGACCCTTGCCATGTAGACATCTAAATAACTCTAAGCAGCTTCTCCCTGTTCCCTAACCAAAAAGGCAGAGGCTTCCTGGAGAGCCTGTGGCACTCAGCTGGTGCCCAGCCCTGCCCCTTGACAGAAGGTGACGTTGGGCACGTCTGAGATCACTTTCCCCCTGGCCTTTTCAGTAGAAATCTCACAGTTCAGTTGCCCATTTTCCCAGCAGGGCTTCACCAAGAGTTGAAACTCAGGAACCAAATCTCAAATGTCTGCTAAACTAAATCCACCCCAGGCTGCTCCCTGGGAGCCGCTGGACCTCTGCAGCCCCCACACACGGTGGGAGGCTGGCAGCATCCCCCGATGAAGGTTTGTCCTTGCAGGGCTCTGCAGCTTCTCTCTCATTAAAGCACACTCAGCGAGTTTCAGAGTTTCATAGTTTCAGTCAGGGTTGGAAGGGACCACAAGGATCATCTCATTCCAACCCCCCTGCCATGGGCAGGGACACTCTACACTGGATCAGGCTGGCCAGTTCAAACTCTTCCTCACCTCCTACATGCAGCGACGGCTTTGTTCACAGGGAGCTTTGTGCCCCCTGCTGCTGCTTACCCCTCAGAGTCTTTAGAGGCCTGAGATAAGTTTCTGCTCCTTGTCCCTTGCTGTGTTCCTGCCCCACCAGCTGCATCCTGTCTCTGCTGCTGTTTACATCTGAGCCTAACCTGAGTTCTTATCTTGGCCACTCATTAGCTGACCTGAAAATCCTGTTTCTGAGACGAACTTGTCAGCACTTCAGAGCCTCCTGCTTCATTTCAGCTCACTGGGAGCTGCTTGGAAGAGAAAGGAGTTCACAGCAGTTCTGCTTCCTTTTACAAAGCTGACCTTAAATGACTTGCTTCTGCCTGGCTGGAAACCTCTGCCTAACTTTCCTGCTCAGCTGCAACTCCTTCATGGAAGAGCTTGCTCAGGGTTGTGCCCCTGCAGTGTAAGTCCTGCATGGAGTGGTGTTTACATGGCAATGTTCCTAGGGACAAAGGGAAGAATGGGAAAGTTTGAGTGTTTGCTTCCCTGAGGAGAGCAGGGCTTTGCCTCTGTGCTCTCTGCACCATCAGTAGCTTCTCACTGACTAACATGGAATCAGAGAATTGTTTGGGTTGGCAGGGCAAGAGAGACTGTTCCCAAAGGCCTGCAGGGACAGGAGCAGGGGCAATGGCTTCAAACTAGAGAGGATTTAGATTGGATGTGGGGGAACAATTCCTGCACCATGAGGAACGGGCTGCCCAGGGAGGTGGTTGAGGCCCCATCCCTGGAGCTATTCCAGGTGAGGCTGGACAGGGCTCTGGGCAGCCTGATCTAGTTGGGGATGTCCCTGCTGACTGCAGGGGGTTGGACTGGATGAGCTTTGGAGCTCCCTTCCAACCCAGACCCTTTAATGATTCTATCAGAAAATCGCTCTAAGGTCATCCAGTCCAACCATCAACCCAGCACCACCATGGCCACCAAACCCTGGCCCACAGTGCCACGGCCACAGGCTTCTTGAACACCTTCAGGGATGGGGACTCCATCCCCTCCCCTGGGCAGCCTGTGCCAGTCCCTGACCACTCTTGCAGCAAAGACATTTTTCTCAGTGTCCAAGCTAACCCTCCCTAGGCACAATTCCAGGCCACTTCCTCTCATCAGCTCTGATTCTGACCTGCCCACCCTGCCCACTCTGCCCATGGGAAGCACAGCTGAGGGCACTGAGAGGACTCCTCAGGGATCTGACAACTGCAGCTGACTGGGTGAGGGCTGCCTTTGGTTTGCACAGGGGAAAGCCTTGACCAAAGAACCTGCTGCTTCAAAAGGCTGCCAGCATCTTCCTTAGCACGAGGGAGGTGCCAGTGGGGCTCCTCCTGTTCCTCTTGAGGGTGCATCAGGCAGGAAAGCAGAGGATGAGCCTGCAGGTGCTTGAGCATTCAGGGAGTGTGTGGTTTCTCACCTTGCTCAAGTTCATTGGCTATCACCACATAAAAACCCCTCACAACGTGCTCAGGAGGTGGGTTGGTGACCCACCTCATGTACCAGCCCCTGGGCAACCATCTCCAAGGACAGATGTGATGGCTGAGCCAGGTAGAGGAGGAACTGATGTCCAAAACTCTGACTCCTGGGCTGTTGGTGGGTCCCAGTTACAAAGTGGGGAAGCCACAGCTGTAGGAATGCTTCCAAGAGGCTGTGTTGGGCTGAAAATGAGAGGCTTTGGGAAAGGAGAAATTGAGGCAGCAAGGAAGCTGTGCTAAAGGAGAGAGCTATAAATGGAGCTCAGAGGCTGCCAAGGGCTACCAGCAGCTGGCCCAACACTGTCACAGCTTGGACTGAAGACAATTCCTCTTAAATCCTACTTGGAGCATACACATCCTGCTGTTGCATGGAGTCTTGGGCTTGCAGCCACCTGCTAGCCCAGAGAGCTCAGCACATGGGTATGGAAACAGGCAGCAATGTGCTGGGGTGCTGCAAGGCTGAGGGGCAGCTGCCTCCCACAGCCAGCTGGAAGAGCTGCCCCAGTAGGAGTGCTCCCACCAGCACCTCCAGCAGTGTCCTGCTCTGTGTGCCAGCACCTGCAACCCTCTGCTCTGGGGAGAACTCTGCCTCTGCTGTGCTGGGAACCAGCACAACCACCTCTGACCAAGACTTCCATCAGGGAACCTCGGGTCTGGACAGCTCAGCACCAAGTGCCTGAACACCTCTGCTCCTGGGGCCCTCAGGATGCCTAAAGGAGCCAATTCTGAGTTATTTTCAGTGCAATGATTCCCATTTGGAAGGAACAAAGAGCTTCAGGCAATGACTTTGAGGGTTGCATTCACTCCTACTGGCTTAAATGTGTCAGTGACTCTCTATGGAGGAGAAGCTGAGGGACCTTGAGCCTGCAGAAGAGCAGCCCCAGAAGGAACCAGAGCAATGCTCAGCAAGAGCTAAAGGACCTGTGGGGGCAAGAGGCTGGGGCCAGGCTCTCTTCAGTAGTTTACTGTATTAGACAAGGGACAATGGATACCAAACTGGCACTCAGGAAGTTCCACCTCAACATCAGGAGAAGCTTCTTTGTTGTGAGGGTGCTGGAGGCCTGGAGCAGGCTGCCCAGAGAGGTTGTGAAGCCTCCTTGGGTGGAGAGCTTCCAACCCCCCCTGGCATTGTGCTGCTGGGCAAGCTGCTGTGGGTGCCCTGCTGGAGCAGGGGGGTTGGACTGGGTGATCTCCAGAGGTGCCTTCTAGCCCCATCATGCTGGGATTCTAGGACTCAAACATTAACTCCTTTCAGTGGAGTTCTGGGGTAAAAATTCAGCCCTTTCAGTCTCAGCTGTGCAGTACAGAGAGGCAGGGCTGAACAAAGAGCCACATTAATAACCAAGGTGCTGACCAGAGGGGCTACAGCCAAGGCAGCCAGCAGGCTCAGCATGCTCTTGTACAAAGCCTGCCCAAAGCACTGACAGCTCAAGCAGAATTGGTTCACTTCTGAAGCTACAGCTTCAAGTTACCCCAAAGCACTTCTCTTTCTTTCCCATTTTCCTTTGGTTTTCTTCAAACAGCTGAGATCCTGACAGGGTCCCCCAGAACTGGGGGGAATGGAACAAAACTAGAAGTGGGGAGATTCAGCTTGGATGTTAGGAAGAAGTTGTTGGCCATGAGGGTGGTGAGAGCCTGGCAGAGGCTGCCCAGGGAGGTGGTGGAAGCCTCCTGCCTGGAGGTGTTTGCAGCCAGGCTGGCTGTGGCTGTGAGCAAGCTGCTGCAGTGTGAGGTGTCCCTGCCCATGGCAGGGGGCTTGGAACTGGCTGAGCCTTGAAGTCCCTTCCAACCCTGGCAATTCTGTGATTGTATGATCCACCTCCTGTTCCTTGTGTCTGAACCAGGTTCCATCCTAAGCTTATGATGAGGCACAGAAAGAGCTGATGAGTTCTGGAGGCAGCAGGTAATTCTCTCTTATACAATGATATTCTAGAGCAAAGATTGCCAAAACCCCTCTGGGAGCCACCACCTGAGTCTCACCCCTCCATTTAACTCTTCTGGAGCAAGCAGCCAAAAGAAGTGGCCTTGGCAAGGCCTCAGCAGAGGAGACTGCAGGCAGGAGGAGCAGATTGCTGGGAATGAGTCCTTCACCATCACCATCCCTGTGGGTTTTGTCTGGAGTGTTCCTTAGGTTGATGTTAGGCTGCACTGAGATGACATGGGATTGGTGCAAGAGTTTAGCAGAGCTGACAACCCCTTCTCCTTAGAGCAGCTGTGCTTTGGGACCAGCAAGATGAGGCAACAGTGACATCAGGTGGCCTACACCACACTTAGCCCTGGGACAGCACACCGCAGGGCTCAGCAAGGTGAGCAGAGGCTGGAGCACCTCTGCTAGGAAAGCACACTGAGAGCTGGGGTTGTCCAGCCTGGAGAAGGCTCCAGGGAGACCCTAGAGCAGCCTCCCAGGGTTTGAAGGGGGCTGTAGGAATGCTGGGGAGGGACTTTGTCCAAGGCATGGAGTGAGAGGAGAGGTGATGGCTTCAAACTGGAGGAAGCTGGATTTAGTCTTGCATGTTCTGTCTCTTTTCTTCCAGTAAGTCACTGAGTGGTGAAAAAAGTGGGGCTGGAGTAGCTTAAGTACTTCAGCAAACCTGCAGTGAGGCCAAGATGAAGGGGGTGGTTGGTAGGACTGAAGCAATGGGCACTGGCAGCTCAGAAGGCCAATGGAGCGTGTTCAGAGAAGGGCAACAAAGTTGGTGAGGGGTTTGGAAGACAAGCCCTATGAGGAGAGGCTGAGGGAGCTGGGGTTGCTTAGCCCGGAGAAGAGGAGACTCAGGGGTGACCTTCTTGCTCTCTACAACTACCTGAAGGGAGGTTGTAGCCAGGCAGAGGTTGGTCTCTTCTCCCAGGCAGCCAGTACCAGAACAAGAGGACACAGTCCCAGGCTGCGCCAGGGCAGGTTTAGACTGGATCTTAGGAAGAAGTTCTATACCGAGAGAGTGATTGCCCACTGGAATCGGCTGCCTGTGGAAGTGGTGGAGTCACCTTCATTGGAGGTGTTCAAGAAGAGGCTTGATGGGTGCTTGGTGCCAGGGTTTAGTTTTTTGGTTGTTTAGGTGGGTTGTATTGTACTGTATTGTACTCTTTTGTACTGTATTGTACTGTATGGTACTGTGTTGTGTTTTGGGTGGGTTGGATTGGTTGATGGGTTGGATGTGATGATCTTGAAGGTCTCTTCCAACCTGTTGTATTGTATTGTATTGTATTGTATTGGCAGCCTGGGCTGCATCCAAAGCAGCGTGGCCAGAGATGGCAAGAGGGGATCCTGCCCCTCTGCTCTGGGGAGACCTCACCTGCTGTGCTGTGTCCAGCTCTGGGGCCCCCAACACAAGGACACAGACCTGAGGGAGAGGGTCTAGAGGAGACCCTAAAGATGGGGGGGCTGGAGCAGCTCTGCCATGGGGACAGGCCGAGGGAGCTGGGGTTGCTTCACCTTCCCTGTTGCACGTTCTTTGGGAGAAAAGACCAACCCCCACCTGGCTCCAACCTCCTTTCAGGGAGCTGTAGGGAGCCAGGCCTCCCTCAGCCTCCTCTTACCATAGTATCAGTCAGGGTTGGAAGGGACCACAAGGATCATCTAGTTCCAAGCCCCCTGCCATGGGCAGGGACACCCCACACTAGATCAGGCTGGCCAGAGCCTCATCCAGCCTGGGCTTAAACACCTCCAGGGATGGGGCCTCAACCACCTCCCTGGACAACCCATTCCAGGGCTTCACCACTCTCATGGGGAAGAACTTCCTCCTCACCTCCAGCCTGAATCTCCCCACCTCCAGCTTCATTCCATTCCCCCTAGTCCTATCACTACCTGAGATCCTGAGAAGTCCCTCCCCAGCCTTCTTGTAGGCCCCCTTCAGATACTGGAAGGCCACAATGAGGTCACTTTGGAGCCTTCTCCTCTCCAGACTGAACAGCCCCAACTCCTTCAGTCTGTCTCCAGAGCAGAGCAGCTCCAGCCCTCTGCTCATCCTCATGGCCCTTCTCTGGACACCTTCCAGCACCTCCAGATCCCTCTTGTAATAGGGGCTCCAGAACTGGAGGCAGTACTCCAGGTGGGGTCTCCCCAGGGCTGAGCAGAGGGGGAGAATCCCCTCCCTTGCCCTGCTGGCCACACTTCTCCTGCTGCAGCCCAGGATCTGATTGGCTTTCCAGGCTGCAAGTGCACATTGAGAGCTCCTGTTGAGCTTCTCCTCCACCAGCACCCCCAAGTCTCTCTCCTCAGGGCTGCTCTCCAGCCAGTCCCAAACCCCTGTGAACAGGCCTCCAACTCCTCAGGCCTGCTGTATTAATTAGACACTAAGCTTAATTGCTTTTAATCCATGGATACAGGCATGAAAGAAAAAAAGAGAACACCACAACCTGGCCAGGGTGGGAAGTTTCCCAGCTTGCCCATCCAGGGCTACATCTTCAAACCAATCTCCAGGCAGGTTTCTGTGAGCAAGCATGGACAGTTGGAGTTCCTTGATAGTGGAAGAGGAAACCTCTTCTTGAGCTTCCCAGAACTCTGTTGTTTGGAACAATCTGTATCATCAAAGGCTCCAAACCACTGTGCCAAGAAGATTAAGACAGGGAAGAGCCTTCCCACGTGAAGAAATGAAAGCAATAATCGACAGCAGGTCTTTGTAGCTAAAAATCTAGCCAAGCAGAACAAAATCTCTGCCTCTGCCCAGCCCTGCAGCTGTCTTCAGCACAAGGTGAAGCTGGTCAGCTGGCCTTGATGCTGCAGGAGGAGCTCTCAGGGGCAACCCTGCAATGCCTGCCCCAGAAATGGAAGTGAAATTGCTGATTCTCTCTAAAACACCAATTCAGGGCCGTGATTTTGGGTGGTGGTGGCATCCACCAGGTCCCTTTTCATGCCCATGCCAGCAGCTGGTAGTGTTGCCTTCTGCTCTGGGTGGCTGTACCTTGTTAAGGGGGGGAACATTCCTGGCCTGGCTTGCTGCACTGCTCTTATTCTGTCATCATATTTGCTCCCTCCCCGCCGGTGGCATCCTGGGAGATGTGGAGATCCTCCAGCATTTCAGCCAGGCTGATCCTTGGAGGACCATCATCATCTGTGTCACTCTCCACTGGAATGTCTGCATCTGAAAAAGTGGCAGCAGAGATACAACAAACAGCTAAGCAAAGCAGGTGGACCCCAGCCCCCCTGAGCAGCAGCCAGGGAGGAGGGGAACAAACCCTCCCAGAACTCCCAAACAAAGGGCAGAACCAACCCCAACCAAACCCTGACCAAATCCCCCCATGGCAACTCCCTCAGGGAAAATCACTGAATCACTAAGGCTGGAAGAGACCTTTAAGCTCATCCAGCCCAACCATGAACCCAGCACTGCCAGCTCACCACCAAGCCATGGCCCTCAGCACATCTACACAGCTGTGAAACCTCTCCAGGGATGGGGGCTCCACCACTGCCCTGGGCAGCCTGGGCCAGGCCTTGACAATCCATTTTTGGGGGAAAAATTGTTCATGTCCAACCTAAACCTCCCCTGGGGCAACTTGAGGTCATTTCCTCTCATCCTCTCACTTGCCATGAAGGAGAAGAGACCAACCCCCACCTGGCTCCAGCCTCCTTTCAGGCAGTTGGAGAGAGCCAGCAGGTCTCCCCTCAGCCTCCTTTTTCTCCAGGCTGAACCACCCCAGCTCCCTCAGCTGCTCCTTGTTAGATCCTTTCCCACCAGGCAGTTTCCAGCCACTGTGCCTCAGGCCTTGAATGTTCATGGGGCTGTTGTGACCCAAGTGCAGGACCTGGCCCTTGGCCTTGTTGAACCTCCTCCCACCGTCCTTGCCCCTTCAATCCAGCCTGGCCAGGTCCCTCTGGAGACCTTCCCTACCCAGGTCCCTCAGGAGACCCTCCCTACCCTCCAGCAGGCCAACACTGCTGCTCAACTTGGTGCCTCTGCAGTCTCACTGAGGGTGCCTGGATCCCCTCACCCAGATCATGGCTGCAGACATTAAAGAGCACAGGCCCCAGTGCTGAGCCCTGGGGAACACCACTGTGACTGGCCACCAGCTGGAGGTAGCTCCATTCCACACCACACTCTGGCCTTTGCCACCCAGCAAACAGTAGAGCTGCCCAAGCCTAAGCCACGAGCACCCAAGAGGCTGAACTCTGAACGCAGCTGAGGTTCTGGGGGGCTGGAGCCAACACACTTCTCTCTCTTGTGTTAAAGGCAAGCAAAGCCAAGCCATCAACATCTGCCCAGTGCATGTGAGCTGCAGTGAAGAGCTGCTGCTACTGCTGCTCTGCAGCACTTCTCCAGCCACAAGCTGCTCACAGAACCCAAACCCAGAACTCTTCAGCCCAACAGTCGGGATCCAGGGGCATGCAAGGAGCTGGGCAAAGGCCTTACTGCGGTAGATGTTGACGTTCTTCCTGATGGCTTCATCTTCTTCCAGATCCTCAAGGAAGTCCTGGTACTGCCTGCCAAAACAATGCCTGCATTTACTCACTTGGCCTTTGGGCTCCTGGAAGTTCCTGAACCCAACAATGAAACCGAAGGAACAGAGCCTCATGGCTCTGCAATCCCCAGCCCTTCAGATCTGCCCCCTGGCAGCATTCCTGAATTTTATAGAATCACCCAGGTTGGAAGAGACCTCAGAGATCATCCAGTCCAACCTGTCACCCAACACCTCCTGACTGCTGAACCATGGCTCCAAGTGCCACATCCAGTCCCCTCTTGAACACCTCCAGGGATGGGGACTCCACCACCTCCCTGGGCAGCACATTCCAGTGCCCAATCTCTCTTGCTGGGAAGAACTTGCTCTTCACCTCCAGCCTAAACCTCCTCTGGCACAGCTTGAGACTGTGTCCTCTTGTTCTGCTGCTGGGTGCCTGGCAGAAGAGACCAACCCCCAGCTGGCTACAACCTCCCTTCAGGGAGTTGCAGAGAGCAAGAAGGTCTCCCCTGAGCCTCCTCTTCTGCAGGCTAAGCAAGCCCAGCTCCCTCAGCCTCTCCTCACAGGGCTGTGCTCCAGACCCCTCCCCAGCCTCATTGCCCTTCTCTGGACACGTTCAAGAGTCTCAATGTCCTTCTTAAACTGAGGAGCCCAGAACTGGACACAGGACTCAAGCAGGGTTAGAGTGGAGCTGAGGCAGAAGTTGTTCGTTGTGAGGGTGGTGAGAGTGTGTCCCAGGCTGGGCAGGGAGGCTGTGGCTGCCTCCTTGCTGGGGGTGTTGAAGGCCAGGCTGGCTGAGGCCTTGAGCAGCTGAGTGGAGCTGAGAGGTGTCCCTGGGCATGGTGGGGAGCTTGGAGCAGATGAGCTCTGAGCTCCCTTCCAGCCTGAGCCATTCTATGACTCATAGAATGGTGTTGGCTGGAAAAGAACCTAAATATCATCTAGTTCAACACCCCCTGCCACGGACAGGGACACCTTGCTGCTGCCCAGGCTGCTCCAGGGAGGAGGCATCCACAGCCCGCTGGGCAACCTGTTTCAGTGTCTCACCACCCCCTCTGTAAAGAATTTCTTCCTAATCCACTCATTGGCACAGTGTCCTAGGCAGGAGGGACTGAAAAGCTCCACAGCAGATACTGAACCTTTCATCATCTGATTCCATGCCTTCTCTGTCCCTTTCCAGCTCCTTCAGCTTCCAGTTCCTGCGGCGCTGGCGCTTGCTGCGGTCGTAGCTCTTCTTTATTAACACCTAGAGTGAAGGCCAAGACCAGCAGATGTTTACACACACCTCCAGCACCACCAAGGGCACCCCCAAGATCCAAAACAACACTCAAGCCTGGACTTGGAGCGCTGTAAGTTCAGCTGAACAAATGCTGGAGGCAGCTGGCACTGAGAAGTCCTAGAAAGAGTTGCTGCCTCCTTGCTGGGGGTGTTGAAGGCCAGGCTGGCTGAGGCCTTGAGCAGCTGAGTGGAGCTGAGAGGTGTCCCTGGGCATGGAGGGGAGGTTGGGGCAGATGAGCTCTGAGCTTCCTTCCAACCTGAGCCATTCTAGGATCCTATGAATTTCAAAGCTTCCAGACCCTTTGGGTTATGTCCTGAATCACAGTCACAGGTTGGAACAGACCCTCAGCATCACCAGGTCTAACCCAGAACCCTGCTCTCCAGGGGTCACCCCTAAACCATATCATCCTCAAGCACCACATCCAAACCACCTTGAAACACAGCCAGGCTTGGGGACTCCACCACCTCCCTGGGCAGCACTTTCCAATCCCTGACCTCTCTTGCCCGGAAAATATGTTCCCTACTGTCCAGTCTAAACCTCCCCAGTGGCAGCTTGAGGCCATTGCCTCTTGTTCTGTCACTAATTACCTGTGAGCAGAGACCAGCAGCAGCCTCTCCACAACCTCCTTTCAGGGAGCTGTAGAGAGCCAGGAGGTCTCCCCTCAGCCTCCTCTCTTTCACACTAACCATCCCCAGCTCCTTCAGTTGCTCTCCATCAGATTTCTTCTCCAGGCCCTTCCCAGCTTCCTTGCCCTGCCCTGCACTGAAGAGGCTCACAGATGCTGGAGGTACAACACACCTCACTGGGGTGTGCTGGAAGCTAAGTGAATGCATTCCTTAACCACCCCTCACAAATGTAAAGCAGGAGAAAACAGTTCTCAGTGTCAGCTGCTTTTCAGGGTTCAATATCCCTTTCTCCTCATGCTTTAGGCACTACAAAGGAAGGGAGTCTCTAACTCACCTCCCCCAACACCCCAGGGTAAGGAGAACTCTTTGGAGAGAGACAGCAAATGGTCTTACCACATCAGGGATGCTGTGTGGGTTCATCTTGTTGGCAAACTCATCATTTAAGTTGCAGTTTGCCAGGTCGAACCTGAAACAAAGGCAGGAGATAGGAAATGAAAATGGGCAACAGGAATTTTCTCCTGCCTCCCACAGAGGCCACCAAAACTAGACCCAGGGAATCAGGTTTGCATCAAGGAGCAGCAGTCACAGCTCTCCTCAGGCAGAGAAAGGCTTCCAGCTGAAGCAGAGAGCTGCTGTCACAATTGTGCCTAACTCCCAGGGCTTGCTGTCCCAGCAGCACTCCCCAGCCTCTGAGCCCCAAGAGCAAGAGCCAGGGAGGTGCTACTGGAGGTGCTCACAACAGCCCCAGCCACATCCATGTTTAAGTATCACCTCATCTGCCTGAGAAACTGCCCTGTTTGTCACCCCTCAGCAAACAAAAAGGTCCTGCCTGGGACTTGAAAGATCCTTCCCAACCATCTGGGTCTAAGCTGCTATTCCAACCTGCACTATGAAGGCTGGAAGGGAGCTCCAAAGCTCAGCCAGCCCAACCCCTCTGCACTCAGCAGGGACATCCCCAACTAGATCAGGTTGCCCACAGCCCTCTCCAGCCTCACCTGGAATAGCTCCAGGGATGGAGCCTCAACCACCTCCCTGGGCAACCTGTGCCAGTGTTCCAGCAGCCTCCTGGTGCACAACTTGTTCCTCACCTCCAATCTCAATCTGCTCTGCTCTGGTTTGAAGCCATTGCCCCCTGGGCCTGCCCCTGCAGGCCTTTGCAAACAGTCTCTCTGCAGCCTTCCTGTAGCCCCCTTCAGGTCCTGGCAGGCTGCTCTGAGGTCTCCCTGGAGCCTTCTCTTCTGCAGGCTGAACACCCCCAGCTCCCTCAGGCTGTGCTCCCAGCAGAGCTGCTCCAGACCCCTGAGCATTTTTGTGTCCCTCCTCTGGAGCCTCTCCATCAGCTCCAGGTCCTTCCTGTGCTGAGGGCTCCAGAGCTGCACACAGCACTGCAGGTGAGGTCTCAGCAGAGCAGAGCCAAGTGTCAGAATCAGCTCTCTGGATCTCTGGCAGTGCTGCTTTGGATGCAGCCCAGGCTGCCCTTGGCCTTCTGTGCTGCAAGCTCCCACTGCCTTACAGAATCATTTCATAAAGCCCAACAAACAAAACAGACCCCAAAGACCAGGTCACCAGGATTCAGAATGTGGCCCAAGTGAGTAGAGCAGAAGTACTGATGATCTGTGTTCAGCTCTGAGGTTTTCTGTACCCAGGCTTCAGCCAGAGTGTGCTGGAGGAAGGAAAAAAGAAACAATAGAAAGAATAATGAAATGCATCTTAACTGTGAGCAACTCAGGGTGCAGCAAAACTCTCCCTCAGTCCCCAGAACCTCTGCACCCTCCCTCAGTCCCCAGAACCTCTGCACTCTCCCTCAGTCCCCAGTCACACTGCTACTGAAACTTTGATTGCTGCACCAAGCATTCAGTGTACCACCTGAACCTCCTCCCTCCTTACACAGCAACCACAACTCACAAGAGCCCCTCCAAGGCTGTCCCTACAACCAGGCAGCTGTTGGGCATTGGGTTTTTAACAGAAGGAACTGGAAGTGCACGTGCTGTGCTGCTTTGGTGAAATTAGTTTGCAGCTCTGGTGCTGCAATCCATGAAGGGCAGGGACAGCCCTTTGCCAGAGGCACAGGACACTGGGCAAGGGCTGAATAAAACCTCCACAGGGGGCATGGATGAATCGGGGGCTGCCAGTGCAAAGCTGCATGGGAGAAGCAGCAGAGAGTCTCAGCATGGCACAGATTGGCAGGGACCTCTGGAGGTCACAGGATGTTAGGGGTTAGAAGGGACCTCTGGAGATCCCTTTGGTTTTCCTTCCTTCCCTCTCAATCAGGAAAGAGGAGGGGGGAGCAGGGGAGGGACTGTCAGCCTTGGCCCCCATCTGAGCTCTTAAATCCCAGTTCAGGCTCAAACCACCACAGAAGTGCTTTTGCCAGTGGCAAGAAGTGGCAAAGCATTCACCTGACTCTGCAAGGCAGAATGACCCAGAAGAGAGGTTCAGCTGAGGTGGGGGGGGGGAAGCAAGGGGGAGCAGAGCCCAAAGCTGTGAAGCAAAGAAAGAGGAACTCTTACCTTGTTTGACCTTGCCCCTGCACCTGCCCCTTTCTTCTTTTCCTGAACCCTGTTGATATCCACAATGATGAACTCCTCCAGCTGCCTGGGGTGGAACAGGCTGTTGAAAGGATGGCGCCAGTAGGTGCTGCCATCGACTTCAGCAACTGCAAGGAGACAGCCAGCATCAGCTGTGAGAGGAGCAGGGCTTCCTGAGGAGAGCCTGAAGACACCAGGGAGCAGCCAAACCTGGGCAATCACCAAACTCATTTTGGGGAAGTTAGTCATTCCACACTCCCAGCATGGTGGGGCTGGAAGGGCCCTCTGGGGATCACCCAGTCCAACCCCCCTGCTCCAGCAGGGCACCCACAGCAGCTTGCCCAGCAGCACAATGCCCTGGGGGGGTTGGAAGCTCTCCACACAAGGAGACTCCACAACCTCTCTGGGCGGCCTGCTCCAGGCCTCCAGCACCCTCACACCAAACAACTTTCTCTTCCTCTTCAAACTGAACCTCCTGGGGTCCACTTTGTGCCCACTGCCCCTTGTCCTGTCCCTGGGCACCACTCAGCAGAGCCTGGCCCCAACCTCTTGCCCCCCACAGCTCCTTTGTCTCTTGCTGAGCATTGCTCAGATGCCCTCTGGGGCTGCTCTTCTCCAGGCTCTCAGCCCCAGGGCTCTCAGCCTTTGCTGCTCACAGAGCTGCAGCTGTGGTCTCAGCAGAGTGGAGCAGAGGGGCAGAATCCCCTCCCTGGTCCTGCTGGCCACACTTCTCTTGCTGCAGCCCAGGCTCTGCTTGGCTCTCTGGGCTGCAAGTGCTCACTGCTGGCTCCTGTTGAGCTTCTCCTCCCCCAGCACCCCCAAGGCCTTTTCTTCAGGGCTGCTCTCCTGCCAGTCCCTGCCCAGCCTGGATCAGTGCCTGGGATGGCCCTGTCCCAGCTGCAGGACATTTACTGTACATGACAGTTTTAGCAAGGGGGTTGGACTAAATGATTGTGCTGGGTTACAGCCAGCCTAGGTGGGGGCTGAAAGAACCTGATCCTGGTGGGCAGAGAGAGACCTGGATTTCCCCCTCCCAGGAGGAGGGGTCCCCTGGTCAGAGGTGGTCTACTCCCCTCCCCCTTCCTGTCCAGCAAGCCTGTAACAATGGCAGACATCTTTCATTGCTTCCTTTCCCTTCTTTGCCTGCTCAAGAGAGGTCATCTGCTGCTGCTTCCTGACCTGACCACGTGCTGGGGGGCTACTTTCCAAGCTGCATCCACACTCTTGGGGAGCCTGTGCCAGTGTCTGGGAAGGCTTTCAGACAGGAAGTTTCTCCAGAAGTCCCTGCCAACCCCTTCCACTCTGCTCTTCTGTGATCAACTTAAAACACTGGCAAAGCACATTGTTTCCTCAGGACACTACAGAGACCAAGCTCAGTCTCAGTTCACTGTTAAACTTCTACACCAAAGACTGTCCAGAGAAGGGCAAGAAAGCTGGGGAGGGGTCTGGAGCACAGCCCTGTGAGGAGAGGCTGAGGGAGCTGGGCTTGCTTAGCCTGGAGAAGAGGAGGCTCAGGGGAGACCTTGCTCTCTCCAACTCCCTGAAGGGAGGTTGTAGCCAGGTGGGGGTTGGTCTCTTCTCCCAGGCAGCCAGCACCAGAACAAGAGGCCACAGTCTCAAGCTGTGCCAGGGGAGGTTTAGGCTGGAGGTGAGGAGCAAGTTCTTCCCAGCAAGAGAGATTGGCCACTGGGATGTGCTGCCCAGGGAGGTGGTGGAGTCCCCATCCCTGGAGGTGTTTAAGAAGAGCCTGGATGAGGCCCTTGCTGCCATGGGTTAGTTGATTGGATGGTGCTGGGTGAGAGGTTGGACTTAGTGATCCCAAAGCTCTTTTCCAACCTGGTTAATTCGATTCTATTCTACAGATAACCTGACAACATTAAGGTCTAAGCCCACAAGACTTCATGAGAACCCAACCAAGCCAAGGAGAGATTGTGACACCAGACAGAGCAGGTGGTGCCAGGGAGCAGAGAAGCAGCTGCAGCTTACTCTGGAGAGTGCTGGGGTCGATGAGGTGGATGGCGCTGGTCACGCGGATGCACACACAGATCTGGCTCATGTTGCCAAGGCTCTGGGCCAGCTTGGGCGAGAGGCACACAACATTGTCCTGCACACAAACACAGAACCATTCACATCATTGTCTCCTACTTTGTTGGTTAAGTCAGCAGAGAATCTGAAATCTGGAATCCTGGAATGGCCAGGGAGAAGAGAAGGCTCCCAGGAGACCTTCTGGTGGCCTTCCAGGATCTGCAGGGGGCTCCAAGAAAGCTGGGGAGGGACTTTGCAGGGTGTCAGGGAGGGATAGGACTGGGGGGGGGGGATGAAGCAAAACTAGAAGTGGGGAGATTCAGCTTGGATGTTAGGAAGAAGTTGTTGGCCATGAGGGTGGTGAGAGCCTGGCAGAGGTTGCCCAGGGAGGTGGTGGAAGCCTCCTGCCTGGAGGTGTTTGCAGCCAGGCTGGCTGTGGCTGTGAGCAAGCTGCTGCAGTGTGAGGTGTCCCTGCCCATGGCAGGGGGCTTGGAGCTGGACAATCCTTGAGGTCCCTTCCAAGCCTGACAGTTCTGTGATTCTACAACAGCTCTACCCAGTGGCAGCAATACCCTGGAGGTGGGGCAGGAAGCAGCTACCTTGCAGATGGGCACAATCTCCACAGAGAAGGTGCTCTTGTAGTTGTAGACATTGCTGTGGATGTCGTGGGAGATCAACCGCTGCGAGGATTTTGCCCTGCAAAACACAGAAAGAAGAGAGCCTGCAGGCACCAGGGAGGACACTCCCTGAAGCAGGAGCTGCTCAGCACAAAGCACAGCCCTTAGAAACACAGCCCTGGGCACTGCAAAGATTAAGGAAGTACAGAGAAGCTTGGGGGCTGGTTTGACAATGGTTGAGTGGAAAACCTGGGACTCGTGTGGCAGGGGTTTTGGTCTGCTTTAACCAGACAGCAGGATCCTTCCACTTCCACTGTACTTTGAAAAGCTTTGGGGAACTCTGCTTTATCCTTCATTTGCATTATTCAAGGACATACCTAGATGGAACTGTACACTGAAGAAAGTCTACCATCTTCTGGGCCTGCTGCTTGGAAGAATAGTAGAAGTCCAGGCCATCTGAAAGAGGAGAGAGCTTGATGAGCACATCTGCTGCCAGGACGAGGTGTTACTGTCACCTGAGAGGCACAGCCCAAGGGACCTGCTGCTCATCTCAGCTCAGGCAGCCCAGAAGGCAAATTGTATCATGGCAGCCCAAGATACTCCATCAAGAGGAGTGAGGCCAGCAGGGCAAGAGAGGGGAGCAATCTGAGGTACAAATCCAGGCTGAGTGCAGAGTGGGTGAGAGTAGCTCTGAAGAAAGAGAGCTTCCCATCACTCAACACCCCCCAGGAGCCAGCAGTGTCCTCATGCAGCCCAGCAGGCAGCTGTGTGCTGGGCTGCAGCCAGAGCAGTGTGGGCAGCAGGGCAGGAGAGGGGATTCTGCCCCTGGACTCTGCTCTGCTCAGACCTCACCTCCAATCCTGCCTCCAGGTCTGGTGTCCCCAGCAGCAGGACAGAGAGCTGCTGGAGAGAGGCCAGAGGAGGCCACAAAGATGCTCCAAGAGCTGGAGCAGCTCTGCTGGGAGCACAGGATGAGGGAGCTGGGGGTGTTCAGCCTGCAGATGAGGCTCCAGGGGCACCTCAGAGCTGCCTGCCAGGGCCTGAAGGCATCCTGCAGGAAGGCTGCAGAGAGACTTTGCTGAGGGGGGCTGGAGCCAGGCCAAGGGGGAATGGTTTGAAGGTGAGGCAGAGCAGGGTCAGAGTGGAGCTGAGGCAGAAGTTGTTCCTTGTGAGGGTGGTGAGAGTGTGTCCCAGGCTGGCCAGGGAGGCTGTGGCTGCCTCCTTGCTGGGGGTGTTGAAGGCCAGGCTGGCTGAGGCCTTGAGCAGCTGAGTGGAGCTGAGAGGTGTCCCTGGGCATGGTGGGGAGCTTGGAGCAGACGAGCTCTGAGCTCCCTTCCAGCCAGAGCCATTCTGGGATGCTGTGACTCTGCTCACACAAGCACCCTTCCAAGACAAGCAGGCTGCTCTACTGTCCCTGCAGACTCCAAACCCTCCCCACTCACCGTGGATCTCTTTGATACGAAGCGTGTTCTGATGCAGCCTGTGCTTCAAAATCAGCTGCTCCAAGTAGTAGAAAGTCTTCTTGTGCAGAGTCTGAAAATCCAACAGAGGTTAAAGGATGAAGGTTAAGAACAAGACACCCCCCGCCCCCATCATTTAAGAAGAATGAGCTAACAATATTGGGACAGCAGAGACAAAAGCTGCTCCTCCCAATACCTGTGCACCAGATTGGTGTGCCAGGAAGAACTAAACATTCAGTTTCCTCTACCTTCTGCCTGACTTGCACCACAGCCTTCCAGAAATCCTTAGCTTCAATCCTGTGACAGTCTTCACACATCTGAGTCTGAACTATGTACTCCACCACAAAGACTTGCTGGAGGACTGCTCCATTCATCACCTGCAAGACAAAGGTTGGAGAGGTGAGTGCTGTGAGGTGAGGCACAAAGCCACTTCACAGCAGCATGCTGAAAAAGCTGTCTTGGTGTAGCAGAGCTTCACTGCAACAGCCAAAGGCCTTCTTCAGAATGGCACTTCAGTGACAGAAATGAAGCAGGCTGAAATCAGTACTCAGGGAACCATGAAGGTTGGCCACAGTCCAGCCTCTCAATGTCCTTCCTGGAGTGAGAGGCCCAAAACTGAATCCAGTGTTCAAGGTGCAGCCTCACCAGTTCTTGGTACAGGGGAACAATCCCTGCCCTGCTCCTGCTGATCAAACTACTTCAGATCCAGGCCAGGATGCTGTTGACACATTCTTAACCACCTGGGGACACTAATGGGTCACAGAAGGGTTTAGATTGGAAGGGACCTTCAAGACCATCCAGTTCCACCCCTGCCATGGGCAGGGTTACCTCCTGCTAGCCCAGGTTGCTCAAGGCCTCATCCTACCCGGCCTTGAACACCTCCAAGGAGGGTTCATCCACAGCCTCCCTGTGCAACCTGTTCCAGTGTCTCTCCACCCTCACTGGAAAGAATTTCTTCCTAATATCCAGTCTAAATGTGCCCTCCTCAAGCTCCAATCCAATCCCTCTCATCCTACTACTACAAGCCCCTGTCAAAAGTCCCTTCCTGGCTTTCCTGTAGCCCCTTCAGGTACTGAAAGGCTTCTCTAAGGCCCTGGAGCCTTTTCTTCTCCAGGCTGAACAACCCCAACTCTCCCAGCCTGCTCACACAGGGGAGGGTTCTCCAGCCCCCTGATCATTTTGTGGCTTTCTCTGGACCTGCTCCAGCAGCTCCATGCCCTTCTTGTGCTGAGGTCACCAGAACTGGAGGCAGTGCTGCAGGATGGGCCTCACCAGAGCAGAGGGCACCTTCAGGCAGCTGCTGACTGCCACCCCCAGCTCTTTTTCTGCAGGACAGAAATCTTTACTCTCAAGACAAGCCAGCTGACACATGCTGGATTTCACCAATCACTTACCTGAAACACAGCCACACACACAAAAAAATCCAATCCAATCATGCTGTGTGCCACTAAAGCTTTTAAGAGCCCCACACAGAACACTGTGCTTCAGTTACCTCTTTCTGAACAGTCAGCTTCAGCTTCAGCCTCTTGGAATGGGGCTCAGTCCAAATGAAGCCTGCATCAATCAGCCGGACCTGCCGGGGCAAGGAACAAGAACTCAGCTACTGCCAGCACTGCCACCAGGAGCTGGTCACAAACACCCAGCCCCCCCAAAACACAAGCTCATGGTCTAGCTCCAGCCAGGGAGGGAGTGATTAACATCCAATTACAACTCAAACAGGTGATTTTTCAACTTGATCCTCATCCAGCCCTCTGCAACCATCTTCTAAGTGGTCAAGGCATCAGGCCCGGCCAGCATGGATTCAGGAAGGGCAGGTCCTGCCTGACCAACCTGATCTCCTTCTACACTCAGGTGACTGCCTGGTGGATGTGGGGCAGGCTGTGGATGTAGTCTGCCTGGACTTCAGCAAGGCCTTTGACACCGTCCCCACAGCAAACTGCTGGCCAAGCTGTCAGCCCCTGGCTTGGACAGCAGCACTCTGAGCTGGGTTAGGAACTGGCTGGAGGCTGAGCCCAGAGAGTGGTGGTGAATGGTGCCACTGCCAGCTGGCAGCCAGGCACCAGTGGTGTGCCCCCAGGGATCAGTGCTGGGCCCCATCCTGTTCAATATCTTTATTGATGACCTGGAAGAGGGGATGGAGTCCATCATCAGTAAATTTGCAGATGGCAGCAAGCTGGGGGCAAGAGTTGATCTGTTAGAGGGTAGGAGAGCTCTGCAGAGGGACCTTGCCAGGCTGGACAGATGGGCAGAGTCCAAGGGCAGGAGATTCGACACATCTAAGCGCCAGGTGCTGCACTTTGGCCACAACAGCCCCATGCAGTGCTACAGGCTGGGGTCAGAGTGGCTGAGAGCAGCCAGGCAGAAAGGGACCTGGGGGTACTGGTTGATAGCAGCTGAACATGAGCCAGCAGTGTGCCCAGGGGGCCAAGAAGGCCAAGGGCGTCCTGGTCTGCATTAGGAACAGTGTGGCCAGCAGGAGCAGGGAGGTCATTGTGCCCTGTGCCCAGCACTGCTTAGGTCACCCCTTGAGTCCTGTGTCCAGTTCTGGGCTCCTCAGTTCAAGAAGGACATAGAGACTCTTGAATATGTCCAGAGAAGGGCAAGAAAGCTGGGGAAGGGTCTGGAGCACAGCCCTGTGAGGAGAGGCTGAGGGAGCTGGGCTTGCTTAGCCTGGAGAAGAGGAGGCTCCAGGGGCACCTCAGAGCTGCCTGCCAGGACCTGAAGGCATCCTGCAGAGAGACTTTTGCTGAGGGGGTCTGGAGCCAGGCCAAGGGGCAATGGTTTGAAGGTGAGGCAGAGCAGGGTTAGAGTGGAGCTGAGGCAGAAGTTGTTCCTTGGGAGGGTGTTGAGAGTGTGTCCCAGGCTGGCCAGGGAGGCTGTGGCTGCCTCCTTGCTGGGGGTGTTGAAGGCCAGGCTGGCTGAGGCCTTGAGCAGCTGAGTGGAGCTGAGAGGTGTCCCTGGGCACGGATGCGAGCTGGGGCAGATGAGCTCTGAGCTCCCTTCCATCCTGAGCTACTCTGTGATACATAAGGTTCAAACCCTCCATAAGGATCAAACCCCTGAGGTGTAAGTTAGCTCAGCTCCACTTTGTGCAATGCCAACGGACACACTGTGAAATATGCACTCACCTTGCTCAGAGAAGCTTTGAGTTTTTTAAGACACAAAGCAAGAAGCTCTCGTGATTCTAAGGCACACTGAATCCAGGTTCCTGGAGGCTGAAGGTACCTATGATACAGGCAGCATTTTAAGGCACATTGCAGCACTCAAAAGATGAGAGCAGTTATTTCCCAGGCTTGCAGTTTTAATACCAATGTTTTGCCAGTGGGATATGGACAGGCTAGAGAGTAGAGTGGAGAGGAACTTAGTGAAGTTCAACAAGGCCAAGTGTAAGGTCCTGCACCTGGGGAGGAATAACCTCCTGCACCAGTACAGGTGAGGACTGACCTGCTGGGAAGCAGCTCTACAGAGAAGAGGCTTGGAGTTTTCTTTCCTCTAAGGGTGCTGGAGGCCTGGAGCAAGCAGCCCAGAGAGGTTGTGGAGTCTCCTTCTCTGGAGAGCTTCCAAAGCTCCCTGACCATTAGTGCTGCTGGGCAAGCTGCTGTGGGAGCCCTGCTTTAGCAGGTGGGGTTGGAATGGATGATCTTCAGAGGTCTCTTCCAAGTACCACCACGCTGGGATCCTGTGATCAGCCACACAGCTACAGCTTCTGCCTCCCTAAGCATCAGAACTCACACACTCCAGAGGTGCAGTCTGTCCTCCTCATCAATCTGCCCACTTTTCTTCCAAGGACTGAAACCTCACTTCTTTAAATCTTTTAGCCTCTACACCCCAACACCTTTCTACTTCCACGAGGAAAGAAATAAAAGAGGTGTGCTGAAAAATCCCACGAGGTGAGATGAAAACATGCAGAGCTTTCCAGCATGTCCAGCTTTCCAGCCCCAGTCACCCCCAAGAGGCCCTGCCCCCAGCCCCAGGAGAGTAGATTTAAGTTAAATATCCAAAGGGAATTCTTTGCAGTGAGGGTGGGGAGACCCTGGAACAGGCTGCCCAGCAAGGCTGTGGCCGTCCTTTCCTTGGAGGTGTTCAAGGCCAGGCTGGATGAGGCCTTGAGCAACCTGGGCTAGTGGGGAGTGGGTGGGAATCAGATGATCTTCAAGGTCCCTTCCAACCCAAACCAGCCTGGGATTCTTTGAAGGGGTTGTGGCGGCTCACCTTTCGCACTGCTTGCAGAAGTGGACGGTGCCCTGCTTGGGGATGCCCTCGGTGATGTCCACCTGCGCCCGCAGGCAGCCCACGCACATGTTGGCCGGGTTGGGCGGGACGGGCACGCCGCACTGGCAGCACAGGCTGCAGCCGAGACACGGAGGGAAAGTCAGGCGCCAGCGGCAGCTCCGCCCGCAGCACACAAGCAAAGCTTCCCGCGGGATTTGCGTTTCATTGCAGTTTTAACTCCGGCGCCGCAGCTCGGTCGTCACCCGCTCCCCCCGCACCACCACAGCCAGCCCGGCTAACGGCCGCCCCGGGCGCCTTCCCCCCCGCACCCTGCGGCCGAATCCCGGCCGGCTGAGCCCCGCCACCCCCGCGCCCGGCCGCCGCTTACATGTTTCCCTGGGTGTGGGCTGCCGGCCCTGTCATGTACTCCATGGCGGCTGCTGCACGCCCGGCGCCGGCTTCCGGCGGGGAGGGGAAGGGGCGGAGCGGCGCGGCCCCGCGAGAGCCGGCGGCGGGGCGGGCTGGAGGGGGTGGGGCGGGGGCAGGACCTGGGACAGGGGCGGGGGCAGGAGCTGGGGCAGGGGCAGGGGCGGGGACAGGGGCGGGGGCAGAAGCTGGAGCAGAAGCTGGAGCAGAGGCGGGCTGAGGCAGGGGCAGAAGCAGGAGTGGGCAGGGGCAGGGGCAGGGGCGGCCTGGGGCTGGGGCAGGGAGCTAAACCTTTTTAGGCAGAGTAACTACTTGGGTCACAACCCCGCTCTGCAACGCTACAAGCTTGGGGCAGAGTGGCTGTAAAGTGACCATCAGAGCAGGATCTGAAGGTGACTGGAAAGTGACCCTCAGAGCAGCGGCTGAAGGTGAATCATTAACGCGCCCAGGTGTCCAAGCATCCTTCCTGGATCAGCAGTGGTGTGGCCAGCAGGAGCAGGGCAGGGATTGTTCCCCTGGACTCTGCACTGCTGAGGCTGCACTTTGAATCCCAGCTTCAGTTCTGGGCCCTCACTCCAAGAAGAACATTCAGGGGCTGGAGCCCATCCACAGAAGGGCAATGAAGCTGGGGAAGGGTCTGGAGAACAGGGCTGGTGAGGAGCAGCTGAGGGAGCTGGGGGTGTTCAGCCTGGAGAAGAGGAGGCTGAGGGGAGACCTCCTTGCTCTCTCCATCCCCCTGAAAGGAAATTTGAGCCAGGTGGGGCTTAGTCTCCCAGGTAGTAAACAATGAGAGGAAATGGCTTCAGGGTGTACCAAGGGAGGTTTTAGGTTACACAGTAGGTTGGACTCTTCTCCAAGCTAAACAGCCCCAGGGCTCGCAGCCTTTCCTCCTCACAGAGATGCTCCAGGTCCTTCAACAGCTTTGTAGCCTCCACTGGGCTGGGGGATAACAAGTTCACCATCAGCCAGCCACATGCCCTCAGGCACTCCCAGGCCATTCTCTGTGGAGCTGCCCTCCATCAGGTCACTCCTCATCTGTCCTGGTGCAGGGGGCTGTTGTTGCCCCCCTGCTGGACTCTACATTTGCATGATACAAAACATTATCTCTCGTTTTGAAGTACAACTTCAAGGTTAAATAGCAAACATCTGACCATGGCACCAAGTCCCCAGCACTGAACTTCTTTCTGCTTCACCCATCACCATGTCTGTAGTTCCTTTGACTTCCCCCAGGAGGGAACAGCAAGGCGACAAATGCCTTTATTTCTGGGCCTGTTTCTAATGCAACTTGCCCACAAGACTGAGAAAAGACCCTTTGCAGTGAGATTGCTGCCAGTGCTGCTGTTCATCATTGATTAGTTAAGGGTTACATCAACCTCTAGCTTAGGAGGAGTTGGTTCACAGGCTCACAGGATGTCAGGAGTTGGAAGGGACCTCTGGAGATCTTCCAGTCCAAGCCCCCTGCCAGAGCAGGAGCAGAGGAATCCAGCACAGGTCACACAGGAACACATCCAGACAGGGCTGGAAAGGCTCCGAGAAGGAGACTCCACAACCTCTCTGGGCAGCCTGCTCCAGGCTCTGGGACCCTCACAGGGAAGAAGTTCCTCCTCATGGTGAGGTGGAACCTCCTGTGCTGCAGTTTCCACCCACTACCCCTTGTCCTATCCCGGGGTGCAACTGAGCAGAGCCTGTCCCTGTCCCTTCCTTCTTGACCCCCAGCCCTCAGCTATTGATAGACATTGATCAGATCCCTCTCAGCCGCCTTCTCTCCAGACTAAACAGCCCCAGGGCTCTCAGTCTCTCCTCCCCAGGCAGTGCTGCAGTCCCTTCAGCATCCTTGCAGCCCTCCCTTGGACTCTCCAGCAGATCCCTGTCCCTCCTCAACTGGGCAGCCCAGAGCTGGATGCAATATTGCAGGTGAGGCAGAGTAGAGACCACCCAGTCCAACCCTGCTTTAGCAGCAGGGGCACCCACAGCAGCTTGCCCAGGATCCCAAGGGCAACAAGTGCTTGCAGAGGCAATTTAAAGGACCTTGGTGACTACAAAGGACATAGTTCTGCTACTAACTGGCAGCAGATGGTGGCTGTGCCTTCAGCTGAGGTAGGGTTTGCTATGCAAACGCCAAAATAAGTGCAGCTGACAATGAATCTGCAGTGGAAACGAGAAGCTCACCAGGAGCTCTCAGTGTGCACTTGCAGCCCGGAAAGCCAATCAGATCCTGGGCTGCAGCAAGAGAAGTGTGGCCAGCAGGGCCAGGGAATGGATTCTCCCCATCTGCTCAGCTCTGGTGAGACCCCACCTGGAGTACTGCCTCCAGTTCTGGAGCCCCTATTCCAAGAGGGATCTGGAGGTGCTGGAAGGTGTCCAGAGAAGGGCCATGAGGATGAGCAGAGGGCTGGAGCACCTCTCCTGTGAGGACAGACTGAAGGAGTTGGGGGCTGTTCAGTCTGGAGAAGAGAAGGCTCCGAGGTGACCTCATTGTGGCCTTCCAGTATCTGAAGGGGGCTACAAGAAGGCTGGGGAGGGACTTCTCAGGCTCTCAGGTAGTGATAGGACTAGGGGGAATGGAATGAAGCTGGAGGTGGGAAGATTCAGGCTGGAGGTGAGGAGGAAGTTCTTCCCCATGAGAGTGGTGAAGCCCTGGAATGGGTTGTGCAGGGAGGTGGTTGAGGCCCCGTCCCTGGAGGTGTTTAAGGCCAGGCTGGATGAGGCTCTGGCCAGCCTGATCTAGTGTGGGGTGTCCCTGCCCATGGCAGGGGGGTTGGAACTAGATGATCCTTGTGGTCCCTTCCAACCCTGACTGATACTATGATTTACTGTGGTTGTAATATTAGGATCAAATTCTCCTCCCAGTGACTTCACAGAAGACCTGGCTCCCATCCCTAGCAGGCCTGCAAGGTGAGACTCCCCAGGGGAGAGCCTGGCATGCACAGGAATTGTCTGAGTTCAGAAACCAAAGGAATCAAAGAGTGAGTGATTCAGCAGGGCTCGAAACCATGAACCACTCCCCAGCCCCTGTGCAGCAGGGCTTCTGGAGAGTAAAGACATGAAACTTCAGTGTGGGGAAACCCTTTTTTACACACTTTCTTTAGCTCTTTTGAGGTTGTGGTGTGTTTTTTTTTAAATTTAATATTATTATTATTATTATTATTATTACTATTTTGGAGGTTTTCCCTTTAAAAAATTTTATTCTTTTTCCCTCTTAAAATTATTTTGCTTCTTTAAAAATTGATTTTCCTTTTAAAATAAAATCATTGGTGGTTGGGTTTTTGTTTTTGTTGAATATATATTTTTTTTCTTTTAAGTACAGGAAGGATCTGGAGGCACTGGAAGGGGTCCAGAGAAGGGCCACGAGGAGGAGCAGAGGGGCTGGAGCTGCTCTGCTCTGGAGACAGCCTGAGAGAGCTGGGGCTGTGCAGGCTGGAGAGGAGAAGGCTCCCAGGAGACCTTCTGGTGGCCTTCCAGGATCTGCAGGGGGCTCCAAGAAAGCTGGGGAGGGACTTTTGAGGGTGTCAGGGAGGGATAGGACTGGGGGGGATGGAGCAAAGCTAGAAGTGGGGAGATTCAGGTTGGCTGTTAGGAAGAAGTTGTTGGCCATGAGGGTGGTGAGAGCCTGGCAGAGGTTGCCCAGGGAGGTGGTGGAAGCCTCCTGCCTGGAGGTGTTTGCAGCCAGGCTGGCTGTGGCTGTGAGCAAGCTGCTGCAGTGTGAGGTGTCCCTGCCCATGGCAGGGGGCTTGGAACTGGCTGATCCCTGAGGTCCCTTCCAAGCCTGACAGTTCTGTGCTTCTGTGTTCCACACTGTAAGACTCCAGAGAGGCCTGCACAGAAACTCGCTTCCGAAGGAGTGCTGAGTAACAGTCTGTGAACACACAAGCAGCCCACTAAAGGAGAATGTGCCACAGAAGTGAAATCAAGGCAGACAGTTTGACAGCCTGTGATTTTGTACTTCCCCAGTCCCCAAAGCAACCAAACCAACTCTTCCTTTCCACCAGGGATATCACCACATAACACAAACCACACAGGACACCTTGATGCAGTTCAGCTCTGCTCCCCTCCATCGTAACTGTGAGGCTGCAGATGACAAACACTGATGTGCAAGCACAGCTTAACCTCCTGGCAGCTCCTCTTGCCCAAAGGGAATAGGTGCTTGTAGTACACCACAGACAGAATCTAACCCAAACAGATTCAACTATTCTACTCTGCCCTGCTGAGACCTCACCTGCGATATTGCATCCAGCTCTGGGCTGCCCAGTTGAGGAGGGACAGGGATCTGCTGGAGAGAGGCCAAGGGAGGGCTCCAAGGATGCTGAAGGGACTGCAGCACTGCCTGGGGAGGAGAGGCTGAGAGCCCTGGGGCTGTTCAGTCTGCAGAGGAGAAGGCTGAGAGGGATCTGATCAATGTCTATCAATAGCTGAGGGCTGGGGGTCAGGAAGGAAGGGACAGGGACAGGCTCTGCTCACTGTGCCCTGGGATAGGACAAGGGACAATGGATGGAAACTCCAGCACAGGAGGTTCCACCTCACCATGAGGAGGAACTTCTTCCCTGTGAGGGTGACAGAGCCCTGGAGCAGGCTACCCAGAGAGGTTGTGGAGTCTCCTTCTCTGGGGCCTTTGCAGCCCTGTCTGGATGTGTTCCTGTGTGACCTGTGCTGGATTCTCTGCTCCTGCTCTGGCAGGGGGCTTGGACTGGCAGATCTCCAGAGGTCCCTTCCTACTCCTAACATCCTTTGAGCCTGTGATGTGTGACTCTGTGATCTCCAGAGGTCCCTTCTGACCCCCCACTGTGCTGTGATTTGAATTTGATGAGTGACACTGAGCTGGTGGGAATGTTTGTTCTCAGATTTGCCATTGATCTTTAGAGGAGCAGCTTAGGCTCCAAGCTCCCAAAGAAGAGGAAAGTGACAGCACTCAGGGGTTGTTTGTGATCTGTGAAGGATCCAAGCACACCATTTCAAACCACTTTGAACACAGGATTGCTCTCTTTCTTACATGCAGACGAGCGGGCCCTTGAGTAAGTAGCTGCAGGAAAGCTCAAATGCCAAGGCAAGGAAGGGCAGGAGGGGCTTTGTGCCAGCTGCAGCACACAGAGCAACTTCCTTTGCAGTACACACCTCCAGAAACAGAAACAGCTCACAGTGATGAATTTATGGCCAAGATGTTGCTGTGCTTAATGGAGCAGACACCTGAGGTCACTATTCCCTCACAGAAACTGGTGGCAGGAAAGGAGGTGACAAAGCTACCAGGGGAACTCGTGGGACCTCTTACCCACTTAGAGCTGCTCTGGCCTTCCAACAGAGGGGTTTTGTTCTGCTCTGGGCTGCTGATTTCGTTAGCTGTGCTGGTTTAAATGTAAAACCCTCAAGAATTTAAGAGAGGAAGCCAGCAGAATGTTTTTCACTTGGT
Source organism: Colaptes auratus (assembly GCA_015227895.2). Classification (NCBI taxonomy): domain Eukaryota; kingdom Metazoa; phylum Chordata; class Aves; order Piciformes; family Picidae; genus Colaptes; species Colaptes auratus. The sequence goes on from CM026889.1 coordinate 21,695,589, forward strand.
TTGATTAACATGCACTGTAAAACAAACGTGGGACGTGGGGAGCACTGTGCAGAGCTTCAGGGCCACTCAGCAGCAGCCCAGAAATACTCTCATTTAACTGTAGGAGCATTTGGACGCCATTCAGTTGGATGGGAAGGGTTGTGCACTCACACTGAAGCACCTCCGTGGGCTTGGCTGATGTCAGATTGAGTTTTTAACTCACAGCTTCCAAATTGGAGTCAGGACCTGGCTCCCAGCAGGGACCAGCCAACTGCCTTGCTGGCCAGGAGGTGTCTTCCCCTGTAAGCATCAGGGACTCAGTCCTGCCCTTTGGGTACCACTGCTGCTGGGTTGTGAGGCCCAGGAGGGAGGTCCTCACATCCCCTCTGTGGGTGATTGCTCCCCCTGATGATACAGACCTGGGAGGAGTGGCTGACAGCCTGACAGGCTGTGCTGCCGTTCTGGGAGATCTGGGCAGGCTGGAGAGCTGGGGGAGAGGAACCTCAGGAAGCTCAGCAAGGGCAGGGGTAGGGTCCTGCACCTGCAGAGGAGCAGCCTCCTCCTGTCCTGCAGCAGTACAGGTGAGGGGTGACCTGCTGGGAAGCAGCTCCTTAGAGAAGGACCTGGGAGTGCTGGGGCACAAGAAGTTCAACATCAGCCAGCAATTGTATCCAAGAAGACCAATGGTGTCCTGAAGAAGAGTGTGGCCAGCAGGTTGAGGGAGGTTCTTCTCTCACTGTACTCTGCCCTAGGGAAGCTGGAGTCCTGGGTCCAGTTCTGGGCTCCCCAGTTCCAGAGAGACAGGGAACTGCTGGAGAGAGTCCAGGGGAGGCTGCGAAGCTGCTGAGGGGCCTGGAGCAGCTCAGGCTGAGAGCCCTGGGACAGGAGGAGAAATTTGTTTGGTGTGAGGATGCTGAAGCCCTGGAGCAGGCTGCCCAGAGAGGTTGTGGAGTCTCCTTGTGTGGAGAGCTTCCAACCCCCCCTGGGCATTGTGCTGCTGGGCAAGCTGCTGTGGGTGCCCTGCTGGAGCAGGGGGTTGGAGTGGGTGAGCTCCAGAGGTCCCTCCCAACCCCTCCATGCTGGGATTTATTTATCCTGCATTACAAGGGAAGATCCTCTTCATGTCAGCTTCTGTCCTTCAGCAGCTCCCATCACCCATCACATCTTTATCAGGCATCACAGCTTCTTGTTTCCTGATAACCACAAAACCAAAGCTTTTACTTTCTCATCAGCAGCACAGCCTTTACCCTGCCTTATCAAAATGATATATTGGCAGAGAAACCCTTTGCTAATTGCTCCTCCCTTGCTCCACAATAGTTTGGTGTTCTGAGATTGCAGATTTCTTCTCTCTGTGCTTTTCTTCTTTAAAGAGGGGTGGCAGATTTAGAGTAGAGTAGACCAGACCAGGTTGGAAGAGACCTTTGAGGTCATCAAGTCCAACCTATCACCCAACACCATCTAACCAACTAAACCATGGCACCAAGGGCCTCATCCAGGCTCTTCCTAAACACCTCCAGGGATGGTGACTCCACCACCTCCCTGGGCAGCACATCCCAGTTGTTAATCACTCTCTCTATGAAGAATTTCTTCCTCACCTCCAGCCTAAACCTCCCCTGGCACAGCTTGAGACTGTGTCCTCTTGTTCTGCTGCTGGGTGCCTGGCAGAAGAGACCAACCCCCACCTGGCTCCAACCTCCCTTCAGGGAGTTGGAGAGAGCAAGAAGGTCTCCCCTGAGCCTCCTCTTCTCCAGGCTAAGCAAGCCCAGCTCCCTCAGCCTCTCCTCACAGGGCTGTGCTCCAGACCCCTCCCCAGCTTTCTTGCCCTTCTCTGGACACCTTCCAGCAGCTCAACATCTTTCCTAAACTCTGTCACCAGCACTTATCTGTCCCCCCAGTGAGAACCTGTGCATGAAGCACCCCCAGTTCCTACATACCCACTCCCCCTGGCAGTTGATTTTACTGCCTCTTTTCCTTTTTCAGGGTAAAAGATCAGAATGGGTCTTGTTATTCACTTCCTCCTTCTGCACTTGGGTTGAGGAACAGCTGTGGCAAAGATCTAATTTTAACCCAAGGCATGGCCTGGAGCCAGGAGGTGTTGGTATGTTTGGTACCTGTACTGGGATGCACTAAACCTGAACCTCAGCCTAAGAAATCATTCTTCTCTGAAGGTAAATATTTGCTCATCAGAACACGATAGGGATCTCAGAGGCCATTGCACAGGAGCTGTTTGCTTCCCGGTTCCCTTTTGTACCCTTCCACGTCTGAGCTATAAACCTCTCATCACATTAGCCGAGACCTGGTGAGAGTGAACCAATACATGAAGACTGCCTCAATGGGAAAGGAAAAGACAGGAGGAGGAGGACAGGTACACCCTCCCACCCCAGGGCCCCACCAGACCACACTGTCACTGGTAGATGCCTAATGCTGGAGTGCTGAATCACAGAAGTGCTGTGGCCAGAGAAGCCCTCTAAGATCATCCAGTCCAACCAGCAGCCCAACACCCCCATGGCTACCAAACCCTGTCCCCAAGTGCCATGGCCACAGGTTTCTGGAATGCCTCCAGGCGTGGGGACTCCACCACCTCCCTGGGCAGCCTGTGCCAATCCCTGACCACTCCTCCAGGAAAGAATTTTTCCCTAATCTCCAACCTGAACCTCCCCAGGCACAATTTCAGGCCATTTCCTCTCCTTTGGACGTGGCTCTTGGTGCCATGGTCTAGTCATGAGGCCTGTGGTGACAGGTTGGACTCGATGAGCTTTGAGGTCTCTTCCAACCTTGGTGATTCTGTGTGATTCTATCACCTGAGACTAGGGACAAGAGCCCAACTCCCACCTGGCTCCAGCCTTGTTTCAGGAAGCTGTAGAGAGCAATGAAGTCTCCCCTCAGCCTCACAGAATCAGCCAGGTTGGAAAAGACCTCAGAGATCATCAAGCCCAACCTATTACCTAATACCTAACATCTCCTGACAACCAAACCATGGCTCCAAGTGCCACATCCAAGCCCCTCTTGAACACCTCCAGGGATGGGGACTCCACCACCTCCCTGGGCAGCACATCCCAATGGCCAATTACTCTTTCTGGGAAGAACTTTCTCCTCACCTCCAGCCTCAACTTGCTCTCCTGTTCTCCAGGCTGAACAACCCCAGGTCCCTCAGCTGCTCCTGGGAACTCCTGTTCTCTGCAAGCAGCAGGTTGGATAAATACAAGGGCAGTTGACTCTCTGCTCTCCTGTGGCTTGCATCAGCCCTCTCTGATGTTGCCTGCCTTTCCTAATTGCTCACCCAGATGAATTCTCAGCAAGAGGTGCTGCAATGGTAGTGGGCTGAAGTTTGCCTTCCACCCCTCCCATCCTGCTGGCACAGGCATGAGAGGGAGGTCTGACACATGGCTATTAAAAGATGTCCCTGCAGGTGTTGCTCAGCGAGGAAGTTGCAAAAGCCTTCTCTTCTCCAGGCTGCACAACCCCAGCTCTCTCAGCCTGGCTTCCAGCCCTCCCAGCATTGCCGTGTGATAGGCTTTAAATATCAAGGTCCTGGCTGTAGACAGCTCATTGCAAGTGGAAACTTCCAATGCTTGCAGCTCATCATTTATTTAAGAGCAGAGGCATTGCTGTAAAGGCCAACCTCAGGCATTTGAGTTTTGCTGGTCAAGGTTTCCTGGACAAACCCAGGCCACGTGCCCAGGGCTGCTGCACTAAGATCCTTAAGGCAGTGCCCAAGTCCTCAGCTCTCAGAACAACCTACAGAAGGATTTTGAAGGCCACAATAATTCTGAGCAGAAAGCTGCCACTGAACTGGGTCTAGGGCTCTGAGGTGTTCTGGTGCCCCCAAAATGTGTCTTTGATCAGAGAATCACAGAATCTTAGAAGGGTTTGGGGCTCTGAGTTGTTTTGGTGTCACAAAAAGATACCTGGGATCAGAGAATCAGAGGATGGTTAGGTTAGAAGGGACCTCTCAAGCTCCTCAATCCCAACCCCCCTGCAGCCAGCAGGGACAGCTGCAGCTAGGGCAGGTTGCTCAGAGCCCCAGCCATCCTCACCTGGGATGGTTCCAGCCATGGGGCAGCTCCCACCTCTCTGGGCACCCTGGGACAGGGTTTCACCAACAAAATTCTCCCATCTTCCCAGACCAAAACTCCCTCTTTCAGTTCAAACCATAGCCCCTTGTTCTGTCACATCAGGCCCTGCTCAAAACTCTGTCCCCAGCTTTCTGCTCAGCTCCTTTCAGCACTGCAAGGCCACCAGAAGCTCTCCCTGGAGCCTTCTCCTCTCCAGGCTGCACAACCCCAACTCTCTCAGCCTGGCCTCACAGCAGAGGGTTTCCAGCCCTGCCAGCAGTGCTGTGGCCTCCTCTGGCCTGCTCCACCAGGTCCCTGTCTGTGCTGTGGACTCCAGAGCTGCCCCAGCACTGCAGGGGAGGTCTCAGCAGAGGACAGCAGAGGGGCAGAATCCCCTCCCTGCTGCCCACACTGCTCCTGAGAAAGAAGAACCTTTCAGATACCCAAATGCCCAGATTCTTGGATGGCAAGTGGGATGTGAAAGGCTTTTGTACAGCAAGCACTCAGCAGCTCCTGAGGTTTCTCCACACCAAGCTGAGACAGCATGGAGAGCTGGCCACAGTGCCAGCTCCCTGAGAGGAGCCTGCAGCCAGGTGGGGGTTTGGTCTCCTCTCCCTAGTCCCAGGTGATAGGATGAGAGCAAATGGCCTGGAATTGTGCCAGGGGAGGCTTAGTTGGAGAAGAGGAAAAATCTTTGCTGCAAGAGTGGTCAGGGATTGGCACAGGCTGCCCAGGGAGGTGGTGGAGTCCCCATCCCTGGAGGTGTTTAAGGAACCTGTGTGGCCATGGCACTTGGGGACAGGGTTTGGTGGCCAGGGAGGTGGTGGAGTCCCCATCCCTGGAGGTGTTTAAGGAACCTGTGTGGCCATGGCACCTGGGGACAGGGTTTGGTGGCCAAGGAGGTGCTGGGTCTCTGACTGGACTGGATGAGCTTAGAGGTCTTTTCCATCCAAAGCAGCTCTATGATTCCTTGTAGGTGCACCTCAGCAGCGATCTAATGCTACTTGAGTTCATCAAACTGTGCCTTCTGTCATCACATGAGGAGAAATATTGGATGGGGAAGTAAATGAGCTTAGAGGTCTTTTCCATCCAAAGCAGCTCTATGATTCCTTGTAGGTGCACCTCAGCAGCGATCTAACACTACTTGAGTTCATCAAACTGTGCCTTCTGTCATCACATGAGGAGAAATATTGGATGGGGAAGTAAAAAGTTTTCACCTGTGACGTGCAGCAGGCTTCTGGGAATCTGAGCATTCCTCACCCGAGTGAACACCTGGCATGGGCTGCACTTCCTCCGGGCAAGGCAGCAGGAAATGCAGAGTTGGCCGAGTCTGCTTGGTTTGCAGCATCTCTTTCCCCAGCTGTTACTCCACAGCTCAGCCTCCCTGCAGTCGGCAGCTAATTGGCGTGCGTGAGCTCGCAGGCTCCTCTCCTTGTGCAAGGGGCGGCTGGGCAGGATGCAGGGAGCCGATAGAAGCTGTTTCCTCTGCCAGCCTGCGGGGTGGGGCTGTGCCTTGTCGCCTTTTAATTACACTGCTGCAATCCCTTGCTGCTGTTACAAGTGCCTGACGCCCAGCCCGGCCCCGGTTTGGTCTCCCACACTCCAGGATGGACGTTGCGCCTCCATTCCCTGCTCCTCCTCATTTCTACTCGGACTGCCTCCGGCTGATAAGGATTCGTGGCAGGGAACTCATCCTGGAAGATGACCCTGAAATAATGAGAGACTTCTGATCCACCCCACCATGATGAAGCAAAGAGAGGAGCTGTCAGGAGAAATAATTGATCCAGCACCTCAGCTGAAGGTGTCTCCTCCTGACACTGCCACAGTTTGCCTTGCTCCCCTCCTCCCTCTTTGCTCAGTCAGAACATGACCATTTCCATGCAGATTTACTTTGCCCTCCCCCAGTGTGGATGGTTCCACTCTCCTCTCTGTGCTTGGCTTTTCTTTTTCTCCAGCTTGAGCAGGTCTCAGCAGTAGGATCCATGTTTTTATGCAGAGCCTACTCCTGCATCTCTTTTCACTTTTAAACCTAGGCTAATGTGTCTGCTGCCCTGCTCTGAGCTGGCCCAGCACCAATTCTGCTCAGGGCTGTGAGTGCCCAGCTCAGGCTCTGCTCACTCAGGCACTTGCTGAAGCTCAGGGCAGCTTGGCACAGCCAGGGGCTGCTGCTAGCAGGGAGAAGCTGAGGGGCAGAGCTCCTGCCAAGGCCTAGGGGGCACAAAGCCTCTGCCTCAGACTTGCTGCTCTGCACACCAAGGGCACTGCCACAGCTCTGCCCCACCTTGGGGAGCAGGAAGGCAGAGGGGGCAGCTGTGGGGAGGAGCAGACAGCACAGGGGAGCCTCAAGTGCCCCCCAAGGGATTGCAGCCCATGCATGGCATCTTCAGCAGCAAGCTGAGGGATGCCCAGGCTCAAGCCTCTCCTTGCCTGGCTGCTGTCCCAGCAGGACTTTGTCCCTTCTGCCTTCCAGCCCCATCCCTGTCTTCCTCAATCCAGCTTCACAATCCAGCTCCTGAGTCTGGTTCCCATCTGCTGCTGAGCCCAGGCTGGGACTTGCCCAGTGCCTGCCCCCAGCACCAGTGGTGCCAGTGGTGCCATCCTTGCCCTCAGGGCTTGGGCTCTATGTTGGTTTGTGTCTCTGTGTCTCTATCCCATGGCTTTGTTCTTCCCACCCCAGCTGGGTTAGTTTCTTTCCCAGTCCATCAGCCTCTCTCCCTTCTTCCCATTCTCTTCCCTTAGGGAAGGCAGAGGGGGTCCTGGAGAGCCTCTGGCACTCAGCTGGTGCCCAGCCCAGCCATGTTCCCTGACACAGTTGGTAATGGAAGGAGGCTGTAGCTTATAGCAGGCCACATGAAGCACTTTCCCCAGCCTGTTTCTCACTCAGAGCTTCTCCTTCTAGCCTAGAGGAGGCCCCACTTTGGGGCTGCCTGTCCTGAAACAGCAGCATCAGCAGAGTTTATCTGCTCTTAGCTGTCCTGATGTAGCAACTACTGGAAGCAGCCTCTGAAATAAGGGTGGAGGAGAGAGCAATTCTCAGTGTGAGCTCCGAGAGTGAATTTCCACGTCCAGCTCTGAATCACTGCCTCCCAGCCAGGGAGTTCCCTTGGAAGTCACCTGGAGATGTTTGCATAACTTGGGCTCCTCAAACTGAAGTGAGTGTTGCTTACTCTGAGGAATAAATACCAACAAGGACAGAACTGATCAGGTCTTTATGTAGTTCAGGCTGACTTTTCCATCCTCTCTGTGAGAACAGGGAGCCCATTTCATTTCATCCCTCACACTTGGGATGAGCTCTGAGCTGTCGCCGTGCATTCAGCTTCAGCCTGTGGAGTAGCTGAGGAGCTGTGACAGGCATCTGAGCTGCTGACAAACACTGATAGCTCACTGCACTGTCAATTCCCTGTCTAAGGAGGTTTATTTTACCACATGTTGGTGATTTCAACTGCCTTGAGTCCCTGGACTGCAACAGAGCTGCATCCCCAGCCTGAGATGATAGCAGGGAATTCCCAGACCTGCCTGTGGGACCTTGCACTTGGACTTGTTGAACCCTGTGAGGTTCACACAGATCCACTTCTCAAGCTTCTCCAGATCCTTCTGAATGTTATCTCACCCCTCAGCCTTGGCACCTGCACCACTCAGCTTGGTGTCATTTGAGATCTTGTGACAGAAAGAGCGCACCAGAAATAACCCTGCTGGAGACGGAGCAGCTCATCCTGGAGGTCATCTCTATAGAATAGAATAGAATAGAATAGAATAGAATAGAATAGAATAGAATAGAATAGAATAGAATAGAATAGAATAGAATAGAATAGGTTGGAAAAGACCTCAGAGATCCTCAAGTCCAATCTATCACCCAGCACCATCCAATCACCTAAACCATGGCACCAAGGGCCTCATCCAGTCTCTTCTTCAACACCTCCAGGGATGGTGACTCCACCACCTGCCTGGGCAGCACATCCCAGTGGCCAATCTCTCTGTCTGTGAAGAATTTCTTCCTAACCTCCAGCCTAAACCTCCCCTGGCACAGCTTGAGACTGTGTCCTCTTGTTCTGCTGCTGGGGGCCTGGCAGAAGAGACCAACCCCCAGCTGGCTACAACCTCCCTGCAGGGAGTTGCAGAGAGCAAGAAGGTCTCCCCTCAGCCTCCTCTTCTCCAGGCTAAGCAAGCCCAGCTCCCTCAGCCTCTCCTCCCAGGGCTGTGCTCCAGACCCCTCCCCAGCTTTCTTGCCCTTCTCTGGACACCTTCAAGTCTCTCAACGTCCTTCTTAAATTGAGGAGCCCAGAACTGCACACAGGACTCAAGGTGTGGCCTGAGCAGTGCTGAGCACAGGGCACAATGACTTCCCTGCTCCTGCTGGCCACACTCTTCCTGATGCAGGCCAGGATGCCCTTGGCCTTCTTGGCTGCCTGGGCACAGTGCTGGCTCCTGTTCAGCTGCTGTCAACCACTACCCCCAGATGTGGTGGCCAGGCTGATGCCCACATTTCCTGTGCAAGCCAAGGGCCCTGGGAAGCTTTCTTTCCTAGCCTTGGCTGAAGGCTGCCCGGGGGGACTGCAGGAAGCACCGTCTGGAGGCTCACGGTCTGGTCATGTGGATGTGTAGTCGCCCTGGGTAATGGATTTGGGAGGTGATCCATGAAATTGGGCAGCAAACCTCTGTGGCTGGAGAAATTGCTGGCTTTGATGAAATGAAATTAAGAAAATGAATTTTTAACAGGGGAGGTATGGTGCTGGCCAGCTGAGCCCCCAGATGTCTCCATGCTTCATTTAATGATGCATTTGTGCTTTCAGGGTGAATGCAGCCGGCACTGGGTCACCTCCCTTTCTGCTTTGGTTTCATTTCTCAGCCCTGGATTATTGGTGCCCTTTTATCACCACCCTTTCGTTGAGATTTTATTTGGTTTAGGTGTAAAAAATTCCAGCTGCTGTGCTCAGCCTGAGCTACAGTTAGCTTAGGGTGATCGTGGAGCAATTAACTCCACTTACCCTGGAGTGATAACGAGGCTGGAGGAAAGAGTGCCCTGCCACGGTGGTGCATAAAGACTCATTTTGGTTGGAGCGTGTCCAGAGAAGGGCAAGAAAGCTGGGGAGGGGTTTGGAACACAAGCCCTATGAGGAGAGGCTGAGGGAGCTGGGGTTGCTTAGCCTGGAGAAGAGGAGGCTCAGGGGTGACCTTATTGCTCTCTACAGCTACCTGAAGGGAGGTTGTAGCCAGGCAGAGGTTGGTCTCTTCTCCCAGGCAGCCAGCACCAGAACAAGAGGACACAGTCTCAGGCTGTGCCAGGGGAGGTTTAGGCTGGATGTTAGAAAAGAAGTTATACACAGAGTGGTTGCCCATTGGAATGTGTTGCCCAGGGAGGTGGTGGAGTCACCATCCCTGGAGGTGTTCAGGAGGAGACTTGATGGGGTGCTTGGTGCCATGGTCTAGTTGTTTGGCTGGGTTGGATTGGTTGGTGGGTTGGACACGATGATCTTGAAGGTCTCTTCCAACCTGGTGTATTGTATTGTATGGTAAAGCAGCCCCTGCGCCCTCACCACCATTTTTGCACCCATGCCAGAGTGAGGGGCAAGACCCTCACCAGCCAAGATACCACCCAGAGGAGCTCAGCCCCAGCAAGGAGCCCCAGCCAGCACCCGTGGAGGGGATTGGAGTAGTCGTCAATCATGGCCCTAACAACCGGGGGGCCACCAGGCCCCCCGGCCTTTGTTGTCACCACCACCATCACCCAGCATGCACCAGGGGCACTCACCAGCGATGAGAGGAGGATCCTCCAGCCCAGAAGGGCTCAGCTTGGGGCTTCTGCCTTTCCTGGGGCAGATTAAAAAGGGGAGTGGGTGGGGAGGGCCAAGTGGCCACACCTGGGGTGGGAGGAGATTCCAAGAGAGCCCAGGTGCTCTGGGATTTGAGGGGAAAAGGGGGCAGGTGAGGTGGAGAAGGGGCAGATGTGGTAGGGAAGGGGAGTGGAGGGTGGGGTGGTGAGAGAAGGGGATTTTCAGAGAACTTCATTTTCCATCAATCTTTCATAATGGACAAGTGCAGCTCATGGTTTGCTTTGCCCCCATGCAAAAAGAACAAAGCCACCACTGCTTCATAGAACAAAGCACAGTGGTGGCTGTTACAATGGCATCTTTCCACCATTATCACTTTGCTGGGGGGGAAGATCTGGGCTTTGCAGGTCAAGAGAACAAGTTTTAACAGCAACAACAAAAAGTTCTGCAAGAGTGAATTCTTTCCCTGGGTACCAGCAGACAACACCAGGATGATTGAGGGACTGGAGCACTGCCCTGTGAGGAGAGGCTGAGAGCCCTTGGGGCTGTTTAGTTGGGAGAGAAGACTGAGAGAGGGTTTAATAAATGCTTATAAACATCTGAGGGCTGGGGGTCAAGAGGGAGGGGACAGGGACAGGCTCTGCTCAGTTGCACCCTGGGATGGAACAAGGGGCAGTAGATCTAAACACCAGCACAGGAGGTTCCACCTCAACATGAGGAAGAATTTCTTCACTGTGAGGGTGACAGAGCCCTGGAGCAGGCTGCCCAGAGAGGTTGTGGAATCTCCTTCTCTGGAGCCTTCCCAGCCCTGTCTGGATGTGTTCCTGTGTGACCTGTGCTGGATTCTCTGCTCCTGCTCTGGCAGGGGGGGTTGCACTGGATGATCTTCAGAGGTCCCTTCCAACCCCTAACATTCTGTGAGCCTAAAAGACCTGTTGGAGAGAGGCCAGAGGAGGCCACAAAGATGATCCAAGAGCTGTAGCAGCTCTGATGTGAGCACAGGCTGAGGGAGCTGGGGGTGTTCAGCCTGCAGAGGAGAAGACTCCAGGGGCACCTCAGAGCTGCCTGCCAGGACCTGAAGGCATCCTGCAGGAAGGCTGCAGAGAGACTTTTGCTGAGGGGGTCTGGAGCCAGGCCAAGGGGCAATGGTTTGAAGGTGAGGCAGAGCAGGGTTAGAGTGGAGCTGAGGGCAGAAGTTGTTTGTTGTGAGGGTGGTGAGAGTGTGTCCCAGGCTGGCCAGGGAGGCTGTGGCTGCCTCCTTGCTGGGGGTGCTGAAGGCCAGGCTGGCTGAGGCCTTGAGCAGCTGAGTGGAGCTGAGAGGTGTCCCTGGGCATGGTGGGGAGCTTGGAGCAGATGAGCTCTGAGCTCCCTTCCAGCCTGAGCCGTTCTAGGATTGTATGATTAAAGACCATGGAGTCCAGATCATAAAGGTCACACTACACCCTTCACCATGAAGCTGTTGCCCATGTCCTCTGTGTCCCAAGCTGGCTGCTGGTGGTGCTGGCAGCTCTCTCCCATGCGACCTTCCTGCTGAGGCTCGTTGCTGTTACAGCAAATGGCACTGCCACATCAGAGTGCCACCCCCTGCTCTCTCTGTCATGTGTGAACAGCTTCATCCACAGGCAAAAGGATTTCAAGAGCTGGAGCAGAGCTCTCCTAAGCACTGGTGTTGTCTCAAGTTGCTAAATGTGGCACCCCACCTCCTCTCCCTTCCACCTCCATCTCTCCCTGGTCTCCTCTGCTATGTGCCAGAACTGCTTGGGACTCTCCTGCTGGAACCCACGGATGTTGGGTATTAATTAGCTAGAGTTATCACACCTTCTCTGCTAGAAAGAAGTGCAAAGGGTGGAAAAAATATCAAGAAGGCTTTTTTAGCAACCAAGTCTAGATGAGAGGTGTCCCTGCCCATGGCAGGTTGGTTGGAGTAGATGATCTCTGAGGTGCCTTCCAACCTGAGCCATTCACACACTCACATCTGCTTGGAAGAGACCTCCAAGCTCATCCAGTCCAACCATCGACTCAGTTTAGAGTCCACCCTAAACCATGTCCCTAAGAGCCAGCTCCACAGCTGCTGGAACACCCCCAGGGATGGGGACTGCAGCACTGCCCTGGGCAGAACATTCCAGTGGCTGAGAGCCCTCTCTGGCAAGAAAGATTTCCTAGCACCCAGCCTGAACCTGCCCTGCTGCAGCCTGGAACCATTGCCTCTGCTCCTGTCCCTTGCCACCAAGGAGCAGAGGCTGTCCCCTGCTCACTCCAACCTCCCTTCAGGGAGCTGGAGAGAGCAAGGAGGTCTCCCTCAGCCTCCTCTTCTCCAGCCTGCACACCCCCAGCTCCCTCAGCCCCTCCTCTAGCCCAGGGGCTCCAGGCCCTGCTCCAGCCTGGCTGCCCTGATCTGGACAGGCTCCAGCCCCTCAATGTCCTTCCTGCAGGGAGGGCCCAGAGCTGAGCACAGCACTCCAGCTGTGGCCTCCCCAGTGCTGAGCACAGGGGGATGGTCACCTCCTGGCCCTGCTGCCCACCCTGCTTCTGACACTGTGATTTCCATCTCTCTCTCCTCCCTGGTGAACACCTCTTTCACCAAAACTTTAACATTTAGTAGGACCTGAAGACTGCAACACCACCAGCACCAAAAAGTGTTTGCATTGAAAGCAAGCTGCAGTGACCCTCCCAAAGAGAAACTGCTGCTGTTTTCCTCCTTCCAAGCACCTCCCATGGAGATAAGAGGACTAACAAGGAAGGGAAGTGCTGTACAGGAGTCCCACCATCAGATCCACCACTAGGAGTGGAAATTCCCTCTTCCTGGACAGAGCTGTTTGCTTGTGCTGTTTGCTTTAGAGTTAAATGTTTAAACAGCATTATCCTGGGGTGTGTGCTCCTCCAGATAGGAGACTGGCTCTTTACAGAATTCTAAGAAAGTACTTTTGCTCCTGCTCCTAAAGGCCAGCTGTGTCTGCTGCCATTGTCTGGCCCAGGCTGGCCAGGGAGGCTGTGGCTGCCTCCTTGCTGGGGGTGTTGAAGGCCAGGCTGGCTGAGGCCTTGAGCAGCTGAGTGGAGCTGAGAGGTGTCCCTGGGCACGGTGGGGAGCTTGGAGCAGGTGAGCCCTGAGCTCCCTTCCAGCCTGAGCCATTCTGGGATGCTATGACTGTTCACACAAGCACCCTTCCAAGACAAGCAGGTTGTTCTACTGCCCCTCCAGACTAAACACCTGGACTCTGGCCAGGCTGCCCAGGGGGGCTGTGGCTGCCTCCTCCCTGGAGGTGTTCAGGGCCTGGCTGGATGAGGCCTGGAGCAAGGTGGGCTGGTGGGAGGTGTCCCATGGCAGGGGGTTGGAGCTGGATGACCTTCAAGTTGCCTTCCCATCCCAAATCCCTCTATGACTCTATGTAAACACAGGAAGAGCAAAGGCAGGCACCAAAAATGCTGCTTCTGAAGAACATCATTTTATTTTCCTCTGACACCCCCCTCCCTGCACCTCCCCCCCCCCCCCCATGCACATTCAGATCTCTTCAACCTTCAATACGTGCTTCTGCTTCCAAACAGTCTCCCTCTGAGCATGCAGGACCCCACTGCAGCTGGACAAAGAAGTTTGAATTCCTGTCCCTGTGCAAACATCATTGGGAGGCTATTGCCATTTCTGCACCTCTGCCTCCTAACAGCAGCAACAGCAGCTTTAAGGTTCATGCACTGGAGGGCTGTGCTCCATGCCTTGGCTTTGGCCTCTGCTCCAGGAGTAGAGGGAAAAACCAAAGCCTTGTCCAAGGAGCTCCCCACAGGTGATTAAATCTAACTTCTTGGTTATAAAGGAGCTCTCTTCAAGCATGCTGACCTCCCTGCAGTCAGCCAGATCTCGCTTCCCCTCTGTTTTCTGCATCTTCAGCCCCTGGTGCAGGTGTGCTCTCTGCTTGCCTTGGTGAGTGGGAGCAGACAGAGGCAGATGTCTTGGTTTTTATCAGGGGTGGCACTGAAACAGAGCCAGGGCTGTTTCTGTCAGCTTCAGTGAACTGCAAGATTGCTTCCAAAATGGGTCTTTATCTCAGGTCATCTTAAAGAATACAGAAGAGAATTAACCAGGCTGGAAAAGTCTTTCAAGATCACCAAACCCAACCTATCACCCAGCACCACCCAATCAACTAAACCATGGCACCAAGGGCCTCATCCAGGCTCTTTATGAACACTTTATAAACCCTTCCAGGGACTCCACCATCTCCCTGGGCAGCACATCCCAGGGGCCGATCTCTCTGTCTGGGAAGAATTTCTTCCTGACATGCAGCCTAAACCTCCCCTGGCACAGCTTGAGACTATGTCCTCTTGTTCTGCTGCTGGGGGCCTGGGAGAAGAGACCAACCCCCACCTGGCTACAACCTCCCTTCAGGGAGTTGGAGAGAGCAAGAAGGTCTCCCCTGAGCCTCCTCTTCTCCAGGCTAAGCAAGCCCAGCTCCCTCAGCCTCTCCTCCCAGGGCTGTGCTCCAGACCCCTCCCCAGCTTTCTTGCCCTTCTCTGGACACCTTCCAGCAGCTCAACATCTTTCCTGACCTGAGGAGCCCAGAACTGGACACAGGACTCAAGGTGTGGCCTGAGCATTGCTGAGCACAGGGCACAATGACTTCCCTGCTCCTGCTGGCCATCTTGGATGGACCACCTTTGGTGGGGACCATCTTTTGAGCAGGGCCTCCTGGGACAGGACAGGAGTGATTGGTTTAAACTAAACGAGGGAGATCCAGATTAGAGTGAAGAAAGAATGGTTTTATGCTGGGGGGTGGTGGCTCTCAATGAGGGACCTGGGGTTGTTCAGCCTGGAAGAAGGGAGACTGAGGGGAGACCTTCTGGCTCTTTACACCTGCCTGAAAGGAGGTTGCACCAGGTGGGGGTTGGTCTCTTGTCCCAAGGAACAAGTGACAGGGTGAGAGGAAATGGCCTCAAGTTGTGAGAGGTTTAGGTTGGACATGTGGAACAATTTCTTCCCTCAAAGGGTTGTCAAGCCTTGGCCCAAGACCCTGGCCCAGGTTGAACACAGAGGTGGTAGAAGCCTCTTTCCTGGAACCATTTCAGGTCAGGATGGATGGGGCTGTGAGGAACCTGCTGTCCCTGCTGACTACAGGGCAGTTGGACTGTATGCCTTGAAAGGTCCCTTCCAACCCAAAGCATTCTGTGATTCTATGATCTAAGCTCAGATGGAGCAATTTGGATGCAGAAGATTGGCTTCAAGTTCACACTCCTGTTACTTTCGCTTCCAGTTGCCTTCCCCATCCATGAAGAGCCAGAAGTCAGTAAGAACTAGAAGTCAATGAGCAGAAGTCAATGAGCAGCCAGCTACCAGCACTCAAACCATGCTGCAATTTACTCATCTCCTTATCTTCTCTAACCTGAGTTGAAGCCATGATGCCACAGCACCCTCTTGGCAGAGCTTCTTTGTGTGTCATGAGCGTGGGACCCCTCCTCACAGCCGTCACACAAAGCCTTTGCTGTTTCATACATGCCAGTGGGATTCAATGAGGGTGCTGAAAGCAGGAGGTGGTTGAATCTTAGGTAAGTAGGTGGCATTCCAGGTGATGTGTTCCATTATCAGACAGCAAAAGCTGGGCTGTGCTGAGCAGGGACTGTACAGCCAGCAGTCAGCGCTCAGCCACGGTGCAGAAGCAAGCCTGGTGCTGCAAGAGAGGATGGAGCCTCCAACCAGCTTCAGAATTAACACACCAAGCTGGAGGAGATGGTGCACTTCACAAGCTGCAAGAGCTGCTGGTGACTGCTGGGGAGAGTTCAGTTCACAATGGACCCTGTGCTCTCGGGCTGGCCCCCAAAGATCTGGGAGAAGAACTCAAAGGCCAGGCGGACGTGGATGGGGACGAAGACGTAAGCTGTGTACAGCACCATAGCCAAGACAGTCACGGTGATGGTGTGGAACATGGACCTCTCCCAGGGCTCCAGCACATAGCTGCAGGTGATCAGCAGGTACTGGAAGTAGAGCCAATAGATATAGTCCTTCACACGCTTCACATCCATCGTCAGCTGCCAGGGGTGCTGAGAAGAGGACCTGTAAGGACAGAGACGTCTGGGTTACAGCTGCAGGGGGAGGAAAGGGTTGGAACTAAAGTATGATGTGGTGGCCTTCACTTGGCAGAACCCCAGCATGGTGGGGGCTGAAGGGACCTTTGGAGATCACCCAGTCCAACCACCCTGCTCCAGCAGGGCACCCACAGCAGCTTGCCCAGCAGCACAATGCCCCAGCACGGGTTGGAAGCTCTCCACACCAGGAGACTCCACAACCTCTCTGGGCAGCCTGCTCCAGGCCTCCAGCACCCTCACACCAAACAGCTTTCTCCTCCTCTTCACATGCAACCTCCTGGCTTCCACTTTGTGCCCACTGCCCCTTGTGCTGTCCCTGGGCACCACTGAGCAGAGCCTGGCCCCAGCCTCTTGCCCCCCACAGCTCCTTTGTCTCTTCTCCAGGCTCTCAGCCCCAGGGCTCTCAGCCTTTGCTGCTCACAGAGCTGCTCCAGGCCCCTCAGCAGCTTTGCAGCCTCCCCTGGACTCTCTCCAGCAGTTCCATGTTTCTCTTGAACTGGGGAGCCCAGAAGTGAACACAGTCCTCCAACTGTGGCCTCACAGAGTAGAGGTGGGGGAGAACCTCCCCTGACCTGCTGGCCACACTCTTCTAAGCACACCCCAAAACGACCTGCAAGGTCAGCTCACAGCACAAGGCACTACAGCAGGCTTTAGTCCTTCCACCAGGTCATTTTGCTCTCCTCTTGCCCAAGATGCCAGGAACAGAGATGCTTGGGCATGTCACATCCCTGCAGCCATTGCTTCCCAGAGAGTTTAGGGCAAGAAATGTTTCGCCTCGAGCAACCAATACTGAAGGCAGCAGTGGAACATTGCAGCCTGTGATTAAAATAATGAGGGGCCACTGCCCTAGGACAAATCTATTACAGGAGGCAGTGGTTTACTGCCTCTGGAGCCTGCCCAGCATCAGTCTGGAGGCATCTGGGTATGCGCTGGAGGGAAGACAAATTACCAGTATAAAGGATCCCTGCTTTGCTTTGCCACAGCTTGGCTTACTGAGGTGTAAAAGTCTTGCCCTGTGGATGCACTGTTAAGCACACACACCACCATGGATCCTGTTTCTCCTTCTTGCTTCCTTCAGGTCACCAGAAGCAGCAGTTCAACACGCTGCACAGGGAGCATCCTGCCAGGGAAGCTGCAGGCACCGGAAGGTGAGGCTTTGCCCTTCCTCTTTGGGAGGCCAACACTGCAGGGTGCCACAACTCAATGCTCAGCAAGAGCTAAAGGACCTGTCGGGGGCAGGAGGCTGGGGCCAGACTCTGCTCAGTGGTGCCCAGGGACAGGGCAAGGGGCGGTGGGCACAGAGTGGACCCCAGGAGGTTGCATGTGAAGAGGAGGAGAAAGTTGTTTGGTGTGAGGGTGCTGGAGGCCTGGAGCAGGCTGCCCAGAGAGGTTGTGGAGTCTCCTTGTGTGGAGAGCTTCCAACCCCCCGGGATGTGCTCCTGTGTGCCCTGCCCTGGGTGACCCTGCTCTGGCAGGGGGATTGGACTGGATGATCTCTGGAGGTCTCTTCCAGCCCCTAACATTCTGTGATTCTGTGGCTGTTAAGCAGATGGCTGACTGCCTTTGCTCCCCATCTTCCTGATGCTCCTCTCCTCTGCTGCTGTTTCTCCTCCCATCCCTCAGGTTCCCCATCCAGACCTCTTAAACATCTGTTCCCCAGTAGCTCCTCAGCTCTCAAGAACCCTGTGAATGCAACCTCATTCCTGGCAACCAGGGCAGTGAAACTACAGACAAAAATTGCTCTACTTGCCCCATCATCCTCCCAGCCTTTCCTTTCCACCAGCCCCCCTGCTTCCTCCAACCATCAATACCTTCCCCAATACATTTCCCCATTGTCCAACCATCAATATCTTCCCAAACACATTTCCCCCCCTCCTTCTCCCAAAGCTGTTTCCTTCACTTCCATCATCTCCCCCATCTACTACACTACATTTTATAGGCCCTGCAATAGTTTTGAGGGGTGGATCATTATCATTTTAATTCTGTCACAGAGTGGCTCAGGCTGGAAGGGAGCTCAGAGCTCATCTGCTCCAAGCTCCCCACCATGTCCAGGGACACCTCTCAGCTCCACTCAGCTGCTCAAGGCCTGAGGCAGCCTGGCCTTCAGCACCCCCAGCAAGGAGGCAGCCACAGCCTCCCTGGCCAGCCTGGGACACACTCTCACCACCCTCACAACGAACAACTTCTGCCTCAGCTCCACACCATTCCCTCTTGGCCTGGTTCTAGACCCCCCGAGCAAAAGTCTCTCTGCAGCCTTCCTGCAGGATGCCTTCAGGTCCTGGCAGGCAGCTCTGAGGTGCCCCTGGAGCCTTCTCCTCTGCAGGCTGAACACCCCCAGCTCCCTCAGCCTGTGCTCCCAGCAGAGCTGCTCCAGCCCTTGGATCATCTTTGTGGCCTCCTCTGGCCTCTCTCCAGCAGCTCTGTGTCCTTCTGCTGCTGGGGACACCAGAGCTGGAGGCAGGATTGGAGGTGAGGTCTGAGCAGAGCCCAGGGGCAGAATCCCCTCTCCTGCCCTGCTGCTCATACTGCTCTGGCTGCAGCCCAGCACACAGCTGCCTGCTGGGCTGTCAGTGACTGTCTTTGCCATAACAACTTCATTCCCAAGGCTACAGGCTGGGGACAAAGGTCCCCACTGCTTTCTGTCCTGGTATGAATGGAAGTCAATTCCTTTCAGATCATTTATTTTAAGACAGAAGAAGGGAGGCCTCAGAGCCTCGTAAAGAGTGCAAAGCCTGTAATAAAAGTGGCACAGCTTGCAAGCTGTGACTCATGGGCAGCCAGAAGTGCCTCTGTCTCTACCTGCTGCAGACAGAGCTGCATCTTTCAATGGAGAGCTTAAGCCCCTTGCTGTACAAAGGAAAACAAGAAGGGACCTCTCAGTCTCTCCAGGGTGATGGTGTTGACACTGGGGTAATTCCTGTGCTAGGTAATCTCCCACCTTTCTTGTGTAAATACCTGCCAAGCCTGCCTGCCACACAGGGAACTGCTAAGCCACAGTGTTTAAGGTGCTTTGCTGCAGCTGTTTAAGGCTCCAAGGTTACCACAGGGGAGCTGCAGTGGTTTGGAGAGGAGAGATACAGAATACAGAATTAACCAGGTTGGAAAAGACCTCAGAGCTCTTCAAGTCCAACCTATCACCCAGCACCATCCAATCAACTAAACCTTGGCACCAAGAGCCTGCTCTTTTTAAACACTTCCAGGGATGGTGACTCCACCACCTCCCTGGGAAGCACATCCCAATGGCCAATCTTTCTTCCTAACGTCAGCCTAACCCTCCCCTGGCACAGCTTGAGACTGTGTCCTCTTGTTCTGCTGCTGGCTGCCTGGGAGAAGAGACCAACCCCCACCTGGCTACAACTTCCCTTCAGGGAGTTGGAGAGAGCAAGAAGGTCTCCCCTGAGCCTCCTCTTCTCCAGGCTAAGCAAGCCCAGCTCCCTCAGCCTCTCCTCACAGGGCTGTGCTCCAGACCCCTCCCCAGCTTTCTTGCCCTTCTCTGGACACCTTCCAGCAGCTCAACATCTTTCCTGACCTGAGGAGCCCAGAAATGGACACAGGACTCATGGGGTTGTGGTGGACAACGTGTAGAACCTGGCACTTGGATGTGTTCAATCCCTGCCCTTGGGCTCTGCCCATCTGCCCAGCCTGGCAAGGTCCCTCTGCAGAGCTCTCCCACCCTCTAACAGATCAACTCCTGCCCCCAGCTTGGTGTCATCTGCAAACTTACTGATGCTGGACTCAATGCCCTCCTCCTGATCATCAATAAAGATATTGAACAGAATGGGGCCCCAGCACTGATCCCCAGGCTAATGTGCTAGTGCTGCCCACAGTGGCACAGACACTTACCCCAAAGCAGAGCTGCTTTAAAGGTAAGGAAAAAGTAGCCCAGGATGATTTTTCTGTTACCAGAGCAGCCTGCCAAGCTGCAGGCTCACCACTAGCACTTACTAACCACTGCTGGCGTGGAGGGGCACATGAATAAAGCATGAAGTAATTAAAACAAGAAGCAGACCTTTTGAGGCACACCAAAGACCTTGCTCCCCTTTGCCATCCAGCCCTGGCACCAGAGCCCAGCAGCCAGCCTGTGCCTCCCAGGCTCTCCCAGTGGATGGCACAGGGGATAACCCCAGCCCCAGGCTCTCCACACCTCTCATGGGATGCAGGATGTCTTGGTGCAGAGGCTGTGTGGTCTCCAAATGAATAACCAAGACTGAGATAAGTAAAAGAGAGGCAAATGACAGCCTCTGCCCTCACCACTAACACACTCCCAGTGCATTCAGCCTGCAGAGGAGGAGGCTCAGGGGAGATCTTACTGCTCTTTACAGCTTCCTGAAAGCAGGCTGCAGCCAGGTGGGGGTTGGTCTCTGCTCCCAGGCAACCAGCACCAGAACAAGAGGGCACAGTCTCCAGCTGTGCCAGATGTGAGCTCACCAGGGCAGAGCAGAGGGGAAAGAAAACCTCCCTCAACCTGCTGGCCACACTCTTCTCCGTGCACCCAGGACACCACTGGCTTTCTTGGCCTCAAGGGCACATTGCTGGCTCAGGGTGAACTTCTTGTCCTCCAGCACCCTCAGTGTGCTCTCTGCAGAGCTGCTTCCCAGCAGGTCTCCCCTCAACTGTACTGCTGCTGGGGGCTCTGTTCCTCTCCAGGTGCAGGACCCTACCCCTGCCCTTGCTGAACTTCATTTTTACCTCCTAACATTGAAGCACACAGAAAGAAGACAACATTTAGCACTGAGCCCTTAATCCTGATGAAGAGGAAATGCTTCTACACTTCCACAAGAGCAATCTGGGAGACCTTAGTGCTCTCTACCTGAAGGGAGGTTGTAGCCAGGTGGGGGTTGGTCTCTTCTCCCAGGCACCCAGCAGCAGAACAAGAGGACACAGTCTCAAGCTGTGCCAGGGGAGGTTTAGGCTGGATGTTAGGAAGAAATTCTTCCCAGACAGAGAGACTGGCCACTGGGATGTGCTTCCCAGGGAGGTGGTGGAGTCCCCATCCCTGGAGGTGTTCAAAGAAGGCTTGGATGTGGCACTTGAAGCCATGGTTTGGTTGTCAGCAGGTGTTAGGTCATAGGTTGGACTTGATGATCTCTGAGGTCCTTCCCAACCTGGTTGATTCTGTGGTTCCCATCTACCCAGAGGCTTCCCCTGGGAGCAGGACTGCCTTGGACATGCAGCAGACACAGCCTGGGATAATGCAGCTCTAGATGCATAATTTATAAAAGGAAAACATAGGAGGGAAGGGCAAAGAAAGGCCAGCTAAAGGCAGCTGCACACTCAGTGAGACACCAGACCCCACTGTGACACAGAGCCCTCCTCTGAAGGCACTTCAGCTGCATTCATCTAGAGCTGGCTTGAAGCAGAAGTGATGCCCAAAGCTCCACCGCCCCAGGGGTCTGGGGCAGCCTCACCACAAGGCTCACTAATAATCAGAGCAGTAGGCAGCAGAGCAGCAAAGAGAAACCTGTGAAGAGGAAAATCCTGTGTATTAAACAGGACTTGGAGGCACAGAATGGTTTAGGTGAGAAGGGACCTCTCAAGCACCTCAATCCCAACCCCCCTGCAGCCAGCAGGGACAGCTGCAGCTAGAGCAGGTTGCTCACAGCCCCAAACAACCTCACCTGGGACGGTTCCAGCCATGGGGCATCCCCCACCTCCCTGGGCACCCTGGGACAGGGTCTAACCACCCTTTAATGCAAAAAAAAAATCAGGAGTTAAACTCTCTATTGACTCCTCAGTTTTTCAGTTTCTGACCAGGTTTGGCTGGGAGGGAGGTGCTGATATGATCTGAATGAGGCACCTCCCATCCTGCCTCCAGCTCTGGTGTCCCCAGCAGCAGGAGGACACAGAGCTGCTGGAGAGAGGCCAGAGGGGGCCACAAAGATGATCCAAGGGCTGGAGCAGCTCTGCTGGGAGCACAGGCTGAGGGAGCTGGGGGTGTTCAGCCTGCAGAGGAGAAGGCTCCAGGGGCACCTCAGAGCTGCCTGCCAGGACCTGAAGGCATCCTGCAGGAAGGCTGCAGAGAGACTTCTGCTGAGGGGGTCTGGAGCCAGGCCAAGGGGCAATGGTTTGAAGCTGAGGCAGAGCAGGGTCAGAGTGGAGCTGAGGCAGAAGTTGTTCGTTGTGAGGGTGGTGAGAGTGTGTCCCAGGCTGGCCAGGGAGGCTGTGGCTGCCTCCTTGCTGGGGGTGTTGAAGGCCAGGCTGGCTGAGGCCTTGAGCAGCTGAGTGGAGCTGAGAGATGTCCCTGGGCATGGAGGGGAGCTTGGAGCAGATGAGCTCTGAGCTCCCTTCCAGCCTGAGCCATTCTGGGATGCTGTGATTTGACTTGAGGTGCTCAGCTGGGTTGTGGAAATGCCTTCCTGTGCAGAGGCCATGGGACAGTTCCCAGCAGCTATGATTAAAATGAACACAATTCAGCTTTACAGCACTTAAGCGACATTCAAATTATTTTCAGCACTTTCTCCTCCAAGCAAAAAGAAGACAAAAAACACCCCCCACAAAACCCAACCAAACACAAACCCAAAAAACCCCAAACCAACCCAAAACAAACAAAAAACCCCAACAAAACAAACCAAAAAGCCAGGAGAGAAACCTGTGAAGCAGCTTTTGTGGCTTTAAGTGGCAACTTGATTTTCTTGCTTGTCTCTGATTAGGGTGCCCAGAATAGTAATAAATCCCAGGTGTCATTCAAGAGCAGGCTGGATCTTACAAAAGAATTAAATAATCATAGAAGCACAGAACTGTCAGGGCTGGAAGGGACCTCAAGGCTCAGCCAGTTCCAAGCCCCCTGCCATGGGCAGGGACACCTCACACTGCAGCAGCTTGCTCACAGCCACAGCCAGCCTGGCTGCAAACACCTCCAGGCAGGAGGCTTCCACCACCTCCCTGGGCAGCCTGTGCCAGGCTCTCACCACCCTCATGGCCAACAACTTCTTCCTCACATCCAATCTCAATCTCCCCACTTCTAGTTTTGCTCCATCCCCCCCAGTCCTATCCCTCCCTCACACCCTCAAAAATCCCTCCCCAGCTTTCTTGGAGCCCCCTGCAGATCCTGGAAGGCCACAAGAAGGTCTCCTGGGAGCCTTCTCCTCTCCAGCCTGCACAGCCCCAACTCTCTCAGGCTGTCTCCAGAGCAGAGCAGCTCCAGCCCTCTGCTCCTCCTCGTGGCCCTTCTCTGGACACCTTCAGCACCTCCAGAGCCTTCCTGGCACAGAGGCTCCAGACCTGAACCCAGAGCTGCAGCTGTGGTCTCAGCAGAGTGGAGCAGAGGGGCAGAATCCCCTCCCTGGCCCTGCTGGCCACACTTCTCTTGCTGCAGCCCAGGCTCTGCTTGGCTGTCTGGGCTGCAAGTGCTCACTGCTGGCTCCTGTTGAGCTTCTCCTCCCCCAGCACCCCCAAGGCCTTTTCTTCAGGGCTGCTCTCCAGCCAGTCCCTGCCCAGCCTGGATCACTGCCTGGGATTGCCCTGCCCCAGCTGCAGGACCTTGCCCTTGGTCTTGTTGATCCTCATGAGGTTGTCATGGGCCCAGCTCTGCAGCCTGTGCAGGTCCCTCTGGATGGATCCTTCCCTCCAGCTGTCTGCTGCACCACACAGCTTGGTGTCATCAGCAAACCTGCTGAGGCTGCACTCAGTGCCACAGTCCATGGCACCAACAGAGATGTTAACCAAGCCTGGTCCCAGGGGGACTCCACTCGTCCCTGGCCTCCACCTGGCCATGGCCCCATTGCCAGCCCCCTTTGGGTGCAGGCCTCAAGCCAGTTCTGTATGCACTGAATGCTCCATCCATGGAACCCCTCCTGCCCCAGCCTGGAGCCCAGGATGTGGTGTGGGACAGTGCCGAAGGCTTTGCTCAGCTCCAGCTCAGTGACCTCAGCTGCTCAGCCTTCATCTCTTGGTGTTGTGACCTTGTCACAGAAGGCCACCAGCTTTGTCAGGCTGGACTTGCCCTTGGTGAAGCTGTGCTGATTGTGCCCAGTCACCTCTTTGTTATTCCTCTGCCTCAGCAGTGCCTCCAGGAAGATCTGCACCACAACTCCATGCATGGGGTTGTTGTGGCTATGTGTGGAACCTGGCTCTTAGATGTGGCATGAGATTGAACACATCTAAGTGTCAGGCTCTACACATTGGCCACAACAACCCCATGCAGAGCTACAGGCTGGGCTCAGAGTGGCTGAGAGCAGTCAGGCAGAGGGGGACCTGGGGGTAGTGGTGGACAGCAGCTGAACAGCAGCCAGCAGTGTGCCCAAGGGGCCAAGAAGGCCAAGGGCATCCTGGCCTGCATCAGGAACAGTGTGGCCAGCAGGAGCAGGGAGGTCATTGTGCCCTGTGCTCAGCACTGCTCAGGCCACACCTTGAGTCCTGTGTCCAGTTCTGGGCTCCTCAGGTTTAAGAAGGACATTGAGACTCTTGAACGTGTCCAGAGAAGGGCAAGAAAGCTGGGGAGGGGTCTTGAGCACAGCCCTTGTGAGGAGAGGCTGAGGGAGCTGGGCTTGCTTAGCCTGGAGAAGAGGAGGCTCAGGGGAGACCTTCTTGCTCTCTCCAACTCCCTGAAGGGAGGTTGTAGCCAGGTGGGGGTTGGTCTCTTCTGCCAGGTCTCTGGTGCTATGAATCAAAGTTGGGCCAGGTGCTATGAATGGGGGAGGAGGGAAAAAAGCAACCAATCACTCAATCCATCCCTAAAGTCCTGGGCTACAGCAGGAGCAGTGTGGCCAGCAGGACAGGGAAGGGATTCTGCCCCTCTGCTCTGACCCCACCTGCAGCACTGCCTCCAGTTCTGGTGCCCCCAGTGAAAGACAGAATGGAGCAGGTCCAGAGGATGCCATGAAGAGGATCAGAGGGCTGCAGAACCTCCCCGATGGGGACAGGCTGGGAGAGCTGGGGCTGTTCAGCCTGGAGAAGAGAAGGCTGCAGGGAGACCTTAGAGCAACCTTCCAGTACCTGAAAGGGCTCCAGGAGAGCTGGGGAGGGACTTGTGACAGGGGCTGGGAGTGCCAGGATGAGGCACAGTGGCTTTGTGCTGAGAGAGGGGAGATAAGGAAGAAATTGTGTCCAGGGAGGGTGGGGAGACACTGGCACAGGTTGCCCAGGGAGGCTGTGGCTGCCTCCTCCCTGGAGGTGCTCAAGGCCAGGTTGGATGAGGCCTTGAGCAGCCTGGGCTGGTGGGAGGTGTCCCTGCCCCTGGCAGGGGGCTTGGAGCTGGCTGAGCCTGGAGGTCCCTTCCAGGCCTGACAACTCTATGAATCTCCTCCCAGCTGAGCAAACCCAGCTCCCACTACAGGGAACCAGGCACCATTAAAAATGCCTTTACACAGGAGCCTCTTTCCTCTCAACCTGGAGTAAAAGCCCCCAGCAGCAGCAAGGCCATCTCTGATTTCTCCTCCTCAGCATCCAGCCTGCTGACTCAGCACCCACTTGGCCATCCATCAGTGTGCCAGAGGGACTGTAAGCTCTGGAGGTAGCTGCTCCTGCCACCATCTGTGCCACCCCAGGATGGGTTTGAGAGCTGGTGAGGTTTCATTGCTGTACATGACTCAGCTAGTTGGCATGTGGGGGAATGTTGGCCTGGGGGGGTGGGGGTGGTCCTTTTTTAGGAAAATGAATCTTCCAGGAGTGGAAAAATACTTGGAGTGAAGATCTCTCCTGAAGAAAGGCTGAGGGACCTGGGGCTTTGCAGCCTAGAGAAGAGCAGGCTGAGGGGGAGCTTAGCAATGCTCATCAATACTTGAAGGGTAGGGGTCAGGAGGATGGGGCCAGGCTGATGGACACAGTCTCAAGCTGCTCCAGGGGGAGTTTAGGCTGGAGGCGAGGAGAAAGTTCTTCCCAGAGAGTTGTTAGCCATTGGAATGTGCTGCCCAGGGAGGTGGTGGAGTCCCCATCCCTGGAGGTGTTCCAGAGGGGACTGGACGTGGCACTGGGTGCCATGGTTTAGCCATGGGGTCTGTGGTGGCAGGTTGGACTCGATGAGCTTCGAGGCAGCCTTGGTGATACTGTGATACTGCTCAGTGGTGCCCAGAGACAGGACAAGGGCTAAGAGGCACACACTGGAATAGGACAAGCTCCACCCAAACATGAGGAGCCACTTCTTTACTTGGTGGAGCCCTGGAGCAGGCTGCCCAGAGAGCTTGTGGAGTCTTCTTCACTGGAGTAATTGAATCCCACCTGCACATCATCCTGTGCAACCTATTTGTTACATCAGAATTAATATTACTCCAGAACACAGAATTAACCAGGCTGGAAGAGACCTCAGAGATCATTGAGTCCAACCTATCAGCCAGCACCATCCACTCAACTCAACCATGGCACCAAGGGCCTCATCCAGTCCCTTCCTAAACACCTCCAGGGATGGGGACTCCACCACCTCCCTGGGCAGCACATCCCAGTGGCCAATCTCTCTGGATGGGAAGAATTTCTTCCTAACATCCATCCTGAACCTCCCCTGGCACAGCTTGAGACTGTGTCCTCTGGTTCTGCTCTTGGTGACCCTGCTCTGCCCTGAACTGGATGATTTCCAGATGTGAAGGCACAGCCCAGGGTCTTGTCCCCCAAACCAGCCTGGGCCCAGCAGGGTGAGGAAATGCTCGATAAGGGAGAGAGATGGAGTGAGAATAAACAAACCAGAACAAAGGGAAGTCTGGGAAATGCAAAATAAAGCTGGAAGCTGCCCAGGGACATGGCACAGAGCAGGGCTTGCAGGGGCTGCTCTGCCCTGGGACTGCAGGGAGGGTTTGGGATAGAAGGGAGTGGGATGGGGACAGGGACAAGGATGCAGATCCTCCCTGCTGTCCCAGGGGAAGAGCTTCCAGGGGCTGCAGACAAAGTGCTCTGCAGCTGGAGGTTGGTGGAGCACTGGAACAGGCTGCACAGAGAGGTTGTGGAGCCTCCTTCAGTGGAGTCATGCAAAAGCCACCTGGACATCATCCTCTGCAACCTGCTCTAGGTGACCTTGCTCTGGCTTGAACTAGATTATCTCCAGGGGCACCTTCCAACCACGACCATTCTGTGATTGAGTGGCAACAAGGCAGCTTCAGAACAGAATTAACCAGGTTGGAAAAGACCTTCAAGATCACCAAGTCCAACCTATCACCCAGCACCATCTAATCAGCTAAACCATGGCACCAAGGGCCTCATCCAGGCTCTTTTTAACCACCTCCAGGGATGGTGACTCCACCACCCCCCGGGGCAGCACATCCCAGTGGCCAATCTCTCTGTCTGTGTAGAATTTCTTCCTAATCTCCAGCCTAAGCCTCCCCTGGCACAGCTTGAGACTGTGTCCTCTTGTTCTGGTGCTGGGTGCCTGGTAGAAGAGACCAACCCAGAGGTCCCTTCTGCCCCTCCTGCACTGTGCCATGCCCCTCACGCTGGGCAGTGCTGATCCCTCTGTTCTCTCTTGTGTTGGTACTGGATGGTCCTTGAGGCCCCCTTCTAACACTCACAATTCAGTGATTGTATTTTACCTCCAGCAGCTTCAAAGGAGGCATCAGGATCCTCACTGAGTGGCACTGCAGGAGTGGCAGTGGCACAGCTGCCTACAGCTGACCCAACCTCCCACCTCTCCATCTCTGAACACAGGCCCAGTCCCCATGTGCATGCCCCTTCAGCAGCTCTTTGCTAACACTGTGCTCCCCAGCCCTGGTTTGCTGCTATTTCAGCTTCAGCTGGAGCTAATGGGTTCTTGTCTTCTCAAGCAACAAGAGGGTGATCTGCAGCACCCACAGGGATCTCACACAGAGAGAGGCTCCCAACCATTCCAGCAGCAGCAGAACAGCAGCTGAAAGCAGTTAATGTTTAGACCAATTTCATGCCTTAACTACTCCCTGATATTTGTGTGCTGCTCCTAGCAATAAAAGCAGCCTCAAAAATCCTCTGCAGGTGTCTCCCTGCAGCCAGGCCCTCCTGCCACTCTTCTTCCTCTAATCAGCCTCTTCAGTGGTGCCCAGGGACAGGACAAGGGGCAATGGGCACAAACTGGAAACCCAGGAGGAGAGGGTTGTCTGGTGTGAGGCTGCTGAGGCCTAGAGCAGGCTGCCCAGAGAGGTTGTGGAGTCTCCTTGTGTGGAGAGCTTCCAACCCCCCCGGGCATTGTGCTGCTGGGCAAGCTGCTGTGGGTGCCCTGCTGGAGCAGGGGGGCTGGACTGGGTGATCTCCAGAGGTGCCTTCCAGCCCCCATCCCTGCTGGGACTCTGAAGGAGAAGGTGCAGCTTGCCTATGCCAGCATTCTTAGAGCAGCTCTGTCCCATTTTCTTCCAAGGCCAAATTAATTTTTCAGAGACTGTTCTGCTCTTCCCTGTTCTGGAGTTTCCTCAGTCCCTTCCTTACATAAGCATCTGCTGACAGATGATGACAAACCCTTTCCTTTCCAGCTCTCTCTGTGCTCCCAGCCCTTCCATTATGACAGGACTAGCACCTTGGAGTAGGACAAAGGGGATAAGCTCTGCCAGAGAGGACAAGTAAAAGGCTGAGGTGAAACCTCAGGGCAAGCTCTGCCGGTGGTTTGAGGGTAAGCATAGCTCAGGTACATGTCCTGGGACACAGCTGTGGTGCCCCAAGGACCTCAAATCTGTGACTGGCCACCAGCACCAGGTTAAATTGCCAATACTTGCAGATGGAGAGTTCCTGAGGAACTCTTCCAGGAGGTATCTTAGAGTGGCTTGAGCTTTTGCTTGGAAAAGGCCTCTGAGCTCACCCAGTCCAAGCACCACCCCAACACCCCCATGGCCATCAAACCAGGTCCCCAGATGCTATGGGCACACATTCCTTGAGCACCCCAGGGATGATGACCACCACCTTCCTGGGCAGCCTGCTCCAGTAACTGATCACTCTTTCCACGACAAAATTATTCCTAATATCCAACCTATCCCTCCCCTGGCACAATTTCAGGCCATTTCCTCTCATCCTCACTTGATACCACAGAGAAGAGACCAACCTCCACCTCCCCCCAACCTCCTTGCAGGGAGTTGCAGAGAGCAATGAGGTCTGCCCCCAGCCTCTTCTTCTCCACTGTTTCCTCAGCTGCTCCTCCCCAGCCCTGTTCCCCAGACCCTTCCCCAGCTTTGTTGCCCTTCTCTGGCCCCACTTGAGCCCCTCAGTGCCCTTCCTGGAGCGAGAAGGCCAAACCTGAAGGCAGGATTCAAGGTGTAGCCTCCCCAGTGCCCAGGCCAGGGGTGCTAAGCCTCAGCTGCTGCAAGAATTTCTGGATTTGGGACACCAAGATGAGCTCCCAAGGGAGCTTCAGCCTTTAAAGTTGAGGAGGCTGTGTAAACATCACTCCCTCAGCAGCATAGCTGAGATGTTTGGGCTCTACCATAAGATTTCCTTTCAGCTGTGGCTCTCATTTTAATCTGTCTTCTTTGGCTGGTTCTGAGTCACTTGTGAAGCAGCTGAAACTGCCAGCTGCTCTCAGGTGATGTGTAACCTGAGCAGGGGAGGGCTGGCAGAGTTATGACAGGCATGAGTGGGAAGCAGGTACCAGACTCTTGTGCAAGGGCATCTCCTTTGAGCTCTAATGAAAGGAAGCAGCCTTGCACCATGCCAGGTATTGGTCTGGGAGAAGAAAGGAAAACTGAGGTGAGAGCCTTGCACCTAGCAATGCTCAGCAAGAGCTAAAGGAGCTGTGAGGGGCAAGAGGCTGGGGCCAGGCTCTGCTCAGTGGTGCCCAGGGACAGGACAAGGGGCAGTGGGCACAAACTGCAACCCAGGAGGTTCTATTTGTCCAGGAGAAGAACATTTCAGTGTGAGGGTGCTGGAGGCCTGGAGCAGGCTGCTCAGAGAGGTTGTGGAGACTGCATCTCTGGACATGTTCCTGTGTCACCTGCCCTGGGTGACCCTGCTTTGGCAGGGGGGTTTGGACTTGATCTCCAGAGGTCCCTTCCAACCTCCACCATTCTATGACTGTATGGCATGGGTGAGGAGAAAGGAGGAGGTCTCCAGAATGACCTGCTGATACCTTATCTCAGCTGCTTTGCACATACCCTGTATGCACACACAGAGGAAGCAGAGAAGTGAGCATGGGGCAAGGTGGGTGGCTCCCTTCCATGGGGACACAGCCAAGCCCTGTGTCCCAGCCCAGCTGTGTGGGGTTCTCTCCTCCTGGGGTGCTGGTTTGGGGAACATCCACTCAGCTCCACATCAGGAGCACAGCCAGGCTCCAGGAACACACCCACTACACAAACTAGCAGCTCAGTGAACCTGGCCTGGCAGAGCATGGCACAAAGCATCCAATGCTCCCTGCCATCAGCCAGCTGGAGCACCCGAGTCTTGGTGCCATTTGCCACCTCCCACGTCCTGGAGGCTTTCTGGGCACAGGGCTGATGGGGCAAGGACTCCTGCAGCCCTCAGCTGCTCTCCAAGCACCCTTTTCTCCACATCTGCCATTACTGCTGGATGAAGAATGTCCATGCCCTCTGCAGATCTTCTCTCCATCTCTCTGCCAAAACCACAGCTGCTCAAAACCAGTCCAAGAATTGCTTTCAAGACACAGGTCCTGGTGCCTGCCTACTCATGATAGTCATGAGCAGAAGAGAAAGAGGCCCCGAGTTCAGGGGTCTGCTGGAGAGGGTCCAGCAGAGGGCTGTGAGGATGATTAGGGGACTGGAGCACTGCCTGGGGAGGAGAGGCTGAGGGACCTGGGGCTGTTCAGTCTGCAGAGGAGAAGACAGAGGGGATTGAATAAATGTTTATAAATATCTGAGGGCTGGGGGTCAGGAAGGAAGGACAGGGACAGGCTCTGCTCACTTGCTCCCTGAGACAGGACAAGGAGCAATGGATGTAAGCTGCAGCACAGGAGGTTCCACCTCAACACAAGGAGGAACTTCTCCACTGTGAGGGTCCCAGAGCCTAGAGCAGGCTGTCCAGAGAGGTTGTGGAGTCTCCTTCTCTGGAGCCTTTCCAGTCCTGTCTGGATGTGCTCCTCTGTGACCTGTGCTGGATTCTCTGCTCCTGCTCTGGCAGGGGGTTGGTCTGGAAGATCTCTTTGGGTCCCTTCCAACCCCTAACATCCTGTGAGTTCCTAAAGCACATTAAAATGCCCCAAAGCACCATGCACTCTGACTAAGTGGAGGAGCAGCAGTTAGCACGGTGCTTCTCCTCTCCACTACCCCAGCTCCACAACATGGAGGTTCTCTTGCACCTACTTCACACTGAAGAGCATCTGAAGCAACCAACAACTTTAAGATGAACCAAACAGCAGAAATCTGCAACCAATGACCACTGCCACCACACTGCTATGAGTAGCACCTTCACCTTCCCTCCTCCACCAACTATTTCAGCCTTTTAACTTGGTTTTGGTGAAGCCCTTGCTAAGTCAAACCACCTTCCTGACAGCAACCCCACCTGGGAATCTGAGTCTGCATCATGGAATCATTTTGGTTGCAAAAGACCTTTAAGCTCATCCAGTCCGACCATTCCCTGACTCTGTCAGGGCTGGTGCTAAGCCATGGCCCTCAGCACCACATCTCTGCCTCTTTGAAACCCCTCCAGGGACAGGGATTCAACCACCTCCCTGGGCAGCCTGTGACAGGCTTTGAGAACCCTTTCAGGGAAGAAGTTTCTTCTCACATCCAACCTAAACCTTCCCTGGCGCAACTTGAGGCCATTTCCTCTTGTCCTTAACACTAGAGAGGAGAGACCAACCCCCACCTGGCTCCAGCCTCCTTTCAGGGAGTTGGAGAGAGCCAGAGGATCTCCCTCAGCCTCCTTTTCTCCAGGCTGAACACCCCCAGCTCCCTCAGCTGCTCCTCACCAGCCCCATTTTCCAGACCCGTCCCCAGCTCTGTTGCTCTTCTCTGGACCCACTCCAGCCCCTCATTGTCCCTCTTGGAAGGAGGAGCCCAAACCTGAACCCAGGATTCGAGATGCAGCCTCACCAGAGGTGAGCTGCAGACTGCGGCTCTACAGCAACAAGTCCCGAGGGACCCTGCCGGAGGCTGCAGGTGCTTCTGCCCTGCCACCGGCCAGCAGCATCCCTTCAGGAAGCCTGGCAGGAGGATTCCCTGCTGCCACCCCCCTCCAAGGCCTTCACTGCAGCGCTCCCCCCCCAGCTGCTGCCCAAGGTCACCGTCCCCTCGCTGCGGACAAGCCTCGGGAGGATACCCTTGGGCGAGCCGAGCTGGGGGACTGCCCGCCGGGGACCGACCGACCGACCCACCTGCCCGCTCGAACGGGGACGCGCACCGCCCTCACCTCCGCTCCGCAGCTCTCCGCGCACCGCCACAGCCCGGCTCGGCACCGCCCGCCGCACCGCCTTTAAATACCCATGGCCCGCTCCGCTCCGCGCCCCTCCGCGCCCCGCCGGCCGCGGCCGCGCCGGGGGCCGCTCCTCAGCGCCCCGCCTCGCCCGCCCCGCCTCGCCCCACGCCGCCGCCGCCGGGCCGGGGCTGGCGGCGGGACCGGGGCTGGCTGTCACCCGGGGGTGGGTGGCAGCGCGGGCTGGCTGTCACCTGCGAGCCTGGCGCCCTCCCCCGAGCTCCCGGAGGCTTCCCCGCGGTGCTGCGGTAGAGCTGGCATCTGTGCAGTGCTCTTGCGTAACACTCTCGGTCGGCTGCGGGATGCAGGGACACCAAGGGCTGGGTCCTGCCCCTGGGTCACAACAACCCCACGGACGCTCCAGGCTTGGGGTAGAGTGGCTGGAAACCGATCCCTAGAAAAGGGCTTGACGTGGGGATGGGAGTGGGGGCTTGGCAGATAGCAGCTGGAGATGAGCCAGGGGGTGCCCAGCTGGCCAAGAAGGCCACCAGCATCCTGGCCTGGATCAGCAATGGTGCGGCCAGCAGGAGCAGGGCAGGGATTGTGCCCCTGGACTGGGCACTGGGGAGGCTGCACCTCGAATCCTGGTTCAGTTCTGGGCCTCTCACTCCAAGAAGGACATTGAGGGGCTGGAGCAGGTCCAAAGAAGGCAATGAAGCTGGGGGAGGGTCTGGAGAACAGGGCTGGTGAGGAGCAGCTGAGGGAGCTGGGGGTGTTCAGCCTGGAGAAGAGGAGGCTGAGGGAGACCTTCTTGGTCTCTCCAACTCCCTGAAAGGAGGCTGGAGCCAGGGTGGGGGTTGGTCTCTTCTCTGTAGCAACAAGCAATTGGACTAGAGAAAATGGCCTCGAGTTGCACCAGGGGAGGTTTAGGTTGGATATTAGGAATAATTTTGTCATGGAAAGAGTGATCAGTTACTGGAACAGGCTGCCAAGGGAGGGGGTGAAGTCCCCATCCCTGGTGGTGTTCAGAGATGTGGAACATGGTTTAGTGGCCATGGTGGTGTTGGGTTACAGTTGAAGTTGAGGGACTTAGAGAGACCTTTCCTAGTGTTAATGATTCTGTGAGGCTCTGGGGAACCAGACACCAGCTGGCCCAACCTTCCCCTGGACAGCTGGAGCCAACCTGGCTTGTCGCTGGAGTTAAAGCTTCTATTATACAGACACCTTGTGGTTAATCAGCTGGTTGTCTGGTTTAGAACACATCTGGGGAAGGCACTGGCGTGCTGGCAGCTGCCTGGGAGCTCTCCAGCTCAAATAGGAAAGAGCTGAGCATAGCAGTGTGCTAGAGCATGGCTGGGAGAAACCAGTGTGAGAAGAGGGAAGTGGTGAGAGTGCAGAAATGAGATGTGGAGGGACAAGTGCTTACAAGTGCTTTATCTGATGCTGCTAACCATGGGGCTTCAGTTTCCTTAATTTATTCTGCCCCTGGTATCAAAACAGAGCCACAAAAGAGATACCCAAGACCTTAACTTTGCTGTTTGAGTGAGAAATAAGAGTAAGAGAAACTCTTTGTACACTGCTTTCTCCTCAGGCAGGAGGATTCCAGGTGCAGTCTCGCCCAGAGAGACCTGCTCCTGACAGCCTGATCCCATTTCTCAGCCTTCAAAAGTGTTGCTGTGTGACACTGCTGAAGGGATAAGTTAATGGCATGAAGAAAGGGTGAGGTTTGTTCTGTGCTCTTTTCATTTAATGCAGTGGCTTTCACTGCTGGGCTCTGCCTTGAGCTTTGGGGCCACATGGGTAGCACCACCTGGGATGAGGGATCCCCAGATCACTCCTGGAGTCCCCTCCAAAGTTACATTTGCAGTGGCTGGAGAGCAGCCAGGCAGAAAGGGACCTGGGGGTACTGGTGGAGAGCAGCTGAAGAGGAGCCAGCAGTGTGCCCAGGGGGGCCAAGAAGGCCAAGGGCATCCTGGCCTGCATCAGGAACAGTGTGGCCAGCAGGAGCAGGGAAGTCATTGTGCCCTGTGCTCAGCACTGCTGAGGCCACACCTTGAGTCCTGTGTCCAGTTCTGGGCTCCTCGGGTTAGGAAAGATGTTGAGGTGCTGGAAGGTGTCCAGAGAAGGGCAACAAAGCTGGGGAGGCACCAAGGGCCTCATCCAGACTCTTTTTAAACACCTCTAGTGATGGTGACTCCACCACCTCCCTGGGCAGCACATCCCAGTGGCCAATCTCTCTGTCTGGGAAGAATTTCTTCCTAACATCAGCCTAAACCTCCCCCTGGCACAGCTTGAGTCTGTGTCCTCTTGTTCTGGTGCTGGCTGCCTGGGAGAAGAGACCAACCCCCACCTGGCTACAACCTCCCTTCAGGGAGTTGCAGAGAGCAAGAAGGTCTCCCCTGAGCCTCCTCTTCTCCAGGCTAAGCAAGCCCAGCGCCCTCAGCCTCTCCTCACAGGGCTGTGCTCAAGGCCTCTCCCCAGCCTTGTTGCCCTTCTCTGGACACATTCGAGAGTCTCAAAGTCCTTCTTAACCTGAGGGGCCCAGAACTGGACACAGGACTCAAGGTGTGGCCTGAGCAGTGCTGAGCACAGGGCAGAAGGACTTCCCTGCTCCTGCTGGCCACACTGTTCCTGATGCAGGCCAGGATGCCATTCACCCAGCTGGCCATGCCTGTGCTCCCCAGTCTGTACCTGAAGCCACTGTGGGGACCTCCCTGCAGAGAGAGGGTGGCTTGTCCCAGGCATGTGGCTGTGGGAGCTGGGGGTCACCTCCAGCACGGTGGGGCCAGCGTAGAGCTGTTCTGGCACCGGCTGCCGTCTTCTGAACCTCAGACGGCCACAAAGGAATGCAAACTGCTTCAAGGGCCAGATGTAGCTGCTGTTATTAAAGCTGTTCCTTTAACATTTGAACATGATTTAATGATGCTTTAAACATGCTCTTTCCCCCATTAATATCTTTAAAAGGCTCTTACACAAACAAAGCTGCGCAGGCGGCGCTGGGGCAGTCAGGAGGTGACGCTTCCCGTCCCAGCTCACACCAGCACAACAGTTGCCTCTTGCTGCAGCTGCTGCTGCTTTCATAGTTTCATAGTTTCAGTCAGGGTTGGAAGGGACCACAAGAATCATCTAGTTCCAACCCCCCTGCCATGGGCAGGACACCCCACACTAGATCAGGCTGGCCAGAGCCTCATCCAGCCTGGCTTAAACACCTCCAAGGATGGGGTCTCAACCACCTCCCTGGACAACCCATTCCAGGGCTTCACCACTCTCATGGGGAAGAACTTCCTCCTCACGTCCAGCCTGAATCTCCCCACCTCCAGCTTCATTCCATTCCCCCTAGTCCTATCACTCCCTGATAGCCTGAGAAGTCCCTCCCCAGCCTTCTTGTAGCCCCCTTCAGATCCTGGAAGGCCACAATGAGGTCACCTGGGAGCCTTCTCTTCTCCAGACTGAGCAGCTCCAACTCATGGCTGCTGACTGCAGAGCTCAGGCTTGCTTGGGCTTTGATCTTAAAAAAATATTAAATTAAATTAATAAAATCCTCCTGCAGAGGCCGAGTTTTACATCTCCAAACAGCTGTGGCCTTCTCCAGCTCCCAGCGGAGCTCCCCTCAGTCCGGGAGCACCGCAGGAGCCCACCCTGTGCCTGGTCATGCAGCCCAGACCTGCCGCTAGAGCAGATGGAGCTTGGCCTGGCCAGTTTGTGCCAGTGGTACAGCAATGGGTGGGTAGCACCAGCCCCATAAAAATGCCTCCCAAAGCATTCTTGCTATCCACAGCACTCACTCCACTGCTTCAGCTCTCCTGGGAGGGGAATGTTTCCAGGAGGAGTTTCCAAGGAGCTTTCCCACACTCTCATTATCTCCCCGATGATCTCCTACTGGCTTGCTTCACTTGGTCCTGGTGATGGTTACTGGCAAGGGTCAGGGCTGGGCTGACCATCAGACAGGTGCCAGAAGCTCTGCAGGAACCCCTCTGCCTTCCCTAAGGGAAGAGAAAGGAAAGGAGGGAGAGAGCCTGATGGGCTGGGAGAGAAACTAACCCAGATGGGATGGGAAGAACAATGCCATGGGATAGAGACACAGAGACACAAACCAAGATGGAACCCAAGCCCTGAGGGCAAGGGTGGCACCATTGGCACCACTGGTGCTGGGGGCAGGCACTGGGCAAGTCCCAGCCTGGGCTCAGCAGCAGATGGGAAGTGGATTCAGGAGCTGGATTCTGGAGCTGGATTGAGGAAGACAGGGATGGGGCTGGAAGGCAGAAGGGAGAGAGTCCTGCTGGGACAGCAGCCAGGCAAGGAGAGGCTTGAGCCTGGGCATCCCTCAGCTTGCTGCTGAAGATGCCATGCATGGGCTGCAATCCCTTGGGGGGCACTTGAGGCTCCCCTGTGCTGTCTACTCCTCCCCACAGCTGCCCCCTCTGCCCTCCAAGGTGGGGCAGAGCTGTGGCAGTGCCCTTGGTGTGCAGAGCAGCAAGTCTGAGGCAGAGGCTTTGTGCCCCCCAGGCCTTGGCAGGAGCTCTGCCCCTCAGCTTCTCCCTGCTAGCAGCAGCCCCTGGCTGTGCCAAGCTGCCCTGAGCTTCATCAAGTGCCTGAGTGAGCAGAGCCTGAGCTGGGCACTCACAGCCTGAGCAGAGCTGCTGCTGGCCCAGCTCAGAGCAGGACACTTGCAAAAGCATTCTTGTTTATCCAAGCTCTCGCTCCGTGGGTGTTTTCCAAGGAGGAGTCTACACGTGGCTTTCTCACAGCCTCATTATCGCCCTGCTGATCTGTTCCTCTCTTGCTTCACTCCATCCCACTGCTGTTGCATGAGGCCTTTGGCAGAAGCCGGCAGCTCCCTGCGCATCCGAATGCCTCCCTCCTGCCTTTCGGCACGCAGCGCCTCGTCACAGGCAGGATTTGCCTGACAAAGAGCGGGCGGCTTTGCTGATGATTGAGTGTGGTTTGCCTCAAGACAAGACAGGGCTGCAGGGCCCCTGCCCGCCCAGCCCTGCTCCTGTTTCCAGCGGGAGGAACCACTCCAGCGAGGACGCTCAGAGCTGCTTCCTGATTGAATTCAGGATTAGTAACTGCTGCGAGAGAAGCAGGGCAGGATTTAGGCACCGGGAAGCTGTGGTTTGATTTGTCGTGTGTGGCTGCTGAGGGAGGGAAGGCTCTTCCCCTTCACCTGCTCCTTCTCCCGGAGCTGTCTGCTCCTGTCTCCTGACCCGAGCTCTCCTGGGTCCCCTCCAGCCCCTGCCCCAGAAGAGTCGTGGCTTGCACCTTGGAGGAAATGAAAAGCAAAGCACTAGAGCAGGAGCAGAAAGCAAGTGAGCCAATACGAGGGAACGAAAAGGTCACTCTGCTACTGGAGCAACCAGGGCTGGGAAGGGAGAGACCTCCCGCGGGCAAAGAAACACATTTCAAAAGGCATCCAAGCCCCCTTGCAGCAGCAGGAGGTGAGGCTGGGGGGAAGGTGCTGATGAGCTGGGCCTGGGCACTCTCTCTCCCATGTGCTTGCCCCTGTGATGGAACATCTGAGGAAGCCTGAGAGCTTAGGTGAGCAGCTGCTTTCTTGCCAGGGAGCACATTCTGCACCCAGCCCTGCTTGCTGCACCATGGCTTTGCTGTGGCCTGGGGGCTCATTTGGCTCCACGGTGCCCCTGCCCCTTGTTTTCTGAAGCTTATCACATGTGCAGCCCTCATCCATCCCAAAAGAAAGGCAAACACTGGGCTGTGAGGCTGCTCCTTAGGGATTTAGAGGACTCTTGCAGGGTAGAAAGGGATGAGTGTTCTAAAAATAAAGACCTTCAGTTGTTAGCTGTCTGCACTGCTGCCACCCCCAGTGTGTGCTCTGGGTGTTTGCTAGCCTTGAATGTCAAATAATTGCTAACTCATCCCAAAGAGCCAGGATGATGCTTTTATTAACTCCACCTGTCCATGGTAGAGCTTCCTTGGTCTCTGCAGCAGGCTCTGAGACATCACTTCCACTCCAAATGCAGCAGGAGAAGAGCTGCAGGCTCCGCTGCAGGCCTGGTTACCTGAGCAGATCTAAGGAAGTTGCTGCAGACCTAAGAAAGGAACAAGCCCAAACTCTTTTCTCTTACACAAGTGAGATGGCTGCAGGTCATTTTGCTTCCTGCCCAGCTGGTCAGGCTGTCTGGATTCATGGAGAGGAAACTTCCAGAGCAGAGCTAAAGCTCTGGGGATTTACTAAATGTTTATCAATAGCTGAGGGCTGGGGGTCAGGAGGGACAGGGACAGGGACAGGGACAGGGACAGGCTCTGCTCACTTGCTCCCTGAGACAGGACATGGGGCAATGAATGGAAACTGCAGCACAGGAGGTTCCACCTCAGCATGAGGAGAAACTTCCTCACTGTGAGGGTCCCAGAGGCCTGGAGCAGGCTGCCCAGAGAGGCTGTGGGGTCTCCTGCTCTGGAGCCTTTCCAGCCCTGTCTGGATGCGTTCCTGTGTGACCTGTGCTGGATTCTCTGCTCCTGCTCTGGCAGGGGGCTTGGACTGGATCATGTCTTTGGGTTCCTTCCAACCCCTGACATCCTGTGAGCTGTGAAAGCAGGTTTGTCTGGGTTTTGCAGAGCATTGCTATGTAACAGGGAATGCTGGGCAGAGGGGATGCTCTGGCTGAACCTCTGATCACTGTCCTAAGCTGACGTTGCCTTTCACTGTGGTCCGGTGGGTAGCCACAGCCTGATCTGATCCTGTGATCTCCTGGCAAAACTGCATTTGAAGTCAGCTTGGCAAATTAGAGGACAACCTTTTTTTCCCCTCTTCCCCCCCAGTTACAGGGCAGATGAGATAAAGCAATGAGCTCAGTGGGATGTGGGTGACAACCACTTGTGGGTGATTATCTCTCCACTTGCTTTGGCTGAGCACCGCATTGGCCTCGAACCGTGGGAGCTGGTGTTAGTAAGGCTGTGTTAGTCCAAAGGTGGCTGTAAGGCAGGAAAGGCTGCACAGGGCACCAGGCAAATGTGGAGCCTGGAGAAGAGCAGCCCCAGAGGGCAGCTGAGCAATGCTCAGCAAGAGACAAAGGAGCTGGGGGGGGCAAGAGGCTGGGGCCAGGCTCTGCTGAGTGGTGCCCAGGGACAGCACAAGGGGAAGTGGGCACAAAGTGGACCCCAGGAGGTGCCATGTGTAGAGGAGGAGAAAGTTGTTTGGTGTGAGGATGCTGGAGGCCTGGAGCAGGCTGCCCAGAGAGGTTGTGGAGTCTCCTTGTGTGGAGAGCTTCCAGACTCAGCTGGATGTGTTCCTGTGGGCCCTGCCCTGGGCGCCCCTGCTCTGGCAGGGGGGTTGGACTGGATGATCTCTGGAGGTCCCTTCCAACCCCTGACCTGCTGTGATTCTGTGATATTTGCTGGATTCCT
Source organism: Colaptes auratus (assembly GCA_015227895.2). Classification (NCBI taxonomy): domain Eukaryota; kingdom Metazoa; phylum Chordata; class Aves; order Piciformes; family Picidae; genus Colaptes; species Colaptes auratus. Next base: position 21,734,998 of record CM026889.1, read on the forward strand.
TCCCTGCAGCTTCCTGGCCTCCTGGAGAACATCATCTTTTGCTCTTCTCTGGAGAGAGTCTCTGCAACACATTCTGCAACCAGCCCTGGTTGCTGACCACAGCTCTGCTGCTGCCTGTGGGCACAGAGAGCTCCACAGTTCCTCTGCCCCTTGCCTTCTGATGGGTAGCATGTGCAGGCTTCATCCAGCCCAAAAGGGAAACCCCTGGGCTGTGAGGGATTAAGGTGACCTGGCCATTGTGCTGCTGGGCAAGCTGCTGTGGGTGCCCTGCTTTAGCAGGGGGCTTGGGCTGGGTGATGTCCAGAGGCCCCTTCCCACCTCTGCCAGTCTATGGCTCTATGAACTTGTGATTATTTCTAAGCAGCCAACCACTAATCCTCATGATTATCAATATGAAATCAATACCATCAATATCAATGTTGATATTGATATTTATGGCTGTGCCCCAGCTAGAGGAGGGGCTGGGTGGCATTCTGGGAGCTACCACAAGTAATTAGAAGGTAAAGGATTAATCAGCTATGAGTGCAAGGGTTGGGCAAGATCTGTAGTCCTGCATGAGTCAGCTCTTCCCATCCCTCCCTGCTCCTGAAGTGTCCCTTTGAAGATATGAAATGGCTACAGCCAGCCTGTGAGCTCCTCTTGGGGCTGCAGTCTTGTTACTGACCTGGAGAAGACCTGACCATGGCCATGCTCACATCCCCCCCAGGACAGCAGCTGGAGGTATTGGTGTTCAGGGATCAAAAATCACAGCATCACAGAATGTTAGGGGCTCTGGAAGGCTGAGTGACTCCAAAGCTCAGCCAGTCCAACCCCCTGCCAGAGCAGCATCACCCAGAGCAGATCACACAGGAACTCATCCAAGTGGGTCTTGCATCTCTCCAGAGAGGGAGACTCCACAGCCCCCCTGGGCAGCCTGCTCCAGGCCTCTGTCACCCTCACAGGGAAGAAAAAAAAAAGTGTCCCTCAGCTCCTGCTGCTGCTTCCAGCAGAGCTGCTGCTCTTGGGAGTGCCTCTGCCTGGCTCTGGCAGTGGTCACCCTTCTGCTGCCTGTGTTTGCTTGCAGTCTCCTTGCTGAGACTCCTGCAGAAGGGGAGAGCTTCTGCGAAGCACAGGAGCAAAGTTGTTTCTTTCTCTGCCAGCAGTTCTTCGGGGTCCTTCAGAAGCTTTGGTAACTCCAGCCCTTTGCTTTGACACTTTCCCCATTCCAGGAGTACCAAGCTCAGAGAAGCAGCAGCAGGCAGCCACGTTTCAGGCAGTTGTGACACAATCCCTGGTGCTGCCTTGGGCCCATGCTGGCCAGTTGGTATTTCAGGTGAAGGGGCACTGCCAGGGTAACTGGGCAGTGACTGAGGTCACACTGCTCTGCCTGGGCAAGGAAGAGAGAGTGAAGGAGCTGCAGATGGCACCATAAGGCCAGAGTGAGGTGGCATGGAGAGAGGGGGTTAGGAGAGGAGTTGCTTACTTGATTAGGCACTGCCACTCCCAGCAAGTTTTCCCACTCCAAGAGGCTCCTGAGCCATCCAGACAGCCCAGGAGAGCAAGTCATCAGTCGAAGGGTTAGTGTCTCCCCTAGAGCAGAGGCCAAGCCAGCTGAGGCAGGACCCGGACAGATCAAGAAATGGTTTTGCCTTCTCTGCTCAAGGCATTGGAGATTGGTTCTGCCATGAACAAACTGCCCTGTGGAATGGCTTTGGCTGGCAAGGTCTCTTCCTTTGTCCATGTCCAGCACTGGGCAGCACAGACAGGGTGGTGATGTAGTGCCTTGAGCAGACATCCAAGCTGTGAGCCAGCGCAGAGCAGCTGTGACTTGGGCCCAGCTGTGTGGCTCTCTGCAGGTCTCAGCTCTGTTTCAGTAAGAGCTGTGTGGGGGAAACCCTTAGAGAGGTTCCAGCCCCAGCATCCAGCAGTCAGGCTGTGCAGCCCAGGGTGCTGGTGGCTGCTGGCTTAGTGAGCAGCAGCAGAGCACAGGTTGTGGCAGGGTTAGAGCCTGTTGCTGCATTTGGGCATGGGTAGGGCCAGTTTGGGGGGAGGGGGGCACTGCTGAGTCCTGTTGCTGCTGCAGGGAGAGGAGCTGCTTTTCCTTGCAAGACAGTTTGCAGCAGGGCTTTGGAGCTGACTTTTGGCTGCTCTGCTTCTTTATAAGCCCTCTTAGACATTTGCTGGATCCCTTCTCTGCTCTGGGGCAGCTCCAGCCTGGCCTTCTTGACTCGGGGGTTTAGGGATTGTTCCCAGGCCCTCCAAGCACTGAACCCTGGGGCCCTGTACCTTCAGCCCGGGGCACAGCAGGAGTCTCTGGCTGCAGAGTGAAATGGCAGCCTCAGAGCCTGCACTGCAGTGCAGCCCCGGGGAGAATGCCGGGGGCAGGGGTGGGAGGAGTTGGTTCCTCTTGGATCCCCTCTCCGGGGCCTCTCTGCCCGGCTGCCCCTTGGGCAAGGCTCCTGCCGAGTCTCCCCCTAGCGGCCGAGCGCCGCACTGCGACGGAGATTCTTTCCCCCTTCTCCTGCTGTGCTTGGAATTGCTTCAGCTGTTAACTGCGGCCTCAAGATTGTACAGTCCCCTGGGGAACAGAGATTCCTGCCATGCACACAACCCAGGAGGGAGTTTTGGGGCAGCTTCTCATGTTAATAAAGAATTATTCATACTTGTATTGCTCTCAGGTGTGCAGAAGAGTCTCTCCCTCTCCTTCCCCCTCCTTTCTTTCCCCAGTACCTCACAGTCATGGCTGTGCTGCCAGAAGGTCAGAAAAGAGAGACAAGGCAGCAAGCCATGGAAGTGGCAAAAGGGAAGGAAGCCAAAGAGAGAAATGTTTCTGCAACCACTGTTTATACTCATTAACAAGCCAATCAATGAAATATATAAATCTGTGGAAGGGGTCTTTGTCCACTAGGTTGTGCCCAGTGTTCAGCTCACAGGCTTGGAGCTGGCAGGTGATAGAGGCTGGGAGCTCTCAGCTGTGGGGGAAGAGGTGTTCAGGGGAAGGTTGGAGCCTGGAGCGGGGCCCAGCTGTGCGCTCCCTGCCCCCGAGCAGGCACTGCTTGGAGCTTGCCCTGCATCACCCTGGGAAGGTAAAGAAAGGCACATTAAAAATCAAAGACAGAGAAGCTTGGGGTCTAGGATCTGCCCTGAGACGCTGGGGACCACCTCTCAACCTTTTCTTGTCACACAACCCAACAGCCTGGCTCCTGCTCAGTGCTGCAGCAGCAAGCCTCAGCAGATGCTCCAAGGCCTCCTGTTCCCCTGTCCTATCCCTGGGCACCACTGAGCAGAGCCTGGCACCTTCAGCTGACTCCCACCCCTCAGCTCTTGATAGACACTGACCAGGTCCCCTCTCAGCCTTCTCCTTGCCAGACTAAACAGCCCCAGGGCTCTCAGTCTTTCTTCAGCACAGAGATGTTGCAGTCCCCTCCTCATCCTCCCAGCTCTCTGCTGGGCTCTGTGGCAGTTTGAGGCTGGTTGCCTTGAAGAACTGCAGAGCTCCAGCAGCTAGAAAGGTCCAGGAGGTGTACCACAAAGTGTCATCTCTGGATTCCATGCCCAGAAGTCCTGCCCCCCTGGAACACTGGCTGCAAAGGTAGTTTCTTCCCTTTTCCCTTCCTCTCTCCTCCTGGGAAGCTGTGCAGGTTCTTAGCTGAGGCCTGCTCAGCAGTGGTGATTCTGCCAGTGAGGCCTGGAGCAGCTGAACTGGGGCCTGGAGCTGCCAGGCTGACTCTTGTGCTGCATCACAAGCAGTGGTGGAAGGGAGGGTAGAGAGGCAATGGCAGGAAGGGGGCCCTGGAAGCCTGGGCTTGGGGGGCCTGCTAGAGAGGGAGGGGTGTGTGAAGCTTTGGCTTCACGAGCTTCTGTGTGGAGCCCAGAGCAGGGATTTCTTTGTATGGGCTCTGCACAACACCCCTGGAGCACTGGAGCTGGTGAGCAGCCTCTGCAGTGCAACTTCCCCATCCTATCCCCTCCTGTCTGGGAGCCCAAGCCCTTCTGTTGCAGCAACACAGCAACCTGCCTGCTCCTGAAAGCACCCCAGGCTCTCTGCAGCAGATCCCTGTCCCTCCTGACCTGGGCAGAGGCCAACTCACACCTGGGAACAACATTCCCTGCCCAATGCTGCTGGCTTGGGTCAGGCCCCGAGGCCTAGCAGCACAGGAAGAAGGGCACTCCTGAGCCACACAGGAGCAGGTTGCTAAGAGGATGTCTGGGGGGGCTGCCCAGCTGCCCCCAGAGGAAGTCAGCCTTGGCTCAGAGCAGCTGAAGTGCAACCCAGTTCTAGGAACACCAGAGGGTGAAAAGCTGCTGGGAAAGTCTGCCCTGGAGACAGCTCTCCTGCTCGGGGCACCAGGACATGGGAGTGATCACCACTGCCCTGGGAGCTGAGAGCTGGCCCAGCAGCCGCCTTTAGCAGGCCAGGCTTAGCTAGGTTGTGTCCAAGGGAAAACTAAGCCCATGGCTGCTCCCCCTGAAGCCCAGGAGGGGCAGGAAGAAGCCAAAGGAACCCTGCCTGCTGGGGGCACTTGAGAAACAAACCCAGAGAGCCAAAGAGAAACCCCTGTGGCATGAGAGCAGGAGAAAGCTGGAAGGCAGGGCTGGGAGAACACGGCCCAGGCAGTGCCAGCTGAATACCTCTTGGGAGGAAGACTTCTCAAGGCCATCTGTGGCCAGCTGGAGCTCCGAGCCGGTGACAACGGCGCTGAGGAGAAGCTGCACCTCACGGCTGCTGCCCTCCAGCACAGTGTGAGCTGGCTCTGCCTCTGGCTCCAGCACCTGCCAAGAGAAGAGGGAAGAGTCACTGAGCAGAGCCCAGGGAGCCAGGCTGAGCAGGGAGCCTCCAGCAGCAGCCACACACAGGGCCACGAAGGACACCCCCCAGGCCTCAGCCCCCAGAGAGGGCAGCAGGAGAGCCTTCTGCTGGAGGCTGTGTGTCACCTGCTGGCCACAGCCACCAGCACTGCACACACAGCCCTGGGGACTGCCCCTGCCTCCCAGGGCCTGGCCTTGCTTTCCCTGGCCCCTAGAAACCCAGCAGCCTCTCCTGCAGGAGTCAGATTCCCTCCTGGAGCTCTGTGGCTGGAGCAGCCCAAGAAGGAACAGCTCCTTCCTGTCCTAGGAGCAAGGACTTCCCAGAGAGATCTCTCCTGTGGGGCATCAGCCACGCTGCTGGGGGCTGGGCAAGGGCATTTGGGGCTGGGAACCAACTCCTTTGGGAAGCCTCTGAGTGCTGTCCCTCTGCTGGGCCAGGAGATTTGGGGTCCAGGTCTCAGCAGCTGGGGCAGAGGCAGCAGCCAAGAGCAGTGTGTGGGACAAGCAGGAAAGTCAGAGCAGGAGCTGCTGCTGAGATGCCCCCAGCAGAGAGCCCACAGCCAACAGCAGAGGAGGCTTGGGTTGGGAAAGACCTGGATGCCTGTGGAGGCCAAGCATCAGCCCTGCTCTCCAGAGGCCTGGCCAGCTCTGCTGCCCTGCTTGGTGCAGAGCAGGCTCAGAGCTCAGCCCCAAGGGGCCAGGGAGCTGCTCAGCACACACAGCAGAGTGCTGCTGCTGCTGCTCTGCACCCCAAAAGCAGCAGCAGGGGCTTGAACTCCTTGGGAGTGCAAAGGCACTGAATCAGAGAGAGAGATCTGCACTCCAGGGAATGGAGATCTGCTGAGTGCTGACCAACAGCTCAAGTGGAGGGGAGGGGGAGGGAGGCAAGAGGCTGGGGCCAGACTCTTGTCAGTGGTGCCCAGGGACAGACAAGGGGCAATGGGCACCAACTGGAACCCAGGAGGAGAAGAGTCTTTGGTGTGAGGGTGCTGGAGGCCTGGAGCAGGCTGCCCAGAGGGTTGTGCAGTCTCCTTCTCTGCAGAGCTCCCACCCTCCCTGGGCATTGTGCTGCTGGGCAAGCTGCTGTGGGTGCCCTGCTTGAGCAGGGGGTTGGACTGGGTGACCTCCAGAGGTCCCTTCCAAGCTGCAGCAGGCTGTGCAAATGTGTTGAAAACTGTGAGCTGCCACCCAACACAGGCTGCAAGACTTCAGCTCTTGGCTTAGGCTTTGCCTGTGGCCAAAACCTCTCTTGTCAGAGACTTCCCCACCTTGGCTGAGCCCTCAGAGCCCCCAGCAGCCTCCTCCTCTCTAACACACTCTGCTGCTTCCCCTCAGGGATGGAGTCACTGCCAGGAGGAAGAGCAGCTCTTGGCCAGCAGAGAGGGAGATCTGCTGCCAGCAGCAGCTCCTCTTGGGGCAGCTCAGGGAGCTTGGGCTGCTGTGCTTCTCACCTTCTTCTTGAGAGGCCAGCTGGCACCTGGGGCCCTGGTGGTATCCACCCACTTGAGGGTGCCCAGGCGGTCGTCCCAGTCAGGGACCTCCTCTGGGGGCAGCCGGAAGCAGATCCTGGACAGCTGACATGTCACAGGGTGCCTCTGGAAGGTGACCTCCACTTGTGACTGCAAGGTGACTGTTACATCTTTGGAGCAGCCAGCATGGAGGTGTCCCACCTAGGGAGAAGCAGAGAGCCAAGACCAAACTGGGATCCCTGGCAAGGCCAGGCCAGGCTGTGGCTGTGGGGAGCAGCTGTGCCAGGAGCAGCTCTGTGAGGAGAGGCTGAAAGCCCTGGGGCTGCTGAGCCTGCAGAAGAGCAGCCCCAGAGAGGTTCCCTCCAAGCTTAGCAAGGGCTAAAGGGTAGAGCACAAGAGGCAGGGGCCTGGCTCTGCTCAGTGGTGCCCAGGGACAGCACAAGGGGCAGTGGGCACAGCCTGGAACCCAGCAGGTTCCATCTGAACAGGAGAAAGTTGTTTGGTGTGAGGCTGCTGGAGGGCTGGAGCAGGCTGCCCAGAGAGGTTGTGGAGTCTCCTTGTGTGGAGAGCCTCCAACCCCCCCTGGGCATTGTGCTGCTGGGCAAGCTGCTGTGGGTGCCCTGCTGGAGCAGGGGCTTGGACTGATGATCCCCAGAGGTCCCTTCCAAGCCCAGCATGCTGGGACTGTGTGAAACTGCATCTGACTGAGTATTCACCTGGGCTTTGCTAGAGAGGAGCAGCAGCACAGGATGCCTCCTCCCACAACACGGAGCCTCCTCTGGCCCCAGCAAAGCCAGGGCTGGCATCTCCTGGGTGGCACTGAGAGGAGCTCTCACTGCTCCCTGGTGGCTCCCCAGAGGTTCCCGGGGCGCTGGCGGGCAGGGGCCGAGCCGCGGGGGGGCGCTGGCGGGCAGGGGCCCAGCCGCGGGGGGGCGCTGGCGGGCAGGGGCCCAGCCGCGGGGGGGCAGAGACAGCCAGGCTCACCTGCGGGGAGAAGTGGAAGGGGGCCTCAGGCAGCCACTGGAAGCGCAGGGCCTGCTCCCTGCTGTGGTTGGTGAGGCTGAAGGTCACGGAGCAGGGGGTGCCCACGGCACAGGCCCCAAACTGGATGTGGTGCCCTGGGGCAGCTGTTGGCAAGGAGAGAGAGAGGTCTCAGTGTGCAGGGAGGGCCAGCTGCCCCCTTACACCACAGCCACTCAGGGCTCCAGCTCTGCCTTCTCCAAGCCTTCCTTCCTCTGGCACCTGCAGCCCAGGACGTGGCTGGGGCTGGGCTGTGAGCTCAGGGTGCCAGCTCCTGGCCAGACTTTCACCCTCAGCAGCCCCAAGTCCTTCTCTGCAGGGCTGCTCTGGGCCCAGCATGGGCCCCTGAGGGACACCCCTTGTCCCCAGGCTCCATCTGGACATGGAGCTGTTGATCACTACCCTCTGGCTGTGACCAGTTCCTTATCCAGCAAGCAGTCCACCCACAGAGGACACAGAGGATCAGAGGTGCTCTGCACAGCACCCCGCGGGCTGGCAGGCCTCCTTTCAGAGGTCCTCAGTCCCAAGCTGCTCTCTTGGAGCCCTCCCTGCTGGCCTGCAAGCTCCCCCCTTGGCAGCACAGCTTCCCTGGGGCCCCCAAGCAAGGCTGCTCTGCAGGCTGCAGAAGGGGACAGCAGCTGGCTGCTAAACCTGGGCCAGCCCTGCGCCGGCACAGCCTGAGCCCAGCCGTGGAGGTCCCTGTGCCCTGCCGCACCCTGGCAGCCTCTCCTCTTACCCTCGATGCTCTCCTCCTCCAGGCTGCTCTCAGGGAGGGTCTCCTCCTCCCTGTCTTCCACCAGCCCCTGGATGTTGTCCAGGCTGAAGTCATCCTCGCAGCCTTCCCCCAGCAGCCTGATGGTGGTGGCCCCAGCAGGGTTGTGCAGCACTGCCAGGAGGAGCTTCCCTTCCAGGCGTTGGGGCAGGCTGGCTTTGAAGACCACCTCGAATTCTGCTGCCTGCCCACACTGCAGGAGCAGGGAAGCAGTGTGGAGCTTCCTCTCTGCACAGAGATGGACAGCAGGGACAGGTGAGGCACTGCAACCATTGCCATGCTGCACAAGAGGAAGCCCAGCCTGAAACCCAGCTGCCTCTAGTGTCCCTGGTGCTTGTCCTGAGCTCAGCTCAGCACTCAGCTCTGGCTCAAGCTGCAGCCAGCCAGCTCCTGCCTTCAGCAGAGCTGAGTCACAGAGTGCTTTGGGCTTTTGCTGGCTGTCTGTGGGCTCAGGGGCTGCCTCCTGTCAGGCTGGGGACTCCCCACATGCAGCAGCAAAGACCTCAGATGCTCCACTGAGGTGCTGACAGCCCCCCAGGACTCAAGCCCCCATGTCCAGAGGAAGAGAAAGACTTCCCAGAGCTTGCCAGAAGGAAAGCAACCCTGCAGAGAGTCCCTGTGCAAGAGCCCAGAGAGCCCCAGGACACAAACTAGGGCCAGCAGCTGGTTGCTGCTTGGCCAAGCCAGCAGCAGGAGAGGAATTCTCCCTGGGGGGGGGAGCACATTTCATGCTCCATGACTTCACCTTCTCCAGCAGAGCCCTCCATGCCCACAGCCTGGTAGAGGCATTTGGTGCTGGGCCTGGCTTTCAAGAAGAAAGCTCCCTCCTCGTCCAGCAGGTCCAGCAGCACCTGGGAAAAGAGCAGGGCCACAGTGGGGTGGGCACAGCATGGCCCAGGGCCTGAGCCCACACTGCTGCTGTTCCAGCACAGTGTGCTGCCCCCCTTCCAAGACAGCTCTGAGCACAAGGCTGGAGCGGAACCAGACCAAAGCCAAGTGTCCAGGGACCCTGGGAGCTGATGGCAACAGAAGCAGGCAGGACAGGAGGGCCCAAAGTGATGAGCAAAAGGGAACTAAGCTACAACTGAGGCTCAGTAGAGCCTGGTAAAACAGGAGCAGACCCAAGCCAGTGCCACCAGGACATGAGGATGACGTCCAGCCCAGCCAAAAGGGGAGAAGGGACACTGGGGAAGACCCCACCCCCCTCCCCCCCAGTTGTGCTTCCCTGAGAAGGCCTCAAAAGCCTTTCCCAGAGGAACTCCCTTCCTGGAAAGCAGAAGTCAGCCAGGGGCTTCCAACAGACCTTCTGAGGCCCCTTCCCAGGCTGTTCCCTGAGGCAGGGAGCAAGGAAGCAGCACAAGCCCCAGGGGTGGCTCAGGCCCGGCAAGGCCAGCAGCAGCGGAGGCCAAGGAGATGAGGACGCAAGGGAAGGGCTGAGGGCACCTTCCTGGAGGCAGCTGCTGCCAACAGGCCTCTGCCCACTGCTTTGCCACAGCAGAAGGCCAGGAGGTCCTTCTCCTGCCAGAGAGGGGCTCTGAGCACAAGCAAAGGCTTTCCTTTGGGCTCCAAGGGCACCTGCAGAGCAGGGGGGCACCTGCCCACCCCCCCGGCTGCGCTGGGCCCTCTCCTCCCCAGCAGCAGCCTTGTTCCCAGAGCAGAGTTCCCTCAGCAGCTGCTCACCTGGGCAGGGACAGGGCCAGAGTTCTGCAGGACCAGGGGCAGCTTCTCCCAGGCCCCCAGGGGCAGCTTCCTGAAGAGCAGCAGGGGGTTCCCTCTCCTGTCCCTCCGCGCCGGGCGCAGGACCCTCACCTCGGGCAGCTTCCCCTCTCCGCTGATCTCAAAGCTCAGGCTCTGTGCTCTGCCTGCTGCAGGGCTGCAGGGGAGGGGCAGCAGAGCCATTGCTCACTTGGCAAGCAGTGAAGCCAGGGCCACCTGCTGCCCTTGCCCTGCCTGGGGCTCCTGGCCCCCTGGACACAGCTCCCCCTGGCTCCTCTCCTCCCTGCCCCATCAGGCACATTCTGCAGAGCCAGAGCCTTCCAGAGCACCACTTCAGACCACTGCACTCAGGGAGCCCTGCAGGGCAGCAGGCACAGGAGGAGGGCACAGAGGGCACAGGGCAGGCTCCCTGGCTGTGCTGAGCTGAGCCAGAAGCAAGGAGCAGGAGCAGAGCAGGAAGAAGTGGCCAAGCCAGAGGGACAAATCAGTGACCCCAGCAGGGAAGGGGATCTCCAAGGAACTGCTCCTCGGGGCAGCAAGCTGCTGGACCTGGCCCCAGCTCAGCCACTCAAGGGCTGGGCAAGGGCAGGGCAGGCCCAGGCCACACAGGGGGCCCAGGGCAGAGCAGCTGAGCTCTTTTAGAGGGGAGCCAATGGCTCCTTCAGCACCACAGCTCTTCGTGCACCCCAGGAGATCCACCAGATCACCTCCTCAGCACACAAGCAAGGAGGCAGCCAGGGCAGCTGCCTCGGGGCACAGAGCCACTGCAGCCCATCCTTTGTCCTTGGCAACCTCCAGCTCAGCTGGAGCTGCACAGCTCCACTGCTTCCTGGGTCACCCACCCCCTGCTGGCTCCTGGGGATCACAGAAGCCTGGAATGCTTTGGCTTGGAAGGGACCTTGAAAGCTCATCCAGCCCAAGGCCCTGCAGGCAGCAGGGACAGCTGCAGCTCCAGCAGCTTGCTGAGAGCCACAGCCCACCTGACCTGCAGTGGTGCTGAGCATGGGCATCTCCCACCTCTCTGGGCAACCTGGGCCAATGTCCCACTGGCCTCACAGTCACTGCTGCAGGCTGCAGCAGGACATTGCCTTCCCTGCTCTGCTGGATCTCAGAGCCACAGCTTCTGATGGCCCTGCAGCATCCCTGGGGGCAGGAGAGGCTGAGAGCCCTGGGGCTGCTGAGCCTGAGAAGAGCAGCCCCAGAGGGGATCTTTAGTGTGAAGGTGCTGGAGGCCTGGAGCAGGCTGCCCAGAGAGCTTGTGGAGTCTTCTCTGCAGAGGTTCCAGGCCCCCCTGCACACTGGGATCCTGGGCAAGCTGCTGTGGGTGCCCTGCTCGGGCAGGGGGGTTGGGCTGGGTGAGCCCCAGAGGTCCCTTCCAAGCCCCTCCATGCTGGGGTGCTAAGCACTCTCCCCAAGGCCACTCCAAGAGCCAGAAGCCCTCAGGAAGGTCCCCTCCCAAGCTCTCCTGAGGTGAGTTACCTTCTCTTGGCATCAAGGGAGGCCTCAAAGGTGCAGTGGTAGCTGTTCACCCTCTGTGGAGCAAAGGTGACAGTGGCCAAGGCCTGGGAGCAGCTGGGCACACACAGATGGGCAGGATCCACCTCGAAGACCTGGCCAGGGTGGCTCTTGGGCTTGGGGGAGCCAAGAGAGGAGGGTTAGGAGGAAGCTTCTCCCCAGGTGCTGCTGTCTCAGCCATGCATGGATGAGGAGGAACAGCCCCAGGCAGCCTGGCCCCCTGCCTATTTCCTTGGACAGGCTCCTTCCATCTCAGGGGGGTAAGCCAAGGCAGTGCTGAGCCAGGGGGCTGCCATCAAGCCCAGGAGTGCAAAGCTTGGTTGAGCACTGGGCAGAGCCCCAGCACAGATGGGAGGTGGGCACTGCATGGAGAACCCTGCAAAGAACCTGCCCCTGGCCTTTAAAGAGAAGAGGCAAAGCCCAGGGAGCCTCAGGAAATCAGAGAATGGCTTTGCTTGGAAGAGGCCTTTAGGATCATCAGTCCAAGGCAGAACCCAGCACTGCCAGCTCCCCACCAAACCATGGCCCTCAGCACCACAGCTCCACAGCTTTGAAACCCCCCTGCAGATGCCTTGGGCAGCCTGGGCCAGGCCTTGACACCCTCCTGGTGTCCAACCTAACCCTCCCCTGGCACAACCTGAGGCCATGTCCTCTTGTCCCAGCACTTGCTCCCTGGGAGAAGAGGCTGACCCCACCCCAGAAGGGTCTGCTTGGAGCCCTGGCTCAAAGTTGAGGGCAAGCTCCTCCTCTGTCTGTGCTTGCAGGAGACGTTCACAAGGCCCCAGGTCTCCCACCCAGCACCCAGGGGCCTTGAGCTAAAGCCTTGCCTGGGACACGCTGAACGCAGCCCAGCTGTCTCCTGAGCTGGCCTAGGCTGGGCAAGAGGAAGCCATGAGGCTGGGGAAGAGGGCAGCTGCCAGGCAGCCTCCAGAGTGCCCAAGGCCTCCTGTCCCTACCTTCCTGGGGCTGGGCTTGATGGAGAGCAGCACATCACAGGGCACTCTGTTCCTGTTGCAGATGCTGAATCGTGCCGTGGCCCGCTGCCCGACCAGAACGTCGGGGAAGAGGAACTTGTTCTGGTCGGTCAGGAACACTCCCTGCTGCTCCTGCCCTCTCTGCAGCTCTGGGCAGAGGCTGCTGCTGCTGCAGATCAGGTGCCCCTCAAAGATGGCCTCGACATCATCCACCACGAAGGCTGCGAGCGGAGCGGAGCAGAGGGAGGGCTGAGCGAGGAGAAGCCTCCCTGCTGCCCTGCCCTGCCCCTGCTGGCCTCTCCCCAGCTGGGAGAAGCCCTTCCTGCCCAGGCAGCTGCAAAAGCCAGCCCTGGCTGGGGGAGCTGCCTGTGAGGATGGAGCTCAAGCAGCCTGAGCACCAAAGGCCTTCTTCTGATCCTTCCATGCATCCCTCCCAGCCTCTCCCACTGCTGGAGCTGACAAGAGCCTGTGAGGAGGCTGAGATGGGAGCTCAGGCTCAGGCTGGCTGCTCTCTGCCAGGACCGAGCTTGGGTGCTGAGCAGCGGCAGTCTGGCCCCAGGGAGCCGTGGGCAGCACCTACCTGGCAGGCAGGACTCGGCCAGCAGGGTGTAGGGGATGCCCAGAGGGTTGTCCCTGGGGTCCCTGTGGCTGATGTCGATGAGCAGCTGCTCCTGGCACAGCCCTGGCGGCCCCGCGGCGCAATCCACCCTCACCAGCTGCTGCTCCCCAGCAGGGATGCAGCCAGAGGCAGGGGACACGCTGAACATGCCCAGGGTGAGGCGAGCCTGCAGAGAGAGAGCCAGCAGAGGCTGATGGCCAACAGCCTCCCCCTGGGCCTCCCAGCAAGGGGGACTCCAGGCCTCGGCCTCCAGCTGGGCCCAGGGCAGGCAGGGAGGACGCCATGGCCCAGAGCACACCCCAGGATGGGGCAAACAAGCCGAGAAGAGGTGCAGGCCCACCATGCAGACCGTGTCCCACGCCACGGGGACCAGCCCCCAGCCTGGGCACAGCGTGGAGGAGCCTGTGCTGGGCAGCAGGAGCCACTCACCTGCCTGGAGCTCAGCCTGGCCAAGCTCTGCCTCCGCAGGGCCTGGGAGGCCTTCCTTCGGTGTGCACTAGAGGGGAGAGCAGAGGACATCCCTCAGGCTGAGCCCCTCCTGCCCTTCTGCAAAGCCAAAGCTTCCTCCCCGTGGAGGAAAGTCCTCCTGCTCTTCCTGCCCCCTGCCCCACCTCTGCCTGTAGCTGATGGACAGATGGGCTCCAGCCCCAGGTCCAGGAGGATCCCCAGGAGGATCCCCTGGCCTCTTTCCACACCCTGCTCACAAGCCAGTTGCACAGGCAGGCAATAACCCAGGGCTCACAGAACGTGGACTTGTCTGGGTGGCAGAGACCTTGAAGATCATCCAGTCCAACCCTGAACCCAGCACTACCAGGGCACCACTGTTCCATGGCCCTCAGCACCAGCTTTGAAACCCCTCCAGGGACAGGGACTCCACCACTGTCCTGGGCAGCCTGGGCCAGGCCTTGACAACCTTCAAGGGGAAGAAGATCTTCCTCCTGTCCACCCTAACCCTCCCCTGGCACAGCTTGAGGCCTTTTCCTCTTCTCCTATCACTTGGGGGAAATGACCAAGCCCCAGCTGGCTCCAACCTCCCTGCAGGGAGTTGTAGAGAGCCAGAAGGGCTCCCCTGAGCCTCCTCTTCTCCAGGCTGAACCCCCCCAGCTCCCTCAGCTGCTCCTCACAGCCCATGTGCTCCAGGCCCCTCAGCAGCCTTCTTGCCCTGCTCTGGCCACGCTCCAGCACCTCAATGGCCTGGGAGTGAGGAACCCAAACCCGAGGCCAGGAGGCAGGGCGCAGCCTGGCTGTGCGTCCTGCCTGCCACACGCCAGCCCTGCCGCGGGGCCCCCTCCAGCAGGAAGGCTGCTGCAGGTCTTCTCTCACCCTTTCTGTGTGGGCTCAGGTGGCCCCTGGTCTGCTCTGCAGATGAGGAACTCGAAGGGCAGGTTGCCTGTGTTGTGCAGCAGGAAGCTGCAGGCTCTCCTGGTGCCGCTGGCCAGGGCCCCGCAGTCGAGCAGCGCCGCAGGGCTGATGCTGTACCGGCTGAGCACAGCCCTGGCCGACAGCCTCACTGGGATGCTGGCAATGGGCTCCCCTCCTGCACGCAGGCTGGGCTCCAGCACCTGCAACCAGAGACCGGCCTCTGGCCTGTCACCGCGTCCCAGCTGCCCAGCAACTCCTCCCCTGCTCTGAAGGCCTCCTCCAGAGCTGCATTTCCAGCCCCTCTTCCGAGCCTGCAATGCCTTGGAAGGGTCATTGCTCAACCCCCCTGCAGGCCCTGAGCAGGGGCTCAGCTGAGCAGCCCCAGAGCAGGTGCTCCAGAGCCCCAGGCAACCTGCCCTGCAGCGCCTCCAGGGATGGGGCAGCTACCCCTCTCTGCCCAGCCTGGGCCAGGGTCTCTCCCCCCTCAGTGCCAAACATTTCTTCCTCCTCTCCAGTCTGAATCTCCCTCTTTTAGTTCCAAACCATCAGCCCCGGGCAAAAGTCTGGCCCCAGCTTTCTTACTGACCCCTTCCAGCACTGGAAGGAAGGGAGGAAGGAGCACAGCTGGTTTCTGAAAGCCTTTGCTGTGCACAGATGAGAGAAGAGTCCCCAGCTGAAGCTCTCCTTCCAGCAGAGCCATGTCCTCCTGACCCCCTCAGCCCGGCTGTGCTCACCCTGCCTGCCCCAGGCAGCTCACCTGGCACAGCAGGATGGCTTTGTCCTCAATGCTGATCTCCCTCTGAGGGTGGAAGATCAGCTGGACGGTGACCGGGTGCCCAGAGACAGGCAGCAGGCCCTGCTGGGGCTGCACAGTGAAGTGGGAGGCCAGGTCGTGGGTGCTGGGGCCTGCGGGACGCAGAGTGAACCTGGGCAGGGAAGGAAGGAGGAAGGGAGGAGAAGATCTCTGCAGTGAGCAGCCCCGGGGCCAGCAGCACAGCCAGCACTGGGCATGGCACCAGTGACAAGCAACAAAAGCAAAGAGGCCAGCCCCAGGTCCTGGCAGAGCCAGGCAGCGCTGAGTGCTGGCAGCTCCCCTCCACCCCCAGGCTTTTCAGCCGACTCTAAAGAGGCTCCTGAAGAGAAAGGACTTGGCCCTGGAAGGAGGGCAAGAGAGCTGCTCTTCTGCAGGCTCTCAGCCCCAGGGCTCTCAGCCTTTGCTCCTCAGAGAGCTGCTCCAGGCCCCTCAGCATCTCTCTCTAGTCTCTGCTAGACTCTCTCCAGGAGTTGCCAGTCTCTCCTGAACTGGGGAGCCCAGAGCCGGAGCCAGGCCTCCAGATGTGGTCTCCCTCGGGCAGAGGAAAGGCAGAGGAGAATGTCCCCTGAGCTGCTGGCCACACTCCTCTTACTGCACCCCAGAGCCCAGGGGCTGGGTCTCTCCTTCTGGTGCCTGCTGAGCTGTGAGGAACTGGGCTGGAGCCTGGAGCTCAGGACAGGCCCAGTGCTCACAGCCAGCATGGCAACAGCCTCCAGCCATGCACAGCAGCAGCCTGCAGGCCTGGGCAGGTGGTGGCCCCAGGCACTCCCAGAGCAGGCAGCTGGACCAACCTGTATGCAAGCTTGCACTGCCCTTGGTTCCTCAGAGTCAGCACTTGCTTGGCACTCCCCAGGATGTTCAGGACTCCAAAGTCCAGGCAGCCCTCTGCACCTGCAGGACACCCCCAGAGCGAGGGAGGGAATGGAGAGGAGGTTGGAGCTGCTGCAGACTGCACCCAGGGAGCAGACACAGCCTGGGAGATCTCAGCTGGGACCAAGCCCTGCTCAGCAAGTCTCCAGCCTTGCAACTTTTCTCTGGCTCCTTTGCTGCCCTTTCTCTTCTTCTTGAGAGAGGATCTGCAGGGCTTGGCAGCCAAGGAGCTCAGCCTCCACCTCCCTGCTTCCAAGCACACATCCAACCACTTGCTGTGCTGTGCTGAGCCCTCAGGAGCTGCCAGCTGCTTGTTCACAGCCCTGGGGTTCCAAAGCCCCCAGACCAAACCAACATGAAGGGGCACACTTCAAGGGCCAGAGAGGAGAGAGGCAAAGCTCTGTGTGGCCTGACAGTGCTTTACTCCACACAGCTGGCAAGAGACCTGTGTCATGGATCTGTGCCAGACTTGCACTGCTGGCCCAGCCCAGCCCAGCCCAGCCCCCCTTGCCAAGGCCATGCAATGCATCTGAGCTGCTTTGCTCTGGGGCCACCCACTGACCTTCAGGCAGGGTGATGTTCAGAGCAACTTCGTAGGCCTCGGCCAGGACCTGGATGTTCTCCACCTGAACCACACCCTGGACATTTTCTGCATCTGCAACCTGGGGCAGCAAGAAACAAACCCTGCTGGAGTCCTTCTCCTCAGTGTTTCTGGCAGGCACCACATGGGGAGCTCTTGTCTCTAGCAGCTGTGTGCAAAGCCCCCGGGGAGGCAGCCACAAGGTGTCCCAGAGCAGGTGGCAATGGCACCCAACTCGCTCTTTCAGCACACAGCATCCTCCCTGCAAGGCAGCCTCTGAACCACAGGGAGCAAAACCCGGGAGAGATTTCTTTGCTCTGCCTTAAGAGCCTGAGCAGGAGACTCCACAAGCTCTCTGGGCAGCCTGCTGCAGGGCTCGGGCAGCCTCACCAGACAGGTGCTGGAACCTCCTGGCTTCTGGTTTCTGCCCATTGCCCCTCGGCCTGGCCTTGGGCACCGCTGCCAAGAGCCTGGCCCCAGCCTCTTGCCCCCCACCCTTCAGCCCTTGCTCAGCACTGAGAGATTTCCAAGCAGCATCCTTCAGCGAGGGGCTCTTGGTGCTAAGGGCCCAGACAACGTGGGGCCAAAGGACTGTGCTGAGGGCTCATCCTTTGGCCTTCTTGGCCTTCAGGCACAGCCTCCAGGGCCCAGAGCGCTGTGCCCAGCTCTGCCAGGCAGGGCCCTGTGCCCTCACCTCCAAGCGGATCATCTTCTCCACGCTCAGAGGCTTGCTGGCCCTGAAGCACAGCTGCACGGCCAGCTCCGAGCGGGGCTCGACCGTGCCCTGGCTCTGCGAGACGGAGAAGCTCTGGCCCAGGGTCTCCAGCCCGCTGAGCCTCCAGGCCACCGGCAGGGGGCAGCTGTTCCGCAGCAGCAGCGTCCTGCTCTGCTCCCTGCCGAGACACCAAGGCTCCGTGCCAGCGGCTGGGGGCACACCAGCAGCCCTGCCGCTGGCAGCAGCCCTCCCCACGGGGCTGAAACCAGCCTTCGGCCTTTGCTCTTTGCCACAGGCCCCAGAGGCGAGGCCCTTCGGCAGAGCTTGGGGGCAGAAGGGGATGCCACAGGAGGCAGAGCCAGAGCAGCTACTGCGCTCTCTCTGCGCCAGCAGGCGAGATGCAAGTGCCTCGGGGCAGCAGTGCTGGGGGCTGCCGTGGCACCCCCAAGGCAGCGAGGCAGGCTGAGCAAGAGGCTGGCCAGTGCTGGGAGCCAGAGGGCTGCTGGCCAGGCTCCAATCTGAGCAGCCACACAGCAAGGGGAGGTGAAGGGAAGTTGCAGCAGAGTGCCCCTGGCCTGACTGACCTGTGCAGAAGCACCCTGGTGAAATGCAGCTGCTTGGGGCTGACCTCCAGCTTCACCTGCACCCCCTGGCAGCACAGGTGGAAGACCACCGGCTCTGGGTTGTCCTTGATGCGGCAGATGAGGCTGTCCTCCACCAGGCCAACTGCAGTGGGGTAGGCCCAGAGGCTCAGCTCCTGGCCCCAGCCCCGCAAAGAGAAACACAGAAGAGCCTTCGGTGAGCAGGAGGAACGGCTGCTGGGCTCTGCTGCTGCTGCTGCTGCTCCCACCTGCCTGTCCCCTACCTGCTTCTCCTGAGGCTGCAGCTTCATGCTGGCAGGCTCCACCAGGAAGGGGCCCCTGCTGCCACCCCGCTCCAAGGAGAAGTGCACCTCTGCCTCCCAGGGGCTGACGTTGCGGATGGAGAGCTGCTCGCAGTTGCCAGCCTGCCGCACGGCCTTGGACCTGGCCACAGAAGGGGCAAAGGCTGCAGGGGAGCTCCAACAAGCAGCCTCAGAGAGCGCCTCACCTCCAGGGGCACTTTGCAGGCTGCCTGTGTTCATTCCCTGCCTCCCTCAGTGCCCAGCCCACACTTGGTGTCTCCATCCCAGAGGTGTGCACAGGCCACCTCCAGAGGCCTTCTACACACCAGGACCTCAAAGGTGCCTGCACAAAGAGCAGCACAGCAGGCACCTGGCTTCCTCCCCTTCTCTGCTGGCTTTCCTTCCCTGCAGGCTTCCCAGAAAGGCTTTGACAGGAGGTTTGAAAGAGCTCAGCTCCTCTCTTCCAAAGAAGCCAGGAGACTGCCTTGGCCCAGCTCCTGGGTGAGCCTGAGGCTGAGGGGTGGATTCCCAAGAGGAGTCCCAACCTTAACAAATGCCTCTGGGCTCGGGGGTGGGGCAGAGTTTGGAGAGAAAAGGGCAGAAAGGGCAATTCCTCAGCCTGGCCAAATCCTCTCCTGGCTTTTAAACACTTTGAACTGCACTTCCCTGGGGGGGTCCAAATGCCACCAGCCCTCCAGAGCTCCCCTGGAGACAAAACTTCATTTCTAATACTGAAAGCAGGGAAAGAGGGAAGTGAAGAACAGAAAGATGCCAGCAGCTACAGGGACAATACTCTGAAGCCAGACTTGATCCAGCAGTGAGGATCAGGGAAGTGGAAATCCCATTTCTCCTGCTCTGCAGGTCTCTGTGTCCCCTACTGACAGCTCCAACCCTCCTATCTTGCTGACACTGCAGATTCATGGAGGGTTTACAAACCACCAGCAGAGAAACCCTTCCCTTCAGGCTGCCCACAGAGCTCCCAGCACTTGAAACAAACACCACAAAGCTGCTGAAGCTGAGATGGGGGCTGACAAGTGACCCCAAGCTGCCTTCAGGCTGCAGGCAGCACGTGGCTCTGGCCACCAAGGCAGCCCCCAGGCAGGAAGATCAGCTCCATCCCTCCCCAGCTCCTCCAAGACTCCTGTGCCTGTTAGGTGCTCAAGTTCCTGCAGCTGTGCTCCTCCAAAGCCACCAAACCCCCAGCTCTCTGCCTGGGCCTGCCCCGACTCGTGCCCCTGGCAGCAGGTTCCTGAAAGCACAAGGACCTGCAGATCCCTTCCCCCCCCTGCATGCAAGCAGCACAGCTGGGCTGGGCAGCACAGCTGGGCTGGGCAGCACCTACCGCCCCTGGCCACACAGCAGCGGCCCGAAGTGGAACACCCTGGTGCCCAGCACATACTCCTTGAAGAGGATGGCATCGGCTGCCTTGGTCTGCCTGCAGCGAGGAAACACCTCCCTGGGCACAGAGAGCAGGCAGTGAGGAGCTGTGAGATGCTCTGAGCACAAAACCTGCTCCCAGAGCCCCCACGCTCAGCGCTGGCCGAGGCGGCGGCAGCGCTGCCCAGCTCCAAGCACAGCAAGGGATGCTGGGGGGCTCAGGGCACAAGGGGCAGAGTCTCAGCTCTGAGCTCAGGGGGAGCAGAGCGGGATGCCCCCAGGGGCCAGCCTCACCGTGGGTCCTGGCTGATGGTGGGGTGCAGGCAGGTGCCCCTGCAGTGCAGCTGGTAGGGTCGCTTGGTGCCCAGCAGCTCAAAGTGCAGCCTCCGCTCGAAGCTGCCCAGCAGCGCCGAGCTGAAGTGGACCTGCAGCACCACCTGGCCCTGGGCAGGCACCACCCAGCGGTAGCTGCTGTGCCTGGCAGGGAAAGAGGAACCTTCAGGCACTGCTGAGGAGCAAAGGAGAGCAGGAGGAGCTGGGCACTTGGGGGGGGAGCTGGGCTGAGCAGCCTCCTTGGCAAGCTGGCCCCGAAGCAGAGGGATCCCTCCTCCCCCACGGCTCACCTGGCACAGCTCTCTGGGGCTGGCACAGTGCCCACGGGGCTTTGGCCCTCCTCAAAGAAACATCTGGAGGCTCCTGTGGCTGGCCTCTGGAGAGCTGTCCTGCCACCACCAGAGCTCTGCTTCCTCCTCACAGCTTCCTGGCTGCTGGAGGCTTTTGCCCTCCTCGAGTGGCCTGTGCCTGGGGCACCCTGCTCCTCTGAGATCTTCACCCCAAAGGGAGAGAGCAAAGGGAAAGACAGGGGAGAGCTGCCCTGAGAGCCAGCACTGCAGGGGGGTCTCAGCAGAGCACAGGGGCAGAGCCCCCTCAGGTGAGGCTCTCTCCCTCCCAGACTTGCCCTGTGCTCAGGGCAGAGAGCAGAGCTCTGTCTCTTCTGGCAGCTTTTCACTGCCCTTCCACTCTGAGCCTTTTCCACCCCCCCTGCCCCCATCCAGCCTGGCCCCTGCCCTGGCACCTTCACTGTGGGCGGAGCAGCAGCCTCCTCTTCTGGCCCTGGGGCACCTTGTGGCAGGAGCACAAAGTGCTGGTCGGCTTCTGCCACAGGCAGCTCCCTCTTGGCCGGGTAGTGAGCCACAGAGTAGAAAGCAGTGGGCGGGAGGGGGGGCCCTGAGGGACCCAGGCCCAGCTCATCCAGGACCTAAAGCAGAAGAGCAAACCTTGGTCATGCTCCCGGCACCTCCATCCTCACACCCCCTGAAAGACACTGAGCTGTTGGTCAGCTCTGATTGAGGGAGGTGGAGCACAGCCCCACCCCCAGCCCAGGCTGCTGGGCAGGCTCCAGAGCAGGGCCAGGGCCTACAGGTGGCACCTGCAGAGGACTCTCTGCTCTGAGTGGCTCAGCTGAAGGAAGCAGTGCCCTGGAGCTGGCCTGGCACCACCTTTCTCTCCAGACTGGGAGAGCAGCTGCCGGGCAGGAGGCCTGCACAGAGAGCACTCCCTGTGTGCCCCCAGCCAAGCCACAAGGCTGCTGAGGGGCAGCAGCAGCAGCCTGGGCAAGGCTCTGTGCCCTTGGCACCCGGTGGGACACAAGGCCCCAGGGCCCCCCGGGGCAGGCTCCGGCGCCGAGCCTCGCGGGGCTCTACCTGCTCTGGCCTTGGCAGCTTCCTGCTCTCCAGGATGGTGCTCAGCACATCTGCACAGCTCAGCACCTCGATGTCTAGGCAGGGCACCCCGACTTCCTGGCCACTGCCTGACCCTGCTGCGCCTTCCCCTTCCGCCTGGGACAGCTCGCGGTCCTCAGGAGCCTTTGGCTTCTCCAGGAGCTCTTTCCCCAGCCTCTTCGGGAGCTCCTTTCTGGACTTGTGCCTCCTGGGGCCGAGGGAAGGCTGCTGCTGGTCTGCTTGCTGCAGCCCCCTGGGCTCTGAAGTGGCCCCCTGCACCCTGTCCCAGCAGGACAAGAGATGAGCCACGTGCTCCCGGGACGCCTCAAAGGTCTGGAACCTCAGGGCCAAGGTCTGGTCACTCTCCTCCCCTGAGCAGCTGTCTGCCAGGCCCAGCTTGCTCTGCTGCTGTTCTTCCCTGTCAGATGCAGCAGAGGCTGAGCACTCCTTGGCAGACCCCTTCTTGTTTCTCCTCTTAGCGATGGTCTGCTGCCTGCCGGTGGCCTCCTTGGTGCTGCTGCTCGCGGTGTTTGTGCTCTGGGCAGGAGGAGCAGGAGAAAGCCATCAGCATTTCCAAGCTGCAGGACACTGAAGATCTTGGCAAGAGCAGCCCAAGCCTCACCCCAGACCCGTGCTAGGTGCTCTACAGATCCCAGGCCAGAACGCAGCTGGCACCCAGTTGAGCTCCACCGAAACCCAAGGCCTCGGCGCCAGACCCACGAGGAGTCAGCAACTGAGGAGCTGCTCCAAGCCAAGCAGGGAACTCCAGAGCCCTCCTTCCTCCTGGGCAGGCCCTGGGGCTTGTTCCTGGGCTGCTGAGCACCCCTGACTCTTTGGGAAGAGACACCTGGGCCCTGCTGGTCACCCTGCTGCTCTCTCCTGCCTGACACGCAGGAGCAGACCTCACTTCCCAGAGGGGACCTGGCTCCGGGCTGCAGGGCACAGGCAGGGCACAGGCAGGGCAGGGAGAAACGCTGGAGCAAAGCCATCCAGGCCTTCCCAGGGCATGCCTGGAGGGGTGTGGAGCCAGCACTCCAAGGCAGCCTGATCCCAGAAGAGCAGCTCAGCCAGAGGGCCGTGGCAAAGCCCCCGGGGAAGCAGCAGCACCAGCAGGCACCAGCTGCTGTCTCCCAGCACAGCCCCAGCCAGGAGCAGGCTGCCCAGCAGGGCCTGGGGCTGCTGGGCTCTCAGCAGTGCTGCAGCTCAGCAGAAAGGTGCCCAGGGCTCTTGCTCACACAGCCACCCACCTGCCTGACCAGGCTTCTCTTCCCTTTGCCTCTCTCAGGATCTCTCTTGCCCTGCTGCTTCAGCTCCTCTGCCTCCTTGCAGCGCTGCTCTCTAGCCAGCTGCACCCTGCAGCAAGGCAAAGGGAAAAGAGCTCCTGAGAGTCACCACCAGAGCCCTGGGCTTACTCAGCCCTTCTCCCTGGGCACAGCCTGCTCCTCCCAGAGCACAGTCACAGCACTCAGAGGCTGCAGGAGCTCCCCTCCTGCAAAACAGGAGTCCTGCTGGACCCCAGCTGTGACCCAGGGAAACCTGTGCTCTCTGTCCTCACACAGCTGTGCCTCACACACACCCACAGCACATGCCCCCTGCTTGGGTGAGGAAGGGCTGAAGGGGATGGCAACCAAGGTCATGAACTCAGAGACCCTCAGAAGGGCGAGGGCAAGGCAAGCACAGAGCCCAGCTGCCTGCAGCACTAGCAGGAGCAGGAGATGTTCTCAGCCCCCAGCAGGAAGCTCTCTCCTCGGCTGGCAGCCAGGCAGGGGGGAGGCACCAGCCCTGTGCCGCTCGGCATCGACACTTTGGGGCTCTCCTCTGGAACCCCCCAAGCTGAAGCCAGGTCCCCAGAGCAGGGACACCTCTCAGGGACCCTGTGCTGGGCAGCTCCCCACAGAAGGCTTACAGACCTCTGCTTCCTCTCCCGCTGGAGCTGCCGGATCCTGCTCTCCAGCTGAGCTTTCTGCTGCTCCGGGAGGGCATCAAACTCCTCCTCCCCCAGCTCCCAGAGCAGTTCTTCCTCCCTCCTGGCTGCCGCTTCCTGCTCCCGGCCTTCAGCAGGGGTCAGAGGAGAGAGCATCAGCAGAGCTGTGCTGGGGGAGCTGAGAGGAGCCCCAGCCCAGCCCCCTGCCGGGAGCTAGCAGGGAGCTCCCAGCCCTGCTCCCAACTCCAGAACCCCAACCTAGCACCAGTCTGGCAGCTCCTCTGCCTTGCTGGGCTCAGGCTTCCTACAAACACCTCTCCCCAGCTGTGCTGGGGAGCCAGCTCCACGTGGGCAGGGCTGAGGGCTCAGGGGAGAAGCCTTGGGAGGCAGGGAGATGAGGAGCCTCACCTGCCCGCTCCTCTGCAGCTGCCTGCCTGGCTTGCCAAGAGCCATAGTCCTGGAGCAGGTTGACAAAGTAGATGTGGGGTCGGTTGCCCACAGCTTTGAGCAGGCAGAGGAGAGCAGAGAGCGTGCTGCCTGCAAAGAGGCTCTGCAGGCCATCAAACACCACTCCCTGGCAGCAGTCCCTCAGCTGTGGAGAAAGGCCAAGAGGAAATCAGCTGTGCCACCCCTGCAGCTCTGGGCCGCTCAGTCAAGCCCCTTGGCAAAGGAGAGCAAGCAGCTGTCCCAAGCTCTGAGCTGTCCCCAGGGCCCTGCCAGCTGCTGGCATCTGCAGCTTGCCCCGAGGAGCCCAGGAGCCCTCCAACAGCAGGACTCCTCCTCCTCTCCCGGCCCTCCTCCGCTGCCTGCCCTCTCCAGCAGGAAGCTCTCCTTCCCCCCCGGCCACGCACCTGCAGCCTCTCGGAGAGGATGGCCACCAGCAGCTCCTGGGGCAGCACACAGCTCACCAGGCCCAGCTCTGCCACGCCGCTGCCCCTGGGGCTCAGCTGGAGCTGTGCCGGAGGCGCCGAGACCAGAGGAGAGCCAGAGGAGCCCTGCGGTGTTGAACAGCAGCACACTGAGCACCCCCAGAGCAGAAAGCCACCTTGGAAGCCCCTGAGCAACCCCAGCTGCTGGCCTTGGAGCTCTCACTAGCAAGAAACTAAAAGGAAACCGTGGGCCAGAGGCTCCAGGGGACATCCCTGCAGAGCACAGCCCTTGACCAACAGCCCCCAGCGCCGGCAGCACCCCACAGCACAGGAAGGACAAGCAGGAGCTCAGGCCCAGGCAGCATGGGGCCAGGAAGGGTCCTGCTGGGCCAGCCTGACCTTCAGCTGCCCAGGGCAGTGCTGGTGTCCCCACCCCTGAGGGACTGGAAAGCCGCAGAGATGGGGTGCTGAGGGACAGGGTTTAGTGGTGACCTGGCAGTGCTGGCTCAGCAGCTGGATTTGAGCCTCCTTAAGCCCTGTGCCAGGCAACACAGCTCCCAGAGGGAACAGAAAGGTCCCTGGCATCAGCCAGAGCAGGCCAGGCCTCACCTGGGAGCCTGAGGACTCTGCTGCAAGCTGTCTCTCAGCAGACATCTTCCTCTTGCCTGCCCCAGCTCTGGCCTGGCCTTGTGAGCTGAGGGAGTGCTGGCTGCCTCTGTCCCCAGAGCTGGACCAGGTCAGGGTGCGGCCGAGTCTGGCCTTGGAGTAGCGTCGCTGCCCCAGGGAGCCTGCAGAGGGCACAGAGGGCTCAGGGGGCTGCTGTGGGGAGCACCCAGGCACCTTCCAGAGCAGTGGGCACCCTGGCAGGGACAGTGCATCTGCAAGCCAGAGAGGTCTGGATGCATCGCCCAACCTCTGCTGCCCATCTCCACGGAGCTAAGACCTCCACGGGAGACAAGCCTAGCAGGGACCCAGAGCCTTCTTCCTTCCACCAGCTTTCAAGCCAGGCAGCTTCACAGCTGAGCACTGCAAAAGCAGCCCAAGCAGAGCCCAGCTGATGGCCACGAGGGACAGGATGGAGACAGCAGGCAAGAGAAAAGCTCGGAGGAAGATGCTGGGGGTTCCCCCAGCCCTAGCAAAGGAAGCTGTGCAGAGGAGGCAGAGTGCCCCTGCCTGAGGCCTTGGGCTGCAGACTGAGTGCCCAGAGCTGCTCTCTGAAAGGGCTCTGCTCTGCTCCGTGCTGCACCCCTGCTCCCCAAGCCCCCCGGGGGCTGTGCCACTGCTCTGGAGCCAGCAGAGGCGCAGGCACGGGGGCTCCCGCAGCGCTGCTCCGGGCCCAGCCCGGCTCCTTACGGCCATCCTGTAGCTGCTGCGGGCTGTGCTGCCTGCCGGCGGCGCTGCACAGCTCCCGGGCTCGCTGCCCTGCCGCGCTGCTCCCGGCCGCCACGGCCTCGCTCACCACCGCGTCCAGGGACAGGCAGGCGGCGCCGTAGCGCTTGGCCAGCGCGGCCGCTGCCGACGTCTTGCCTGCAGAGAGAGGGAGGCTGCCTGGGGACACCTGCGGCCGCAGGGCTGGCCGGGGACAGGCTCTGCCCGGCCCCCACGCAGCTGAGGGCCGCATCCCACCTCAAGCCTGCGCCCAGGCTGCTGCTTTGAGCCCTGTGCCACCACCGCTCGGACCGTGCCCTGCCCTCTGCTGCTCGCCCTTGCCTCAGGCAGCAGCTGGGCACAGACTGGGGCTGGGGCTGGGGCTGGGCTGGGGACCGCTCCACAAGGCAATATGGACCACAGCAGGCACTGTGGTGCCATGCAGCAACGGGGACACGCTCACCCTCCCGGGGGGAACCAGAGCCCAGCTGCCTGGACACAGGAGGAGCCACAGCCCTGGCAGCAGCTGCTGAGGGCCTGGGGCCACCCCGGCAGAGCTGTGCCTCACCTCCCGGCACGTCAGCTGCTCAACCGAGCACCATGGTCCACCGGGACACATCTCCCCTGCTTCCCCCCTCCTCACAGCCCAGGCTGCAGCTCAGCTACCTGCCAGGGGTGCCCCATGGACGATGAGCACGATGCCCCTGCCCTGTGGGGCTGCAGCTCCTTCGGCAGACGCAGCGGTGCCCAGGGGCCGGGCCAGGGCCCTAGGGACTGGGCTGGCCTCCAGCTCTTCTGAGGCCTCCCTGGTGCCAGTGGTGCTTTGCTGATGCTCTGCTGTGCACACACAGGTACAAGAGTCAGCCTCCTGCCCTCCTGTCATCCTCCTCATCCTCACCAGCCCCTCAGCTCCTGGCAGAGGAGACTCTGCTCAAGCCAATGGCACACCCATGGGCTCGCCCTGCCCTTCCTTTCAAGCCTGTGCAGATCAGGCTCTGCCCTAGATGCTCCTCCAGGTGCCCACAAGTGAATGGGGTGGCAGAAAGAGGAGAGCAGAGCATGCAGCAACACCCAAAAGGACTGAAGCCCAGTCTCCTGCCATGAACTGGCCACATGGCCCTCATGGAAGCATGGTCCCAAGCTTGCTGAGTAAGAAGGGCAAAGACAGAAAGGAGCATCTGACACAGTCCCAAGGCAGAGGCTCCATCTGGGGCTGATCCACGAGCTGGATGCTTTAGGAATGGCAGTGCAGCAGATGTGGCTGGGCTCTGAATTCACCAGAACAGCCCTCAGGAGGTCACCCAGAGCCACCTCAGCTTGCAGGGCCAGAGAGGACAGCAAAGGTGCTGCCCTGCCTAGCACAGCTTCACCATCAGCCTGATCCCAGCAGCTGCTGGGGCAGAGCTGAAGCTCCTTTGGCAAAGCTGAGGAAAATTGCCCAGGCCTCCCACTTGTCCCTGGTCCCCCCTGCCAGGAGCCATCCTCATTGCTTCCCCAGACAGGGCAGATAGGAGCTGGCTTTGGTTGCACTCATGGCTGTCCCAAGTCACAGTTTCACCAGGGCCTTGCTCCACCCAGCCGGGGAATGAGGACTGCTGGAGCCCCAGAGAATGAGGCCCTGGAGAGCTCAGGGGCTGGGGGCTGGACTCCCTGCTGAGCCCCCACTCAGGACAGCCAAGAGCAAAGCCTCACCCTTGTCCTGGGCTGTGGGCTCCTCAGGCTTGGCCTTGGCCTGCTGCTCCTGCAGCCCTTTCTGGCCCCGAGCCAGCTGCAGCAGCTCTGGAGGCAGCTGCTCCCCCGGGGCACGAGGAGGCAGCAGCAAGGGCCTGCGGCAGTCGAAGCCTTCCAGCGCCCTCAGGATCTGTGCATGGGGAGAGGAAACCACACCTGGGAGGCACTGCTGGAGCTCCACCCCGGCCCCAGTCACAGCCACACCACGGCCCCGGCCACAGCCCCCGGCCCCCCGGCCACAGCCCCCCGGCCCCCCGGCCACAGCCAGCTTCTCCCTCTTGCCTTCCTCACAGCTGCAGGACCAGCCAAGCCCCTCCACAGCCTGCCAGCAGAAGAGGCTAACTCTGAACCCCCACCCCCACCCCCAGGCTGTGCCCTGCCTCCTGTCTCCATCTCCCTGGCACAAGGCTGGGAACACTGCAGTGCCCTGAAGCTGCACAACGTGGTTGTGGGGAGCAGAGCTCCTCTCTTTACCTGCTCCTCAGCAAGGTACTGCTGGTCATAGTCCAAGGAGTAGAACTCAATGGGGAAGCTGCAAGGGTTCTTCACCAGCACTGTCCCCTGTGCCCCAGGGCTGGATGGCAGCACTGGCCCCAGCTCCAGCACCTCAGGCTGGAACTCCAGCCGTGGCTCCAGCCCACTGCCTGAGACCAGCAGCTGGAGGTGCTGGCTGCTGTGGCAAATGTTGATCTTCAGTTTGCTCCTGTAGAGCTTCTGAAAAGAGAGAAGTGCAGAAAGCTCCTCCATGAAGTGCCAGGGCCTCAAACTCACCCTGTGCCCCGAGGACAGGGCTGGCAGTAGCACCTCTGAGCTGAATGGAGAACAGACAGCAGGACAAGGAGGGCTGGTTTGAAACTGGAAAAGGCATATTGCATTTTGGAGAGGGAACCTGGAGCAAAGAGCTGCTCAGCCTGAGCCTGCTCAGCATAGCCCAGGGCCCTTTGATCCCCCAGGAGCCAGGTGGGAGAGCTGCTGCTAGCCCAGGCTGAGCTGGGCAGAGGGACTGCCCAAAGGACTGGCCCTGACTGGAGAGCAGAGCTGGCTTGTGGCTCAGGAGTGCTGCTGCCAGCAGCTGAACCTCTCCCTGCTCTCTTTGCCCCTCCAGCTCTCCTCAGCTGGCCTGGAGCAGAGCTCCTTGGAGCTTGCCCCATCAGAGGAGGTCTTTCAGCACTACCTCTCCCAGCAGCTCCACGCAAGGCTGCTGGTTCTGTGGAACAAGGGCAGGGGGAGTGCTGGAGCATGGAGCCTTAACATTTGCCCTCTGCAGGCTGCTGGCAATCTGCCTCTTGTGGGCAGCAGGAGTGCCCAGAGGTGGCAGATGCCCCATCCCTGGCACCACTCCGGGGGCAGTGCAATGCTCAGCAGAAAGCTCTGCAGGCTTATGGTGCCCAGAGACAGCCCTGGCACCGCTGTGTCGGGCAAGGAGCAGCTGAACAAGAAGGGCAGAGGGGCTCTCCCTGGCCAGACAGGAGGGGAGTCCTCTGCTCAGCTCCCCAAGCCCCCTCTGCAGAGGCTGCAGCAGGGGAAGCTGAGGCTGCAGCAAGCTGCCTGTGGAGGCAGAGCTCAGCTCCTGCTGCCAGCCTGGGCTCTCCTGCCCACACTGCCCTGCCAGACCTCCTGGGGGGGTCGCCTGCCCAGCTCACCTCTTCCACAGGGCAAAACCTGACTCGCAGGTTGCACCACTGCCCCGGGGCCAGGACTCCAGCTGAGGGAAGCACCCCAAAGACGCCGGCCTCGGCCTTCTGCTCCGGCAGCAGCTTCTGACTCCTGCTGGCTGCCAAAGGCCTGTCCACCTGAGCACAGAAACCAGAGGGTGAGGGCTCCTTGCTCTGGCAGGACACAGCTCGTGGCCTCAGAGCACCCATCCCAATCAGATGGGGCCACCCCTGGCCTAGAGCTGGTGGCAAAAGACAGAGGCAGGAGAGGCAGCTGGGGAGGCTGCTCCTGACAAGAGGAGCAAGGGCTGAAGGTGGCAGAGAAGTGAAGCAGCAGCTGCTCAACAGACCCTCCAAAGCCTCCTCAGACCACCCGGAGCCCAAGTGCTCAAGCAGGCAGAGGAGCAGAGAAGGCAAGAGAGAAGCAGGAAAGGCAGCCAAGAAGATGCAAGTGCCCCAGGGCCTGTGCTTTACCTTCTGAGCAGGCTCCTCCCTGCTGAGGAACCACTGACAGGGCACTGGGAGCCGATTGTAGAGCCGAGTGGTCTCCTCCTGGCACTGCCCACACTGGACAGGGGAGAACTCCAGCCTGTCCCTGGAGAGGCAGAGGGAGGGCACAACCCCCTTGGCACGCAGGAGGAGACGAACCGTGGGGCCTCCTTTCACCTAGTGAGGCACAGAGCATCCAGTGAGATCCAGCTGGCATCTGCTGCTGGCCCCAGCCTGCCCCCAGAGGGGGTGAGGGCACAGGGAGGGGAGGAGGCGCAGGGCACCTGGATGGGCAGCAGCAGGGCCGCCTCGCCCAGCGGCAGGGTGGCACTCTGGGGCTCCAGGCACACGGTGAAGGTCCTGCTCTGGGAGCAGGGCAGCTGCTTCACACGCTCCAGGTCCACACTGAAGCCTTCAAGAGATGGACATGAAGCAGCTGAGGCACAGGGGACATCAGGTGGGGCACCAGCACCCTAAGGCCACCTGAGTGTCCTGGCTGGCAGCCCTGGCAAGGGCTCTGCCTCTTCAGAGGAGCTGCTGCTGCTCCTTCTCCCCTGGCAGCGCTCGAGGACAAAAGCTTTGCACAGCCAGAGCCCAGGCCCCAAGGGGGAAAAGGAAAAGGTTTCAGCTGAGGAGCCCCAGCAAGGCCAGGGAAGGACACTCAGACCTCTTCAAAGGAGAACTCAGGCTCCAAAGCAGCAGGTCCCCAGCAGGACAAAGCTCCCCAAGAGCTCTCCATGGCAGTGGCTCAGGCTGAGCTGCCACAGGCAGCTCCTGCAAGGCCACAGGAAGTGTCCCCAGCACGGCCTACCTGTGCCACGCAGGACCTGCCCACGGACTTGGAAGGACACAGGGAGCTGCCCCGGGTTGGTGACCGTCACGGTGCGCCTGTGGGTGCCCCCCAGAGCCACGCAGCCGAAGTCCAGGAGGTACTCAGGCAGCTGAGCTCTGCAGGGAGGAGGGAGGGGACTCCTGAATCCACAGCCTGGCCACGTTGCCATGGCATGGGAGGTGCAACTCAAGTGGAACAACTCAGCTCAAGCCCCTGGAGCCCAACACCTGGCCAGCTGGTGACGAGACTCTGGCCGGTCCCAGGGGAGGCAGGGCCCAGGTTCTATCAGCTCCCAGGGGCACCCTCAAGCACAGCTGGCTGCCAGTGGGCACTGCCCACAGCTCCTGGGCCACTGCACCTCCACTGCTCTCCGTGCAACTGCTGAGCCTGGCCTACAGCCCACCACTGAAACCGCTTCAGGACCTTGTCAGAAGATTTGCCCCCCCAGGAAATCTTCCCCACTCTGCACCCAGCTCTGTCCCCAGAGCCCCAGGGGCCGCAGCCACCAACACCTGGGAGAGCCACAGGAAGGTCCTGTCCAGAGCCATCCCACTGGGGAAACACAGCAAGGATCTGTTCTGCACAGCCTCTTCTGCCTGAGCTGGAGCCTGCTGCTCCCACTCCTCAGCATGAAGGAGCAGAGGGAAGGAGCAAGTGACCTAGGGGAGCCCTGCACTCCCACCAGCAGCCAGGTTCCCTGACTGAGACTTTGCCAACCTGCTCTTCGGGTCAGATGGGGTCTGGTGGGACCAGGAAGCCAGCTCTGAGCTGCCTCTTTCAGGGCTGCTCAGCAGGGATGGTGTATGGGCTGCCTGGAGGGGCCTCCTGGTCTGCACGGGGTCCCCTCAGCTCTAGGAACAGAGCCCAGCATCTGCGGGGGCTGAGAGCAGCTCCACAGCTCAGGGAGGCGTGGACACTCAGCTGCTCCAGGCAGCACGGCACAGCTCTCAGGAGCAAACCCTTTCTGCTGCCCACAGCTGCTCCAGGCTCTGCAGACCCCAGCAGCTCTCAGCAGCAGGGCTGCACTGCTGGCTGTCCCCCCCAGAGCGCTTGCAGGGGGCTGTGGATGTCCCTACTCACCTGAGCAGCCTGCGGCGAGCACGCAGCCTAAAGGCAGCTTCCTCTGGGGCGCTGCAGGCCACAGCTTCCTGCTGCTCCAGGATGTGCTCCCTGAGCAGGATGTCCTCCAGCTGCACCTGCAGCCCAGTGTCCAGCTGAGGCAAGGAAAGACAGGGGATGCTTAGCAAAGGTCCTTCCCAGGGCATGGGCTCAGCTCTCCAAGAGGCTGCCAGCCTGCTCTTGCTGGGAGGGCTGAGGGAGTCCTCCTGCCTCACTGCCTGGGACACCTCCAGCTCTCTTGGGCAGCACCCTGTCTCCAGAGCTACCACCTCCAGCACCTTCCCCTGCCCAGGCACTGCACTCAAAGCTGATCTGGCCAGACACAGAGGGACAAGCCAGGAACCTCCCAGAGCTCCAGCAATCAAGCAGTGCCAAAGCAGCCTGGACAAAAGCCCTCTTGCAAAGGAGGCCAGGAGGAAGCTGCTGCTGCCTCTTGGAGAGGAGCACTGAGATCACAGTCCCAGGGCTGGCTGAGGCTGCTGCTCTCCAGCTCTGCAAACCTGGCAGGGCTTGGCTGGGGGGCAACCAGCAGCCTAGAGATGGGGCCCCAGCAATTCATCCCCAGGAGCAGGGCCTGCAGGATTCCCCCCAGGCTGCCAGGAAGCTCCTCCAGCTACAGCAGAGACACCTACCAGAGCTGGACAGCTGAGCTGGTGATGTCACAGCTAAGTGTGGCAGGGAGGGCCCCCCTGTTAGCAGGGCACCCAGAAGCCTGCTGTGGGGTACAAGGGGATCCACTGGCACAAGGGGGAGAGGCTGGCAGGTGCCCCACGGGGCAGCAGCTGTTCTCACCATGGCGTCTAAGTCATCTGGGGGTGGTTCTGTGGCTGCAGCCTCCCCCAGGACATCTGCTCGCTCTCTGTCATTGTCCTGAGCCATCTCTCCTCTCAGCTCCCTGAGAATCTTCTCACATTTCGTCTTTCCTGAGGGCAGAAACCCCCCCCCTCAGGTGGCAGCATGGGCATCTCAGCTGGGCAGCCCCCCTCCCCACACCGCCTCTCCCAGAAACGCTCCTCCAGCAGCTCTGGGCAGTGGGAGCTGCTCCTCCTGCCTGCACCCCGAGCTTCAGCCCTGCCCAGCTTCCTCCCACGGAGCAGCAGCTCAGCCCCTGCCAGCTGATGCCAAGCCAAGCCTGCCACAAGCCCAGCGTCTTGGCAGGGCTGCAGCAGGTCCGCTGCAGGCTCTGCAGGAATCTGCCGGGACACAGCCCCCAGGCACTGCCAGAGACTCAGGAAGCAGCCAGTGCTGCCCTGAGAGCCCTGCAGCCTCCAGGCTTGGCTGTGTGAGGTGGGGGAAGAGGCAGGGGAGCACCCCGAGGAGCAGACAGGCAGTGCTTGCCTTGGATGTTCCTGGGCAGGCCCAGGCAGATCCTGGGAAACCTTCCCTCTCCTTTCAGGCAGATTTCCTCTGGCTGCAGGTGACCCACTTGGAGCTGGAAGGTCTTGCAGAAGAGCCCAGGCACTTCTGGCAGGTAAGAGACTCTCAGCACCTGCTGCTGGCCAGCCTCAAGGCAACCCTGCAGGGAGCAGAGGGAGGAATGCACCAGAAAGGGTGTGATGGAGTTGAGGTCACAGCTGGCCTTGAGGATCTGAAAGGCCTCTTCCAACCACAAGGATCCTGTGCTTCCATCCCCCTCAGCAGAGGCAGCTCACAGCCCTGGCTGCTGCTGGGGGATCTTCCTCTCCTCTTCTCTTTCTCCCCATTTGTTCCCTCCAACCCCATCCAGGGCAGCCTGGCACAGGCACAGTGCCTTGTGCTGCCCCCATCCTCACCGTGCTGGGCACCACCAGGGGCACGCCGGGCAGGGGGCTGCGGGCAGCGGCCGTGCCAGGGCTCAGCACCACGAAGGTGAAGGGCAGCTTCCCCCTGTTCTGCAGGGTCACCTCTGCCTCCATGACCGAGTCCCACAGCTGCAGAGAGGACAGAGGAGTGGGCAGTTAGACACAGGCCTGGCACTGGGCATCTCCTGCAGCTGGCACTGGCATAAGAGCAAAGGCAGGCAGCACAGCAGAGGAGCAGGAGAGGAGGGCACTTGACTCTCCCAGCTTCACCTGGGGAACCCCAGCCACAGGGGAGCTCTGGGCCCTGCACAGGAGCTGAGCTTTGTGGCACCCTGCAGAGGGACAGCACCAAGCACCAGGCAGGAAAGCAGAGAGCAGCCAAGTGCTCTGCATCTTGAGGGGGCATCCAACACTCGCTGGAGCAAAGCAGGTGGCATCAAGACCTCCCTGAGGCAAAGGCACCTGCAGGGCTTGCAGGGACAGCAAGAGGGGACATGGAGCAACACACAGAGGGCCAACAGAGGGAAACAGTTGTGGGGGTGAACTGAAAAGTGAAGGGGGGGTGGGGGGGTGACTCTGGGACACCCCCCCCAGCTACACTGACTGGGAAGCCCAAGGGAACTTCCTCTTGGCTTTCTCTTGTTGATGAACCAAGAGCATTAAAGCAACACCTCCCTGCAGCTCAGGCTTTAGGAGCAGATCAGCAGATGCTGTCTGGAGGACACAGCCCTCTGGAGGCATCTGCTGGCATCCTGCCTGCCCCAGGAGGCATCTCTGGTAGCCTTGAGGAGAACTTATCATAGCATCCTAGAATGGTGCAGGCTGGAAGGGACCTCCAGAGGTCCCCCAGTCCATCCTGCCCACAGTCAGCAGGGACCTCCCCAGCCAGACTTCCCAGCTTTGGTGGGCTGGTGATGGCCATTCCAGGCCAGCTTGGAAGCAGAATGCATCACTCCAAGGTGGTGCTTCCAAGCCTGGAGCCAACACAGCAGCTGGCCCTAGAGCTCAGTGGGCAGCCCCCAGCAGAGAGGGCTCCAGACAAGGAGAAGCCTGCGGTACCTGCAGCCCAAAGTCCAGCTCCGTGGTGTCCAGGAGGTAGCTGATGAGCGAGGCCTCCCCACTCAGCCTGAGCTCGTAGCTGGGGCCTCCCTGCACCCTGCAGAGGGCCCTGGCACAGGCCACAACGTCGGGGTGGCCAAAGAAGCTGAAGGTGACCTGCTGGCTCTGGCCTGGCTGCAGCAGCCCATAGAGTGGCAGCACATCGAACACCTGGGGTGGGGAGGAGAGGTGGAGAGGCTGAGCGGGGGAGAGGGGCCACGGCCTGGGACAGAGTGCCGAGTGGGGCTGGAGGAGCCTCTTCCTCCAGCACAGGCAAAGTCATCCTGGCCTCAGCCTGCAGCCACAGCAGTCCCCAGAGGAGACAGCAGGGGCAAAACCTTCTCCCAGCCTCACCAACTGCTGTAGGCTGCTCCGAGCCTTCCTTCCCCCACCGCCATCAGGCGAGGTTTGCATGGGGGAAGAGCAAGGCGCAAATTCCTTGCCCCGGCCCCTGCAGGCCCGAGCGGGGAAAGGGCAAAAGGCCTTCTCCTGCCGCCGGGAGCTACAGTCCCGCAGGGGACTGACGCGTGGGGAGCCGGCGCTGGGAGCTGGGAGCGACTGCGAGCCTCCCGCCCAGCAGAGACTGGCACCGGAGACCTTGTCTGGGGAGATGTCAAACAGGGGCCAGAGAGGGCTCTGGCACCCGCCTGGGGCTCGGAGCAGTTGGACAGCAACTTGCGGCTCTGGAGGCTGCTGCCCAGCAGCGAGCCCAGGGACCGTCTCCAAGTTCCTGCTCCGCCCTGGGGAGTCGAATCCGGCAGCCGAGGCTTTGCCCGAGGCTCCTGGCCAGCCTCTGGGTTTATAAGTGGGGCAAAGCTCTTTTGTGGCTTAGCCTTTCCCCTTGGCTGCGTGCTCTGAAGGGAAGCGAAGCTGCCCCGAGCAGCCTGGTGGCACTCCCAGGCAGACAGCGCCTGTCCGTACAATGGAACCAGTTCGGTACGGCAGCCCGGGGCAGGGCCTGGGGGCTCATAAAGAGAACTACATTTTGATGAGCCCTGCCTCGTTAACGCATTCCTTGGAGGTTTGACTGGGAAGACCTTAATCAATGCACCACACTGAAGTCATTTGGGAGGGATCCTGGCAGCAAGAAATTCTCTCTGCTGCACAACTTGGCTTTAAAACCTTCCTTACTGGCTGGAGGATCACACCAGGGGCTAAGCTAAGAGGCCTTGCAGCCAGGGGGGCCTCCAGCCCAGCTCCTCTGACTCCTGATGCTCCTCACTCTCGCATTTGCACTCTGCTGTCTCTCCAGATGCTACAGCAGAAGCCACTGGCAAATGTCCTCTCCACCACTTGATTAGTGACAAGAGAAGATGTGCAGCTTGTGGCCAGCAGGTCAGGGGACGTTCTCCTGCCCCTCTACTCTGTCCTAGTGAGGCTACCTCTGGAGGCCTGGCTCCAGTGCTGGGCTCCCCAGTTAAGAGAGACAGGGAACTGCTGGAGAGGGTCCAGTGGAGGCTGCAGAGATGCTGAGGGGCCTGGAGCAGCTCTGTGAGGAGCAAAGGCTTAAAGCCCTGGGGTTGTTGAGCCTGGAGGAGCAGCCCCAGAGGGGAGCTGAGCAATGCTCAGCAAGAGACAAAGGAGCTGTGGGGGGCAAGAGGCTGGGGCCAGGCTCTGCTGAGTGGTGCCCAGGGACAGCAGGAGGGGCAGTGGGCACAAACTGGACCCCAGGAGGCTCCACCTGAAGAGGAGGAGAAAGTTGTTTGGTGTGAGGGTGCTGGAGGCCTGGAGCAGGCTGCCCAGAGAGGTTGTGGAGTCTCCTTGTGTGTATGATCTGTGCAACTGCTTCTCACACTGCAAAGCTGGAAGCCAGGCAGATTCCCACTTACCTCCTCCAATCCCAGCCTGAGGGGCTCTGTCTCCTTCAGTGTCATCAGCTGCCTCTTCCCAACTGGGCTGGGAGCTTCCACAGCACCTTCCTGCTCTGCAGCTCCTTCCAGAGCACCTTCCAGGGCACCCTCCTGCTCTGCAGCACCTTCCAGGGCACCCTCCTGCTCCACAGCACCGGACAGCAGCTGCAAACCAAGCACCAAGGGCTGCAGTGAGCAAGTGGCTGCTCTGGGTGAGACCACTCTGCTGCAGGCTCCACCACCTCATCAAGCCAGGGGCAGCTGAGATGGGAGCTGGGAGCAAATCAAGTCTGGCTATGGCCATGGCATCTGCTGAGTGTGGCTCCAAGCCCAGCCACAGGTGAGGCCTGGGCTCCATCTTCACTTCCTACACACAAGCTTGCAGAGACCCCAAGGGGGCAGCTGGCACCCTCATGCCAGTCCAGCTCTGCTCCCTCTTGCCCAAAGAAGATGTTGAGAAGCTCCTGCCTGGACAGCTTAGTTTCTCCAGGACCAAACCAGGAACAGAGCTGCCCCTGAGACTCCCCAAAACAGGCAAAGGAGGACTGAGGAAGTGCTTGGCCCAGCTCTCCACTCTCAGATGGTGCTTTGGTTTCATTCCTTGCCCTCCTGGCTGCTGGAGAGCTGAGGATCTCCACCAGGTCATTATTCTCCAGACACCCTCCTGAAGAAGGCAGCTGAGATGGTTTCCTGCCCTGCAGCAGCTGGCAGCTTGCCTTTAACCTCAGAGGTGCCACCTTGCCAAAGGAGCCTTGGCTCTGGCCTTCTGAGCCCTGTTTCTGAGAGAGGCTTCTGGGATTGCTCCTCCAGCTCCAGAGGCTCTGCTGCTTCAGGAAGCTAAGAAGTGCTTTGTGCTGGGGCCTGGACACCAGCAGGGGCTGCAGGAATGGTGCTGGGACATCCTTGGGCCTAAGCAGAGGCTACATCTCCCTTGCAGATCAAGCACTGGGCAGGGCTGAGTCAATGCCCTTGTGTCAATGCCCTTCCTGAGCCCTGACAGCTCTGGGGCTGTCTCTGCAATCCCAGCCCTTGGCTAAGGCCAGGATGTGCCAATGGCTGGGGCTGAGCAGGTGGCCCATGGGGATCAGTGCTTGGCTTGGCACAGAAGGAAGCTCAAAGCCTTCCCAGCAGCATGCAGACAAAAGCCTCATTTTACACCGGGAGACAACCCAGCCCAAAGGATGCCAAACTCTCCCGAGGGCAGGAGGGGCTGAGGGAGGCTTCCCCAAGCCAGACTGTCCTGTTTGGCCCTCCCCAGGAGCCCTGTGGCCAGCTGCTGGCCCCGCTGCCCTTCCTGCTCTCAGGGGGCCGCAGGGCCACAAGAAGGGAGCTTGGCACCAGCATGGCTCTGGTGGCAAACTGGGAGGCGTCCCAGGAAACCTACCTCTGCTTCCAGGCCGTCCTGGGCATCTGCCGGCTCCTGGGCAGGGTCCCCCGCTGCCCCCAGGGCTTGGGCTGGCCCCTCCACACCCCCAGCCCTGGAGCTGCTCCCTGCAGAGGCCGAGCGCTGCCCGCAGGCTCTCTCCTCCTGCACCGCTTGGGCCGGGAGGCTGCACCTGCAACAGGAGCTGCCTGTGAGCAGGGACTGCAGGGGGAGGCAGGGCAGACTGCCCCAGCAGCTCCTCGCTGGGCTCTGCTGCTCCGAGCTCAGCAGCGGCTCTGGCCCAGCAGCTCCAGCCCAGGATGGAGCAGGTCGAGGCTCAGGGCTGCCCAGGTTGGCACAGGGGCAGTGCAGGCACCTGGCTGCTGGCAGGCAGGGAAGAGGCCAGGGCTGGCTGCCCTGTGGGGAGGCAGAAGGGGCAGCAGGAAGGGAAACCAGACAGACACTGTGCAAAAAGGAGACTGAGAAGCAAAGGGGCAGAGCCCCTTTTGGTGGCCTTTCAGCACTTCCAGTGGCCTACAAGAAAGCTGGGGACAGACTTTGGAGCAGGGCTTGCTGTGACAGGACAAGGGTGGGGGGAGGGTTGAGCTCAAAAGAGAGATTCAGAGCAGACACAAGGGAGACATTTTTGATGCTGAGGAGAGCGAGACACTGGCCCAGAGACAAAGCAGGACTGGAGGTCATGGGCTACAGGAGAAGTGCTGCCAGTGTCTTAGAGGCTGGGTTGCAGAACAGTGTCTCCTGCCCAGCATCACAGTGCTGGAGGACTCCTGTTCCCTGAGCAGCCAGCCTGAGCTCGGCTGGAGGGCTTGTTCCCACCAGGGCGAGGGGAAAGCAATGGGTCAGAGCCAGGGAAACAACCTTGGTCTCTGCAAAGCACAAGCAGGGCAGCAGGACGGAGAAGAGCTTGAAGGAGAGGGCAGAGGTGGCCATACCTCAGCTGGCTGCCCTGGCTGTCTGGCAGCAGCTGCCAGCAGTAGTAGACAGGCAGCTGGCTGCAGTTGGTCATCTCCAGGCTCTGCACAGCTCGAGTGCCATTGAGGATGCAGCCAAAGTCCACAGCCGTGGTCTGGAAGCGCAGGTTGGGGAAGCAGACTTCTCCCCGCAGCAGGACCTGCTCCTCGTGAGGGTGCTCCAGGAACTGGATCCTCAGAGCCTGCTCCACTTGCCAGGAGCGCAGACCCTCCTCATGAGCAGGGTTAAAGCTGATGCAGAGGGGAAGCTCCTGCCCTGCCTCCAGCTTCATGGGCTGCAAGGAGATGAAGAGCATCCAGCGCCCGTGGGATGCCATCCCAAGGGCTCACGGCACGAACCATGGCAGTGCCCAAGTGTGGCTCCAGCAGGGCCTCCCTGTGCCAGCCCCACGCCCCGGCCGGCCCGGCCCACCTCAGGCTTCAGCAGAGGCACCAAACCCCCACCCAGAGCAGCACCCTGGCCCCAAGGCTGTTTGCCCTGCTCCTCACAGCACTGCAGCCTCGCCCTGGCAGGGCTGGCACTGGCAGGGCACAGGAGTGGTGCCCATGCCCACATCACCACGTGTCTGGCAGAGCCTGTGCCCAACACCTGCCACTGGCACAGGGGGCAGGCAGTGGCTGGAGGAGCATCCTCAGCCCTCTCAAAGGCAGGGCTGCCCTTGAAGGGAGCCAGCTGCTCCTGAGGAGCAGGCAGACATCTGAGGCTGGCTGCTGGGATGGCTTCCAGGAGGCAGCTTGACTCAATGGCTTGCCCAGAGGGGCTGGAGCCCTTCTCTGCATGGCTTAGAGCCAGGACTCTGAAAGGAAGCTGCAGCAAGGAGCAAAGCAAGCCACAGGGCAAGAGGAAAGGGCCTCAAGTTGCACCAGGGGAGGTTTAGTTTGGACACGAGGAACAATTCCTTCCTCAAAGGGTTGGCAAGGCCTAGCCCGGGCTGCCCAGGGCAGTGCTGGAGTCCCCTCCCATGGCAAAGTCATGGGGATCTGCTGCTGAGGGCCATGCTTTAGTGGTGACCTGGCAGTGAGGAGTTCACAGCTGGCCTTGATGAGCTGAAAGGTCTCTTCCCACCCAAACCGTCCCATGGCTCTCTTCCCGATTCAGAGGATAGCTTGTTTCCTCCAGCAGCTCATTTCCACCCTGCTTTAGCTCAGGCTAACTCCACAGAACCCAAGTCTCTGCTGGAGGCCCTCCCAAGAGCAGCACAGCAGCACAGCCCTCCCTCTTCACGCTCCAGCAGCAGCAAGGCCCAGGGCTGCTCACCTGAGCCTCTGCAGGCAGGGGCTGCCGCTCCACGTCGCAGATGGCGAAGGGCTGCCCTACGGCCAGGACCACGCTGAGTGGCAGGGGGCAGATGTTCTTCACAGAAAGAGGCTGGGCCAGAGGGGTGAGGACATCCCCTGCTTGCTGCAACCACAGGAGAGAAGCATCAACCAACCCCAAGTGCCCATGGACCTCCTTCCCCTTCTGATGCCTTTCCGACCCTTCAGCCCCCAGAGCTCACCACAGCTCCTCTGGGCTCTGGCTTTGTTTCTGCCCTTCTGGAAGGGCTTTCTCTAAGCACAGCAGATGCTGCTCGTGGCTGCAAACCACAGCATTGCCCAGGGGAGAGGGGAAGAGCCTCATGGGCCAGGCAGGGAATGGGACCCCGAGAGGAGGCAGCTGCTGCCAAAAGCTCCAGCCCAGAATGTGAGCCCAGAGCATCTGACTCCAGTTGTGTGTCCTCTCTTGGGGACAGCAGCACAAGAGGAGTTCCAGTCACCTACACTCACTCCTTACAACCTTTCCAGCTCTAGGAGCCTCCTAAAAGCAGGGCTGCTGGGCAGGAGGCAGTGGAGAGCCTGCAGTAGCCTAAGCTTGGCTTTGACCAGGCACAGCCAGCCAGCAACCTCCAGGCCCCTGCTGCCCCTGCTACAGGGACAAGATGCTGAGGGGCATCTGCGTGAGGAGCAAAGGCTGAGAGCCCTGGGGCTGCTGAGCCTGGAGAAGAGCAGCCCCAGAGGGCATCTGAGCAATGCTCAGCAAGAGCCCCAGGGCCAAGGGGCTGGGGCCAGACTCTTCTCAGTGGTGCTACACCAGCAAGGGCAGAGTCGAGCTGCTGAGGCTGTTCCCAGCCCCAGGGGAGCCAAGAAGGACCTCAGTGCTAATGGCCAAAGCTTGGTCCTGCTGCAGTCCTCAGCCAAAGCCCTGGGGACTCGCAGCAGCTCTCTCCCCTCCTGCCTGGAAGCCAAGCACAGGCAGCCCACAGCTTCCAGCCAGCAGCCAGGGCTTCAGTGCCAGGATGCCAGCCAGAGGCTCACCTTCTCCACGTGGAAAGTGATTGCTGTGGAGGACAGCTGCAGGGCAGGAGCAACGAACCGGCAGCTGAGCTCCACCTGCAGGATCTGGCTCCTCCTGGCCTCGCTGCCCACCACGGCGTGGCACAGCAGCTGCTCCCTCACCTCCTGCAGGGAGAAGCCACATGGCAGATGGGGGCTGCCAGCAGGGGGCCAGGAGACAGCCTGCATCTGCCAGCCACGGCCCTGCCACTGCCCTCAAGTGACACTCAGTGCTCCCCTCGGGGCTGTTTGCCCCTCGCCCTCCACAGCTTGTGCTGCATCCCACTTCTTCTGACCTCCAGTGGCCATCCTGCTGCAGCCAAGAGCCACAAAAAGCTCTGGTGAGCTCTGTGCTGCCTGGGACAATCCCTGCCCCAAAGGATTCTTCCTTTGATGTGCACAGTGCTACAGAAAGCTGGAGGAGCTGTTGGGATGGAACTAGAACTAGTCTCAAGTTGTGCCAGGGCAGGTTCAGGCTGGACGTTAGGAAGAAGTTCTTCCCAGAGAGAGAACTGGCCACTGGAATGTGCTGCCCAGGGAGGTGGTGGAGTCA
Organism: Colaptes auratus; assembly: GCA_015227895.2. NCBI lineage: Eukaryota > Metazoa > Chordata > Aves > Piciformes > Picidae > Colaptes > Colaptes auratus. Next base: position 21,776,130 of record CM026889.1, read on the forward strand.
CTGTCCCTGCAGAGCTCCAGGAAAAGCCTGGGTGAGGCACTTTGTGCCAGGGTCTGGTTGATTGGATAGGGCTGGGTGGTAGGTTGGACTGGATGATCTTGGGGGTCTCTTCCAAGCTGGTTGATTCTGTGACTGCAGGACACGAGTCCCAGGGCAGGTGATCTGATGGGGAAGGCTCAGCCCTTGTGAGGGAGCTCACCTGGGGAGTGCTGGAGAAGGCTTCCAGCATCACCTCCATCACCTGGCCTGGGCTCAGCTCCATAAACTTGGGCCGAAGCTGAAACACAGGGCAGGCAGCCGCGAGGCTCCGGGAGGAAGCTCTGCCCTTGGTGCTGCTGAGGGCAGGGACTCGCCTGCCCTGGGCCGGCAGGGAGCAGCCTCTTATTCTCCAGTAGAGGCGCTGAGAGCGGCGGCCTCGGTTGGTGACCTGGAAGCTGTAGCAGCAGGGAGCCAGGCTGCAAGAGGAGCAGAGATGGACAACGTCAGCAGAGCTGCTCCTGCCCAGCACTCACCCAGCTGCTGCTGCTGCTCTCTGACCACACACCTGGCAGTGCAACCACCTCTGAAACGCTGAGCCGGCTCAAAGCTTCAGCAGGAGCCAGCCCTTGCCTGGCCCTGAGCTTCTCCCCTCCCGGCAGCTGCTCTGTTTGCACCCAGCCAGGAAAAGCTTCCTGCAGAGCTGTCCCGATGGGGCACAGCCAAGCCCAGCCACCTCTGCCCAAGAGCCCTTCCTCCTTGCCGCAGGCCCGGAGCAGCAGCGGCAGGTAAGAGGACAGAGGCTCCGCACGGAGCTGGCTCCGGACTCGCCGGCAGCATCCAGCCAGCAGCACAGCTGCTGGGCAGGGCCCTGGCTGCTCCCTGCTGTGCTGCCGCTGCTCAGGAGCTCCTTGGCTATGTCTCAGATCGCTGTTCTGCCGCTGCTCCGCTTTGTTTCCAGCGGCAGTTAAAGAGAGGGGGGCTGGGAAACCCTTCCCTTTCCCCCCTTGCTTCTGCCCGGCTGCCGGCCGGCTGGGGGAGTGCTGCTGGAGCCTCCCCCTCCGCCGCTGCCCAGCGGCTCCACTTTCCCTCTCGCTGTGGACAAGGTGGAAGCTTAGCTCCTGCTTTCGCTTTGCCTCTGCCATTGCATCCAGAGCACAACTTGGGCTTAGGACATTTCCTGCCTGCAGCTCCCGGCACAGCCTCTTGCGCTGAGCAGAAGTTCCCAACCTGAACACGGCTGTGTGAGGAACCTGACTCTGGAGCTTGAGCAACCGGGCACAGGAGCCTGAACAAGCTGTGACCAAGTCGTGCTGGCCTTTTCTGGGGGACTTTTGGCTGAAGCAAGTCATCAATAGCATTATTCATGCTCCTGCCACTTATTAACCATCCTAATCTCAAGCTGCGCCAGGGGAAGTTTAGGCTGGAGGTGAGGAGAAAGTTCTTCAGCGAGAGAGTTGTTCGTCATTGGAATGTGCTGCCCAGGGAGGTGGTGGAGTCCCCATCCCTGGAGGTGTTCAGGAGGGGATTGGATGTGGCACTTGGTGCCATGGTTTAGCCATGGGGTCTGTGGTGGCAGGTTGGACTCGATGAGCTTTGAGGTCTCTTCCAACCTTGGTGATTCTGTGATCCTACTCCTGCCGAGCACATCCTCTCTGCTGCTGCGGGCGGGGCAGCATCCCTGCGGCTGCCCTGGAAGCGCCAGGCCCTTGGGCACTGCAGAAAGCTGTCCTGGCTGAGCCCCTGGCAGCAGCAGGAGCTGAGGGACACCTACCTGAAGCGAGTGCCCAGGCTGAGCCGCGGAGCCAAGGGCCTGTCGAGGACGATGGTGCTGCCGACGCCGAGGGCCCGCACGGGGATGCCGTAGCCACGGCTGTGCTCCACCAGCAGCTGCACCTCGGCCTGGAACTGCTCCGTGTCGTCCAGCTGGGCTGTGACACACACAGACACCTGGCCCTCGGGGGGGATCACTCCTTGGCTGGGCTCAACCCTCCAGCACGAGCCTCTGCCGGACTGCAAGACAAGGCAGAGCCCAGCTGAGGCTGGAAACCAGGGCCCTTGGAGCAAGGATGGGAGGGGAACAAAGCAGAAAGGCTTCACCTGCCTGCAGCTGAGCTAGGGGGGCTGCAAACAGCACCTCTGCAGGAGCTTACACCCTCCTCTCGGCCCCCCCATGTCACCCAACCCAAAGCACACCCGTCCTCAAGAGAAGGTTGGTTCCTCCTCCAGTCTCCTTGGAGGACTTGTGCTCAGAGGCCTCTTTAAGTACTGAAAGGCTGCAAGAAGTTGACTTTTCTCCAGCCAATCCCAGGGAGAAGATCAGAGAATCACAGAATGGTTTGGGGTGGAAAGGACCTGCAGGATCTTCTAGTTCCAAGCTCCTGCCAGGGGCAGGGACATCTCCAACTAGAGCAGGTTGCTCAAAACCCCATCCTCAGTTCAAAGCTGAGACCCAGGATTGCTCAGCCTGGAGAAAAGGAGGCTGAGGGGAGACCTCCTGGCTCTCTACACCTCCCTGAAAGGAGGCTGGAGCCAGGGGGGGTTCAGGGTCTCCTCCCAGGCAATAGGACAAGAGGAAATGGCCTCAAGTCGCATCCAAGGAGCTTTAGGTTGGGCATGAGGAACAGTTTCTTCCTCTGGAGGGCTCTCAAGGCCAGACCCAGGCTGCCCCAGGCAGGGGTGGAGTTCCCATCCCTGGAGGGATTTCAAAGCCTTGGAGCTGTGGTGCTGAGGGCCACGGTTCAGTGGTGAGCTGGCAGTGCTGGCTTCAGGGTTGGACTGGAGGATCGGAAAGGTCCTTTCCAGCCAAAGGCCTTCTGTGATCTGAGAGCTCCAAAACCATGACTCCCACAGCCAGAGAGCTTCCACCAAAGAAAGGGAGAACTTGGAAACAGGATCCAGGCTCCCTGCTGCTCAAACATCTCCTCAAGCTCTGGTCTCCTGAGGGCTGCCCCAGCTGAACCTGCCCCCAGAGCCAGGCTCCTCTGGCCACCTGGGGATGGAACATCTTGCTTGCTCTCTCAGGCAGCCAGCTGGGAGAGCTGCAGATGCAACCCGAGCCCCAGGTGGCCACAGAGCAGCCATTTCCCTTGGAAGCCTCTCCAGGTACTCACCACCTCTGCCTGGAAGGCTGCAGGGATGGGGCTCTGATTGCAGAGCTGCAGACTCCGGGAGACCTCCTGCAGAACCTGGATGCTGCCAAAGTTGATCTCTGTGGGCTGCACAGAGACAACTGGGCCCTCTCCAGTGCTCACCAAGTAGATTTCCTGCTCCAGCAAGCAGGGAGGAGAGAGGGAAAAAACCACATTAGGGAAAGCTGACAAGGGTTAGAGAGCTCTGAGGCTGCTCCTGGACAGGAGAGGGCTCTGGCTGCTGGAAGTTTGCAGTGTTGGAAGCCTGAACCAGAAGGCCTGCAGCAAGTGAGGGCTCTGGAGGGACCCCAGCTGAAAGCCACAGGCTGCTGTTGTCAGGGGAAAAGAAACCAGCCTGCCCAGCCTGCTGTCCCACCAGCAGCTCTCCTTCCTGTGCCCTGTGCCTGCTTGCAGCCCTGCTGCTGCTCAGGCTTGCCCCAAAGCATCCCTTTGCTGCAGCACCTTCTCACCTCATTCCAGACCCAGCCTTTGCTTCAGCAGCACTCTGGGCTGTCCCTGGGTGCTCCTCCCCAGGAGCCCCCCAGCTGCTGCCCCTCTCCTCACAGCAGAGGAGGAGAGCCAGGGAGGCTGCTGGCTCATGACCCCACCTGCCCTGTCCCCAGTGCACTGCTGTGGCACACTCTGGTCACCACCCCAGAGGGCACCACCCTGCCTCTCCTCTGGCCACCACCCGCTGCCAGGGATCCCTCTGGCACAAGTTCCCTCTGCCCTGCCAGCAGCCCTCTACCCTTCAGGCCCCAGCAAGCCCTGTGGCACAGAGCAGACTCACCAGGGGGTGTCTTGCACGCCCAAAGACAGCCACACGGGCAGGAGTGTCCTGGCTCCCTAGCGCCTGGGCCACCAGGGTCAGGGGCACCTCCGCTGAGCTGTGTGGCTGAATGATGCCACAGGGCACAGGGCTGGAGTACAGCACTGCAGCATCCTCCTGGTGCTTCTGGAAGGGGTAGGAGCACAGCATGGCATGGGCTGGAAGGGACCTTTCCAGCTCATCCAGTCCAAGCCCCTGCACTGAGCAGGGACATCTGCAACTAGAGCAGGCCCTCCGAGGCCCCGGCAGCCTGGCCCTGGCAGGGCTCCAGGCGGCTCAGAGCGCCCCCCCAGCCCGGCCTGGCAGGGCTCCAGGCGGCTCAGAGCGCCCCCCAGCCCGGCCTGGCAGGGCTCCAGGCGGCTCAGAGCGCCCCCCCAGCCCGGCCTGGCAGGAAGGCACAAAACAAGCAGTGAGCATCCTCAAGGGCTCCCCAAACTGCTGTACGCACCAACAGCCACGTTTGGGCTGGCAGAGCAGCTTTTTACCACCCTCTGAGCTCTTCTGCATGGCAGCACCCCCGAGCCCAGAGCACAAACTGCTTCCCAACGAGCTGAAATTGCTGCCCAAGGTTGCTCCTCAGGAAGGTTCCCATTTCCCTGCTCCCTAAGGTCACATTCGGGTTGGTTCCTGTTCCCAGCGCACTGGAAACCATCAAGGTCTCACCCAAGGCCCTTTTCTCCCAAGCACAGCCTGGCTGAGCCCTGGGGGCAGCAGGTGGGGGTGATGCCAACCTGAGGCAGCAGTGCATAGCAGCCTGGCAGGTCGCTGTCGTTCACCAGCGTCAGCAGCTGCTGGGCAGGGAGCTGCAGGTAGCAGCGGCCGAAGGTCACCACGGGGTTGAGCACTCTCAGAGCAGGAACCACACACCTGGGCAGAGAGAGGGCCAGAGGGAATGGAGACACTGGCAGAGGAGAGGCTTCCTGACTCCTGACGCGGCGTGGCAGGGAGCAGAACACAGCTGCTTGGGGCAGAGAGGCTGCAAAGTGCCAGCGGCAGCCTGGCCTGGATCTGCTGTAGTGTGGCCAGCAGGAGCAGGGCAGGGATTGGCCCCTGGGCTCAGCACTGCTGAGGCCACACCTCAAATCCTGGCAGCACTTTTGGGCTCCTCACTCCAAGAAGGGCATCGAGGGGCTGCAGTGGGTCCAGAGAAGGGCAACAAAGCTGCCTGGAGGACAGGGCTGGGGAGGAGCAGCTGAGGGAGCTGGGGCTGTTTGGCCTAGGGAGGAGGAGGCAGAGCAGAGCCCTCCTGGCTCTCCACAAGACCCTGAAAGGAGGCTGGAGCCAGCTGGGGGTTGGGCTCTGCTCCCAAGGCAGAAGTGAGAGGACAAGAGAAATGGCTCCAGGCTGTGCCAGAGGAGGGTCAGTGCCAATCATTCATAGAATTGCTGTGCCCTTTAGGCAAGGGCTCAGGGCCAGGCCTGTCCATTCTGGGCAGATGCTCCTCAAGGTGGCTGCTTTCAAACCCTGCTCTTCCCATCTCTGGCTGGCCAGAACCAGCTCCTGGAGCAAGGCTCCTCCTGTGGAGCTGGAGCCAGCAGACCACATGGCAGGGGCTGGATGCAGCAGGAGAGCCAAAGGGCTGCAAGGAAAGTGCTGGTACCTGGCTGTGAGGGGCAGTGAGAGCAGCTCCTGGCCCACACCATCCACGTCCACCACCAGGGCCAGCTCGTACAAGCCCCGGGTGTTGGAGCACAGGGTGACCTGGGGGGAGAGCAAAGCACCAAACACTTCAGCACTCCCACAGCTGCTCTCCTTCCATTCCCGTGCCCTGGGAAGCAAAGGGAGGACTTGGCCCTAGGTCTGCTGCTCCATGGGCAGAGCACAGGCTCTGGGAGCACCACAAGGCTGCTGGCAAGAGCTGCTTGGAGAAATGTCCTTGGCAGTTCCCAGGCCATGTGCGAGATGGATGCAGGCACCAGCAGAGCCATCTTCTGTGCAGCATTGCCTGGCAGCTAAGGGACCAGGCTCTGATCTCCACTGAAGAGCAGAAAGGCAGGGGAGAGCTGCTGACTTCAGCAGAACCACTTCAGCTTTGCAGGGGGAAGCTGGTGCAGAAGCTTGGCCCAGCAGAACCTGCTCAGCTCACAGAGCTTTTGCAGTCCCACTGAGATCACTGCAGTGAATCCAACTCATCCTGCCCACAGGACAAGAGAAAGAAGAGCAGGGAGGGAAGCAAACTGCTTGCTACAATGATATCTCTCCTTGGAACAGCCTCCTGCTGTCCTCAGCCTTCCTCTGCACATCTGCAGTCCAAGGACCTAAGCAGCTCTCCAAAGCTCAGTAGTGGCTTCTGGCCTTGAGCCTGTGGGGCATGAGCTGCAGAATCCAAAGGCTGCTCCTTCAGGAAGGTCCCAGAGCAGCACGGCTAAGCAGAACCCAGCCCTGCTGCAGGGATGTGCCTGGCCTCACACTCTCAGCCAGCAGCACTGAAGCCCTCTCCCAGAGCAGGGAAGCCTCAGCCCCAGCTGCTGAAGCCCCCCTGGCCCCACTGCTCCCTACCTGGATGTCCACGAAGCCTTTGGCAGGGATGGTGCCTCTGCAAGGGCTGATGGTGAACTCACAGGGCCTGAGGCACCTCCTGGCTCTCCTCCTCCTCCAGGAGGGCAGAGAGCTGTCCAGCACCTGGGCAGTGCTGGGCACGCTGGGCTCTGCCGTGCCATCCCCGGGCACGCGGAGGGCGAAGGCCACGGGCAGCGGGGAGCTGTTGGTGAGGCGACAGGACAGGCTGCGAGGGAAGCCTAGGAGAAAGGACACGGCTCTGCACCTCTGCACACAGCTCCTGTGCCTCCTGCTGGCGGTGTCCTGGCATGCTCAGACTGCCCTGGGGCTTGGGCTCCCTTCCCTCTGAGCTACAGCTGCTGGGAAAGGCAAGCAGCTCTGTGCTGGCACTGCTGGGGGACAACTAATTCCCCATGAGGCAGCCCTGTGCCCGCATGGCCAGGAAGGCCAAGGCTCTCCTGGGGGACATTCAGGAGACTGTGGCCAGCAGGGCACGGGGGAAGCCTCCAGTTGCCAAGGCCTCACCCATGGCATCAGCTAATGAGGACACTTCTCCTCTTGGATCCCCTGGTTCTGCCTGCTGGGATTCCTCTTGCTTTGTCTATTCACCAGGAAACCAAGAGGCAGAGCAGGGATGGAGGGAGGGGAGGATGCAGCTCAGCAAAGGCCAGCAGTTCTCTCAGAAGTCTCAGCAGAATGAAACCAGAGAGGGATCCTGGCCAGGCTGATCCTGGCTCTTCAATCAGCCCAGGGCTCTGAGCACGCCAGTGCCTGAGGCAGAGCTGTTTCTTGGCCACATTGCCTGGCAGGTGAAAAGCAGTGGCCCTCCCAGCACCAATGAACATCTCACACTACAGCTCGGGGGTGGGGGTGGCAATGGTGTCCAGGCCTGACAGCAACGTTGACCCACAGCAGGCACAGGCTAGTCCGTAGCTTCACCTCCCTTCTCCTGCAATCCCACCCCCTGGGCCCTCCTGGGACTGTCACAGCCATCCTGCTGCCAAGGACTGGGAGCCTGGGGCTGATCAGACCATGAGGGACACCACAGGACACTGGTTTGCCAGTCCTTTGGGCCTCTGTGACCTCGTGAGGGCAAAACACTGCCCAGGCGCCCTGCAGCCCAGCTTTAACATCCTGAAGGCTGCTCTGGAGGGCCACGAGGGCTGGAGGCGCTGAGGCTCCACTCTGGGGCTGCACAGAGCCCTCAGGCTGTGCTCCAAGGCCAGGCCACACTCACCATAGGAGACGTCCCCGAAGCGCAGGCAGGGGACATCGAAGTGCAGAGGAGGTGCAGAGACACAGCCCCTGTGGGGACACAGCAGAGGAGGCCTTGGCTTGGCTGCAGAGCACTGCAGAGCCTGCAGCTTGCACTGCTGCTGGCATGCAGCCAAGCTGCTCTCACAGCACAGGGGGCTTCAAGCAGCCTCTCACCTGACAGTCAGGCTCACAGGCTCAGGGCATCCTTCCACTCTGAAGTTGAACTCTTCTCTGAAGTGCCCCAGGCTGGTGGGACAGAAGCAGACCTGGACAACCTGGAACCCAGCTGGCAAAACCAGGCCCTGACAGGGGGAGAAGCTGAAGCAGGAGCCCAGAGCTGTATGTGGAGGGACCAAGCTGAAGGAGGCATCGATGGCTCCTTTGTTGTGCAGAATCACCTGCAAGACATCCAATGGAAACACCTGAGGAGCCTTCCTCCCTCCCTCCTTCCCAGGAGGCTGATTTGTGTCCTGCTCAAGCACCTCACAGCTGGAAGAGGCAGAGGATGCTGCCTGCTGCTGCTTGGCAGGAACCACAGTTCAGTTCTGCCTGTGGGGGGTTCCTGCAAAGCAGCCAGAACTTGAGAGAATGAGTCCTGGAATGGGTTGGGCTGGAAGGGACCTTCAAGACCATCCGGTTCCAAGCCCCGGCCCTGGGCAGGGACACCTCCCCCCAGCCCAGGCTGCTCAAGGCCTCATCCAGCCTGGCCTTGAACACCTCCAGGGAGGGGGCACTCATGACCTCCCTGGGCAGCCTGTGCCAGTGCCTCCCCACGCTCACTGCAAAGAATTTCTTCCTTCTCTCCAGGGCCAATCTGCCCTCCTCAAGCTTCACCCCATTGCCTCTCATCCTGGCACCCCCAGCCCTTGTGCAAAGTCCCTCCCCAGCTACTGGCAGGCTGCTCTAAGGTCTCCCTGGAGCCTTCTCTTCTCCAGGCTGAACAGCCCAACTCTCCCAGCCTGTCCCCACAGGGGGACTTCACCCCAAGCCCTGCCAGCCCCTGCTGCTCACCTCATAGCTGTTGGTGGAGCCAACCAACAGCTGCCCAAGGTCCAGCTGGTCAAGGCTGAAGCAGAGCCAGGGCCCTCGGCCTTCCCCTCGGATGTGCAGAGGCAGCCTGGCCTCACGGCCTGGGGAGAGAGTTCCATTGGGTGAGGTCCTTGAGGCCTTGAGGTGGGAAGGGACCTTCCAAGGTCAGCCAGCCCAAGCCCCCTGCCCTCAGCAGGAAGAGCTGCAAGTGGAGCAGGTGGCTCTGAGCCCCAAACAACCTGAGCTGGAGTGGTTCCAGGGAGGGGCAACCTGCCCCCTCCCTGGGCAGTTTGGGCCAGGGGCTCAGCACCCTCAGGGTCAAACATTCCAGGGGGATGAGGAGGTCAGCCAAGGGGCTTGGAGGAATCCAGGAGCAAAATTAACTGACTCCCTAGTTAAACCTCCTGGGGTTGCTCTTTCAGGGACCTGGGCTCTGGGACAGATTCCACCCTGAGAGCACAGGGGAGCAGCTGCTTTGCAATGCTCCTCTTGCAAAGCTCCAGGAGAGGAAGGCCCAGCAGGGCCTTTCAGGAGCAGGCTCCTCTCTCCCAACACAGAGCATTTGCCCAGCTCTGCCTCCTAGAGCCCCAGAGCAGCTCAAGGGCTGTGTGCAAGCAGCTCTCCTACTGCTCTGCAATGCAAAGCCTCCCCTGGAGATCCAGCCCTGCTGCAAGGGGAGGGACATCTCCCTCAGCAGAGCAGAAAGCCCAGAGCCAGCAGCTCAGCACTGGCAACTTCTCCAAGCAAGCCTTCCCTTGCCCAGCTCTGACAAGTGCAGCTGGGGCAGGAAGACATTCTGGGAGCACAAGCCCTGGGCTGGCACTGGCCAAGGGAAGCAGGCCCACTCTGGAGGGGAGGCAAACCATCAGGTTCCCTGCAGGAAGCCTGCAGCAAGCTCCCACCCTCGAGACACAGCCTGAGCAGCACCCTGCAGAGATGGAGGGGGAGGACAAGGAAGCCTGAACCTGGCTGCAAGCACTCCCTGCCCTGGGCTAGCACAGCAAAGCCACCACCTCTGGAAGGGCAGAGCTGGCGTCACTCAGGGGCCAGTGATGGCTGCTGCCACCAAGAGCCTGACCACACTGCAGGCAGACAGCACCAGCACAGAGCTCATGCAGCAGGCTGCTGGGGCTCAGCTTTCCAGGGAGAGCCTTCTCCTGCTGAGCAGAGCAAGCCCTGAGCAATGCCACCCAGGGGAACCACAGCCTCAGAGCTGCCAGGGGACAATGCCCAGGCAGGGAGAAGCACCTGCTGGCCAGAGATGGTCCTTGGGAGGGCACCCTGCACTCACTGGGAGGAGATCCAGGGGCTGGGAGCACTCTGGAACTCAGCTCCTCAGGAGCCCCAGGATGCCTCCAGGCTATGAGGACTCCTCTTGGAGGGAAATGGGCTGGAGGGGCTTAGGGGCCACTGAAGCTGCCGAGTTGTGTAGCTCCTCAGCCTTCACAGACTCCTCCCAGCAGCGCAAAGCCACGGCAGGAAACCTGAGCCCTTCCCTGCCTCCCGTGGCATCAGTGATCCAGAGGCAGTGTCCTGAGCCCTGGCCTTGGACAGGAGAGCAGCTGGGAGCCACGGGGACAGCAGGCACGTGTCCTCTTGGCCACTGAGCCTTCCTAGCAACTAGAGCAGGAGCCGGGGGGCTGGAAGGCTGCTTGTGCCCGGCCTGCAGCCTGGGGCAGAGAGCAGCAGGAAGAAGCTGTACCTGAGATGTCACAGTAGAGCCTGGCTTCATAGACTCTGGCTGCCTGGGGCTTAAAGGTCACCTGGATCTCTGCTGAGGAGTGTGGCCACACCTCTCCCTCCTAGAAGAGAAGAGGGCAGCAAACCATTGATCTCCAAGCCTTCCAGCTCAGGTTTGCAGCCACAGCCCTGCAGCCTTTCTTCCGAGCACCAAGGGAGAGCGAGGAGCAAGCACCACATGTGCTGGGGTGGGGGAGGAGAGACAGACACAGGCAGAGCTCTGCATGGGAACCTGCTCCAGAAGGGAGGGAAGCCTGGGAAACCAAGAGCCTGAGAAGGCTGGACAAGGCAGAAGGAGAGAGAGCCACGGAGCAGCCCACTTCTAGCCAGAGCACAGCGTGGAACACCCCCAGAGCCAGTGAGGAAAGATTGCCGCTCACAGGGCTTGAGGCCAGGCTACAGTTGGTGTCCCTCCAGCATCACCTGGAGCACCAGGACTCAGCACTGGGGGCAGGCAGACTCCTGCCCCTCACAAGCTCAGGAGCAGGTTCAGCTGGTTGTGGAGAGGCAGTGCAGCTGTCACCAAGCAGGAGCTGGCTTACCAGCGGCTCGATGGTGAAGATCTGGGAGCGCAGCAGGGCCTCTCCTTGCTCCTTCGCCCTCTGCTGCTGGCAGATGCGGGAGAGCCGGGAGCGGCGTCCTTGGGGCGCAGGCTGCTGCCTGGGCTCCTCGGGGGGATGCGGCTTGAACTGCCCCCACAGCCTGCAGCCCAGAGACAAAGCCCAGCAGGCAGCGGCATCAGCAGCAGCCCTGCAGAGGCTCTGGCAGAAGCGCTCGGGGAGGAGCAGCAGCGGCACAGCCAGGGGCTGCCCCCGAGCCCCCGGCTCCCGGCCCCAGCCCCCCACCCCTGCCTCTTCCCTGGCCACTTGCCCTCCATGCTTGCGAGCTCGGAAGAGCTCTGGGAAAGGCAGCAGCCCCCGAGAGCCTCCCTGGCTCACAGCCACTGCAGTCAGCTTTCCAACCAACCTCTGCTGCTCCTCCTCCTCCTGACTAGCAGCAGCCTTCCACTGGAAGTGAGCTCTCACATCACTGCCATTGTGGATGAGCAGGGTGCTGCGGGTGCTCAGCGACAGGTAGGTCTTCTCCATGCTCAGGGAGCTCCTGTCCAGCCTGATGTTCACATCCACAGCTGTCCCACTGAGGCTGGTGTGAAGATCTTCTCCTGGAAGAGCCAAGGGGAGTCTCTGCTCATCTCACTTGCCAGCTACAGGAGCATTTGGATCCTTTCTACAAACTCCAGGCAGCTCCAGTGCTCCCTGCAGGGCTGCAGCACCACAGCAGCACCCAGAGAGCACCTCAGGCTTCCCAGGAGCCAAGGGCAGCAACAGGGACAAAGCAAAGCTCTGCTGCAGGCAGGGGAAACACACCCCGAGGGCACCTGTAAGCAAGGCTCTGCTTCAGCATCACCTCTGCTGAGCCAAGGCTGCCAGAAGCATTTGGAGGTCACACCTTGGCTCCCCACTTACTCCTCAAGGGAGTGATGAGGCTGAGCCTTCTCCTGGGGCCTGAGCTGGGCTTCTCCTAGCCCAGGATAAATCTGACACCTCTCCAAGGAGGCAGTGAGCACTTCCTGCCCAAGCCCAAGAGCCTTTTAGTCCTGAAGCTGTGAGGTGTGGGATGGAGATGGGTAGAGGACAGTGCAGGGAAAGGGCCTGAGGCAAGCCCAGGGAGAAGCAGAGCAGGGGACAGAGGAGTGCCAGAGGCCCCGGGCACCACAGAGTCTGACAGAGCCCTGCCCTCCTCCTGTCAGCCCTCAGGCACAGCACTGGCTGGGAGCCAAAGCTCACCCTCTGCAGGGGGGAGCCAAGGACACGGGGTGCAGCCAGGCAGTGCCCAGCACTGACCTGAGTCGCAGTGCAGGGTCAGGGCCCCGCGGTGGTCCCCGGTGCGCAGCGGCAGGAACTCCACAGCCACCTGCACGGCGGCCCCGGCCCCCAGAGCTCCCACACGGGGCTCAGCAGAGAATGGGCTGCAGGAGAGAGACAGCAGAGCTGCTGCAGGGAGCCTGGAAGAGATCTTTCAGCGCAAGTCCAACCATGGTCCCATTGCTAGGTCACCCCCAAACCATGGCCCTCAGCACCCCCCCACCCCCCCAGGGATGGGGACTCCACCACTGCCCTGGGCAGCCTGGACCAGGCCTTGACGACCCCCAAGGGGAAGAAATTGTTCCTCATGTCCCAACCCAAACCTTCCCTGACACAAGTGAGGTCAGTTCCTCGTGGCCTATCACTTGTTCCTTGGGAGCAGAGACCAAGCCCTGCCTGGCTCCAGCCTCCTTTCAGGGAGTTGAGGAGAAACAGAAGATCTCCCCTCAGCCTCCTCCAGGCGAAATCAACCCCAGATCCCTTAGTTGCTCCTCACAAGACTTCTGCTCTCGACCCTTCACCAGCTCTGTTGTCCTTCCTGGACCCACCCCAGCACCTCAATGGCCTCCCTGTAGTGGGGGGGCCAAAAGTCATGGCAGTACTCAGGGTGTGAATCCAGTACCCAGTGCAGGGTACACTTCCCTGGTCCTGTTGGCCACACCATTGCTGACCCAGGCCAGGATGCTGTTGGCCTGCTCAGCCACCTGGGCACAGGCTGGCTCAGCTTCAGTCTCTGTCGACCAGCACCCCAGGTCTTTGCTGGGCATCTTTCCAGCCACTCTTCCCCCAGACTGGAGTGTGGCAGGGGGTTGCTGTGAGCCGGGTACTGGACCTGCCACTTGGCCTTGATCAACCTCATGCCATTGGCTTGGCCTTCGATCCAGCCTGGCCAGGTGCCTCTGTAGGTGAACAAGCAGCTCAGCACTGCTGCCCAGCTTGGGCCTGTCTGCAAGCTGACTGGGGGAGCCTCAGTGCCCTCACCCAGGCCATTGACAGAATGTTCAGGAGAACTGGCCCCAGCACGGAGCCTTGGTGACCAGACAGCAAGCGGAGTTCGCTCCATTCACTGCAGACAGCAGAAGGAAAACCAACCCCAGGGGATCAGAAAGAGAGCTCCTGGCTCAGTGCTGAGGAGATTCAGCCCTCAGAAGGGCCTAGAGTAGAAAATGACACCAGGTCCCCCATAGCCTGCATCCAGCTCCCTGCAGTGAGGCTGCAGAGCCCAGCTGCTGGCAATGCCACCAGAGCAGGGCTGCTGGAGAGCACAGGGGTGGAAGAGCTGCTGGCACTCAGAGCTTCCCCCTGGCTTCCTGCCACCCAGAAACCTCACCTCAAGAGCTGCCAATGGCAAGGCAACTCCTGGGCCAGGAGATCACAGCCTAGAAAGCAGCCAGGGCCAGGCCAAGCCTGGCCTGAAGAGCAGAGCAGGATGCTGAGCTCCTCACCTCTGAGTGCTGAGGCTGTAGTGAGCCTCCCGCTGGCCCAGGTTGCGCAGCAGCAGAGTCCTCTGGGTGCTGTGCCTGACCGGGCAGAGGGAGAAGTTCAGCTGCGGGGGGAAGTCCAGCACAGCCTGGGGCCCGACAGCCCGGATGGGCACAGGGAACTCCTCCCTCTCGGTGACACACAGCAGCTGGTGGCAGTAGTCCTGCAGGGAAAGGAAGAGCCTCAGCAGGCTGCAGGCAGTGCCAGCCCCAGGGCGGAAGGAAAGCTGCTGGGCTCCGGCTGGCTGCCAGCTGCAGGATCTTCCAGAACTCTTCCAAGCAAAGCAAAGCAATTCCATGCTTCTAGAAGCAGCCCATGCTCTGTGCTGAGCCTTGGGAGAGAACCCCCCTGCCCCCATTTTGCAGGGGAACACAGGCCTGGCTTGGAGCAGCTACAGAAACAAGGACCTGTGTGTGCCCAGCACCCACAGCATGGCTGGGAGGGTGCTGGAGCACTGGGCCAGGCTGCCCAGAGAGCTTCACAGAGCCACAGAAGAGTGGGGCTTGGAAGGCTCCTCTGGAGATCATCCAGTCCAACCCCCCTGCTAATGAGGCTGTGCCTCCGTTGTGGGCTCTCCTCCTCTGGAGAGCTTCCTAACCCTCCTGGACATTGCCATCCTGGGCAAGCTGCTGTGGTGTCCCTGCTCCAGCAGGGGGGTTGGGCTGGGTGACCTCCAGAGCTGCCTTCCAGCCCCCCCCATTCCAAGGCTCTGATGAGCAGCAGGCACGAAAAAGGATGGCTCCAGAGATCAGCTTCTGTTGCCTGCCTGCTGTGGCCAGCAGGACACACAGAAGGTGAAACCAGTTTGCCAAGGTGCTGCTCCACACTCTGCTCAGGCCCACTGTGGCTCCTCCAAACCACAGCTCACTCTTGCACAGACTTTTGCATTCAGCCATGGAGTAAAGCCATGAGAAGGCAGCAATGGACATATCCTAGCAACCAGCACCTTGAGAGGCTGCCCCCAAGCCTCACCCTGCAGCCAAGGAACGTCACAGCAGGAGTCCCAGCAAGGAGAAACAGCCCTGCAGCACCCAAGTGCCTCCTGCCCAGGAGAGCAGCATCTCCAGCATGGGAAAGGCTTTCTCCCAGTCTGGGACCCAGTGCAGCCCTCCTGAAACCAGGACAGCTCCTCAAAACCCACCCCAGATGCCCTGTTCTGCAGCCAGCCCTGCAGCTGCCCCTTCCCCTGAAGGCAGCAACCTCCTGAGACCTCCAGGCTCACCTTGTGCTCCTCGGGGGTGAAAAGGATGCGGTAAGTAGAGGTCATGCCAGGTGCTACCTTCTGGCTCACCTCCTTGGGCTCAACCACCCTGAAGTAAGGAGAGGCCTTCATGAAGACCTTCACCCGCTGAGGAACCTGCAGGGAAGACACAAAACTGGGATTTGCCACCTGTGGCACTGTGAGAAGAAACCTGGCCATGGCCCAGCTGCCATCCTTCCTTCCCAAGGCACTTTCAGCACAGGGGACCAGGCCGGAGCCAAGTTCTGCTGCCTGGGCAAAAGAGCTCCAGGACATGGGCTGCAGGCCAAAGCCCTGCTGGGAAGCAGAGCCACAGGAAAGGAGAAACTGAGGCACATTTGAATGAGGAAAGGGGAAACAGCAGCACGGTGCCTGGGATCAGTGTGGAGCACACAAGTGTCCCATGGGCAGCTTTCCAACACTCCCAAGCTAGGCACCAGAGCAGGAGTGGCTCCGTTCTGCCCAGCAGGGACTGAGAGGGACCACACTTTGCAGCCTTCCTTGCCAAAGGGCCTTCTCTTTCCAGCCACAGCCCTGTCAAAGCCACTTCTCTCAGGACACACTTGGACTGCTCTTGCTCTTCCCCCACAGCTTTTGTTATCCCCTTCTTTCCCCCAAGAGGCAGGTTTGGGGAGGAGGTCCTTCCCCTGCTCTCATGCAGGCTGCTTCTGCCTTCCCACCTGCCCTCCTCTCCCCTTCACACCTTGCTCTCCATTGCAGAGCAGCAGCTTCCAGGACACTTTTCTGTTGCTGACCCCTCTCTGCCTCCAGCACACTGCCCACTGCCTGGCAAGGGAACCCCCTGTGTGCACAGGGTTCTCTCCTGGAGCACTTTTGCACCCAACTCCTCTCCTCTCTCCTGTCTCTTCCCACCAGCTTGCTCTGGGCACCTGCCTGACTCCAGCAAATGTTTCCCCAGCTGCAATTCAGAGAGTCTCAAGCGTTCCCCTTCACACAGGAACAAAACTGCTGACACTTGGCAGCATTGCCCTGCTCCACTTCTTTGGGGAATCTCATCATCACCACCAATTCTTTCCAAGCACAGGTGCAGACCTTCAGGAGGACATCGCTCTGGATGTGCTGTGGTGTTTGTTCCAAAGGGAAAGCAGGGATCCAGAGAAGCCCCAGCAGGACTGCATGGAGCTTAGCAGGACCCCAAGTGGCAGCTAAAGGCCTCCCCTTGCTGCTGCTCCATCAGTCTGTTCCACTGCTCTTTCCAAACACCTCTCCTGGAGCTTCGGTGCCACTCCCTAGGACTTGCCCCAGCATCAAGTGGAGAAGACAGCCCCTGAGCTCTGTCAGTGAATTGCAGAAGCAGCTAAGCAGGCTGTGAGAGGTGGAGATGCCCTCCCCAAAGCCAAGACTGACCAAGGAGCCATCAGGATGTGGTGCACACCTGAGCTCGAGCACGAGAAGAAAGAACAACTGCAGAGCCCTCCCCATTCTCACCCAGCCAGGGCTCTCAGTGGCAAGGCTGCTAGCTAGGAAAGCTCCTCGGGGTTAGCCACCAGCAAGACATGGCAGTGTCAGAGACACCATGCCCAGAGTGGGCAGGCTCCTACCTCCCCCCAGCACTTACCCTGCCCTTGTTGCGCAGAACCAGCGTCTCTTCGTAGACCTCGTAGGGGAGGTAGTTCTGAAAGACCACCTCTGATGGGAGAGCCTCAAAGCAGCTCTGCTCCAGGGCAGCTGAGGAGAGCTGGAGGAGCACAGAGAGCAGGCAGAGGTTCAGCTGCTGGCAGCAGGACTCCTGAGCAAGAACCCTGCACTGCTCTCCACTCAAGCCCAGCCTCTTGGTGAGTCCCTCTGCCCGGCTCAGCCTGGGCACCAGAAGCTCTCCCACCCGGCTCCTGGGTGGCTCAAGAGGCTCTGGGCTGTGCTGAGCAGGCTCAGGCTAAGCAGCTCTTGTGATGGCTCTCCAGGTTCCCTCTCCAAAACACAGGGCAAAGGCCTGTGCTGCTGTGGTCACACAGCACCAGAGCACTCCCTGACAGTGCTGGCAGCACTCATGGAGCAGCTGAGAGCCAGGAAGGGACAGGAGGCTCCAGGGGAAACACTCTGGGGATGATCTTTGCTTTGAGGCAGGGAGGCCGAGGCCCAAGCAACCCCAAACAGCGTTTCCAATCCAAAGCCTGGAAGCTGCTCAGGAGGGAACAGCACCAGAGGAGGTTAGGCAGGACAAGGAGAGGTGAGTGCTGGCAAGGTTCAGCTCCTTTCTCTGCAGCGCTGGGCAGCTGGAGGAGGACTGGACTCGGCAGCTCCTTCTGCCAGGAGCTTTCAGGGGCTCTTTGATCCTGCTCTGGTGCTGCTGCCTTTGTTCAATGCTACTGCAGCAGCAGCCTGGCAATGCACCCGAGCAGCAAATGCTGGCAGAGCAGAGGCACTGCTAGGAGAAACTTCCTCCCTGCTTTGCCTCCCCTCTGCCAGCTGTGCTGCTCCCACTGACAGACCCAGGCAGCTCTCCTGCTTCTCCACACAAGCCATGGCCAGGCTGAAGCCAGCAGCTGCAGCATGCTGCCAGTTCTCTGTGTGCTCAGCTGAGGGCTTCCCAACCTCCTGGGCTGGCCAGGGCAACCCTCCACCAGTATGTCACAGGTCTGCTGCTGGCAATTTCTGCTCAGCAGCCTCCCTCCCTGCTCTGCCCTCGGGGCTGTGTGCTCTGGCAGCAAAGCAGCTTGAGGCACACATGCAGCAAACACTGAGCCAGACAGAGCACAGCCACGGGCTGAGGCCCCTCTGCAGCTGGCAGGAGCCTGCAGCCTGCAAACCCAGCCCCCTGTGAGGGCCCCAACCTGCTGCTCCACCCCAAAGCACCAATGCAGCTGAGTGTGCTCAGGCCTGAGCAACTCCTGCAGGCCTTCAGTCCTCCCAGGCCAAGGCTGCCACCAGTGCAGGAGTGCTAGCCCCAGGCATTTGGCAGCGACCACCCCAGGCAAGAGCTGCCTGTGTCAGCAGGAGGATGGCCAATGGCAGGCTCCTGCCCTTGTGTCCTGCCCCAGCCTTGCCCCAGCATGGGGCTTGGGTGCCAGGGGCTCAGCTCCAGTAACCCCCAGCAGCTGCAGCAGAGCTTCTCCAGCACAGCTCAGGACCAGGGAGCAATGTCTGAGCTTTGTCCTGGCAGGAGGAACTCAGCACTGCCAGCAGCTGCACAGCACAGCAGGACCTGGCCAGCCAGCTCTAGAGAGAAGCTGGAGGCAGGCCTGCCAGCAGCAGGCTCCTCTCCAAATGCCTCATCAAACAGCAAGGAAAAGGGCAGGCAAAGTTTACCTTTGGACAGGAGGCCTCACTGGAGTCTGCAAGCTGGGGAATCGGGGGCAGGGTCCTGGCCTCAGGCTTGCCCCTCCTGGTAAGAGGGGGCAGCTTCATCTCCTGGATGCTGCCCCTCTGGGTGGAGAGTGGGGGCAGCCTCATCTCCTCCAGGATGCTGCCCCTCTGGGTGGAGAGTGGGGGCAGCTTCACCTCCTCCTGCCTGCTGCCCCTCTGGGTGGAGAGTGGGGGCAGCTTCACCTCCTCCTGCCTGCTGCCCCTCTGGGTGGAGAGTGGGGGCAGCTTCACCTCCTCCTGCCTGCTGCCCCTCTGGGTGGAGAGTGGGGGCAGCTTCACCTCCTCCTGCCTGCTGCCCCTCTGGATGGAGAGTGGGGGCAGCCTCATCTCCTCCAGCCTGCTGCCCCTCTGGGTGGAGAGTGGGGGCAGCTTCACCTCCTCCAGCCTGCTGCCCCTCTGGATGGAGAGTGGGGGCAGCCTCATCTCCTCCAGCCTGCTGCCCCTCTGGGTGGAGAGTGGGAGCAGCTTCACCTCCTCCTGGATGCTGCCCCTCTGGGTGGAGAGTGGGGGCAGCCACATCTTCTGAACGTTGCCTAGCCTCTGCTTGAGCAGGGGCACCCTCCTCTCTTCAGTCTTGCCACCCCTCTGGATGATCTGGGGCAGGCTCCCCTCCTGAGTGCCACCCTGGCACTCCATGACCTCAGGCATCTCCTGCAGGAAGAGAAGGGAGTCAGCTGAAACACACACCACCAGCACAAGCCACAGCAACCCCTCTGCTCCTCTTGTCCAAGTGTCACTGAGGAGTAATTGGTGGTCACAGCTCCCAGGCCAGTCCTGGAAGCCTCCTGAGTGACCTGCTGCAGGGTTTCACATCAGAGCATTCATGAGGCAGAGCAGAAGAGACCAGCTCCAGCCAAGGGGCTCTATCCCATGAGCTTCTGCCTGACTTGCTGGGGCATGCCTGGGGATTGCAGCTCTCTGGGCATTAGTTCCCTCTGTAGTGCTGCTGGATAGAGCCAGGGAGCTCTGAAGAGAGCAGGGCAAGAGTGCTCAGAACTGCCCCAGCTCTGCCCTTGCCCCAGGCTCCCCAGCCTGCACTGTGGAGATGGCACTGCTGGGGGTGGCAGAGGAGGGCAGGAAAGCAGCCCTGTGCCAGGACTGAGGTGCAGGGGAATGCCTCCAAGTCGGAGTTCTCCTTCATTCTCTCTGTCCTGGCCTCACAGAGCCCTCCACAGAGACATCTCCTTGAGAGACCATCAGCACCAGGGCATCTCCAGTCAGGTGAGCTCCAGTCAGCAAAGGGGACATGTCTGGAGGGGAAGGAAGAATTGCCCTGACTCCACTGTTTGCAGGGCTGGATCTGTGCTCCATGGAGGCTATCCCAGCACGGTGGGGGTTGGAAGG
The DNA here is from genome assembly GCA_015227895.2 of Colaptes auratus. Classification (NCBI taxonomy): domain Eukaryota; kingdom Metazoa; phylum Chordata; class Aves; order Piciformes; family Picidae; genus Colaptes; species Colaptes auratus. The sequence continues at coordinate 21,795,846 of CM026889.1, forward strand.
GACCTCTGGGGATCAGCCAGTCCAACCCTCTTGCAAACACAGGGTCACCCAGAGCAGCTTGCCCAGGATCACATCTAGGTGGGTTTGGAATGTCTAGAACCACTCTGGGCAGCCTGCCCCAGGGCTCCTTCTTGACCACAGCAGCTACTTACAGTGCCAGGCCGCTTTGCCTCTCTGGCTGGCTTCAGGTGACCAGGTGCTGCCACTGCGCCCTGGAGCCCCTCAGGCATTTTGGAGGCTCTCTTGGAGCGATGGTTCTGCTCAGTGGCCACGGCTCAGCTCACCTGCAAGGAGCAGCAGCAGACCTTTGAAAAGCCAGAACCCCCCTCACAGCACACCCAAAGGCTCCACAGTGTCTCCAGGCTGGGGCATCCTTCCCAAGGGGACCACACCTGGGCTGCCCTGCTGCTGTTTCTGAGCCGGGGAGCACAGAGCTCCACGCCCTGGGGAAGAGCCAGAGCTTCTCACCAGAGTTTCTCAGGGCTGCTCTGCTTGGCTTCAGGGACAGAAAGGATCCAGCAAAGATGACTCCCTCCAGACACAGAATTACCACAGTGCCCAGGAGCATTTCTCCAGGGAGAATGAGGGCCCTGCTCTTCACTCCCTGACACCCAAACTCAAGGCTCCCTACAGGCACTACAGAGGCTGCAACCGCAGAAATCAAAGCAGGAGACCACGCGAGGAAGAAGCTCAGCAAGAAATGCTGCAGGGGTGAAAGCAGGGCCACTGAAGGCTTCATCCTAACAGCAGAGGCTCTCCAGCCTCCTTAGCCTACAAGTAGCATGGCTTAACAGGTCCACCTGAGTGAACCAGGTGCAGGTCAACTTCTTCCACTCAGCAGCATGGCCACCACCTCTCTTCGTCAACACAAAGCCTATCAACAGGGACCTCCACTCTGCTGAGGGGCACCAGGGACCCACAGCCAAGCTGGCACAGGAGGCACTGCCAGCAGCCCTACAAAACATCCTCTCACCCTTTCTGAACCATCTGCAGATTCTGCAGCAGCACTTCCCAGTGTCCAGCACAGGCTGCTGGATGGTCACATCCTGACCAGCTGCCTTCCTGAGGCCTCCCTGAGTGATCCAAAACGCTCAGGAAACCTCAGTCCAAACCAAAGTGCTTTCATCTCAATCCTCCAGACCTTCTTGTGCAAACAATTGTGTGTGTGCCTGCCCCTCTCCCACAGTGGGACCCAGCCTCTGGAAGAACAGAAGCACTCAGCTCAGAGACATCCAACTGCAGAAGGGGAAGGGACCAAAGGCAGGAGCAGGAATGCAGCCTACAGCCTGAGCGCGGCCGGCTCCCGCCTGACGCCGGCTCTCCAGCACACACACACACTGCTGGCTGCCAGGAGAGGCAACATTCCGCAGCTGCTGCAGCGCTGCTGCACTGCTGCAGCACTGGCTGGGCCCCCCTGCTGCTGCTGAGGCAGCTTGGACTTCACTGAGTTGTTTCCCAGCCCTCAGTGCAGAGGCAAGGTTGGACAAGCTGTCCTGAGTTACCTGCAGCCTCCTGAAGCAGTGCAGCCTCTGGATTTCTCTGAGACACCTGCAGGAACTGCTGCCTCTCAGGAAATCCCCTGGGGCCTTAAAATGCAAGGAAAGGAGAGTTGGGCTGGGGTAGCTCTGCAGTCTCTGCTACCTAGGCATCTGCTGCACTCTCCATCCTCAGCCTGCACAGCGGTTGCTAGGCAGAGGAGAAATCCTCTGGTCCCTCCTTTGCAGATGGGGCAGCAGAGGCCAAGGCCTCCCAGAGCCCAGGGCTGAGAGGAGGAGGAGGAGGAGCAGGCTGGCAGCAGTGAGACAGGCAGCCTCTGTCCCCTCCAGGCTTCACCCCAGCCTGCCGGCAGACACAGCAGCATCCCACGGCAAGGAGGAAGCCCCGGAGGGAGTTTGTGTTTCAGGGAGCCAAGTTTGCTGCCTGCCCAGCTGTGGTGGCAGGGAGAAGAGAAGGGGCCCCAGCCCCCGGGGGTCCCAGCCCCCGGGGTCCCCAGCGTGGCAAGTGCTGCAGCTCCAGGGGGCTCTCCCCCAGCACAAGAACCTCCGCTTGGCTCCGGGGGCAACCTCCTCCCTCCCATCCTGCCCCAAGCAGCAGCTTCGTGCCGGCAATGTCCTCAGCACTGCTGTGTGGGACAGCAGTGCTCAGGCTTCCACCCTCCCTGCCCAGCCCTGCTCCCAGCCCTCCCTCCTGAGGCAGCCGAAGTCCCCCCGGGCTTGGGCTGGGGAGGGGACAGAGCCATCGTCACCTGGGCCCGCGGCCGGCCCCACTGTCCACCGGGATCCACCACTGGACACCGGGATCCACCACTGGACACCACTGTCCACCACTATCGCCCCGCAACAACCAGCAGCCACCAGCAGCCAGCCACTCTCCCGCTCCACTCTCAGGGCTGTGCCTGGTTGCCACAGCAACAGAGCCTGAGGCCACCCAGCGGCACCCTGGCAACCGCGGGGACAATGAGAGGAGTGCCCAGCGCTGGCACCAGATGGCAGACACCGGGCACAGGGCTGCCCAGAGCCACAGGGGAGCTGCCTGTGGAGCCCTGCTCCAGCTCCCCCAGGGCAGGCCCGGAAAGCCTCCCAGGCCCCAGGGCTGCCAAGCTGCTCCTGCAGGGAGCCCCCACACAGCTCCTGCTGCCCCAGGAGGCACAAACCGGCTGCCTGCCCCTCTGGCCAGGCTGCCTTGGCTGAGCCCAGGCTGCCACTGGCCTCCTGTGCTGCAAGTGCCCCTCGCTGGCTCACCTCCAGTTTCTCAGCCACCGGCACCCCGAGGCTGCAGGCTGCTCCCAGGTTTCCCAGGGAGGCTCATCTCTCTGTGGATGCCTCTTCCCTGGGGGTGCCCAAGGCCAGGTCGGATGAGGCCTCGAGCAGCTGAGTCCAGTTGAGAGCTGTCCCTGCCCAGGGTGGGAAGGTTGCTCTCTGAGGCCCCTTCCAACCTGAGCCACTCTATGATGTTTCAAACACACCTCTCACCCTACAAAGCAGTCTTGCTTCTCGATCACCTTAGACAGGGAAGAGCACTGCAGGGTGCATAGCCCAGAGTGACTCCAAGAGCCCCTGCTCAGGCAAAGTTGCCACTCTGCAGCCATTGCACTCTGCAGCCATTTTGGCTGCCGAGCTGGCCGGCACCGGCACCGGCACGCTTGAGCTGAGATCTTCCTCTCTTGGTTTATAGTATTTAGGGGGAATATAAATGACTGTATCTATAAATATGGTATTGAAATAAATAAATGATAGTATCTAGGTGGAATAGATCTCTGTATATTTGTTTGTTTGTTTTAACAACTAACAATAAACCCCTGAACCCTGGGAACACCTCAGCCAAAGGCTGTTAGAAAATCCCTTGGTGCCCAGACAGAGTTGGTGCATCAGCATGCAGGAGTCCAGCCTGCTGGCTGCAGAGTGCTGGAGCCTGGCACTTGGAATGGAGGGGGAAGGAGACAACACCTGTGTCAGGTGTGACCAGGTGAAGCTTCTCCTCAGCCTGGTGGCTGAGCTTAAGGATGAAGTGGCCGAGCTGAAGGATGAAGTATCTAGGCTCAGGACTAGAGGGGAATGTGAAAGGGAGTTAGATATGTGGGAGCAGGCTCTGCAGACCTCCCCTGCTGAGGGAGGCGTCCCCGGAAACAGGGGGGGATGGATACAGGTCCCTCTTAGGGGAAGCAAGGGGAATCCCTCCTGGCCCTCTCCCCCCCACCCCGTTGCCCTTGCATAGTAAGTATGAGGCCCTGCAGGCCGAGGGCAACGTGGATGAGAGGGATGAAGAGGAACCATTTCAGGAGATGCCTAAGGCCAAGCAGTCCCCAGCAACTATGAGGACCAGCACTGTAGAGAAAAAGAGAAGGGTTATAGTTGTTGGGGACTCTCTCCTGAGGGGACTGAGGGACCCATATGTCATCCTGACCCATCCCATAGGGAAGTGTGCTGCCTGCCTGGGGCCCAGATAAGGACATCACCAGGGGACTCCCTCAGCTGATCCAGCCCTCTGACTATTACCCATTGCTGGGAATCCAAGCTGGAAGCGAGGAGATTGATAAGAAGGGCACCAGGACAATCAAACAGGAATTCGAGGCCCTGGGACAATTGATTGACAGGGCAGGAGCTCAAGTGGTGCTCTGCTCAGTTCCCTCAGTGGCAGGGGAGTACACTGAGAGGAACAGGAGAACCCATGCCATCAAGAGTTGGCTCAGGGGATGGTGCCAGCAATGGAGCTTTGGGTTCTTTGATGAAGGGGCAACTTCTACTGCACCCGACCTGCTGGGTCCTGCTGGGGTGCAGTTATCTCGAAAGGGCAAGAGGGTACTAGCCCTGGAGTTGGCAGGGCCCATTAAGAGGGCTTTAAACTAGGTCTGAAGGGGGTGGGTGAGGAAACCAGTCTCTCTGGAGAGGAGAGAGTGGGACACCAATGAGGGTCAATTGAGACATCAAGAGCCCAGCTGAAGTGCAGGTACAGCAATGCACGCAGCATGGGCAACAAGCAAGAGGAGCTGCAAGTCCTGGTCCACCAGGAGGACTATGACATAGTTGCTGTTCCTGAGGCATGGTGGGATGGTTCACACAGCTGGAGCACTGCAGTGGGGGGTTACAGGCTCTTCAGGAGAGGCAGGAGAGGCAGAAGAGGAGGAGGGCTGGCTCTGTATCTTAGGGAGTCACTCTTTGCCACAGAGCTTGAGGTGGAGGATGAAAGGGTTGAGGGTCTGTGGGTTAAGATCAGAGGGAGGCCTAACAAATCTGACACCCTGGTTGGAGTCTGTTACAGACCACCCAAGCAGGATGAGGAGGCAGATGAAGTATTCTATAAGCAACTGGAGGCTGTCTCAAGATCATCAGATCTTGTCCTTGTGGGTGACTTTAACCTGCCAGATGTCTGCTGGGAACTTAACTCAGCAGAGAGGAGGCAGTCCAGAAGGTTCCTGGAGCGCATGGGGGACAGCTTCCTGATGCAGCTGTTGAGAGAGCCTCCCAGGGGTCAGGCTCTGCTTGAGCTGCTGCTCTGCAATAGAGAAGGGCTGGTGGGAGACGTGACCGTGGGAGGCTGCCTGGGGTGCAGCGACCATGAGATGGTGAAGTTTTCCATGTGCAGGGAGCTAGGGAGCAGCACCAACAGAACCTTCACCTTGGACTGCTGGAGGGCAAACTTCAGCCTGTTTAAGCAACTTATTTGCAAAGTTCCCTGGGTATCAGCCCTCAGGAACCGAGGGGCCAGGATGGTTGGAGCTACTTCCAACAGGAGCTCTTGGAGGCACAGGAACTGGCAGTTCCCATGGGCTGAAAGACGAGCCGAGGGGAAGGCTCTGGGCCTGGATGAGCAAGCAGCTCCTGGAGGAACTAAGGGAAACAAGAGGCTGTATCCCCTTAGGAAAGCGGGGAGGCAACTGGAGATACATTTAAGGAAGTTGTTAGGTCATGCAGGAGACAAATTAGAGAGGCAAAGGCCCAGTTGGAACTGAAGCTGAACACCTCTGTGAAGGATAGCAAAAAGCATTGTTACAAATACATTAACCCCAAAAAGAGGGCAAGAAGAACCTGCACTGCTTATTGGACCTGGAGGGGAACACAGTGACTGAAGCTGAGGAAAAGGCTGAGGTCCTGAACACCTTCTTTGCCTCAATCTTTAACAGCAGGGCAGGAGGAGTTCAGGACGAGTGGCCTCCTGAGCTGGGTGATGGGGTCAGGGGGCAGTGTAATGCCCTGGAAATCCATGAGGAATCGGTTCGGGACCTGCTGAGCCACTTGGACGCTCACAAGCCCATGGGGCCGGATGGGATCCATCCTAGGGTGCTGAGAGAGCTGGCAGATGAGCTGCCAAGCCGCTCCCCATCATTGTCCTCCAGTCCTGGCTCAGCGGTGAGGTCCCAGATGACTGGGAACTGGCCAGTGTGAAGGGTCGGATGGAGGAGCCTGGAGACTCCAGGCCTGGCAGCCTGACCTCAGTGCCAGGGAAAATGATGGAGCAGATTATCCTGGCAGCAATAACTGCGCACCTGCAGGGTGGCCAAGGGCTCAGGGCCAGCCAGCATGGATTCAGGAAGGGCAGGTCCTGCCTCTCCAACCTGATCTCCTTCTATGCCCAGGTGACTGCCTGGTGGGTGTGGGGCAGGCTGTGGATGTAGTCTGCCTGGACTTCAGCAAGGCCTTTGACACCGTCCCCCACAGCAAACTGCTGGCCAAGCTGTCAGCCCCTGGCTTGGACAGCAGCACTCTGAGCTGGGTTAGGAACTGGCTGGAGGCTGAGCCCAGAGAGTGGTGGTGAATGGTGCCACTGCCAGCTGGCAGCCAGGCACCAGTGGTGTGCCCCAGGGATCAGTGCTGGGCCCCATCCTGTTCAATATCTTTATTGATGATCTGGAGGAGGGGATGGAGTCCATCATCAGGAAATTTGCAGACGACACCAAGTTGGGAGCAGATGTTGATCAGTTAGAGGGTGGAAGGGCTCTGCAGAGGGACCTCAACCGACTGGACAGATGGGCAGAGTCCAGCAGGATGGCATTCAACAAGTCCAAGTGCCAGGTGCTGCACTTTGGCCACAACAACCCCAGGCAGAGCTACAGGCTGGGGTCAGAGTGGCTGGAGAGCTGCCAAACAGAGAGGGCCCTGGGGGTGCTGGTTGACAGCCACCTAAACATGAGCCAGCAGTGTGCCCAGGGGGCCAAGAAGGCCAAGGGCATCCTGGCCTGCACTAGGAAAAGTGTGGCCAGCAGGAGCAGGGAAGTCATTGTGCCCCTGTACTCTGCTTTGGTTAGGCCACACCTGGAGTCCTGTGTCCAGTTCTGGGCCCCTCAGTTTCGGAAGGACGTCGAGACACTTGAAGGTGTCCAGAGAAGGGACAGGCCTTGAGGGAGAGGCCTTGAGCACAGCCCTGTGAGGAGAGGCTGAGGGAGCTGGGCTTGCTTAGCCTGGAGAAGAGGAGGCTCAGGGGAGACCTCACTGCTCTCTACACCTACCTGAAAGGTGGTTGTAGCCAGGTGGGGGTTGGTCTCTTCTCTCAGCACCCAGCAGCAGAACAAGAGGACACAGTCTCAAGCTGCAGCAGGGGAAGTTTAGGCTGGAGGTGAGGAGAAAGTTCTTCACCGAGAGAGTCAGTGGAGGCCAGGGACAAGCGGAGTCCCTCAGGGATCAGTCTCCTGGGACCAGGCTCGTTCAACATCTTTGTGGGTGCCATGGGCAGTGGCATCGAGTGCACCCTCAGCAAGTTTGCTGATGACACCAAGCTGTGTGGTGCAGCAGACACGCTGGAGGGAAGGGATCCATCCAGAGGGACCTGGACAGGCTGCAGAGGTGGGCACAAGCCACCTCATGAGGTTCAACAAGACCAAGGGCAGGGCCCTGGGTAGTGGGTTGAGGCAGCCTCCCTCCCCACCACGGGCAGAAATAACGACTCTGACAAAGGGACTGCAAAAGTGATGGAAAGTTTAAGTAGGAAAGGGTGAATGTGCACAAAGAACCAGAAACAGTGACAGAAGAAACCCCAAAACAGACCCGGAAGCATCCCATCCCGACCTGAGGGTGGGCCCAAGACCCCCAGGGCTCGTTCTTCCCCCCTCTACCCCCTGCTAGGCTAGTCTCGGCTGGCCAGGCCTGAGACCGCCCATCCCAAGGCCGGGAGATGTCTCCCCCAGGTACCAGGTGCTGGCGAGGGAAGAAAGAGACAGTGCCAGACCCAGCGCTGGATTTTATAGCGGTGCAGGGGACTGTGGTAGGAGATACCTGGTGTCCTGTGCCCTCCCACTGGGCTGGACTCCTGGACACAGGAAGTACAGCATGCAGCAGAGGGCACCCAGCCCAAAGCACCACATGCCACCCCTGATCTCATATCACAACCCCTGCACCCAAACACATCATCAGGTTAGAGATCTTCTGAGGACGTGTCCGGCAAGGTCCATGTCTGCATCTGGGCGTCCAGCCAAGCAGTCTCTCATTCAGGCTCGAGTATCAGTCCAGCCCAGTTCTTCTTTTTCGTCCAATGGAACCTCCCAGCGATGCAGAGTTCGCTCTTCTGCAGTGCAGGTTCTCCATGGATCCGTTGGACATCCTGGCCACCTGGAAAAGCCTCACAACTTCTCAGCCAAGCTTGTAGTCTCACCTATATGGACTCAGCGGCATATTCTCCAGCCCTGGGGCAAGCCAGTCGGAACAATCCGGCTCCACGGCTGCTTTTTTCCGCCCAGCCAGGGTGCCGCAAAAGACCGCCTCCAACCGCGGTCCGAGGCTACACAGATGCCTGTCAGGGGGCTTGGCCCCCCCACTGGGCGCCCGCGTACCGCGGCACGACAGCCCCCGGCTGCACAGCCCCGCCCCGGCAGAGGGCGGGGCCGCAGCACAGCCCGCCGAGACGGAGGGAGGCGGAGCCAGGTGCTCGGCGCCAGCTTGGGGCTCGTCCGAGCAGACCGGCGGCGATTCGAGGTGGCCGCCCCGCAGCCCGAGTGCACGGCCGGTGTCCGCTGCCGCCGCCACTCAGCATCCAGCAGGGCTCCGGCCACCTCTACCGCCGCGGTACAGAATCAAAATCACCTCCACCCCTCGGGCATTCAAACGGCTTCCCCAGCGAGAGGCGCAGGCGCGTTCTCAGAGCCGTTGGAAGCGGCTTTCCAGCTGGGGTCCCCGTTCGCCCCTCTTGGGTTTCGGGAGCTGGCTCGCTGCCTGAGCGATCGAAAATCAATCCTAGGACATGCTGATAAACTGAAAAGTCTTCTTTTAACAGAATAACAGCGTTAATAAACTTCCTCTCGTTAGCTGAAATGCTGGAATGCAGGAGGGGGAGAGGAGTTGGCAGCCAGCCTTTTACATAGATAAGGAATAGCAGGATTTTTCAGTAACTTACTTCTGTTAGTCTTAGACAAGATGCTCTTTTGTGTGAGATAAAGGACATCTGGATGATATGTATGTTTCTGTTGTTTTGAGGCAGATGACCTTTGTATAGATAGGAAGCATCTGGACTCTTTCTGTGAAATACTGACATACCTCTGTCACTTCAGACAGAGAACTTTTGTATCAAGGTTTGTCCAAAACCCTCTGAAGACACACAGGTCTTGTGCAATGATTCTACCTGTGTCAGGCGCCTAAATAGAAGCATAATACAAGAAACTTACTGAGTCTCTTGTGTCTAAGTCAATGCTTATAGATAAGGACCCCCAAAATTGAAAAAACCAGACGCTCTAAAAGCCAAAACACTTTGATCTTTGCAACTCCGAGCTGAGCAGACAATAAATCAAGGAACTTTTGCCTTGCTTCTGGACAGCAACTACCCACAAGCCGCGCGTTGGGCCGCCAAGTAATATACGTGGTGGGGTGAGAAAGTTCCCTCCCCACACACACAGAAAGAAAGCACAGCCAGCTCAGTCGGAAAAGCAGGGGAAAGCTATCTTTACAGGCATCGATGGAAGGCAATGAATGTGTACACAAATATACAATATTTACAGTATATATATACAGAAATACACAGCAATGGACACAACGCAGAAAAGCCTTTTCCCTCCAGCCGGCCAGGGGGGTTCCCTCAACCCCCCTCTCTCCCTCCCTACCTCCCCTTTTTCCCAAAAAGGGTTAGAGAGAGAGAGAAAGGCAATTAAGGAAGGAAAATTCTGTTAGCTCAAAAGTGCATGCAAGGATTAGTTTTCTTATCTGGTTAGCTGTTAACTCAAGGCCGTTCCTGCTTCAGAAAGAGAGAAGCCGTCCAGCCCACAGGACAGAGAAGCACAGACAGCACCCAGCCTGAACCCAGACCAGACTGAACTAACAGAACCCAAACTTAAAATTGCATTCTACAATCTACCAATGAAATTAGTTTAGGCTATCTTGTTTTTGTTCAAATATCAGAAACATTCAGCCAGAGTGTTCAGCAGCTGTCTCTTTCCTAAAGGCACAGCCTCAACCGGTCACACCAGCGAAAGGCGCAGGCGCGTTCTCAGAGCCGTTGGAAGCGGCTTTCCAGCTGGGGTCCCCGTTCGCCCCTCTTGGGTTTCGGGAGCTGGCTCGCCCGCCCGCTGCGGCTGGCTCTGTCCTCGCAGCGAGAACGGACCTGACTCTGGTCTGCTCGCCACTGCTCCTGCCCCGCTGCACTCCCCGCCGCTTCTACCGCCCGCAGAGAGCAAAGCGGGGGGGAAGGGCAGGTCCCGCGTTCTGAAGCGGTACCCCCGACGCACCAGGTGTCCCCCTGCGATCCACGAGAACTCACCCAATGGCCCCGGCAACAAACCTTGAGCCCCACCTTCCCAAACCCAGACCCAGACCGACGCCCAGAACTCAGTTTGAACTGTCCATCTTCTGTAATGCCACCTGCAGTTCCCCACAGCAAGCAGCCCCACGTCGGCGCGCCAGAAATGTGGTGGTGCTGGAGGGTGCCCAGAGAAGGGCCATGGGGATGAGCAGAGGGCTGGAGCACCTCTCCTCTGAGGACAGACTGAAGGAGTTGGGGCTGTTCAGCACGGAGAAGAGAGGGCTGCAGGGAGACCTTAGAGCTGAATGTCAAGATGTGAAGGGGACCTCCAGGCAGGCTGGGGAGGGACTGTTGAGAAGGGCCTGTGGGGATAGGACATGAAGCAGTGGTTTGAAACTGGAGCAGGGGAGATGGAGGTTGGAGCTCAGGAGGAAGTCTGCACAATGAGGGTGCAGGTTCTGCACAGTGAGGGTGTGAGACCCTGGAGCAGGTCACCCAGGGATGTATAGTTCCTGGAGACATGGAAGATCAGACTGGATGGGTCCCTGGGCAGCCTGCTCTAGTTGGAGGTGTCCCTGCTGATTGCAGGGGGGTTGGACAAGGTGACCTTTGAGGGTCCCTTCCAGCCCCATGCAATCTGTGACTCTGTGAGCTGGGGCTGTTCAGCCTGGAGAAGAGAAGGCTGCAGGGAGACCTTGGAGCAGCCTTGCAGGCATGAAAAGGGACTCTCAGAGAGCTGGGGAGGGGCTGGCTGAAGGTGCCTGTAGGGCTAGGAGCAGGGGGAATGGCTTTAAACTGAAAGAGGGGAGAGGGTTAGATGCCAGGCAGAGATTCTTCCCTGTGAAGGTGGTGAGGTACTGGAGCAAGTTGCACAGAGAGCTGTGGCTGTGGCTTTGAGCAACCTGCTCTAGTGGAAGGTGCCCCTGCCCATAGCAGGAGGGGGGGGGTGGAACTACCTGATCTCTAAGGTCCCAACCCAAACCACTCTCTGCCTCCAGGAAATGGTTCCCGGGACTCATTCCAGCACCTTGGCAGGGATGGAGCTGAGGCTTTCTTCAGGCAGACATCCCAGCATGTGCATTTCCTGGAAGGGGTCCAGGCCTGCTGCAGGCATTTCCTTGCTGCCATGCTGATGCGTGGGGGTGTGAAAGGTGAAAATTGCCCCCAGCATGCCAGGGCCAGAGCAGCTCAGGGGGAAAGCAAATGGAGCTTAGTTATGAGCAGGACTGGAGTCGAGGTACGAAATGCAGTGGCTGTGTCTTGCAGGTGGTGCTGCTGGAAGCTCCCTGCCCAGGCCCTCCCCTGCTCCCTGGCAGGGCTACAGCCCATGCAGGCAGGTGCTGGTGTGCAGGGCTGGCTGCTGGCACAGGGCTGGGAGCTGCCAAGCAGAGGCCGGCATCACCTTCTGCTAAGGCAAAGGTTGGGATTCCCTCAGCTCCTGCTGCTGCTTCCAGCAGAGCTGCTGCTCTTGGGAGTGCCTCTGCCTGGCTCTGGCAGTGGTCACCCTTCTGCTGCCTGTGTTTGCTTGCAGTCTCCTTGCTGAGACTCCTGCAGAAGGGGAGAGCTTCTGCGAAGCACAGGAGCAAAGTTGTTTCTTTCTCTGCCAGCAGTTCTTCGGGGTCCTTCAGAAGCTTTGGTAACTCCAGCCCTTTGCTTTGACACTTTCCCCATTCCAGGAGTACCAAGCTCAGAGAAGCAGCAGCAGGCAGCCACGTTTCAGGCAGTTGTGACACAATCCCTGGTGCTGCCTTGGGCCCATGCTGGCCAGTTGGTATTTCAGGTGAAGGGGCACTGCCAGGGTAACTGGGCAGTGACTGAGGTCACACTGCTCTGCCTGGGCAAGGAAGAGAGAGTGAAGGAGCTGCAGATGGCACCATAAGGCCAGAGTGAGGTGGCATGGAGAGAGGGGGTTAGGAGAGGAGTTGCTTACTTGATTAGGCACTGCCACTCCCAGCAAGTTTTCCCACTCCAAGAGGCTCCTGAGCCATCCAGACAGCCCAGGAGAGCAAGTCATCAGTCGAAGGGTTAGTGTCTCCCCTAGAGCAGAGGCCAAGCCAGCTGAGGCAGGACCCGGACAGATCAAGAAATGGTTTTGCCTTCTCTGCTCAAGGCATTGGAGATTGGTTCTGCCATGAACAAACTGCCCTGTGGAATGGCTTTGGCTGGCAAGGTCTCTTCCTTTGTCCATGTCCAGCACTGGGCAGCACAGACAGGGTGGTGATGTAGTGCCTTGAGCAGACATCCAAGCTGTGAGCCAGCGCAGAGCAGCTGTGACTTGGGCCCAGCTGTGTGGCTCTCTGCAGGTCTCAGCTCTGTTTCAGGAAGAGCTGTGGGGGCAAACCCTTAGAGAGGTTCCAGCCCCAGCATCCAGCAGTCAGGCTGTGCAGCCCAGGGTGCTGGTGGCTGCTGGCTTAGTGAGCAGCAGCAGAGCACAGGTTGTGGCAGGGTTAGAGCCTGTTGCTGCATTTGGGCATGGGTAGGGCCAGTTTGGGGGGAGGGGGGCACTGCTGAGTCCTGTTGCTGCTGCAGGGAGAGGAGCTGCTTTTCCTTGCAAGACAGTTTGCAGCAGGGCTTTGGAGCTGACTTTTGGCTGCTCTGCTTCTTTATAAGCCCTCTTAGACATTTGCTGGATCCCTTCTCTGCTCTGGGGCAGCTCCAGCCTGGCCTTCTTGACTCGGGGGGTTTAGGGCTTGTTCCCAGGCCCTCCAAGCACTGAACCCTGAGGCCCTGTACCTTCATCCCGGGGCACAGCAGGAGTCTCTGGCTGCAGAGTGAAATGGCAGCCTCAGAGCCTGCACTGCAGTGCAGCCCCGGGGAGAATGCCGGGGGCAGGGGTGGGAGGAGTTGGTTCCTCTTGGATCCCCTCTCCGGGGCCTCTCTGCCCGGCTGCCCCTTGGGCAAGGCTCCTGCCGAGTCTCCCCCTAGCGGCCGAGCGCCGCACTGCGACGGAGATTCTTTCCCCCTTCTCCTGCTGTGCTTGGAATTGCTTCAGCTGTTAACTGCGGCCTCAAGATTGTACAGTCCCCTGGGGAACAGAGATTCCTGCCATGCACACAACCCAGGAGGGAGTTTTGGGGCAGCTTCTCATGTTAATAAAGAATTGTTCATACTTGTATTGCTCTCAGGTGTGCAGAAGAGTCTCTCCCTCTCTCCTTCCCCCTCCTTTCTTTCCCCAGTACCTCACAGTCATGGCTGTGCTGCCAGAAGGTCAGGAAAGAGAGACAAGGCAGCAAGCCATGGAAGTGGCAATAGAGAAGGAAGCCAAAGAGAGAAATGTTTCTGCAACCACTTTTTATACTCATTAACAAGCCAATGAATGAAATATATAAATCTGTGGAAGGGGTCTGTGTCCTTTAAATGAAGCCCAGTGTTCAGCTCACAGGCTTGGAGCTGGCAGGTGTCAGAGGCTGGGAGCTCTCAGCTGTGGGGGAAGAGGTGTTCAGGGGAAGGTTGGAGCCTGGAGCGGGGCCCAGCTGTGCGCTCCCTGCCCCCGAGCAGGCACTGCTTGGAGCTTGCCCTGCATCACCCTGGGAAGGTAAAGAAAGGCACATTAAAAATCAAAGACAGAGAAGCTTGGGGTCTAGGATCTGCCCTGAGACGCTGGGGACCACCTCTCAACCTTTTCCTGTCACACAACCCAACAGCCTGGCTCCTGCTCAGTGCTGCAGCAGCAAGCCTCAGCAGATGCTCCAAGGCCTCCTGTTCCCCTGTCCTATCCCTGGGCACCACTGAGCAGAGCCTGGCACCTTCAGCTGACTCCCACTGAGCAGCTGAACTGGGGCCTGGAGCTGCCAGGCTGACTCTTGTGCTGCATCACAAGCAGTGGCAATGGCAGGGAGGGGGCCCTGGAAGCCTGGGCTTGGGGGGCCTGCTAGAGAGGGAGGGGTGTGTGAAGCTTTGGCTTCACGAGCTTCTGTGTGAAGCCCAGAGCAGGGATTTCTTTGTATGGGCTCTGCACGACACCCCTGGGGCACTGGAGCTGGTGAGCAGCCTCTGCAGTGCAACTTCCCCATCCTATCCCCTCCTGTCTGGGAGCCCAAGCCCTTCTGTTGCAGCAACACAGCAACCTGCCTGCTCCTGAAAGCACCCCAGGCTCTCTGCAGCAGATCCCTGTCCCTCCTGACCTGGGCAGAGGCCAACTCACACCTGGGAACAACATTCCCTGCCCAATGCTGCTGGCTTGGGTCAGGCCCCGAGGCCTAGCAGCACAGGAAGAAGGGCACTCCTGAGCCACACAGGAGCAGGTTGCTAAGAGGATGCCTGGGGGGGCTGCCCAGCTGCCCCCAGAGGAAGTCAGCCTTGGCTCAGAGCAGCTGAAGTGCAACCCAGTTCTGGGAACACCAGAGGGTGAAAAGCTGCTGGGAAAGTCTGCCCTGGAGACAGCTCTCCTGCTCGGGGCACCAGGACATGGGAGTGATCACCACTGCCCTGGGAGTTGAGAGCTGGCCCAGCAGCCGCCTTTAGCAGGCCAGGCTTTGCTAGGTTGTGTCCAAGGGAAAACTAAGCCCATGGCTGCTCCCCCTGAAGCCCAGGAGGGGCAGGAAGAAGCCAAAGGAACCCTGCCTGCTGGGGGCACTTGAGAAACAAACCCAGAGAGCCAAAGAGAAACCCCTGTGGCATGAGAGCAGGAGAAAGCTGGAAGGCAGGGCTGGGAGAACACGGCCCAGGCAGTGCCAGCTGAATACCTCTTGGGAGGAAGACTTCTCAAGGCCATCTGTGGCCAGCTGGAGCTCCGAGCCGGTGACAACGGCGCTGAGGAGAAGCTGCACCTCACGGCTGCTGCCCTCCAGCACAGTGTGAGCTGGCTCTGCCTCTGGCTCCAGCACCTGCCAAGAGAAGAGGGAAGAGTCACTGAGCAGAGCCCAGGGAGCCAGGCTGAGCAGGGAGCCTCCAGCAGCAGCCACACACAGGGCCACGAAGGACACCCCCCAGGCCTCAGCCCCCAGAGAGGGCAGCAGGAGAGCCTTCTGCTGGAGGCTGTGTGTCACCTGCTGGCCACAGCCACCAGCACTGCACACACAGCCCTGGGGACTGCCCTGCCTCCCAGGGCCTGGCCTTGCTTTCCCTGGCCCCTAGAAACCCAGCAGCCTCTCCTGCAGGAGTCAGATTCCCTCCTGGAGCTCTGTGGCTGGAGCAGCCCAAGAAGGAACAGCTCCTTCCTGTCCTAGGAGCAAGGACTTCCCAGAGAGATGTCTCCTGTGGGGCATCAGCCACGCTGCTGGGGGCTGGGCAAGGGCATTTGGGGCTGGGAACCAACTCCTTTGGGAAGCCTCTGAGTGCTGTCCCTCTGCTGGGCCAGGAGATTTGGGGTCCAGGTCTCAGCAGCTGGGGCAGAGGCAGCAGCCAAGAGCAGTGTGTGGGACAAGCAGGAAAGTCAGAGCAGGAGCTGCTGCTGAGATCCCCCCAGCAGAGAGCCCACAGCCAACAGCAGAGGAGGCTTGGGTTGGGAAAGACCTGGATGCCTGTGGAGGCCAAGCATCAGCCCTGCTCTCCAGAGGCCTGGCCAGCTCTGCTGCCCTGCTTGGTGCAGAGCAGGCTCAGAGCTCAGCCCCAAGGGGCCAGGGAGCTGCTCAGCACACACAGCAGAGTGCTGCTGCTGCTGCTCTGCACCCCAAAAGCAGCAGCAGGGGCTTGAACTCCTTGGGAGTGCAAAGGCACTGAATCAGAGAGAGAGATCTGCACTCCAGGGAATGGAGATCTGCTGAGTGCTGACCAACAGCTCAAGTGGAGGGGAGGGGGAGGGAGGCAAGAGGCTGGGGCCAGACTCTTGTCAGTGGTGCCCAGGGACAGACAAGGGGCAATGGGCACCAACTGGAACCCAGGAGGAGAAGAGTCTTTGGTGTGAGGGTGCTGGAGGCCTGGAGCAGGCTGCCCAGAGGGGTTGTGCAGTCTCCTTCTCTGCAGAGCTCCCACCCTCCCTGGGCATTGTGCTGCTGGGCAAGCTGCTGTGGGTGCCCTGCTTGAGCAGGGGGTTGGACTGGGTGACCTCCAGAGGTCCCTTCCAAGCTGCAGCAGGCTGTGCAAATGTGTTGAAAACTGTGAGCTGCCACCCAACACAGGCTGCAAGACTTCAGCTCTTGGCTTAGGCTTTGCCTGTGGCCAAAACCTCTCTTGTCAGAGACTTCCCCACCTTGGCTGAGCCCTCAGAGCCCCCAGCAGCCTCCTCCTCTCTAACACACTCTGCTGCTTCCCCTCAGGGATGGAGTCACTGCCAGGAGGAAGAGCAGCTCTTGGCCAGCAGAGAGGGAGATCTGCTGCCAGCAGCAGCTCCTCTTGGGGCAGCTCAGGGAGCTTGGGCTGCTGTGCTTCTCACCTTCTTCTTGAGAGGCCAGCTGGCACCTGGGGCCCTGGTGGTATCCACCCACTTGAGGGTGCCCAGGCGGTCGTCCCAGTCAGGGACCTCCTCTGGGGGCAGCCGGAAGCAGATCCTGGACAGCTGACATGTCACAGGGTGCCTCTGGAAGGTGACCTCCACTTGTGACTGCAAGGTGACTGTTACATCTTTGGAGCAGCCAGGATGGAGGTGTCCCACCTAGGGAGAAGCAGAGAGCCAAGACCAAACTGGGATCCCTGGCAAGGCCAGGCCAGGCTGTGGCTGTGGGGAGCAGCTGTGCCAGGAGCAGCTCTGTGAGGAGAGGCTGAAAGCCCTGGGGCTGCTGAGCCTGCAGAAGAGCAGCCCCAGAGAGGTTCCCTCCAAGCTTAGCAAGGGCTAAAGGGTAGAGCACAAGAGGCAGGGGCCTGGCTCTGCTCAGTGGTGCCCAGGGACAGCACAAGGGGCAGTGGGCACAGCCTGGAACCCAGCAGGTTCCATCTGAACAGGAGAAAGTTGTTTGGTGTGAGGCTGCTGGAGGGCTGGAGCAGGCTGCCCAGAGAGGTTGTGGAGTCTCCTTGTGTGGAGAGCCTCCAACCCCCCCTGGGCATTGTGCTGCTGGGCAAGCTGCTGTGGGTGCCCTGCTGGAGCAGGGGCTTGGACTGATGATCCCCAGAGGTCCCTTCCAAGCCCAGCATGCTGGGACTGTGTGAAACTGCATCTGACTGAGTATTCACCTGGGCTTTGCTAGAGAGGAGCAGCAGCACAGGATGCCTCCTCCCACAACACGGAGCCTCCTCTGGCCCCAGCAAAGCCAGGGCTGGCATCTCCTGGGTGGCACTGAGAGGAGCTCTCACTGCTCCCTGGTGGCTCCCCAGAGGTTCCCGGGGCGCTGGCGGGCAGGGGCCCAGCCGCGGGGGGGCCCAGCCGCGGGGGGGCGCTGGCGGGCAGGGGCCCAGCCGCGGGGGGGCCCAGCCGCGGGGGGGCAGAGACAGCCAGGCTCACCTGCGGGGAGAAGTGGAAGGGGGCCTCAGGCAGCCACTGGAAGCGCAGGGCCTGCTCCCTGCTGCGGTTGGTGAGGCTGAAGGTCACGGAGCAGGGGGTGCCCACGGCACAGGCCCCAAACTGGATGTGGTGCCCTGGGGCAGCTGTTGGCAAGGAGAGAGAGAGGTCTCAGTGTGCAGGGAGGTCCAGCTGCCCCCTTACACCACAGCCACTCAGGGCTCCAGCTCTGCCTTCTCCAAGCCTTCCTTCCTCTGGCACCTGCAGCCCAGGACGTGGCTGGGGCTGGGCTGTGAGCTCAGGGTGCCAGCTCCTGGCCAGACTTTCACCCTCAGCAGCCCCAAGTCCTTCTCTGCAGGGCTGCTCTGGGCCCAGCATGGGCCCCTGAGGGACACCCCTTGTCCCCAGGCTCCATCTGGACATGGAGCTGTTGATCACTACCCTCTGGCTGTGACCAATTCCTTATCCAGCAAGCAGTCCACCCACAGAGGACACAGAGGATCAGAGGTGCTCTGCACAGCACCCCGCGGGCTGGCAGGCCTCCTTTCAGAGGTCCTCAGTCCCAAGCTGCTCTCTTGGAGCCCTCCCTGCTGGCCTGCAAGCTCCCCCCTTGGCAGCACAGCTTCCCTGGGGCCCCCAAGCAAGGCTGCTCTGCAGGCTGCAGAAGGGGACAGCAGCTGGCTGCTAAACCTGGGCCAGCCCTGCGCCGGCACAGCCTGAGCCCAGCCGTGGAGGTCCCTGTGCCCTGCCGCACCCTGGCAGCCTCTCCTCTTACCCTCGATGCTCTCCTCCTCCAGGCTGCTCTCAGGGAGGGTCTCCTCCTCCCTGTCTTCCACCAGCCCCTGGATGTTGTCCAGGCTGAAGTCATCCTCGCAGCCTTCCCCCAGCAGCCTGATGGTGGTGGCCCCAGCAGGGTTGTGCAGCACTGCCAGGAGGAGCTTCCCTTCCAGGCGTTGGGGCAGGCTGGCTTTGAAGACCACCTCGAACTCTGCTGCCTGCCCACACTGCAGGAGCAGGGAAGCAGTGTGGAGCTTCCTCTCTGCACAGAGATGGACAGCAGGGACAGGTGAGGCACTGCAACCATTTGCATGCTGCACAAGAGGAAGCCCAGCCTGAAACCCAGCTGCCTCTAGTGTCCCTGGTGCTTGTCCTGAGCTCAGCTCAGCACTCAGCTCTGGCTCAAGCTGCAGCCAGCCAGCTCCTGCCTTCAGCAGAGCTGAGTCACAGAGTGCTTTGGGCTTTTGCTGGCTGCCTGTGGGCTCAGGGGCTGCCTCCTGTCAGGCTGGGGACTCCCCACATGCAGCAGCAAAGACCTCAGATGCTCCACTGAGGCGCTGACAGCCCCCCAGGACTCAAGCCCCCATGTCCAGAGGAAGAGAAAGACTTCCCAGAGCTTGCCAGAAGGAAAGCAACCCTGCAGAGAGTCCCTGTGCAAGAGCCCAGAGAGCCCCAGGACACAAACTAGGGCCAGCAGCTGGTTGCTGCTTGGCCAAGCCAGCAGCAGGAGAGGAATTCTCCCGGGGGGGGGAGCACATTTCATGCTCCATGACTTCACCTTCTCCAGCAGAGCCCTCCATGCCCACAGCCTGGTAGAGGCATTTGGTGCTGGGCCTGGCTTTCAAGAAGAAAGCTCCCTCCTCGTCCAGCAGGTCCAGCAGCACCTGGGAAAAGAGCAGGACCACAGTGGGGTGGGCACAGCATGGCCCAGGGCCTGAGCCCACACTGCTGCTGTTCCAGCACAGTGTGCTGCCCCCCTTCCAACACAGCTCTGAGCACAAGGCTGGAGCGGAACCAGAGCAAAGCCAAGTGTCCAGGGACCCTGGGAGCTGATGGCAACAGAAGCAGGCAGGACAGGAGGGCCCAAAGTGATGAGCAAAAGGGAACTAAGCTACAACTGAGGCTCAGTAGAGCCTGGTAAAACAGGAGCAGACCCAAGCCAGTGCCACCAGGACATGAGGATGACGTCCAGCCCAGCCAAAAGGGGAGGAGGGACACTGGGGAAGACCCCACCCCCCTCCCCCCCAGTTGTGCTTCCCTGAGAAGGCCTCAAAAGCCTTTCCCAGAGGAACTCCCTTCCTGGAAAGCAGAAGTCAGCCAGGGGCTTCCAACAGACCTTCTGAGGCCCCTTCCCAGGCTGTTCCCTGAGGCAGGGAGCAAGGAAGCAGCACAAGCCCCAGGGGTGGCTCAGGCCCGGCAAGGCCAGCAGCAGCGGAGGCCAAGGAGATGAGGACGCAAGGGAAGGGCTGAGGGCACCTTCCTGGAGGCAGCTGCTGCCAACAGGCCTCTGCCCACTGCTTTGCCACAGCAGAAGGCCAGGAGGTCCTTCTCCTGCCAGAGAGGGGCTCTGAGCACAAGCAAAGGCTTTCCTTTGGGCTCCAAGGGCACCTGCAGAGCAGGGGGGCACCTGCCCACCCCCCCGGCTGCGCTGGGCCCTCTCCTCCCCAGCAGCAGCCTTGTTCCCAGAGCAGAGTTCCCTCAGCAGCTGCTCACCTGGGCAGGGACAGGGCCAGAGTTCTGCAGGACCAGGGGCAGCTTCTCCCAGGCCCCCAGGGGCAGCTTCCTGAAGAGCAGCAGGGGGTTCCCTCTCCTGTCCCTCCGCGCCGGGCGCAGGACCCTCACCTCGGGCAGCTTCCCCTCTCCGCTGATCTCAAAGCTCAGGCTCTGTGCTCTGCCTGCTGCAGGGCTGCAGGGGAGGGGCAGCAGAGCCATTGCTCACTTGGCAAGCAGTGAAGCCAGGGCCACCTGCTGCCCTTGCCCTGCCTGGGGCTCCTGGCCCCCTGGACACAGCTCCCCCTGGCTCCTCTCCTCCCTGCCCCATCAGGCACATTCTGCAGAGCCAGAGCCTTCCAGAGCACCACTTCAGACCACTGCACTCAGGGAGCCCTGCAGGGCAGCAGGCACAGGAGGAGGGCACAGAGGGCACAGGGCAGGCTCCCTGGCTGTGCTGAGCTGAGCCAGAAGCAAGGAGCAGGAGCAGAGCAGGAAGAAGTGGCCAAGCCAGAGGGACAAATCAGTGACCCCAGCAGGGAAGGGGATCTCCAAGGAACTGCTCCTCGGGGCAGCAAGCTGCTGGACCTGGCCCCAGCTCAGCCACTCAAGGGCTGGGCAAGGGCAGGGCAGGCCCAGGCCACACAGGGGGCCCAGGGCAGAGCAGCTGAGCTCTTTTAGAGGGGAGCCAATGGCTCCTTCAGCACCACAGCTCTTCGTGCACCCCAGGAGATCCACCAGATCACCTCCTCAGCACACAAGCAAGGAGGCAGCCAGGGCAGCTGCCTCGGGGCACAGAGCCACTGCAGCCCATCCTTTGTCCTTGGCAACCTCCAGCTCAGCTGGAGCTGCACAGCTCCACTGCTTCCTGGGTCACCCACCCCCTGCTGGCTCCTGGGGATCACAGAAGCCTGGAATGCTTTGGCTTGGAAGGGACCTTGAAAGCTCATCCAGCCCAAGGCCCTGCAGGCAGCAGGGACAGCTGCAGCTCCAGCAGCTTGCTGAGAGCCACAGCCACCTGACCTGCAGTGGTGCTGAGCATGGGCATCTCCCACCTCTCTGGGCAACCTGGGCCAATGTCCCACTGGCCTCACAGTCACTGCTGCAGGCTGCAGCAGGACATTGCCTTCCCTGCTCTGCTGGATCTCAGAGCCACAGCTTCTGATGGCCCTGCAGCATCCCTGGGGGCAGGAGAGGCTGAGAGCCCTGGGGCTGCTGAGCCTGAGAAGAGCAGCCCCAGAGGGGATCTTTAGTGTGAAGGTGCTGGAGGCCTGGAGCAGGCTGCCCAGAGAGCTTGTGGAGTCTTCTCTGCAGAGGTTCCAGGCCCCCCTGCACACTGGGATCCTGGGCAAGCTGCTGTGGGTGCCCTGCTCGGGCAGGGGGGTTGGGCTGGGTGAGCCCCAGAGGTCCCTTCCAAGCCCCTCCATGCTGGGGTGCTAAGCACTCTCCCCAAGGCCACTCCAAGAGCCAGAAGCCCTCAGGAAGGTCCCCTCCCAAGCTCTCCTGAGGTGAGTTACCTTCTCTTGGCATCAAGGGAGGCCTCAAAGGTGCAGTGGTAGCTGTTCACCCTCTGTGGAGCAAAGGTGACAGTGGCCAAGGCCTGGGAGCAGCTGGGCACACACAGATGGGCAGGATCCACCTCGAAGACCTGGCCAGGGTGGCTCTTGGGCTTGGGGGAGCCAAGAGAGGAGGGTTAGGAGGAAGCTTCTCCCCAGGTGCTGCTGTCTCAGCCATGCATGGATGAGGAGGAACAGCCCCAGGCAGCCTGGCCCCCTGCCTATTTCCTTGGACAGGCTCCTTCCATCTCAGGGGGGTAAGCCAAGGCAGTGCTGAGCCAGGGGGCTGCCATCAAGCCCAGGAGTGCAAAGCTTGGTTGAGCACTGGGCAGAGCCCCAGCACAGATGGGAGGTGGGCACTGCATGGAGAACCCTGCAAAGAACCTGCCCCTGGCCTTTAAAGAGAAGAGGCAAAGCCCAGGGAGCCTCAGGAAATCAGAGAATGGCTTTGCTTGGAAGAGGCCTTTAGGATCATCAGTCCAAGGCAGAACCCAGCACTGCCAGCTCCCCACCAAACCATGGCCCTCAGCACCACAGCTCCACAGCTTTGAAACCCCCCTGCAGATGCCTTGGGCAGCCTGGGCCAGGCCTTGACACCCTCCTGGTGTCCAACCTAACCCTCCCCTGGCACAACCTGAGGCCATGTCCTCTTGTCCCAGCACTTGCTCCCTGGGAGAAGAGGCTGACCCCACCCCAGAAGGGTCTGCTTGGAGCCCTGGCTCAAAGTTGAGGGCAAGCTCCTCCTCTGTCTGTGCTTGCAGGAGACGTTCACAAGGCCCCAGGTCTCCCACCCAGCACCCAGGGGCCTTGAGCTAAAGCCTTGCCTGGGACACGCTGAACGCAGCCCAGCTGTCTCCTGAGCTGGCCTAGGCTGGGCAAGAGGAAGCCATGAGGCTGGGGAAGAGGGCAGCTGCCAGGCAGCCTCCAGAGTGCCCAAGGCCTCCTGTCCCTACCTTCCTGGGGCTGGGCTTGATGGAGAGCAGCACATCACAGGGCACTCTGTTCCTGTTGCAGATGTTGAAGCGTGCCGTGGCCCGCTGCCCGACCAGAACGTCGGGGAAGAGGAACTTGTTCTGGTCGGTCAGGAACACTCCCTGCTGCTCCTGCCCTCTCTGCAGCTCTGGGCAGAGGCTGCTGCTGCTGCAGATCAGGTGCCCCTCAAAGATGGCCTCGACATCATCCACCACGAAGGCTGCGAGCGGAGCGGAGCAGAGGGAGGGCTGAGCGAGGAGAAGCCTCCCTGCTGCCCTGCCCTGCCCCTGCTGGCCTCTCCCCAGCTGGGAGAAGCCCTTCCTGCCCAGGCAGCTGCAAAAGCCAGCCCTGGCTGGGGGAGCTGCCTGTGAGGATGGAGCTCAAGCAGCCTGAGCACCAAAGGCCTTCTTCTGATCCTTCCATGCATCCCTCCCAGCCTCTCCCACTGCTGGAGCTGACAAGAGCCTGTGAGGAGGCTGAGATGGGAGCTCAGGCTCAGGCTGGCTGCTCTCTGCCAGGACCGAGCTTGGGTGCTGAGCAGCGGCAGTCTGGCCCCAGGGAGCCGTGGGCAGCACCTACCTGGCAGGCAGGACTCGGCCAGCAGGGTGTAGGGGATGCCCAGAGGGTTGTCCCTGGGGTCCCTGTGGCTGATGTCGATGAGCAGCTGCTCCTGGCACAGCCCTGGCGGCCCCGCGGCGCAATCCACCCTCACCAGCTGCTGCTCCCCAGCAGGGATGCAGCCAGAGGCAGGGGACACGCTGAACATGCCCAGGGTGAGGCGAGCCTGCAGAGAGAGCCAGCAGAGGCTGATGGCCAACAGCCTCCCCCTGAGCCTCCCAGCAAGGGGGACTCCAGGCCTCGGCCTCCAGCTGGGCCCAGGGCAGGCAGGGAGGACGCCATGGCCCAGAGCACACCCCAGGATGGGGCAAACAAGCCGAGAAGAGGTGCAGGCCCACCATGCAGACCGTGTCCCACGCCACGGGGACCAGCCCCCAGCCTGGGCACAGCGTGGAGGAGCCTGTGCTGGGCAGCAGGAGCCACTCACCTGCCTGGAGCTCAGCCTGGCCAAGCTCTGCCTCCGCAGGGCCTGGGAGGCCTTCCTTCGGTGTGCACTAGAGGGGAGAGCAGAGGACATCCCTCAGGCTGAGCCCCTCCTGCCCTTCTGCAAAGCCAAAGCTTCCTCCCCGTGGAGGAAAGTCCTCCTGCTCTTCCTGCCCCCTGCCCCACCTCTGCCTGTAGCTGATGGACAGATGGGCTCCAGCCCCAGGTCCAGGAGGATCCCCAGGAGGATCCCCTGGCCTCTTTCCACACCCTGCTCACAAGCCAGTTGCACAGGCAGGCAATAACCCAGGGCTCACAGGACGTGGACTTGTCTGGGTGGCAGAGACCTTGAAGATCATCCAGTCCAACCCTGAACCCAGCACTACCAGGGCACCACTGTTCCATGGCCCTCAGCACCAGCTTTGAAACCCCTCCAGGGACAGGGACTCCACCACTGTCCTGGGCAGCCTGGGCCAGGCCTTGACAACCTTCAAGGGGAAGAAGATCTTCCTCCTGTCCACCCTAACCCTCCCCTGGCACAGCTTGAGGCCTTTTCCTCTTCTCCTATCACTTGGGGGAAATGACCAAGCCCCAGCTGGCTCCAACCTCCCTGCAGGGAGTTGTAGAGAGCCAGAAGGGCTCCCCTGAGCCTCCTCTTCTCCAGGCTGAACCCCCCCAGCTCCCTCAGCTGCTCCTCACAGCCCATGTGCTCCAGGCCCCTCAGCAGCCTTCTTGCCCTGCTCTGGCCACGCTCCAGCACCTCAATGGCCTGGGAGTGAGGAACCCAAACCCGAGGCCAGGAGGCAGGGCGCAGCCTGGCTGTGCGTCCTGCCTGCCACACGCCAGCCCTGCCGCGGGGCCCCCTCCAGCAGGAAGGCTGCTGCAGGTCTTCTCTCACCCTTTCTGTGTGGGCTCAGGTGGCCCCTGGTCTGCTCTGCAGATGAGGAACTCGAAGGGCAGGTTGCCTGTGTTGTGCAGCAGGAAGCTGCAGGCTCTCCTGGTGCCGCTGGCCAGGGCCCCGCAGTCGAGCAGCGCCGCAGGGCTGATGCTGTACCGGCTGAGCACAGCCCTGGCCGACAGCCTCACTGGGATGCTGGCAATGGGCTCCCCTCCTGCACGCAGGCTGGGCTCCAGCACCTGCAACCAGAGACCGGCCTCTGGCCTGTCACCGCGTCCCAGCTGCCCAGCAACTCCTCCCCTGCTCTGAAGGCCTCCTCCAGAGCTGCATTTCCAGCCCCTCTTCCGAGCCTGCAATGCCTTGGAAGGGTCATTGCTCAACCCCCCTGCAGGCCCTGAGCAGGGGCTCAGCTGAGCAGCCCCAGAGCAGGTGCTCCAGAGCCCCAGGCAACCTGCCCTGCAGCGCCTCCAGGGATGGGGCAGCTACCCCTCTCTGCCCAGCCTGGGCCAGGGTCTCTCCCCCCTCAGTGCCAAACATTTCTTCCTCCTCTCCAGTCTGAATCTCCCTCTTTTAGTTCCAAACCATCAGCCCCGGGCAAAAGTCTGGCCCCAGCTTTCTTACTGACCCCTTCCAGCACTGGAAGGAAGGGAGGAAGGAGCACAGCTGGTTTCTGAAAGCCTTTGCTGTGCACAGATGAGAGAAGAGTCCCCAGCTGAAGCTCTCCTTCCAGCAGAGCCATGTCCTCCTGACCCCCTCAGCCCGGCTGTGCTCACCCTGCCTGCCCCAGGCAGCTCACCTGGCACAGCAGGATGGCTTTGTCCTCAATGCTGATCTCCCTCTGAGGGTGGAAGATCAGCTGGACGGTGACCGGGTGCCCAGAGACAGGCAGCAGGCCCTGCTGGGGCTGCACAGTGAAGTGGGAGGCCAGGTCGTGGGTGCTGGGGCCTGCGGGACGCAGAGTGAACCTGGGCAGGGAAGGAAGGAGGAAGGGAGGAGAAGATCTCTGCAGTGAGCAGCCCCGGGGCCAGCAGCACAGCCAGCACTGGGCATGGCACCAGTGACAAGCAACAAAAGCAAAGAGGCCAGCCCCAGGTCCTGGCAGAGCCAGGCAGCGCTGAGTGCTGGCAGCTCCCCTCCACCCCCAGGCTTTTCAGCCGACTCTAAAGAGGCTCCTGAAGAGAAAGGACTTGGCCCTGGAAGGAGGGCAAGAGAGCTGCTCTTCTGCAGGCTCTCAGCCCCAGGGCTCTCAGCCTTTGCTCCTCAGAGAGCTGCTCCAGGCCCCTCAGCATCTCTCTCTAGTCTCTGCTAGACTCTCTCCAGGAGTTGCCAGTCTCTCCTGAACTGGGGAGCCCAGAGCCGGAGCCAGGCCTCCAGATGTGGTCTCCCTCGGGCAGAGGAAAGGCAGAGGAGAATGTCCCCTGAGCTGCTGGCCACACTCCTCTTACTGCACCCCAGAGCCCAGGGGCTGGGTCTCTCCTTCTGGTGCCTGCTGAGCTGTGAGGAACTGGGCTGGAGCCTGGAGCTCAGGACAGGCCCAGTGCTCACAGCCAGCATGGCAACAGCCTCCAGCCATGCACAGCAGCAGCCTGCAGGCCTGGGCAGGTGGTGGCCCCAGGCACTCCCAGAGCAGGCAGCTGGACCAACCTGTATGCAAGCTTGCACTGCCCTTGGTTCCTCAGAGTCAGCACTTGCTTGGCACTCCCCAGGATGTTCAGGACTCCAAAGTCCAGGCAGCCCTCTGCACCTGCAGGACACCCCCAGAGCGAGGGAGGGAATGGAGAGGAGGTTGGAGCTGCTGCAGACTGCACCCAGGGAGCAGACACAGCCTGGGAGATCTCAGCTGGGACCAAGCCCTGCTCAGCAAGTCTCCAGCCTTGCAACTTTTCTCTGGCTCCTTTGCTGCCCTTTCTCTTCTTCTTGAGAGAGGATCTGCAGGGCTTGGCAGCCAAGGAGCTCAGCCTCCACCTCCCTGCTTCCAAGCACACATCCAACCACTTGCTGTGCTGTGCTGAGCCCTCAGGAGCTGCCAGCTGCTTGTTCACAGCCCTGGGGTTCCAAAGCCCCCAGACCAAACCAACATGAAGGGGCACACTTCAAGGGCCAGAGAGGAGAGAGGCAAAGCTCTGTGTGGCCTGACAGTGCTTTACTCCACACAGCTGGCAAGAGACCTGTGTCATGGATCTGTGCCAGACTTGCACTGCTGGCCCAGCCCAGCCCAGCCCAGCCCCCCTTGCCAAGGCCATGCAATGCATCTGAGCTGCTTTGCTCTGGGGCCACCCACTGACCTTCAGGCAGGGTGATGTTCAGAGCAACTTCGTAGGCCTCGGCCAGGACCTGGATGTTCTCCACCTGAACCACACCCTGGACATTTTCTGCATCTGCAACCTGGGGCAGCAAGAAACAAACCCTGCTGGAGTCCTTCTCCTCAGTGTTTCTGGCAGGCACCACATGGGGAGCTCTTGTCTCTAGCAGCTGTGTGCAAAGCCCCCGGGGAGGCAGCCACAAGGTGTCCCAGAGCAGGTGGCAATGGCACCCAACTCGCTCTTTCAGCACACAGCATCCTCCCTGCAAGGCAGCCTCTGAACCACAGGGAGCAAAACCCGGGGAGAGATTTCTTTGCTCTGCCTTAAGAGCCTGAGCAGGAGACTCCACAAGCTCTCTGGGCAGCCTGCTGCAGGGCTCGGGCAGCCTCACCAGACAGGTGCTGGAACCTCCTGGCTTCTGGTTTCTGCCCATTGCCCCTCGGCCTGGCCTTGGGCACCGCTGCCAAGAGCCTGGCCCCAGCCTCTTGCCCCCCACCCTTCAGCCCTTGCTCAGCACTGAGAGATTTCCAAGCAGCATCCTTCAGCGAGGGGCTCTTGGTGCTAAGGGCCCAGACAACGTGGGGCCAAAGGACTGTGCTGAGGGCTCCTCCTTTGGCCTTCTTGGCCTTCAGGCACAGCCTCCAGGGCCCAGAGCGCTGTGCCCAGCTCTGCCAGGCAGGGCCCTGTGCCCTCACCTCCAAGCGGATCATCTTCTCCACGCTCAGAGGCTTGCTGGCCCTGAAGCACAGCTGCACGGCCAGCTCCGAGCGGGGCTCGACCGTGCCCTGGCTCTGCGAGACGGAGAAGCTCTGGCCCAGGGTCTCCAGCCCGCTGAGCCTCCAGGCCACCGGCAGGGGGCAGCTGTTCCGCAGCAGCAGCGTCCTGCTCTGCTCCCTGCCGAGACACCAAGGCTCCGTGCCAGCGGCTGGGGGCACACCAGCAGCCCTGCCGCTGGCAGCAGCCCTCCCCACGGGGCTGAAACCAGCCTTCGGCCTTTGCTCTTTGCCACAGGCCCCAGAGGCGAGGCCCTTCGGCAGAGCTTGGGGGCAGAAGGGGATGCCACAGGAGGCAGAGCCAGAGCAGCTACTGCGCTCTCTCTGCGCCAGCAGGTGAGATGCAAGTGCCTCGGGGCAGCAGTGCTGGGGGCTGCCGTGGCACCCCCAAGGCAGCGAGGCAGGCTGAGCAAGAGGCTGGCCAGTGCTGGGAGCCAGAGGGCTGCTGGCCAGGCTCCAATCTGAGCAGCCACACAGCAAGGGGAGGTGAAGGGAAGTTGCAGCAGAGTGCCCCTGGCCTGACTGACCTGTGCAGAAGCACCCTGGTGAAATGCAGCTGCTTGGGGCTGACCTCCAGCTTCACCTGCACCCCCTGGCAGCACAGGTGGAAGACCACCGGCTCTGGGTTGTCCTTGATGCGGCAGATGAGGCTGTCCTCCACCAGGCCAACTGCAGTGGGGTAGGCCCAGAGGCTCAGCTCCTGGCCCCAGCCCCGCAAAGAGAAACACAGAAGAGCCTTCGGTGAGCAGGAGGAACGGCTGCTGGGCTCTGCTGCTGCTGCTGCTGCTCCCACCTGCCTGTCCCCTACCTGCTTCTCCTGAGGCTGCAGCTTCATGCTGGCAGGCTCCACCAGGAAGGGGCCCCTGCTGCCACCCCGCTCCAAGGAGAAGTGCACCTCTGCCTCCCAGGGGCTGACGTTGCGGATGGAGAGCTGCTCGCAGTTGCCAGCCTGCAGCACGGCCTTGGACCTGGCCACAGAAGGGGCAAAGGCTGCAGGGGAGCTCCAACAAGCAGCCTCAGAGAGCGCCTCACCTCCAGGGGCACTTTGCAGGCTGCCTGTGTTCATTCCCTGCCTCCCTCAGTGCCCAGCCCACACTTGGTGTCTCCATCCCAGAGGTGTGCACAGGCCACCTCCAGAGGCCTTCTACACACCAGGACCTCAAAGGTGCCTGCACAAAGAGCAGCACAGCAGGCACCTGGCTTCCTCCCCTTCTCTGCTGGCTTTCCTTCCCTGCAGGCTTCCCAGAAAGGCTTTGACAGGAGGTTTGAAAGAGCTCAGCTCCTCTCTTCCAAAGAAGCCAGGAGACTGCCTTGGCCCAGCTCCTGGGTGAGCCTGAGGCTGAGGGGTGGATTCCCAAGAGGAGTCCCAACCTTAACAAATGCCTCTGGGCTCGGGGGTGGGGCAGAGTTTGGAGAGAAAAGGGCAGAAAGGGCAATTCCTCAGCCTGGCCAAATCCTCTCCTGGCTTTTAAACACTTTGAACTGCACTTCCCTGGGGGGGTCCAAATGCCACCAGCCCTCCAGAGCTCCCCTGGAGACAAAACTTCATTTCTAATACTGAAAGCAGGGAAAGAGGGAAGTGAAGAACAGAAAGATGCCAGCAGCTACAGGGACAATACTCTGAAGCCAGACTTGATCCAGCAGTGAGGATCAGGGAAGTGGAAATCCCATTTCTCCTGCTCTGCAGGTCTCTGTGTCCCCTACTGACAGCTCCAACCCTCCTATCTTGCTGACACTGCAGATTCATGGAGGGTTTACAAACCACCAGCAGAGAAACCCTTCCCTTCAGGCTGCCCACAGAGCTCCCAGCACTTGAAACAAACACCACAAAGCTGCTGAAGCTGAGATGGGGGCTGACAAGTGACCCCAAGCTGCCTTCAGGCTGCAGGCAGCACGTGGCTCTGGCCACCAAGGCAGCCCCCAGGCAGGAAGATCAGCTCCATCCCTCCCCAGCTCCTCCAAGACTCCTGTGCCTGTTAGGTGCTCAAGTTCCTGCAGCTGTGCTCCTCCAAAGCCACCAAACCCCCAGCTCTCTGCCTGGGCCTGCCCCGACTCGTGCCCCTGGCAGCAGGTTCCTGAAAGCACAAGGACCTGCAGATCCCTTCCCCCCCCTGCATGCAAGCAGCACAGCTGGGCTGGGCAGCACAGCTGGGCTGGGCAGCACCTACCGCCCCTGGCCACACAGCAGCGGCCCGAAGTGGAACACCCTGGTGCCCAGCACATACTCCTTGAAGAGGATGGCATCGGCTGCCTTGGTCTGCCTGCAGCGAGGAAACACCTCCCTGGGCACAGAGAGCAGGCAGTGAGGAGCTGTGAGATGCTCTGAGCACAAAACCTGCTCCCAGAGCCCCCACGCTCAGCGCTGGCCGAGGCGGCGGCAGCGCTGCCCAGCTCCAAGCACAGCAAGGGATGCTGGGGGGCTCAGGGCACAAGGGGCAGAGTCTCAGCTCTGAGCTCAGGGGGAGCAGAGCGGGATGCCCCCAGGGGCCAGCCTCACCGTGGGTCCTGGCTGATGGTGGGGTGCAGGCAGGTGCCCCTGCAGTGCAGCTGGTAGGGTCGCTTGGTGCCCAGCAGCTCAAAGTGCAGCCTCCGCTCGAAGCTGCCCAGCAGCGCCGAGCTGAAGTGGACCTGCAGCACCACCTGGCCCTGGGCAGGCACCACCCAGCGGTAGCTGCTGTGCCTGGCAGGGAAAGAGGAACCTTCAGGCACTGCTGAGGAGCAAAGGAGAGCAGGAGGAGCTGGGCACTTGGGGGGGGAGCTGGGCTGAGCAGCCTCCTTGGCAAGCTGGCCCCGAAGCAGAGGGATCCCTCCTCCCCCACGGCTCACCTGGCACAGCTCTCTGGGGCTGGCACAGTGCCCACGGGGCTTTGGCCCTCCTCAAAGAAACATCTGGAGGCTCCTGTGGCTGGCCTCTGGAGAGCTGTCCTGCCACCACCAGAGCTCTGCTTCCTCCTCACAGCTTCCTGGCTGCTGGAGGCTTTTGCCCTCCTCGAGTGGCCTGTGCCTGGGGCACCCTGCTCCTCTGAGATCTTCACCCCAAAGGGAGAGAGCAAAGGGAAAGACAGGGGAGAGCTGCCCTGAGAGCCAGCACTGCAGGGGGGTCTCAGCAGAGCACAGGGGCAGAGCCCCCTCAGGTGAGGCTCTCTCCCTCCCAGACTTGCCCTGTGCTCAGGGCAGAGAGCAGAGCTCTGTCTCTTCTGGCAGCTTTTCACTGCCCTTCCACTCTGAGCCTTTTCCACCCCCCCTGCCCCCATCCAGCCTGGCCCCTGCCCTGGCACCTTCACTGTGGGCGGAGCAGCAGCCTCCTCTTCTGGCCCTGGGGCACCTTGTGGCAGGAGCACAAAGTGCTGGTCGGCTTCTGCCACAGGCAGCTCCCTCTTGGCCGGGTAGTGAGCCACAGAGTAGAAAGCAGTGGGCGGGAGGGGGGGCCCTGAGGGACCCAGGCCCAGCTCATCCAGGACCTAAAGCAGAAGAGCAAACCTTGGTCATGCTCCCGGCACCTCCATCCTCACACCCCCTGAAAGACACTGAGCTGTTGGTCAGCTCTGATTGAGGGAGGTGGAGCACAGCCCCACCCCCAGCCCAGGCTGCTGGGCAGGCTCCAGAGCAGGGCCAGGGCCTACAGGTGGCACCTGCAGAGGACTCTCTGCTCTGAGTGGCTCAGCTGAAGGAAGCAGTGCCCTGGAGCTGGCCTGGCACCACCTTTCTCTCCAGACTGGGAGAGCAGCTGCCGGGCAGGAGGCCTGCACAGAGAGCACTCCCTGTGTGCCCCCAGCCAAGCCACAAGGCTGCTGAGGGGCAGCAGCAGCAGCCTGGGCAAGGCTCTGTGCCCTTGGCACCCGGTGGGACACAAGGCCCCAGGGCCCCCCCGGGGCAGGCTCCGGCGCCGAGCCTCGCGGGGCTCTACCTGCTCTGGCCTTGGCAGCTTCCTGCTCTCCAGGATGGTGCTCAGCACATCTGCACAGCTCAGCACCTCGATGTCTAGGCAGGGCACCCCGACTTCCTGGCCACTGCCTGACCCTGCTGCGCCTTCCCCTTCCGCCTGGGACAGCTCGCGGTCCTCAGGAGCCTTTGGCTTCTCCAGGAGCTCTTTCCCCAGCCTCTTCGGGAGCTCCTTTCTGGACTTGTGCCTCCTGGGGCCGAGGGAAGGCTGCTGCTGGTCTGCTTGCTGCAGCCCCCTGGGCTCTGAAGTGGCCCCCTGCACCCTGTCCCAGCAGGACAAGAGATGAGCCACGTGCTCCCGGGACGCCTCAAAGGTCTGGAACCTCAGGGCCAAGGTCTGGTCACTCTCCTCCCCTGAGCAGCTGTCTGCCAGGCCCAGCTTGCTCTGCTGCTGTTCTTCCCTGTCAGATGCAGCAGAGGCTGAGCACTCCTTGGCAGACCCCTTCTTGTTTCTCCGCTTAGCGATGGTCTGCTGCCTGCCGGTGGCCTCCTTGGTGCTGCTGCTCGCGGTGTTTGTGCTCTGGGCAGGAGGAGCAGGAGAAAGCCATCAGCATTTCCAAGCTGCAGGACACTGAAGATCTTGGCAAGAGCAGCCCAAGCCTCACCCCAGACCCGTGCTAGGTGCTCTACAGATCCCAGGCCAGAACGCAGCTGGCACCCAGTTGAGCTCCACCGAAACCCAAGGCCTCGGCGCCAGACCCACGAGGAGTCAGCAACTGAGGAGCTGCTCCAAGCCAAGCAGGGAACTCCAGAGCCCTCCTTCCTCCTGGGCAGGCCCTGGGGCTTGTTCCTGGGCTGCTGAGCACCCCTGACTCTTTGGGAAGAGACACCTGGGCCCTGCTGGTCACCCTGCTGCTCTCTCCTGCCTGACACGCAGGAGCAGACCTCACTTCCCAGAGGGGACCTGGCTCCGGGCTGCAGGGCACAGGCAGGGCAGGGGGCAGGGAGAACGCTGGAGCAAAGCCATCCAGGCCTTCCCAGGGCATGCCTGGAGGGGTGTGGAGCCAGCACTCCAAGGCAGCCTGATCCCAGAAGAGCAGCTCAGCCAGAGGGCCGTGGCAAAGCCCCCGGGGAAGCAGCAGCACCAGCAGGCACCAGCTGCTGTCTCCCAGCACAGCCCCAGCCAGGAGCAGGCTGCCCAGCAGGGCCTGGGGCTGCTGGGCTCTCAGCAGTGCTGCAGCTCAGCAGAAAGGTGCCCAGGGCTCTTGCTCACACAGCCACCCACCTGCCTGACCAGGCTTCTCTTCCCTTTGCCTCTCTCAGGATCTCTCTTGCCCTGCTGCTTCAGCTCCTCTGCCTCCTTGCAGCGCTGCTCTCTAGCCAGCTGCACCCTGCAGCAAGGCAAAGGGAAAAGAGCTCCTGAGAGTCACCACCAGAGCCCTGGGCTTACTCAGCCCTTCTCCCTGGGCACAGCCTGCTCCTCCCAGAGCACAGTCACAGCACTCAGAGGCTGCAGGAGCTCCCCTCCTGCAAAACAGGAGTCCTGCTGGACCCCAGCTGTGACCCAGGGAAACCTGTGCTCTCTGTCCTCACACAGCTGTGCCTCACACACACCCACAGCACATGCCCCCTGCTTGGGTGAGGAAGGGCTGAAGGGGATGGCAACCAAGGTCATGAACTCAGAGACCCTCAGAAGGGCGAGGGCAAGGCAAGCACAGAGCCCAGCTGCCTGCAGCACTAGCAGGAGCAGGAGATGTTCTCAGCCCCCAGCAGGAAGCTCTCTCCTCGGCTGGCAGCCAGGCAGGGGGGAGGCACCAGCCCTGTGCCGCTCGGCATCGACACTTTGGGGCTCTCCTCTGGAACCCCCCAAGCTGAAGCCAGGTCCCCAGAGCAGGGACACCTCTCAGGGACCCTGTGCTGGGCAGCTCCCCACAGAAGGCTTACAGACCTCTGCTTCCTCTCCCGCTGGAGCTGCCGGATCCTGCTCTCCAGCTGAGCTTTCTGCTGCTCCGGGAGGGCATCAAACTCCTCCTCCCCCAGCTCCCAGAGCAGTTCTTCCTCCCTCCTGGCTGCCGCTTCCTGCTCCCGGCCTTCAGCAGGGGTCAGAGGAGAGAGCATCAGCAGAGCTGTGCTGGGGGAGCTGAGAGGAGCCCCAGCCCAGCCCCCTGCCGGGAGCTAGCAGGGAGCTCCCAGCCCTGCTCCCAACTCCAGAACCCCAACCTAGCACCAGTCTGGCAGCTCCTCTGCCTTGCTGGGCTCAGGCTTCCTACAAACACCTCTCCCCAGCTGTGCTGGGGAGCCAGCTCCACGTGGGCAGGGCTGAGGGCTCAGGGGAGAAGCCTTGGGAGGCAGGGAGATGAGGAGCCTCACCTGCCCGCTCCTCTGCAGCTGCCTGCCTGGCTTGCCAAGAGCCATAGTCCTGGAGCAGGTTGACAAAGTAGATGTGGGGTCGGTTGCCCACAGCTTTGAGCAGGCAGAGGAGAGCAGAGAGCGTGCTGCCTGCAAAGAGGCTCTGCAGGCCATCAAACACCACTCCCTGGCAGCAGTCCCTCAGCTGTGGAGAAAGGCCAAGAGGAAATCAGCTGTGCCACCCCTGCAGCTCTGGGCCGCTCAGTCAAGCCCCTTGGCAAAGGAGAGCAAGCAGCTGTCCCAAGCTCTGAGCTGTCCCCAGGGCCCTGCCAGCTGCTGGCATCTGCAGCTTGCCCCGAGGAGCCCAGGAGCCCTCCAACAGCAGGACTCCTCCTCCTCTCCCGGCCCTCCTCCGCTGCCTGCCCTCTCCAGCAGGAAGCTCTCCTTCCCCCCCGGCCACGCACCTGCAGCCTCTCGGAGAGGATGGCCACCAGCAGCTCCTGGGGCAGCACACAGCTCACCAGGCCCAGCTCTGCCACGCCGCTGCCCCTGGGGCTCAGCTGGAGCTGTGCCGGAGGCGCCGAGACCAGAGGAGAGCCAGAGGAGCCCTGCGGTGTTGAACAGCAGCACACTGAGCACCCCCAGAGCAGAAAGCCACCTTGGAAGCCCCTGAGCAACCCCAGCTGCTGGCCTTGGAGCTCTCACTAGCAAGAAACTAAAAGGAAACCGTGGGCCAGAGGCTCCAGGGGACATCCCTGCAGAGCACAGCCCTTGACCAACAGCCCCCAGCGCCGGCAGCACCCCACAGCACAGGAAGGACAAGCAGGAGCTCAGGCCCAGGCAGCATGGGGCCAGGAAGGGTCCTGCTGGGCCAGCCTGACCTTCAGCTGCCCAGGGCAGTGCTGGTGTCCCCACCCCTGAGGGACTGGAAAGCCGCAGAGATGGGGTGCTGAGGGACAGGGTTTAGTGGTGACCTGGCAGTGCTGGCTCAGCAGCTGGATTTGAGCCTCCTTAAGCCCTGTGCCAGGCAACACAGCTCCCAGAGGGAACAGAAAGGTCCCTGGCATCAGCCAGAGCAGGCCAGGCCTCACCTGGGAGCCTGAGGACTCTGCTGCAAGCTGTCTCTCAGCAGACATCTTCCTCTTGCCTGCCCCAGCTCTGGCCTGGCC
Source organism: Colaptes auratus (assembly GCA_015227895.2). Lineage (NCBI taxonomy): Eukaryota > Metazoa > Chordata > Aves > Piciformes > Picidae > Colaptes > Colaptes auratus. The sequence continues at coordinate 21,830,743 of CM026889.1, forward strand.
TTGTGAGCTGAGGGAGTGCTGGCTGCCTCTGTCCCCAGAGCTGGACCAGGTCAGGGTGCGGCCGAGTCTGGCCTTGGAGTAGCGTCGCTGCCCCAGGGAGCCTGCAGAGGGCACAGAGGGCTCAGGGGGCTGCTGTGGGGAGCACCCAGGCACCTTCCAGAGCAGTGGGCACCCTGGCAGGGACAGTGCATCTGCAAGCCAGAGAGGTCTGGATGCATCGCCCAACCTCTGCTGCCCATCTCCACGGAGCTAAGACCTCCACGGGAGACAAGCCTAGCAGGGACCCAGAGCCTTCTTCCTTCCACCAGCTTTCAAGCCAGGCAGCTTCACAGCTGAGCACTGCAAAAGCAGCCCAAGCAGAGCCCAGCTGATGGCCACGAGGGACAGGATGGAGACAGCAGGCAAGAGAAAAGCTCGGAGGAAGATGCTGGGGGTTCCCCCAGCCCTAGCAAAGGAAGCTGTGCAGAGGAGGCAGAGTGCCCCTGCCTGAGCCCTTGGGCTGCAGACTGAGTGCCCAGAGCTGCTCTCTGAAAGGGCTCTGCTCTGCTCCGTGCTGCACCCCTGCTCCCCAAGCCCCCCGGGGCTGTGCCACTGCTCTGGAGCCAGCAGAGGCGCAGGCACGGGGGCTCCCGCAGCGCTGCTCCGGGCCCAGCCCGGCTCCTTACGGCCATCCTGTAGCTGCTGCGGGCTGTGCTGCCTGCCGGCGGCGCTGCACAGCTCCCGGGCTCGCTGCCCTGCCGCGCTGCTCCCGGCCGCCACGGCCTCGCTCACCACCGCGTCCAGGGACAGGCAGGCGGCGCCGTAGCGCTTGGCCAGCGCGGCCGCTGCCGACGTCTTGCCTGCAGAGAGAGGGAGGCTGCCTGGGGACACCTGCGGCCGCAGGGCTGGCCGGGGACAGGCTCTGCCCGGCCCCCACGCAGCTGAGGGCCGCATCCCACCTCAAGCCTGCGCCCAGGCTGCTGCTTTGAGCCCTGTGCCACCACCGCTCGGACCGTGCCCTGCCCTCTGCTGCTCGCCCTTGCCTCAGGCAGCAGCTGGGCACAGACTGGGGCTGGGGCTGGGCTGGGGCTGGGCTGGGGACCGCTCCACAAGGCAACGTGGACCACAGCAGGCGCTGTGGTGCCATGCAGCAACGGGGACACGCTCACCCTCCCGGGGGGAACCAGAGCCCAGCTGCCTGGACACAGGAGGAGCCACAGCCCTGGCAGCAGCTGCTGAGGGCCTGGGGCCACCCCGGCAGAGCTGTGCCTCACCTCCCGGCACGTCAGCTGCTCAACCGAGCACCATGGTCCACCGGGACACATCTCCCCTGCTTCCCCCCTCCTCACAGCCCAGGCTGCAGCTCAGCTACCTGCCAGGGGTGCCCCATGGACGATGAGCACGATGCCCCTGCCCTGTGGGGCTGCAGCTCCTTCGGCAGACGCAGCGGTGCCCAGGGGCCGGGCCAGGGCCCTAGGGACTGGGCTGGCCTCCAGCTCTTCTGAGGCCTCCCTGGTGCCAGTGGTGCTTTGCTGATGCTCTGCTGTGCACACACAGGTACAAGAGTCAGCCTCCTGCCCTCCTGTCATCCTCCTCATCCTCACCAGCCCCTCAGCTCCTGGCAGAGGAGACTCTGCTCAAGCCAATGGCACACCCATGGGCTCGCCCTGCCCTTCCTTTCAAGCCTGTGCAGATCAGGCTCTGCCCTAGATGCTCCTCCAGGTGCCCACAAGTGAATGGGGTGGCAGAAAGAGGAGAGCAGAGCATGCAGCAACACCCAAAAGGACTGAAGCCCAGTCTCCTGCCATGAACTGGCCACATGGCCCTCATGGAAGCGTGGTCCCAAGCTTGCTGAGTAAGAAGGGCAAAGACAGAAAGGAGCATCTGACACAGTCCCAAGGCAGAGGCTCCATCTGGGGCTGATCCACGAGCTGGATGCTTTAGGAATGGCAGTGCAGCAGATGTGGCTGGGCTCTGAATTCACCAGAACAGCCCTCAGGAGGTCACCCAGAGCCACCTCAGCTTGCAGGGCCAGAGAGGACAGCAAAGGTGCTGCCCTGCCTAGCACAGCTTCACCATCAGCCTGATCCCAGCAGCTGCTGGGGCAGAGCTGAAGCTCCTTTGGCAAAGCTGAGGAAAATTGCCCAGGCCTCCCACTTGTCCCTGGTCCCCCCTGCCAGGAGCCATCCTCATTGCTTCCCCAGACAGGGCAGATAGGAGCTGGCTTTGGTTGCACTCATGGCTGTCCCAAGTCACAGTTTCACCAGGGCCTTGCTCCACCCAGCCGGGGAATGAGGACTGCTGGAGCCCCAGAGAATGAGGCCCTGGAGAGCTCAGGGGCTGGGGGCTGGACTCCCTGCTGAGCCCCCACTCAGGACAGCCAAGAGCAAAGCCTCACCCTTGTCCTGGGCTGTGGGCTCCTCAGGCTTGGCCTTGGCCTGCTGCTCCTGCAGCCCTTTCTGGCCCCGAGCCAGCTGCAGCAGCTCTGGAGGCAGCTGCTCCCCCGGGCACGAGGAGGCAGCAGCAAGGGCCTGCGGCAGTCGAAGCCTTCCAGCGCCCTCAGGATCTGTGCATGGGGAGAGGAAACCACACCTGGGAGGCACTGCTGGAGCTCCACCCCGGCCCCAGTCACAGCCACACCACGGCCCCGGCCACAGCCCCCGGCCCCCCGGCCACAGCCCCCGGGCCACAGCCCCCCGGCCCCCCGGCCACAGCCAGCTTCTCCCTCTTGCCTTCCTCACAGCTGCAGGACCAGCCAAGCCCCTCCACAGCCTGCCAGCAGAAGAGGCTAACTCTGAACCCCCACCCCCACCCCCAGGCTGTGCCCTGCCTCCTGTCTCCATCTCCCTGGCACAAGGCTGGGAACACTGCAGTGCCCTGAAGCTGCACAACGTGGTTGTGGGGAGCAGAGCTCCTCTCTTTACCTGCTCCTCAGCAAGGTACTGCTGGTCATAGTCCAAGGAGTAGAACTCAATGGGGAAGCTGCAAGGGTTCTTCACCAGCACTGTCCCCTGTGCCCCAGGGCTGGATGGCAGCACTGGCCCCAGCTCCAGCACCTCAGGCTGGAACTCCAGCCGTGGCTCCAGCCCACTGCCTGAGACCAGCAGCTGGAGGTGCTGGCTGCTGTGGCAAATGTTGATCTTCAGTTTGCTCCTGTAGAGCTTCTGAAAAGAGAGAAGTGCAGAAAGCTCCTCCATGAAGTGCCAGGGCCTCAAACTCACCCTGTGCCCCGAGGACAGGGCTGGCAGTAGCACCTCTGAGCTGAATGGAGAACAGACAGCAGGACAAGGAGGGCTGGTTTGAAACTGGAAAAGGCATATTGCATTTTGGAGAGGGAACCTGGAGCAAAGAGCTGCTCAGCCTGAGCCTGCTCAGCATAGCCCAGGGCCCTTTGATCCCCCAGGAGCCAGGTGGGAGAGCTGCTGCTAGCCCAGGCTGAGCTGGGCAGAGGGACTGCCCAAAGGACTGGCCCTGACTGGAGAGCAGAGCTGGCTTGTGGCTCAGGAGTGCTGCTGCCAGCAGCTGAACCTCTCCCTGCTCTCTTTGCCCCTCCAGCTCTCCTCAGCTGGCCTGGAGCAGAGCTCCTTGGAGCTTGCCCCATCAGAGGAGGTCTTTCAGCACTACCTCTCCCAGCAGCTCCACGCAAGGCTGCTGGTTCTGTGGAACAAGGGCAGGGGGAGTGCTGGAGCATGGAGCCTTAACATTTGCCCTCTGCAGGCTGCTGGCAATCTGCCTCTTGTGGGCAGCAGGAGTGCCCAGAGGTGGCAGATGCCCCATCCCTGGCACCACTCCGGGGGCAGTGCAATGCTCAGCAGAAAGCTCTGCAGGCTTATGGTGCCCAGAGACAGCCCTGGCACCGCTGTGTCGGGCAAGGAGCAGCTGAACAAGAAGGGCAGAGGGGCTCTCCCTGGCCAGACAGGAGGGGAGTCCTCTGCTCAGCTCCCCCAAGCCCCCTCTGCAGAGGCTGCAGCAGGGGAAGCTGAGGCTGCAGCAAGCTGCCTGTGGAGGCAGAGCTCAGCTCCTGCTGCCAGCCTGGGCTCTCCTGCCCACACTGCCCTGCCAGACCTCCTGGGGGGGTCGCCTGCCCAGCTCACCTCTTCCACAGGGCAAAACCTGACTCGCAGGTTGCACCACTGCCCCGGGGCCAGGACTCCAGCTGAGGGAAGCACCCCAAAGACGCCGGCCTCGGCCTTCTGCTCCGGCAGCAGCTTCTGACTCCTGCTGGCTGCCAAAGGCCTGTCCACCTGAGCACAGAAACCAGAGGGTGAGGGCTCCTTGCTCTGGCAGGACACAGCTCGTGGCCTCAGAGCACCCATCCCAATCAGATGGGGCCACCCCTGGCCTAGAGCTGGTGGCAAAAGACAGAGGCAGGAGAGGCAGCTGGGGAGGCTGCTCCTGACAAGAGGAGCAAGGGCTGAAGGTGGCAGAGAAGTGAAGCAGCAGCTGCTCAACAGACCCTCCAAAGCCTCCTCAGACCACCCGGAGCCCAAGTGCTCAAGCAGGCAGAGGAGCAGAGAAGGCAAGAGAGAAGCAGGAAAGGCAGCCAAGAAGATGCAAGTGCCCCAGGGCCTGTGCTTTACCTTCTGAGCAGGCTCCTCCCTGCTGAGGAACCACTGACAGGGCACTGGGAGCCGATTGTAGAGCCGAGTGGTCTCCTCCTGGCACTGCCCACACTGGACAGGGGAGAACTCCAGCCTGTCCCTGGAGAGGCAGAGGGAGGGCACAACCCCCTTGGCACGCAGGAGGAGACGAACCGTGGGGCCTCCTTTCACCTAGTGAGGCACAGAGCATCCAGTGAGATCCAGCTGGCATCTGCTGCTGGCCCCAGCCTGCCCCCAGAGGGGGTGAGGGCACAGGGAGGGGAGGAGGCGCAGGGCACCTGGATGGGCAGCAGCAGGGCCGCCTCGCCCAGCGGCAGGGTGGCACTCTGGGGCTCCAGGCACACGGTGAAGGTCCTGCTCTGGGAGCAGGGCAGCTGCTTCACACGCTCCAGGTCCACACTGAAGCCTTCAAGAGATGGACATGAAGCAGCTGAGGCACAGGGGACATCAGGTGGGGCACCAGCACCCTAAGGCCACCTGAGTGTCCTGGCTGGCAGCCCTGGCAAGGGCTCTGCCTCTTCAGAGGAGCTGCTGCTGCTCCTTCTCCCCTGGCAGCGCTCGAGGACAAAAGCTTTGCACAGCCAGAGCCCAGGCCCCAAGGGGGAAAAGGAAAAGGTTTCAGCTGAGGAGCCCCAGCAAGGCCAGGGAAGGACACTCAGACCTCTTCAAAGGAGAACTCAGGCTCCAAAGCAGCAGGTCCCCAGCAGGACAAAGCTCCCCAAGAGCTCTCCATGGCAGTGGCTCAGGCTGAGCTGCCACAGGCAGCTCCTGCAAGGCCACAGGAAGTGTCCCCAGCACGGCCTACCTGTGCCACGCAGGACCTGCCCACGGACTTGGAAGGACACAGGGAGCTGCCCCGGGTTGGTGACCGTCACGGTGCGCCTGTGGGTGCCCCCCAGAGCCACGCAGCCGAAGTCCAGGAGGTACTCAGGCAGCTGAGCTCTGCAGGGAGGAGGGAGGGGACTCCTGAATCCACAGCCTGGCCACGTTGCCATGGCATGGGAGGTGCAACTCAAGTGGAACAACTCAGCTCAAGCCCCTGGAGCCCAACACCTGGCCAGCTGGTGACGAGACTCTGGCCGGTCCCAGGGGAGGCAGGGCCCAGGTTCTATCAGCTCCCAGGGGCACCCTCAAGCACAGCTGGCTGCCAGTGGGCACTGCCCACAGCTCCTGGGCCACTGCACCTCCACTGCTCTCCGTGCAACTGCTGAGCCTGGCCTACAGCCCACCGCTGAAACCGCTTCAGGACCTTGTCAGAAGATTTGCCCCCCCAGGAAATCTTCCCCACTCTGCACCCAGCTCTGTCCCCAGAGCCCCAGGGGCCGCAGCCACCAACACCTGGGAGAGCCACAGGAAGGTCCTGTCCAGAGCCATCCCACTGGGGAAACACAGCAAGGATCTGTTCTGCACAGCCTCTTCTGCCTGAGCTGGAGCCTGCTGCTCCCACTCCTCAGCATGAAGGAGCAGAGGGAAGGAGCAAGTGACCTAGGGGAGCCCTGCACTCCCACCAGCAGCCAGGTTCCCTGACTGAGACTTTGCCAACCTGCTCTTCGGGTCAGATGGGGTCTGGTGGGACCAGGAAGCCAGCTCTGAGCTGCCTCTTTCAGGGCTGCTCAGCAGGGATGGTGTATGGGCTGCCTGGAGGGGCCTCCTGGTCTGCACGGGGTCCCCTCAGCTCTAGGAACAGAGCCCAGCATCTGCGGGGGCTGAGAGCAGCTCCACAGCTCAGGGAGGCGTGGACACTCAGCTGCTCCAGGCAGCACGGCACAGCTCTCAGGAGCAAACCCTTTCTGCTGCCCACAGCTGCTCCAGGCTCTGCAGACCCCAGCAGCTCTCAGCAGCAGGGCTGCACTGCTGGCTGTCCCCCCCAGAGCGCTTGCAGGGGGCTGTGGATGTCCCTACTCACCTGAGCAGCCTGCGGCGAGCACGCAGCCTAAAGGCAGCTTCCTCTGGGGCGCTGCAGGCCACAGCTTCCTGCTGCTCCAGGATGTGCTCCCTGAGCAGGATGTCCTCCAGCTGCACCTGCAGCCCAGTGTCCAGCTGAGGCAAGGAAAGACAGGGGATGCTTAGCAAAGGTCCTTCCCAGGGCATGGGCTCAGCTCTCCAAGAGGCTGCCAGCCTGCTCTTGCTGGGAGGGCTGAGGGAGTCCTCCTGCCTCACTGCCTGGGACACCTCCAGCTCTCTTGGGCAGCACCCTGTCTCCAGAGCTACCACCTCCAGCACCTTCCCCTGCCCAGGCACTGCACTCAAAGCTGATCTGGCCAGACACAGAGGGACAAGCCAGGAACCTCCCAGAGCTCCAGCAATCAAGCAGTGCCAAAGCAGCCTGGACAAAAGCCCTCTTGCAAAGGAGGCCAGGAGGAAGCTGCTGCTGCCTCTTGGAGAGGAGCACTGAGATCACAGTCCCAGGGCTGGCTGAGGCTGCTGCTCTCCAGCTCTGCAAACCTGGCAGGGCTTGGCTGGGGGGCAAGCAGCAGCCTAGAGATGGGGCCCCAGCAATTCATCCCCAGGAGCAGGGCCTGCAGGATTCCCCCCAGGCTGCCAGGAAGCTCCTCCAGCTACAGCAGAGACACCTACCAGAGCTGGACAGCTGAGCTGGTGATGTCACAGCTAAGTGTGGCAGGGAGGGCCCCCCTGTTAGCAGGGCACCCAGAAGCCTGCTGTGGGGTACAAGGGGATCCACTGGCACAAGGGGGAGAGGCTGGCAGGTGCCCCACGGGGCAGCAGCTGTTCTCACCATGGCGTCTAAGTCATCTGGGGGTGGTTCTGTGGCTGCAGCCTCCCCCAGGACATCTGCTCGCTCTCTGTCATTGTCCTGAGCCATCTCTCCTCTCAGCTCCCTGAGGATCTTCTCACATTTCGTCTTTCCTGAGGGCAGAAACCCCCCCTCAGGTGGCAGCATGGGCATCTCAGCTGGGCAGCCCCCCTCCCCACACCGCCTCTCCCAGAAACGCTCCTCCAGCAGCTCTGGGCAGTGGGAGCTGCTCCTCCTGCCTGCACCCCGAGCTTCAGCCCTGCCCAGCTTCCTCCCACGGAGCAGCAGCTCAGCCCCTGCCAGCTGATGCCAAGCCAAGCCTGCCACAAGCCCAGCATCTTGGCAGGGCTGCAGCAGGTCCGCTGCAGGCTCTGCAGGAATCTGCCGGGACACAGCCCCCAGGCACTGCCAGAGACTCAGGAAGCAGCCAGTGCTGCCCTGAGAGCCCTGCAGCCTCCAGGCTTGGCTGTGTGAGATGGGGGAAGAGGCAGGGGAGCACCCCGAGGAGCAGACAGGCAGTGCTTGCCTTGGATGTTCCTGGGCAGGCCCAGGCAGATCCTGGGAAACCTTCCCTCTCCTTTCAGGCAGATTTCCTCTGGCTGCAGGTGACCCACTTGGAGCTGGAAGGTCTTGCAGAAGAGCCCAGGCACTTCTGGCAGGTAATAGACTCTCAGCACCTGCTGCTGGCCAGCCTCAAGGCAACCCTGCAGGGAGCAGAGGGAGGAATGCACCAGAAAGGGTGTGATGGAGCTGAGGTCACAGCTGGCCTTGAGGATCTGAAAGGCCTCTTCCAACCACAAGGATCCTGTGCTTCCATCCCCCTCAGCAGAGGCAGCTCACAGCCCTGGCTGCTGCTGGGGGATCTTCCTCTCCTCTTCTCTTTCTCCCCATTTGTTCCCTCCAACCCCATCCAGGGCAGCCTGGCACAGGCACAGTGCCTTGTGCTGCCCCCATCCTCACCGTGCTGGGCACCACCAGGGGCACGCCGGGCAGGGGGCTGCGGGCAGCGGCCGTGCCAGGGCTCAGCACCACGAAGGTGAAGGGCAGCTTCCCCCTGTTCTGCAGGGTCACCTCTGCCTCCATGACCGAGTCCCACAGCTGCAGAGAGGACAGAGGAGTGGGCAGTTAGACACAGGCCTGGCACTGGGCATCTCCTGCAGCTGGCACTGGCATAAGAGCAAAGGCAGGCAGCACAGCAGAGGAGCAGGAGAGGAGGGCACTTGACTCTCCCAGCTTCACCTGGGGAACCCCAGCCACAGGGGAGCTCTGGGCCCTGCACAGGAGCTGAGCTTTGTGGCACCCTGCAGAGGGACAGCACCAAGCACCAGGCAGGAAAGCAGAGAGCAGCCAAGTGCTCTGCATCTTGAGGGGGCATCCAACACTCGCTGGAGCAAAGCAGGTGGCATCAAGACCTCCCTGAGGCAAAGGCACCTGCAGGGCTTGCAGGGACAGCAAGAGGGGACATGGAGCAACACACAGAGGGCCAACAGAGGGAAACAGTTGTGGGGGTGAACTGAAAAGTGAAGGGGGGGTGGGGGGGTGACTCTGGGACACCCCCCCCAGCTACACTGACTGGGAAGCCCAAGGGAACTTCCTCTTGGCTTTCTCTTGTTGATGAACCAAGAGCATTAAAGCAACACCTCCCTGCAGCTCAGGCTTTAGGAGCAGATCAGCAGATGCTGTCTGGAGGACACAGCCCTCTGGAGGCATCTGCTGGCATCCTGCCTGCCCCAGGAGGCATCTCTGGTAGCCTTGAGGAGAACTTATCATAGCATCCTAGAATGGTGCAGGCTGGAAGGGACCTCCAGAGGTCCCCCAGTCCATCCTGCCCACAGTCAGCAGGGACCTCCCCAGCCAGACTTCCCAGCTTTGGTGGGCTGGTGATGGCCATTCCAGGCCAGCTTGGAAGCAGAATGCATCACTCCAAGGTGGTGCTTCCAAGCCTGGAGCCAACACAGCAGCTGGCCCTAGAGCTCAGTGGGCAGCCCCCAGCAGAGAGGGCTCCAGACAAGGAGAAGCCTGCGGTACCTGCAGCCCAAAGTCCAGCTCCGTGGTGTCCAGGAGGTAGCTGATGAGCGAGGCCTCCCCACTCAGCCTGAGCTCGTAGCTGGGGCCTCCCTGCACCCTGCAGAGGGCCCTGGCACAGGCCACAACGTCGGGGTGGCCAAAGAAGCTGAAGGTGACCTGCTGGCTCTGGCCTGGCTGCAGCAGCCCATAGAGTGGCAGCACATCGAACACCTGGGGTGGGGAGGAGAGGTGGAGAGGCTGAGCGGGGGAGAGGGGCCACGGCCTGGGACAGAGTGCCGAGTGGGGCTGGAGGAGCCTCTTCCTCCAGCACAGGCAAAGTCATCCTGGCCTCAGCCTGCAGCCACAGCAGTCCCCAGAGGAGACAGCAGGGGCAAAACCTTCTCCCAGCCTCACCAACTGCTGTAGGCTGCTCCGAGCCTTCCTTCCCCCACCGCCATCAGGCGAGGTTTGCATGGGGGAAGAGCAAGGCGCAAATTCCTTGCCCCGGCCCCTGCAGGCCCGAGCGGGGAAAGGGCAAAAGGCCTTCTCCTGCCGCCGGGAGCTACAGTCCCGCAGGGGACTGACGCGTGGGGAGCCGGCGCTGGGAGCTGGGAGCGACTGCGAGCCTCCCGCCCAGCAGAGACTGGCACCGGAGACCTTGTCTGGGGAGATGTCAAACAGGGGCCAGAGAGGGCTCTGGCACCCGCCTGGGGCTCGGAGCAGTTGGACAGCAACTTGCGGCTCTGGAGGCTGCTGCCCAGCAGCGAGCCCAGGGACCGTCTCCAAGTTCCTGCTCCGCCCTGGGGAGTCGAATCCGGCAGCCGAGGCTTTGCCCGAGGCTCCTGGCCAGCCTCTGGGTTTATAAGTGGGGCAAAGCTCTTTTGTGGCTTAGCCTTTCCCCTTGGCTGCGTGCTCTGAAGGGAAGCGAAGCTGCCCCGAGCAGCCTGGTGGCACTCCCAGGCAGACAGCGCCTGTCCGTACAATGGAACCAGTTCTGTACGGCAGCCCGGGGCAGGGCCTGGGGGCTCATAAAGAGAACTACATTTTGATGAGCCCTGCCTCGTTAACGCATTCCTTGGAGGTTTGACTGGGAAGACCTTAATCAATGCACCACACTGAAGTCATTTGGGAGGGATCCTGGCAGCAAGAAATTCTCTCTGCTGCACAACTTGGCTTTAAAACCTTCCTTACTGGCTGGAGGATCACACCAGGGGCTAAGCTAAGAGGCCTTGCAGCCAGGGGGGCCTCCAGCCCAGCTCCTCTGACTCCTGATGCTCCTCACTCTCGCATTTGCACTCTGCTGTCTCTCCAGATGCTACAGCAGAAGCCACTGGCAAATGTCCTCTCCACCACTTGATTAGTGACAAGAGAAGATGTGCAGCTTGTGGCCAGCAGGTCAGGGGACGTTCTCCTGCCCCTCTACTCTGTCCTAGTGAGGCTACCTCTGGAGGCCTGGCTCCAGTGCTGGGCTCCCCAGTTAAGAGAGACAGGGAACTGCTGGAGAGGGTCCAGTGGAGGCTGCAGAGATGCTGAGGGGCCTGGAGCAGCTCTGTGAGGAGCAAAGGCTTAAAGCCCTGGGGTTGTTGAGCCTGGAGGAGCAGCCCCAGAGGGGAGCTGAGCAATGCTCAGCAAGAGACAAAGGAGCTGTGGGGGGCAAGAGGCTGGGGCCAGGCTCTGCTGAGTGGTGCCCAGGGACAGCAGGAGGGGCAGTGGGCACAAACTGGACCCCAGGAGGCTCCACCTGAAGAGGAGGAGAAAGTTGTTTGGTGTGAGGGTGCTGGAGGCCTGGAGCAGGCTGCCCAGAGAGGTTGTGGAGTCTCCTTGTGTGTATGATCTGTGCAACTGCTTCTCACACTGCAAAGCTGGAAGCCAGGCAGATTCCCACTTACCTCCTCCAATCCCAGCCTGAGGGGCTCTGTCTCCTTCAGTGTCATCAGCTGCCTCTTCCCAACTGGGCTGGGAGCTTCCACAGCACCTTCCTGCTCTGCAGCTCCTTCCAGAGCACCTTCCAGGGCACCCTCCTGCTCTGCAGCACCTTCCAGGGCACCCTCCTGCTCCACAGCACCGGACAGCAGCTGCAAACCAAGCACCAAGGGCTGCAGTGAGCAAGTGGCTGCTCTGGGTGAGACCACTCTGCTGCAGGCTCCACCACCTCATCAAGCCAGGGGCAGCTGAGATGGGAGCTGGGAGCAAATCAAGTCTGGCTATGGCCATGGCATCTGCTGAGTGTGGCTCCAAGCCCAGCCACAGGTGAGGCCTGGGCTCCATCTTCACTTCCTACACACAAGCTTGCAGAGACCCCAAGGGGGCAGCTGGCACCCTCATGCCAGTCCAGCTCTGCTCCCTCTTGCCCAAAGAAGATGTTGAGAAGCTCCTGCCTGGACAGCTTAGTTTCTCCAGGACCAAACCAGGAACAGAGCTGCCCCTGAGACTCCCCAAAACAGGCAAAGGAGGACTGAGGAAGTGCTTGGCCCAGCTCTCCACTCTCAGATGGTGCTTTGGTTTCATTCCTTGCCCTCCTGGCTGCTGGAGAGCTGAGGATCTCCACCAGGTCATTATTCTCCAGACACCCTCCTGAAGAAGGCAGCTGAGATGGTTTCCTGCCCTGCAGCAGCTGGCAGCTTGCCTTTAACCTCAGAGGTGCCACCTTGCAAAGGAGCCTTGGCTCTGGCCTTCTGAGCCCTGTTTCTGAGAGAGGCTTCTGGGATTGCTCCTCCAGCTCCAGAGGCTCTGCTGCTTCAGGAAGCTAAGAAGTGCTTTGTGCTGGGGCCTGGACACCAGCAGGGGCTGCAGGAATGGTGCTGGGACATCCTTGGGCCTAAGCAGAGGCTACATCTCCCTTGCAGATCAAGCACTGGGCAGGGCTGAGTCAATGCCCTTGTGTCAATGCCCTTCCTGAGCCCTGACAGCTCTGGGGCTGTCTCTGCAATCCCAGCCCTTGGCTAAGGCCAGGATGTGCCAATGGCTGGGGCTGAGCAGGTGGCCCATGGGGATCAGTGCTTGGCTTGGCACAGAAGGAAGCTCAAAGCCTTCCCAGCAGCATGCAGACAAAAGCCTCATTTTACACCGGGAGACAACCCAGCCCAAAGGATGCCAAACTCTCCCGAGGGCAGGAGGGGCTGAGGGAGGCTTCCCCAAGCCAGACTGTCCTGTTTGGCCCTCCCCAGGAGCCCTGTGGCCAGCTGCTGGCCCCGCTGCCCTTCCTGCTCTCAGGGGGCCGCAGGGCCACAAGAAGGGAGCTTGGCACCAGCATGGCTCTGGTGGCAAACTGGGAGGCGTCCCAGGAAACCTACCTCTGCTTCCAGGCCGTCCTGGGCATCTGCCGGCTCCTGGGCAGGGTCCCCCGCTGCCCCCAGGGCTTGGGCTGGCCCCTCCACACCCCCAGCCCTGGAGCTGCTCCCTGCAGAGGCCGAGCGCTGCCCGCAGGCTCTCTCCTCCTGCACCGCTTGGGCCGGGAGGCTGCACCTGCAACAGGAGCTGCCTGTGAGCAGGGACTGCAGGGGGAGGCAGGGCAGACTGCCCCAGCAGCTCCTCGCTGGGCTCTGCTGCTCCGAGCTCAGCAGCGGCTCTGGCCCAGCAGCTCCAGCCCAGGATGGAGCAGGTCGAGGCTCAGGGCTGCCCAGGTTGGCACAGGGGCAGTGCAGGCACCTGGCTGCTGGCAGGCAGGGAAGAGGCCAGGGCTGGCTGCCCTGTGGGGAGGCAGAAGGGGCAGCAGGAAGGGAAACCAGACAGACACTGTGCAAAAAGGAGACTGAGAAGCAAAGGGGCAGAGCCCCTTTTGGTGGCCTTTCAGCACTTCCAGTGGCCTACAAGAAAGCTGGGGACAGACTTTGGAGCAGGGCTTGCTGTGACAGGACAAGGGTGGGGGGAGGGTTGAGCTCAAAAGAGAGATTCAGAGCAGACACAAGGGAGACATTTTTGATGCTGAGGAGAGCGAGACACTGGCCCAGAGACAAAGCAGGACTGGAGGTCATGGGCTACAGGAGAAGTGCTGCCAGTGTCTTAGAGGCTGGGTTGCAGAACAGTGTCTCCTGCCCAGCATCACAGTGCTGGAGGACTCCTGTTCCCTGAGCAGCCAGCCTGAGCTCGGCTGGAGGGCTTGTTCCCACCAGGGCGAGGGGAAAGCAATGGGTCAGAGCCAGGGAAACAACCTTGGTCTCTGCAAAGCACAAGCAGGGCAGCAGGACGGAGAAGAGCTTGAAGGAGAGGGCAGAGGTGGCCATACCTCAGCTGGCTGCCCTGGCTGTCTGGCAGCAGCTGCCAGCAGTAGTAGACAGGCAGCTGGCTGCAGTTGGTCATCTCCAGGCTCTGCACAGCTCGAGTGCCATTGAGGATGCAGCCAAAGTCCACAGCCGTGGTCTGGAAGCGCAGGTTGGGGAAGCAGACTTCTCCCCGCAGCAGGACCTGCTCCTCGTGAGGGTGCTCCAGGAACTGGATCCTCAGAGCCTGCTCCACTTGCCAGGAGCGCAGACCCTCCTCATGAGCAGGGTTAAAGCTGATGCAGAGGGGAAGCTCCTGCCCTGCCTCCAGCTTCATGGGCTGCAAGGAGATGAAGAGCATCCAGCGCCCGTGGGATGCCATCCCAAGGGCTCACGGCACGAACCATGGCAGTGCCCAAGTGTGGCTCCAGCAGGGCCTCCCTGTGCCAGCCCCACGCCCCGGCCGGCCCGGCCCACCTCAGGCTTCAGCAGAGGCACCAAACCCCCACCCAGAGCAGCACCCTGGCCCCAAGGCTGTTTGCCCTGCTCCTCACAGCACTGCAGCCTCGCCCTAGCAGGGCTGGCACTGGCAGGGCACAGGAGTGGTGCCCATGCCCACATCACCACGTGTCTGGCAGAGCCTGTGCCCAACACCTGCCACTGGCACAGGGGGCAGGCAGTGGCTGGAGGAGCATCCTCAGCCCTCTCAAAGGCAGGGCTGCCCTTGAAGGGAGCCAGCTGCTCCTGAGGAGCAGGCAGACATCTGAGGCTGGCTGCTGGGATGGCTTCCAGGAGGCAGCTTGACTCAATGGCTTGCCCAGAGGGGCTGGAGCCCTTCTCTGCATGGCTTAGAGCCAGGACTCTGAAAGGAAGCTGCAGCAAGGAGCAAAGCAAGCCACAGGGCAAGAGGAAAGGGCCTCAAGTTGCACCAGGGGAGGTTTAGTTTGGACACGAGGAACAATTCCTTCCTCAAAGGGTTGGCAAGGCCTAGCCCGGGCTGCCCAGGGCAGTGCTGGAGTCCCCTCCCATGGCAAAGTCATGGGGATCTGCTGCTGAGGGCCATGCTTTAGTGGTGACCTGGCAGTGAGGAGTTCACAGCTGGCCTTGATGAGCTGAAAGGTCTCTTCCCACCCAAACCGTCCCATGGCTCTCTTCCCGATTCAGAGGATAGCTTGTTTCCTCCAGCAGCTCATTTCCACCCTGCTTTAGCTCAGGCTAACTCCACAGAACCCAAGTCTCTGCTGGAGGCCCTCCCAAGAGCAGCACAGCAGCACAGCCCTCCCTCTTCACGCTCCAGCAGCAGCAAGGCCCAGGGCTGCTCACCTGAGCCTCTGCAGGCAGGGGCTGCCGCTCCACGTCGCAGATGGCGAAGGGCTGCCCTACGGCCAGGACCACGCTGAGTGGCAGGGGGCAGATGTTCTTCACAGAAAGAGGCTGGGCCAGAGGGGTGAGGACATCCCCTGCTTGCTGCAACCACAGGAGAGAAGCATCAACCAACCCCAAGTGCCCATGGACCTCCTTCCCCTTCTGATGCCTTTCCGACCCTTCAGCCCCCAGAGCTCACCACAGCTCCTCTGGACTCTGGCTTTGTTTCTGCCCTTCTGGAAGGGCTTTCTCTAAGCACAGCAGATGCTGCTCGTGGCTGCAAACCACAGCATTGCCCAGGGGAGAGGGGAAGAGCCTCATGGGCCAGGCAGGGAATGGGACCCCGAGAGGAGGCAGCTGCTGCCAAAAGCTCCAGCCCAGAATGTGAGCCCAGAGCATCTGACTCCAGTTGTGTGTCCTCTCTTGGGGACAGCAGCACAAGAGGAGTTCCAGTCACCTACACTCACTCCTTACAACCTTTCCAGCTCTAGGAGCCTCCTAAAAGCAGGGCTGCTGGGCAGGAGGCAGTGGAGAGCCTGCAGTAGCCTAAGCTTGGCTTTGACCAGGCACAGCCAGCCAGCAACCTCCAGGCCCCTGCTGCCCCTGCTACAGGGACAAGATGCTGAGGGGCATCTGCGTGAGGAGCAAAGGCTGAGAGCCCTGGGGCTGCTGAGCCTGGAGAAGAGCAGCCCCAGAGGGCATCTGAGCAATGCTCAGCAAGAGCCCAAGGGCCAAGGGGCTGGGGCCAGACTCTTCTCAGTGGTGCTACACCAGCAAGGGCAGAGTCGAGCTGCTGAGGCTGTTCCCAGCCCCAGGGGAGCCAAGAAGGACCTCAGTGCTAATGGCCAAAGCTTGGTCCTGCTGCAGTCCTCAGCCAAAGCCCTGGGGACTCGCAGCAGCTCTCTCCCCTCCTGCCTGGAAGCCAAGCACAGGCAGCCCACAGCTTCCAGCCAGCAGCCAGGGCTTCAGTGCCAGGATGCCAGCCAGAGGCTCACCTTCTCCACGTGGAAAGCGATTGCTGTGGAGGACAGCTGCAGGGCAGGAGCAACGAACCGGCAGCTGAGCTCCACCTGCAGGATCTGGCTCCTCCTGGCCTCGCTGCCCACCACGGCGTGGCACAGCAGCTGCTCCCTCACCTCCTGCAGGGAGAAGCCACAGGGCAGATGGGGGCTGCCAGCAGGGGGCCAGGAGACAGCCTGCATCTGCCAGCCACGGCCCTGCCACTGCCCTCAAGTGACACTCAGTGCTCCCCTCGGGGCTGTTTGCCCCTCGCCCTCCACAGCTTGTGCTGCATCCCACTTCTTCTGACCTCCAGTGGCCATCCTGCTGCAGCCAAGAGCCACAAAAAGCTCTGGTGAGCTCTGTGCTGCCTGGGACAATCCCTGCCCCAAAGGATTCTTCCTTTGATGTGCACAGTGCTACAGAAAGCTGGAGGAGCTGTTGGGATGGAACTAGAACTAGTCTCAAGTTGTGCCAGGGCAGGTTCAGGCTGGACGTTAGGAAGAAGTTCTTCCCAGAGAGAGAACTGGCCACTGGAATGTGCTGCCCAGGGAGGTGGTGGAGTCACTGTCCCTGCAGAGCTCCAGGAAAAGCCTGGGTGAGGCACTTTGTGCCAGGGTCTGGTTGATTGGATAGGGCTGGGTGGTAGGTTGGACTGGATGATCTTGGGGGTCTCTTCCAAGCTGGTTGATTCTGTGACTGCAGGACACGAGTCCCAGGGCAGGTGATCTGATGGGGAAGGCTCAGCCCTTGTGAGGGAGCTCACCTGGGGAGTGCTGGAGAAGGCTTCCAGCATCACCTCCATCACCTGGCCTGGGCTCAGCTCCATAAACTTGGGCCGAAGCTGAAACACAGGGCAGGCAGCCGCGAGGCTCCGGGAGGAAGCTCTGCCCTTGGTGCTGCTGAGGGCAGGGACTCGCCTGCCCTGGGCCGGCAGGGAGCAGCCTCCTATTCTCCAGTAGAGGCGCTGAGAGCGGCGGCCTCGGTTGGTGACCTGGAAGCTGTAGCAGCAGGGAGCCAGGCTGCAAGAGGAGCAGAGATGGACAACGTCAGCAGAGCTGCTCCTGCCCAGCACTCACCCAGCTGCTGCTGCTGCTCTCTGACCACACACCTGGCAGTGCAACCACCTCTGAAACGCTGAGCCGGCTCAAAGCTTCAGCAGGAGCCAGCCCTTGCCTGGCCCTGAGCTTCTCCCTCCCGGCAGCTGCTCTGTTTGCACCCAGCCAGGAAAAGCTTCCTGCAGAGCTGTCCCGATGGGGCACAGCCAAGCCCAGCCACCTCTGCCCAAGAGCCCTTCCTCCTTGCCGCAGGCCCGGAGCAGCAGCGGCAGGTAAGAGGACAGAGGCTCCGCACGGAGCTGGCTCCGGACTCGCCGGCGGCATCCAGCCAGCAGCACAGCTGCTGGGCAGGGCCCTGGCCGCTCCCTGCTGTGCTGCCGCTGCTCAGGAGCTCATTGGCTACGTCTCAGATCGCTGTTCTGCCGCTGCTCCGCTTTGTTTCCAGCGGCAGTTAAAGAGAGGGGGGCTGGGAAACCCTTCCCTTTCCCCCCTTGCTTCTGCCCGGCTGCCGGCCGGCTGGGGGAGTGCTGCTGGAGCCTCCCCCTCCGCCGCTGCCCAGCGGCTCCACTTTCCCTCTCGCTGTGGACAAGGTGGAAGCTTAGCTCCTGCTTTCGCTTTGCCTCTGCCATTGCATCCAGAGCACAACTTGGGCTTAGGACATTTCCTGCCTGCAGCTCCCGGCACAGCCTCTTGCGCTGAGCAGAAGTTCCCAACCTGAACACGGCTGTGTGAGGAACCTGACTCTGGAGCTTGAGCAACCGGGCACAGGAGCCTGAACAAGCTGTGACCAAGTCGTGCTGGCCTTTTCTGGGGGACTTTTGGCTGAAGCAAGTCATCAATAGCATTATTCATGCTCCTGCCACTTATTAACCATCCTAATCTCAAGCTGCGCCAGGGGAAGTTTAGGCTGGAGGTGAGGAGAAAGTTCTTCAGCGAGAGAGTTGTTCGTCATTGGAATGTGCTGCCCAGGGAGGTGGTGGAGTCCCCATCCCTGGAGGTGTTCAGGAGGGGATTGGATGTGGCACTTGGTGCCATGGTTTAGCCATGGGGTCTGTGGTGGCAGGTTGGACTCGATGAGCTTTGAGGTCTCTTCCAACCTTGGTGATTCTGTGATCCTACTCCTGCCGAGCACATCCTCTCTGCTGCTGCGGGCGGGGCAGCATCCCTGCGGCTGCCCTGGAAGCGCCAGGCCCTTGGGCACTGCAGAAAGCTGTCCTGGCTGAGCCCCTGGCAGCAGCAGGAGCTGAGGGACACCTACCTGAAGCGAGTGCCCAGGCTGAGCCGCGGAGCCAAGGGCCTGTCGAGGACGATGGTGCTGCCGACGCCGAGGGCCCGCACGGGGATGCCGTAGCCACGGCTGTGCTCCACCAGCAGCTGCACCTCGGCCTGGAACTGCTCCGTGTCGTCCAGCTGGGCTGTGACACACACAGACACCTGGCCCTCGGGGGGGATCACTCCTTGGCTGGGCTCAACCCTCCAGCACGAGCCTCTGCCGGACTGCAAGACAAGGCAGAGCCCAGCTGAGGCTGGAAACCAGGGCCCTTGGAGCAAGGATGGGAGGGGAACAAAGCAGAAAGGCTTCACCTGCCTGCAGCTGAGCTAGGGGGGCTGCAAACAGCACCTCTGCAGGAGCTTACACCCTCCTCTCGGCCCCCCCCATGTCACCCAACCCAAAGCACACCCGTCCTCAAGAGAAGGTTGGTTCCTCCTCCAGTCTCCTTGGAGGACTTGTGCTCAGAGGCCTCTTTAAGTACTGAAAGGCTGCAAGAAGTTGACTTTTCTCCAGCCAATCCCAGGGAGAAGATCAGAGAATCACAGAATGGTTTGGGGTGGAAAGGACCTGCAGGATCTTCTAGTTCCAAGCTCCTGCCAGGGGCAGGGACATCTCCAACTAGAGCAGGTTGCTCAAAACCCCATCCTCAGTTCAAAGCTGAGACCCAGGATTGCTCAGCCTGGAGAAAAGGAGGCTGAGGGGAGACCTCCTGGCTCTCTACACCTCCCTGAAAGGAGGCTGGAGCCAGGGGGGGTTCAGGGTCTCCTCCCAGGCAATAGGACAAGAGGAAATGGCCTCAAGTCGCATCCAAGGAGCTTTAGGTTGGGCATGAGGAACAGTTTCTTTCTCTGGAGGGCTCTCAAGGCCAGACCCAGGCTGCCCCAGGCAGGGGTGGAGTTCCCATCCCTGGAGGGATTTCAAAGCCTTGGAGCTGTGGTGCTGAGGGCCACGGTTCAGTGGTGAGCTGGCAGTGCTGGCTTCAGGGTTGGACTGGAGGATCGGAAAGGTCCTTTCCAGCCAAAGGCCTTCTGTGATCTGAGAGCTCCAAAACCATGACTCCCACAGCCAGAGAGCTTCCACCAAAGAAAGGGAGAACTTGGAAACAGGATCCAGGCTCCCTGCTGCTCAAACATCTCTCAAGCTCTGGTCTCCTGAGGGCTGCCCCAGCTGAACCTGCCCCCAGAGCCAGGCTCCTCTGGCCACCTGGGGATGGAACATCTTGCTTGCTCTCTCAGGCAGCCAGCTGGGAGAGCTGCAGATGCAACCCGAGCCCCAGGTGGCCACAGAGCAGCCATTTCCCTTGGAAGCCTCTCCAGGTACTCACCACCTCTGCCTGGAAGGCTGCAGGGATGGGGCTCTGATTGCAGAGCTGCAGACTCCGGGAGAACCTCCTGCAGAACCTGGATGCTGCCAAAGTTGATCTCTGTGGGCTGCACAGAGACACCTGGGCCCTCTCCAGTGCTCACCAAGTAGATTTCCTGCTCCAGCAAGCCGGAGGAGAGAGGGAAAAAACCACATTAGGGAAAGCTGACAAGGGTAGAGAGCTCTGAGGTGCCCTGGACAGGAGAGGGCTCTGGCTGCTGGAAGTTTGCAGTGTTGGAAGCCTGAACCAGAAGGCCCTGCAGCAAGTGAGGGCTCTGGAGGGACCCCAGCTGAAAGCCACAGGCTGCTGTTGTCAGGGGAAAAGCAACCAGCCTGCCAGCCTGCCTGTCCCACCAGCAGCTCTCCTTCCTGTGCCCTTTTGCCTGCTTGCAGCCCTGCTGCTGCTCA